>CM056051.1:482835406-483435406 GCA_029574335.1 Rana kukunoris
AAAAAAAAAAAAAATATAACAATAAGCGTATATAGATTGGTTTGCGCAAAAGTTATAGCATCTACAAAATAGGGGATAGATTTTATGGCATTTTTATTTATTATTTTATTTTACTAGTAATGGATTTTTATTGTGACCGTGATATTGCGACGAACACATCGGACACTTTGACACGTTTTTGGGACCATTCACATTTATACAGCGATTGGTGCTATAAAACTGCACTGATTACTGTTTAAATGTGACTGACAGGGAAGGGATTAACACTAGGGGGCGCTGAAGGGGTTAATATGTTCCCTGAAAGTGATTCTTACTGTAGGGGGAGGGGACTCACAAAGGGAGGTGACCGATGTGTGTTCCTCTGTACTGGGAACACACATTGGTCTCCTCACCTCTGACAGGAGGTTTACACACACAGATCCACACTCCTGCTGTGATCGCTAGCAATCGCGCGTGCCCGGCGGACATCGCGGCCACCGGCAAGCGCCCCGGGTTACGAGCGGTGCCGCGCATGCGCACACCCTAGATGGCTGGGTAGAAAAGACGTCATATGACGTCCACCCGGAGGGAGGGTTCCTGCCGGCGTCATATGATTATGGTCCGGTAAGGAAGGGGTTAAAGAACTCGTATCTTGAAAGAGCTATTGATTGTACCATCTATGAGAAATGTGGGCATACACCCAGAGATGTGGCACATCTTATGACACCATAGTATATCTAACCAGTTCCAGCTATGAAAAAATAAGTGTGCCAATCAATACAGTGGGCTAAGCAGGCTTCACCCAACAGTGGTAGGACTTTTAGACAGAATTATAGCTTGCTTTGCTTAACCACTTCAGCCCCGGAAGGATTTACCCCCTTAATGACCAGGACATTTTTACAGCACTGCATTACTTTAACTGACAATTGCGCTGTCATGGAACACTGTACTCAAACAAAATTGATGTTTTTTTTTTTTTTTTTTACAACAAATAGAGCCTTTTTTTTGTGATATTTGATCAGCTCTGCTGTTTTTATTTTTTTGCACAAAAAAAGGCAGACAATTTGGTAAAAATAAAATCTTATTTTTTTACTTTCTGCTATAATACATATACCCCAAAAAATATATGAAAGAAAACAAAATGTATTCATCAGTTTAGGCCGATATGTATTCTTCTACATTTGGTAAAAAAAACACCAATAAGCGTATATTGATTGGTTTGTGCAAAAGTTATAGCGTCTACAAAATAGGGGATAGATTTATGGCATTTTTATGAGTATTATTTTTTTTTTTACTAGTAATGGCGGCAATCAGTGATTTTTAGTGGGACTGTGACATTGCGGCGGACAGATCAAATACCTAACTGACATTTTTGACACTTTTTTTTGGAAAACCAGTGACATTAATACAGTGATCAGTGCTAAAAAAAAAAAATACTCTGTCACTGTACTAATGACACTGGCAGGGAAGGGCTTAACATCAGGGCAGGGTAATCAAGGGGTTAAATGTGTTCCCTGTTTGTGATTACTAACTGTATTGGGGACTGTGTTACTGGGGAAACACACAGATCTGTCTTTCTGCTTAGCAGGAAGACAGATCTCCCCGACAGAACAGAACAGAGATCTAACTTGTTTACTTCGGCAGATCCCTGTTCTGTCTCTGCCGAGAACGATCGGGGGTGGCCGGCGGACAGAGTGCGAGAATGTACGGCGATTTGCGCAGCCGAGCCACCTTGCCACAGCACACCTGCAGCAGGTGGTTTGGCAAGTAGTTAAAGTGGTTGTAAACCCTAACATATAACCAGTGAAGTGACTAGCCCCAGGTGATACATGGAAATTAAACAAATCCGCCTACATAAGTTGTACCTGTTTATCTGTAGCCATCTTTTCCCTACATCCATTCAAAGTGCAGAATTTACACATGATCTATCAGCTCTGAAAAGCTGGGGATGGGGGGGGGGGTGTTGTGGTGAAGTTACACACTGCAGAGTTCAGTGAGGAGAGCTGTGAGAGTTAATCGGAGGGGAGGAAAGGGAAGGGACACCCCCCCCCCTTCACACAAGCGCACAGTAACAGAGCTGAGGCTGTCAATCACCAATCACAGGCTGTGCCTTTTGCTGTCACCCTTTTTTTTCTTGGTGTCAGGAAAACTCATCAGAAGTTACTCATGCTTGTAGTAGAGGAACGAAGCAGTGGACAGAAATGACACTCAGTGCTCTGGATTGAGACAAGTACACATTATAGAGGGATAGGCGTTCATGTCTGAGGCTTACAACCACTTTAAATATTATACATGATTCACTCACAGGGGGCTGCCCCCTCCCACCAGAACACTCCAGTCAGTGCTCTCAGCCATTGACTAAGAACGCTGATCAGGACCAGGTTTGACAGAAGCTGACCGGCTGCCATACACACGGGCCAAATGTTGGGCAGTTTTTGATGAACTGGCCAATGTCGCCCAAAATTTGGCCAGTGTGTACTAGGCTTAAGACGGACGACAAGTGCTGCTGCAAGTGTTAAAATGGTAGTAAACCCTGGCAGGAAAAAAAAAAGAAAAAGACAAAGACATAATGTAGCTCATTATGTAATACTCACCTGGGATCTAAGCCCTCGTTGTGGTGCCAATACACAGCACCGGCCTGCGATATGTCGTCCCGGAGTTACCCCTTGGTATCGCGCCTCCGGCGCTGTGATTGGCCAGGGCCGTGATGAGGTCACTCCCGTGTTACGGTAACGGCACACTCACTGAAAGCAATGGTATGTATTTGCCGTTCAGGGCGATCTTTAATGTTGATTGGACCCTGGGCAAAAACTTTCTTGGGCCCCCCCATGCAATTTTGCTCTCCACCTGCTTTGAGACATACAATAAATATCAGCTAGACTTAAAATTAATTTACTGTATCAGATCAGGCAGTGATAGCGATTGATTGCCAGAGGTTACAGCATATCATTACCACTTACTGACTGGTTGCTAGAGGTTACAGCACACATTACGGCTCACTGAGTTACTAGAGGTTACAACACATGATTTCTTCATGTTGATTGGTTGCTAGAGATTACTGTACAGTAATACTGCTCATTGATTGGTTGCTAGAGGTTACAGCACACAATTTCTTCACTGCAGAGGGGCATGATATACATATGAATGTCGCTTGCCTCAGCTATTTACACATGAATGCTGCCATTATTTACATATGAATGCCTCCGTTATTTACATATAAATGGCGGTTATTTACATGTAAACACAGGTTATGCAGGGGAGTCATCTGTACACAACAGTAGGGCAGAGCTGGGCAGCATTAGTAGGAGCACTTCACACTGAGATATCAGGACACAGCACAGGACTAAAACTTCAAGGAACAAGGGCTCCACACCAAACGCCGAGCACACAGAAGACAAATGTGTCGGAATCTTTGGTGCCGGGATTTGAGCAGCAGTGTATGAGTGGATGTCTCCAAACATTGCGAAGCCTGACAGCTTTATACAAAAGGTTCCTGCAAAGTCTGCCACCTATGATTAGACTTCCAATTATTCCATTATACTAATTATCCTTCCCTCTATAAATAATCATAGGTATGATTGCAGCGAGCGATTTTCCCTCTAAGCAGCACACAGCATGCGTTGGTTGCTAAAGTAAGACGTTTCCTTACATCACAGACCTTTTGTCACCATAAAATCAATGAAGATCACTGAGGAGCTTTGGGGTTCAGTCACAAATCACAGCTCTGATGGTGTTAAAAAGCAAATCTTGTTATGCAACAACCAGGACTAATTAAGTGTCATTTTTCTAGGATGGATCGCTAGGGAAGAAGGCCTCGGCTCAGTGTCTGGTCACCACGGCAACATGAATTACCCTCCCATCAATATTGTAGCTGGGGGGAACTTAACGCTCAGGGAGCTGGAAGACGCGGTGGATGCCGGGCTGTGGGAGCCTCAGACCATCATTATTGTGGTGATCTTCGGACTGGTGTGTTTCCTCCATCTGACGGCCTTTCTGTATACGGTCTGTTTGCAGAGCTATGTTTATGCTGGCGCTCAGACCTTTGTACGACCCGTCCCTCGCGTAAAAATAAATGGAGAAGGCAAAAAATGTTTCCACTTCATATCCCAGTGGCTGAATGATAACTGTCACCCACCACAACGAGAGAAAGCCCCCATCATGATCGACATGTGAAAAAAACAACAATGGCGGCTATGACAAGATTTAAAAAAAAAGAAAGAAATTACTTGCTATGTGGTCCATGGGTACGGCTCATTCCACACTTTAAATTGTGGAGCAAAGAATGGTAGAAAGTGATGATGTCCGTTCTGTACACGTCTTATGAGGGTCAAGTGTGGCCAAGTTAGTGAGCAAAACATTTTGGGAGAAAAAAAATCTACTAAGTATTTAGAAAAGATGCGTGAGCAGTGTAAAGTTACAAACCTTAGAATATGCTAATAAAACTTGCTGTTACAATAAATAAACGTGTGGACTTGGCAATTTATTTTGGGATCATTCCATTTAACCAGATCCTGGAGAACGATGTGCGAAGAAGCCTCTGAAGGCTATAGGGACCAAAGGATTATGGTAAGTTTAGTCAGAAATACACTATATTGTCAAAAGTATTGGAACACCTGCCTTTACACGCACATGATCTTTAATAGCATCCCAGTCTTAGTCTGTAGGGTTCAATATTGAGTTAGCCCACCCTTTGCA
This sequence comes from Rana kukunoris, assembly GCA_029574335.1. NCBI lineage: Eukaryota > Metazoa > Chordata > Amphibia > Anura > Ranidae > Rana > Rana kukunoris. Next base: position 482,840,081 of record CM056051.1, read on the forward strand.
GCTATAACAGCTTCAACTCTTCTGGAATGGAGTGTGTCTTTGGGAATGTTTGATCATTCTTCCAGAAGCGCATTTGTGAGGTCAGGCACTGATGTGGACAAGGAGGCCTGGCTCAGTTTCCGCTCAAATTCATCCCAAAGGTGTTCTATCGGGTTGAGGTCAGGACTTTGTGCAGACCAGTCAAGTTCATCCATCCGAAACTTGCTTATCTATGGTATTTATGGTCCTTGCTTTGTGCACTGGTCCAAATCATTTGGTGGAGGGGGGATTATGGTGTGGGGTTGTTCTTCAGGGGTTGGGTTCATCCAGTTCCAGTTCCAGTGAAAGGAATTCATAAGGCCTCAGCATACCAAGACATTTTGCACAATTTCATGCTCCCAACTTTGTGAGAACGGTTTGGGGATGGCCCCTTCCTGTTCTAACATGACTGCACACCAGTGCACAAAGCAAGGTCCATAAATACATGGATGAGCAAGTTTGGGGTGGAGGAACATGATGGCCTGCAGAGTCCTGACCTCAACCTGATAGAACACCTTTGGGATGAATTAGAGTGGAGACTGTGAGCCAGGCCTCTTGTCCAACCAGTAGTGTATTTAGGTTTTGTGCTGCCCTAGGCCTGACCAAACTCGTGCACCCCCTAATTTAAATATGACTCACCCCTTCCTGTCAAGGCCACACCCCTGTTTAAGAGCCACCCTGAAATTTTCAAGTGGGGACACTAGTTCTGAGGGCCTGGGGGTGGGGGCTATTTGGCTATGGGGCAGGAAGTGAAGGGAAATCTCTGCCATGGGACAGGGATGGTAAAAAGGCTGCCCTAGGCCAGGATACAGCGCGGTATCCAACATCAGTGTCTGACCTCACAAATGCACTTCTGGAAGAATGGTCAACAATTCCCATAGACAGAAACAAGTGAAAGTGTCTGCGCTGTGAAGAAAAGCACTGAGGCTATAGGTGAGGTGAAAGGTAATGCACGGAGTGCATGACACAACGGCCCAGGGCGGGCAACAGGGGGTGATATGGGGGCAAAGGGAGTGTGATACAACAATGATAGCAATGATAATGCAAATACTAAATGGTGATAACAACACAGACGTAATGACACAGTGGCAGGTATGGCAATAAATGCATAGTCCAGATCACACAATGTAAGGTAGGTCCAGGTACAAATGAATGAAAGAGTCAATGGAAGGGTAAAGAAGAGAACTAGACGTGATGATTCCAGCACCCGAGTCTGTGGAAGGAGTACGCAACACACTCCAACGTGCATCACACACCTCTTGTGGTCCTAGCAGCTCACCTCACTTAAGGCCGCGTAGACACGATCAATCCATCCGATGAGAACGGTCCGATGAAGCTGACTGTTGGCCTGATGTGCCTACACACCATCGGTTAAAAAACCGATCGTGTTAGAACACGGTGACATTTACGTTACATGCACAACCTTTTAACCTCCCTGGCGGTATGATTCTGTCTGGAATTACGTACCAAAAGCGGTACAATTATTTTGTATGGAAATTCTGCGTTTTATACTGTAGGCCTGCAATTTTTAGGAATAACTCACTTAAATTTGTCCAAACCAGAGTCTAGTAGACATCCCGGGTATGATAAAGTTTGAAACACAAAATCATAAAATTATAATATAATAAATAACTATAAATAATTATAACAAATAATAATGTAATTATAATAAAAATTATTCACTAATGTAATCAAATCAAAATCACTGAAATTTGCTCAGTTGCAGAATTGTCGCTGTCATTACTTTTATTTTTTTATGACGAATTTCCCCACAAAACGCTATCACTCAATTCTGCAAGTGATTATAATTTATTATCGCTGTTTTCTAGCTGCTCTAAAATCACTTTTGACATAAAGGGACACTTTTGGTTGCTATGGACAATCTACAGTTTGCAGGCACAAAAAAAATGTTTTTATTATGTAAAAGAACATGCAGGGCACTGGGCAGACCACTAGGGACAGGGGGGGGTGTGTACTTTTTACATACAGTACTGTAATCTATAAGATTACAGTATTCTGTATGTAATGTGTTTGTTTACTTTTTTGAATTTGCCGCCGGTCTCCGCCCCCGTGCGCCGTTACGTCGCAGGGAACGGAGATCGGCGGCGTGCGGGCACTGTGTGAGTCGAATGGAGGACGCCACTCGCTCACACAGCGTGGATGCATCGCTGGATCCAGGGACAAGGTAAGTACAGTACCCCGCCTGGATAAAAAGGTAAGCCAGCGCGCGCTGCAGGCTCTGCATTCACCCCGAGCGCGACTCGGGATATCGATATTTTCATAAAAAATCCAACCCGAGTCGCGCTCGGGGATACCGGCAGGGGGGTTAACCGATGCTTTTGCATACCAACGATCGGTTTTGACCTATCGGTTAGGCGTCCATCGGTCAATTTTTTTTTAGCAAGTTCCCTTTTTTTTTTGACCGAAGTATAACTGACCGATGGGGCCCACACACGATCGGTTTGGGCGGATGAAACGGTCCTTCAGTCCGTTTTCATCGGTTTTGACCGATCGTGTGTACACAGCCTAAGAGGTCAAATTATAAATATTTCCACACATAAGTAACTCAGCCTTCACCCAGGATTCACATTTTTCCCTATTGAGTCCACCTAGAAAAACAAATTAATTTTAGGAGAAAGCTGTATTAAAATATCTGATAACAAATCCATTAAAATGTATCTAAAACTCCCACGCACTTCCTCCTTCATGTACCTCTGATTCCAATCAGTAAATATAAGAAAAGCGCACTGCCACATCTCCTTAATGCAGCTAGACGAGTAATCCTCATCCACTGGAAATGTCCGCGGATCCCGACAAGGGAGGAATGGGTGGCTAAGGTAAATGACATCAGAGAAGCGGAACATTGGATAGCAACTTGTAAGGATACCCTGGACCGTTTTGATGTAGTGTGGGCGCCGTGGGTGGCTTATATAACTCGTACGGCCGACCATGGGGATCTGTCCTCAAGTTTAGACTTAGCCTTACTAGAATTAGCAGAACCATCCCTGCGATCGCGGCTGGAGGGGAAGCCCTGAAGCTTTAGGCTAGGGGGAGGCCCGGCCTCGGACCCGGACCGCTCGACGCAGACCAGCAAAGAACCAACTAAACAGCAGGTATGCTCCAATACCCCTCTCTTCTTTTCTTCCTGTTTCTTCCGCTATGGCTCTTTTTGTTTTTCTCTCCTTGTCTCCGCTCTCCACAAATTATTCTGTTTTCTGTATCAATGTATGGAGATGGAATTTGAGAATATGCTGTACTTGCTTGTTTGCTCGAGTTGGACCCACTGCCGTAGCGTTCAGAGACTGTTGAGAAGGCCCACATATCGGTGTGGACACCCTCCCCCATTCCCGGTGCGGCCCTTGCACTGGGGAGTGTCGCGTGCTGGAGGAGGTGTTGGCAGAGGTTTGTTGGAGGCCTATCTGGCCCCCCTCTGCTGGCGCCGGTGCTGGCGGGTGACAGGGTGGGGGGACTATTTAGTCATGTTGATGGATTGTGGGTCCATAGGAGCACTGCTCTGCCTTCCATACCCTGCTGTCAAGTTTTTGAATGTACACGTGGATTACGGATTTACTCTTTATTTCTTGTGATTGATGTCGCGTAATTATTTTCTTTTCTTTCTTAATAAAAATATATTTTGCAAAAAAAATGTATCTAAAACTAAAAATAAAATCTTAATATTTTACAGATTACCATTCCTTAGCTGCAGTGGTTCCATTAGTTTTCTTTTCTTCACACTTTTTTTCCCCTTTAGTATCAGCTGGTGATTCTGCTAGTGACACACTTCCTGTCCTAGGGTGACAATAATCACACACACCCTACTGTATCAGGACCTCCACTTTTATCAGGAAGAGGGGCATGATTTTGTAGACATCGAAATTAGACAAGAACAATGTAGCCATTGCCAGCGCAGCAGAAGAAGGGTGCGCTGTAAATTATCAGCTCACCAAATTTCTGGCCGGATTAACAGAAACTGTTTAAACATATGTAACAATGTAGAGTATAAGATTTCCTATCATCTGTGCCCAGTCTTGCCACACAGAGTTAATCCAGATCTGAGCAATCCCCTTTTATTGTTCAGTGAAAATTAACAGACTTCCAGATAAAAACCTGTCTAAATAAAAAGTCCGTTCCTCCCTCCTTTGAGTGAGAGGTTATCTACATATCTAGCTTGGACACGTTTATCATAATATGAGGTTATCCACAGTTCATTGTATATTACCAGGATGTGGGGGACGGGTGGATTTCTCACTTTTTTATACTGTGAATCACCTCATATTATGATAAACATGTCCAAGCTAGATATGTAAATAACCTCTCACTCAAAGCAAGGAGGGAGGAAAGGACTTTTTATTTAGACAGGTTTTTATCTGGAAGTCTGTTCATTTTCACTGAACAATAAAAGTGGATTGCTCAGAGCTGGATTAACTGTGTGTGGCAAGACTGGGCACAGATGATAGGAAATCTTATACTCTACATTGTTACATCATGGTTTACATCCACTTTAAGGCCGCTTTCACATTTGTGGAGAATCTCTGCGCTCATCAGGTGTATGCAAGGTCTGTGTCCACGCTGCTGATGCAGAGCAGACACGGACACAGCCCGCTGTCTGCTATGGGCTGTTGGATGGAAATGGACTTCCTATTTGTTTCCAGCTGACTGTCAACCAATCTGATCTGCCAGACAGAGCTCTTCTGGCTGGGGGGTTAGTCAGCGTGCTCGCACAGCGTCTCCCCGCAGGAATGTAGTCCCAATGGAGGGGGTGAGCATGCTGACTAACCCCCAGCCAGAACAGCTTGGATGATGGGGGCAAGCTTACCGAGGAGGAACAGGAAGTGAGAAATTCAGACAAAGGAAAAAAAAAACATTTAGAAATGAAATCGAAGGAAAAAGGTAAGTGAACCAACAACGCACTAGCTTAAAAGAACCAATTTAGAAAATTAAAAATTAACCTTTAAAACCTCTTTAATAACTTTTAGAGCAATATTCAGCCCCAGCTGTAAACGTTGCACACAGATGCTAATGGGAGTGTTGATTGCCACTTTAGGCAGGTTGCTATCAGGCTTTCAACAAGCTTCAATAAATGATAAAGCCTGTTTAAAGTAGCAATCAGCACTCCCATTAGGATCGGTGTTCCCTTCAGGCCTGGACTAAGCTGAACCTTTCCAGATTATTTCACTTGACAACCTCTTCTTCACGAACAATACAGCCTGCCTAGCTTAGAAGCCTCCAAGTTAGGCTCCTTTCACACAGGACTCCATCAAGCCTACTCAACATGGAATCTGTCTGCCGAGCAGGTGGATGCCAGGTCTAGGCAGAGCAGACATGGACACAGCCCACTGTTCTCTATGGGGAGGATAAATGGAAACGGACCGCCTGTCCATTTTCATCCGACTGTCATGCAATCCAATGCGAATCAGATGGATGGGGAATGGATCCCCATCTGTCTGTTTTTGTTGAATTGGAGGTAAGTGGACACATATCCTCTAAACCTCCATTGCTCTCTATGGAGCGCCAGATGTCAGATAAGGTCCGCCTGAATAATGGATCCGTTCAGAACATCCTTGTGAAAGGGGCCTTAAACATTTTAATTCCAATCACTCTCTCTCATTCAAACACATGTATACAGCGGACCCACACGGCCCAGGCTCTAGATTTTATTCACTAATGATCTTGGACATGGATGGGTGAGTTTGGGGTGGAAACACTTGACTGGCTTGCACAGAGTGCTGACCTCAACCCGATAGAACACCTTTGGGATGAATTTAGAGGAGACGGTGGTGACCGTGAGCCAGGCCTTCTCATCCAACATCAGTGCCTGACCTCAAATGCGCTTCTGGAAGAATGGTCAAACATTCCCATAGACACTCCTAAATCTTGTGGACAGCCTTCCTGGAACAGTTGACTCCATATTAAACCCTATGAACCAAGACTGGGATTCCATTAAAATTCATGTGGGTGTAAAGGTAGGCGTCACAATATATTTGGTACCACATTGTATCTGGTGAACCCGTTCTGCAGTTGGCATGTGTTGGTTAGACATGCTATCAAAAAGTGTAACTGAGGCCATATGGACTTTAATGGTACTGCCATAGACACCACAGCAAATGGGAATCCTTCCAACATTTTTGATTATATATACACACTGCTATTATATACAGTTGTGCTCCTAAGTTTACATACCCTGGCAGAATTTATGATTTCTTGGCCATTTTTCAGAGAACATGAATGGTAACACAAAAACCTCTCTTTCACTCATGGTTAGGGTTTAGCTGAAGCCACTGATTATCAATCAACTGTGCTTACACTTTTTAAATCATGACAACAGAAACTGCCCAATTGACCCGTATCAAAAGTTTACATACCCTGGTGATTTTGGCCTGATAACATGCACACACGTTGACACAAAGGGGGTTTGAATAGCTATTAAAAAGGTAACCATCCTCACCTGTGATCTGTTTGCTTGCAATTAGTGTGTGTGCATGTATAGATAAAAGGTCAATTAGTTTCTGGACTCCTGACAGACCCTTGCATCTTTTATCCAGTGCTGCACTGACATTTATGGATTCTGAGTCATGGGGGAAAGCAAACAAATTGTCAAAGAATCTGTGGGAAAAGGTACCTTATTTATCGGCGTATAAGACGTACAGGTGTATAGCACGCACCATAACTTTAAGAGGGACGTTTCAGGAAAAAAAAAAAGGTTTCACAGCCCCCTGCGTATAACACGCAGTCACAGTTAACCCTCTATTTTCAGGGTAAAAAAGTGAGTGTTATACGCCAATAAATACAGTAGTTTAACTGTACAGAACAGGAAAGGGATATAAAAACATATCCAAGGAATTGAGAATGCCAATCAGCTGTGTTCAAACTCTAATCAAGAAGTGGAAAATAAGGAGGAGTTCTGTTGAAACCAAACCACGGTCAGGTAGACCAACTAAAATTTCAGCCACAACTGCCAGGAAAATTGATTGGGATGCAAAGAAAAACCCACAAATAACTTCAGGTGAAATACAGGACTCTGTAAATTCATTTATTTTTTTATCACTTTTATTCCTATTACAAGGAATGTAAACATCCCTTGTAATAGGAATGTGTGTGACAGGTCAATAAGACCCCACATCTCTCCTCCAGGCTGAAACCATGAGATTGGTAAAAAAAAAATCACCGATCTCATGAATACTGTGGCTTAGTAGCCACAATCATGGCTTTGTTTACTTACGGCACCCGGGCGTGACGTCATCACATAGCGCTCGGGTCCTCCCAACGGTCATAGAGATGACTGGTGACCATCTGGTCACCAGTCATTACTATGGTTCCTCCTAGCGCCGGACGATTCATTCTCCGGGCCCCGGATGGCACGGAGAAGCACCGGATGGCGGCGGGGGGTGTCCCCTCCCGCCGCCTATAAGGACGATCAAGCGGCGCTATGATCATTCTTATGTTGTGCATAATCGCCGGCAGAAGAAATGGATATATGGATGATGCCTCTAGCTGAAGGCATCATTCAGATATCCCCCCCCAAAAGTCCAGGACGTCATATGACGTCCACCCGGGATGGGAGAGCCATATGACAGTGGTCGGTATTGAAGTGGTTAAAGTCCACATAGCCTCAATTACACTTTTTAAAAACGGAGCACTTTTTGATTCCTTACTTCGAGCCCTGACCTGTCCCCTTCTTGGGAATCACCACCACTTTCAACCTACAACAGACCTACACTGTTGATTCCTAGAATTCTCATCCACCCCCTTCCCCCTATAACGCTCATGATCCCAATGACTAAGCTTGTTGGAGGCGGGGCCTGGCTCAGGTTGCCACTCTAAAGCCTCGTACACACGATTGGACTTCCAACCAACTTTTCAATTGATGAGCATGAACAGCCAACTTTTGTTGTCATTAATTCAGCCAACAATTGTCTGATGGAGCATACACACGGGCGGCTTATCTGACACAACACATCCATCAGACAATTATGGCCATAAAAAGTTGGCTTGTGTGTATGAGGCTTTACACAGATTTGAGGATTTATACCTTGTGCACAATCAGTGTTCATTTCATCTACTAAAATATTTTGACCAACTAAATTAATACTGATTTAGTCTACTAAAAACTGCATTTTAATCAAGACTAAAATACAAACAAAAATGACATTTTAGTCAAAAGACTGACAAGCTAAATTGAAATTTCACATCAAAATTAACACTGTACTACCACATAAGAATATGTGGTTGGCATCTACTAAATGAATTTTTATTTTATTTTTTCTCCTTCACATTTAGGCTGGGTTCACACCTATGCGAATTGAGTGCGGCTTAAACCGCATCCAATACGCAGAACATTTCTAAATACATTGTTTTCAATGAGGCTGGTTCACATATGTGCGATGCATTCGCACTGCGCCATTGCCGAAAAAACCGTGTGCGGATTTTATATCTTGCGGTGCGGCTCAGGTGCAAATTCAGGCCCATTATCTTCTATGGGTACGCAGATGTGTTCATTTCTCTTCAGGATTTCTTCTCATTCAGCTCAATACACTTTCCCAGGTCTCCAAATTTGCGGCTAATATGCCGTTAAAACCCAATTGATCTGCTGAACAGTTGTCTTATCTCTCTGCAGAGATAAGAGCTGAAATTTGCTCTGCACAAGTGTAAATCACGGCCTTAATGTTGGTAATATATTTCAGATAATATATGCAATGGCATTACAGCCAATATAGTTTAATTTTTTTTTTTTTGTTTATATTTTCAAGTTGTACATCTGCTTGTAAAAAAAAAAAGCAATATATGTTTGCTTGTTTCTGAAACTTGGTTTTATTGATAAAGACATTATAGATCACAAGGGCTAAATATGTACTGCATGTTAAAACCAGAAATAACCTCTTATTAGATTTTTACTCCAGGAGTAAATAAATGGGTTTGGCAATTCTAGAGAAATGCTCAAATCATGCATTTAAAATTTAACTAAACCCATTCGATTTTAGACGACTAAAATCTGGAGATTTTACTTAACTAAAATGGCATTTTAGTCAAAAGTCTACAACTAAACCAAAATTTGATATCTAAGTTACACTGTGCACAATATATACCCGGACAGCCTTAACTTTGTTTTGTATAAATAATTGAACCTTTTCAATAAGCAATTTTTTAACAAGATCAATATGATCATTAAGGCTAGGCTCACATCTATGCAGGTTGTGGTTGAAGCATTTTTGAACCACGCTTTGCTTATTTTTTTAGGCCAATTCTGTTAATGGAGTGGGACTTTGATGTGACGTTACACTCTCTGGCACTCAAGTCGCATCAAAGTAGTTAAGGAACCTTGGTGTGTCCAAAGCCACGTTGGTGTTAATTGCTAGGGTTAGAGTCAAATGTTAGGGTTAAGGCCCCCACACAAGATCGGATATTCCGACAACAATTGTGCGATGGCAGGGTTTTGTCGGATAAACCAATCGTCTGTATTCTCCATCGGACAATTGTTGTTGGAATTTCTGACAACAAATGTTAGATAGCATGCTCTCAAATTGTCCGACAACAAATGTGTTCCGACGGATTATCCGATCGTGTGTACACAAGTCCGGACTAAAATCCAACAACTAATCGATTCATCGTCGACTAATCGATTACAATTTTCATAATCGATTAATCGGCCAGTAGCAAAATGGGGTAAAAAAATAAAATTGGCCTTTTATAGTACAAAAAAGCAAATTGCTACAGTAAATATTACTTTCATTGTCCCACAGTAAAAAAAAAAGGAACCCCTTACAGTAGCGATTATTTGCTCTTTTTGTACTTATTTGTTTTTTTTTGTAACCCCATTATGTTACTAAGCATCTCAGGCCAGGGTTCACACCTCTGTTTTTTGCAGAAACACTACAGTTCATTTACATTTTTTCCTATGGGACACGTTCACATCCATGATTGTTTTTCAGCTGCTGCGCATTTGGAAAGGGCGAGGACTTTTTAACGCAAAACTGTGCCATTTTTTTTTTTTTTTTTGGTTCAATATACTTCAATGGAGAAGCTGCAGAAAAGCATGTTATGTGTTTTTGTGGCAATTTGTGTTTTGTAATCTGGCCAACAACAAATTGGCCCCAATTTTTTTTAAATTACAATTTTTTTATTTTTTAACCACTTAATACCCAGCCACCGTGAAATGACGGCGGGCGGGATACTCCATTATCCTGACATCACGTCATGACGTCATGTCAATACTTCGGGTTACTAACAACACCGGCGGCCCGGTAAACCAACAGAATTGTCCCAACAGTATGCGTTGAAAACGGGTTTCTTTGGCACACATTTGCAATTACACGCATAAGCTACAGAACCCCGTGAAGGCACCCCGGTATTTTCTGTAGCCCCCAACTCTAAATTTTGGGATTCACCACACAGTGGAAGCACAAGCCTTTTAATGGATAGGGAGAGGGCAGGCGAGCCTGGCAGGAGCCGACCCCTCCTTAAAAAGACAAGGGACACTGGACATCCCACCTAACTCAAAAAAAAAAAAATGTTTTTTGGACTGCAGAAAATGCTGGGGTGCTTTGACAGTGCTCTGTCAAGTTGCCCTTCCATGTGCTCCTTCCTGCAAAGGGCAGTTATAGGTGAGGGAAGTAGCCATTTGTTTGTCCCAACAATTATGGCCTACCCTAGCCCTTAACCCAGGAGTAGGAAACCTGGGGCACGCCAGCTGTTGTGGAACAACTACATTTCCCATGAGGCATTGCAAGGCTGGAAGTTACAATTACTCGCAGAGGCATGATGGGACTTCTAGTTCTGCAAGAGCTGGAGGGCCCCAGGTTGCCTACCCCTGCCTTAACCCTAACTTGTGAGTTTGGCCACAAAGATTCCTGAACTAGTTTGATGCAACTAGAGTGCCAGAGTGTGTAACGTCGCACTCCATGAAGAGGACTGTCATACTTTCCTATTGGCCAAAAACAAAATAAAAACAACCGGTAAAAAGCATTAAAAAAAAAAATACACAACCGTTGCATGTTAATTGAAGTCTATTACATGCAAAACACAATCTGCTGGTCCCCGACCATTTCCAAAAACAGCACAGGCTCAAAAAAGGTACAGACGTAAACTAGCTAAAAAAAAAAAAAAAAAAAAAAACATGTTAAATGGACTGCAGTGGGTTTCTGCAAAACACATCAGGTGTGAACCAAGGGGTAAGTGTATGGCACATTGATCAATTTTTTTGATCTTCCAAATGCAAGTTCTCTCCCAGACAGTAAAATCGATTGATTTTATTTTTTATATTTTATACGATTGGATTGTCATTCTGTCTAAGGCCACAATGAGTTCCACACAAACCTGCGTAACGCCACACAGAACCACAAGCCACACCCATTCTCACAGCCTCCATCTGTTTTGTTTGCTACTTTTTATGAAGGAAAAAAAAATGATAAAAAAAAACCACACACGACAAATCAAAAGGGAGATTGCAGGTTGTATTTGATCTCCAGGTTTCCTATATGTAAAAATGTCATTTTGAGGAGAACTGTCCTATATCACAAAAATATGTAAACCGTTTATTTTCTATTCAAATATCATGAAATCACAATGCCACATAATGTAGTTTTTCCCTTGATATTGCTAAAAGTACAGAAGTCTGACAACTGTAGCGTAACGGCGATTGTTCTGGCAGCCGAGTTGCCATTGTGCAGCACACCGCTATGAAAGACGAGGCATGAGGTAAAGAGGAGGGAATGAAGAACTCCGGTTTGTCAGGCACAAGTAATGATCAATATTCAGCCATGGTTTCATCTGCATTACACAACTGAAAATTTGCTTTTTCACACTGGTTTCTGAAACAGAATGTTTCCCAAAACAAACAGGTTCCATCTTTCATTTTCCAGTGTCTGTTACTAAAAGTAGATCTGGAATTTGATTGACTGCATTCTTTTCACAAACAGTACTCCATGCAAACTGAACACAGTTTACATACATATTAAATATGCAAATGGTTTTAACCTAGCACATTATTTAGAATTCTGTTCTCTCAGTCTTGTTCACATACCCCTACCACACTGTGCAGCCAGAACAGCGACATTGCCATCTACTACCATAGTTTGTTGCATCCTGTAAGCTACCTGAAAACATCTCTCCCCGGCTCCTAGTGCCTGAAAATAGGTTGGGCAGGCCATAGACTACTGGGATTGAATCAGATTCTTGCTGAACTGGCTGAAACTGGAGCTGTGGGTGGCCCCGCAATCACCACCCTGCTCAAAAGATGATTTTAAAGTGGATTCAGCTGAGGGGAAAACTATAGTCTGAACTATGACTGCATGTCAATGTGATTACTGTTCTGCAGCGCTGTTGTATTCAGAGTGGATCTCTATCTTTTAGTGAAGTTTAAATAGTTTGCTTGGACCAAGCTGGTCCATACAAACCATGACCTTAACCAGATGTGCAAGCTCTATGAACTGTATGCAGCCTCAGCTACATACAATATATGGCCCTGTGTTCTGTCAGCAGGAAAAAAAAGTCCCAGCCCCGCTCCCAGAACAAAATAGAGTTGGGCCGAGTGCTGCTCAGCCATTCACAGGGAGCTCTGTAGTCGATGAATTACAAAGCTTCCTCTGAATGGCCGAGTCAAAAATTGTGATGTCATAAGACCACCTCAGCCAATCAGAGGTAGCTTTGTATTTATTCATACACTACAAAGCTCCCTGTGAATTGCTGAGCAGAGTTCAATCCAGCAGCTGAATTGTGACTGCATGCAGATGTGGTTACTGTTCTGCAGAACCATTGTATTTAAAAGTGAATCTTCATCTTTTAGTGAAGTTTAAATAGTTTGTTTGGACCACACTATTACCTTCACTACTAGATGTGCCTGCTGTACGAAATGTATGTAGCCTCAGCTACATATGGAATATAGCCCCGTGTTCTGGCAGCAAGACAGAAAGTTCCACTCCAGCACCCAGAACAAAATGGAGTTGGGCCGAGTGCTGCTCAGCCATTCACAGAGAGCTTTGTAGTCTATGAGATAGAAGAGATACAATTTAAAGCTTCCTCTGAAGGGCCGAAAGAAATTGTGAGGTCATCAGACCCTCTCAGCCAATCAGAGGCAGCCTTGTATTTATTCATTGACTACAAAGCTCCCTCTGAACTTCTGAGCAGCATTCAGCCTGTCTTAATTGTGCTGGGAGCAAGAATTTCCCATCCTCTGCGGGAATACAGACCCGTGCATTGTATGCAGCTGGGGCACCCACAGTGGGCACATCTAGTAGTGAAGGTGAAAGTTTGTTTGGACCAGCTTCACTAAACGGTAGAGATCAGCTTTAAGCAGCTACAGGTTCTGCAGCACCCTGAATAAAAAAGCCAGCAGAGGCGATTCCTTCATGAATGCTGAACAGGAGAAAATCCAGCCATGTGTGGCCATCTTAGGAATGGCAGCATTGTGCACTTCAATATATCCAGAATTTTCACAGCACACAACTACTCAGGGTTATTTCTACAGTTCTGGAGGAAACGATGAGGCAATAACATATAGAAAGATTTCAGGATGTAAAATAAAATACGTTTAAAAAGGATAATTGTATATTTTAAAACACATCAACACTTTTAAATATACCCAGGAATGTCAAGGAACTTTGCAGATACAAATTTACATCTTTGCTTTTCTGTGCTTTTCAGGTATGGATATTGTAACTATGAAAAAAGTATACTCCCAACAAACTAGCGTGTGCATTGCCACCATCCCTGGTATGTTTGTTTAAAGAAAAGAAATACCTCAAAAAGTTGGGATTCTATGGGCAATGAAAAAAAGTCAAAAATATATATAAAAATATAAAACATTTAATAAAGTATTTGTACAAAAAAAACAAGATATAAACATACAATCAATACCACAAGTGGTATTGATTGTATGTTTATATCTTGTTTATTTTTTGTACAAATACATTATTAAATTTATATATATTTTTTTACTTTTTTTCATTGCCCATAGAATCCCAACTTTTTTGAGGCATTTCTTTTGGATATTGTAACTATGTATATACACTAGAGGGGAACCAAATGGAAATTGTTGGTTCCCGAAACTGGAAATTCAAGATGCGTTTTGTTGACACTTACAGTAAAAATAAAACGAAATATATATATATATATATATATATATATATATATATATATATATATATATATAATTTTTTTTACTATGCACAGCTGCACCAGATTTTGCACACAGGAGCTTTAGTAAACCAACCCCACAGACCTGAGCCTATGAGAACGTTCAAAGCACAGCGAAAGAAAAGGTGGAAGAGATTATAACTGCAAAGTTGCTTGTGAATAGATAATGGGAGTAAAAAGTATTTTAATATTTGCATGGAGTTTCGCATTTAACATGAGACCTACGGTGCCGTGAAAAAAAAAAAAATACAATAAAAATTGGTACTCCAGTCAAATTCAAACCAAGTCAAATAAAAGTGATCAATGCACTGGCAATTAAACAGGGCTCATGAGAACATAAAAATGTGACATTAGACTACAACGTTAAAAAAAAAAATGGTCTATCCTGAATGCCAGAACAATGATAATTTTCATGCACCTATAAGAACCATGCAGTGTTGGCAGCACACGTGTTATGGCACGGGATCCTAGGGAACTCATGAAATGAATTCTCAGCTACAACATAGCTGCCGATAGTGCATATGAAGGGTTTCCAGAGTAATTCAACACTAAAATCTGCTTGGGACTTACACAGGAAGACCTCCATCTCCCAAAATAAAAAGGAAACGCCTGTCCCCCATCCAACCAATCACAGTGGTTCTAAGATTTGATGCAAAAGATGGCAGCAGCAACTGGTGCCATGGGCGATATCTGGAATTATAGATCTTTATGGCACTTAGGGAGGAGGTCCCTTTGCATGACGACCTGAAGGGGACCCAAGCGGACAGGCGATTTCAAATGAAACTGGAAACCCCCCTTTAGCAGTCTGATGATAAAACACGAACAATACAGCACATGAAAAGGAAACAATAGTTGTGTTGCAATATTAATGCCTCAAGAATTAAAAAAGGAACAAAAAAAATAAAAAATTTAAAAAGAAAAAAAGTTTTTTTAAAAATAGGACTTTGAACAGATCCCCTGTCAGGGGAAACTGGGATGAAACCAAATGTTTTCCAATCAATCCTGATTTTTTTTTTATATATATATGTATAAGATGCATTACCAAGTCATAAAAAAATTATACAGAACAAAAAAAAAACAGCTTGTATATTTCCATGAGCTTAGCATAAAACATTTTCCAGCAGCGATCTGCTTAGTTTAAAAGAAAAAAAAAAAACAAAAAAAAAAACACAACCCAAAAAATAAACAATATTTTTGAAATCTCATCACCGCTGGAAGTCGTCTCCCGGCAGTTATATAAATTTCCCATGAGTCCTTTTGGTCTTGAAGACCTAAAATATATTTATATATATATTTATATTTTTCCTGTAAAAAGTTTGCACAGAGTTCAAGGCTAGACCTGAGAGAACGGGAGGGACGGAGGAGGGTTCTTGGGACGGTTTATGGTAAAAGTGAAGGCCAGCTTGGGGGCCGATTACAAAATATTCCGTCAAGACGATGCATTGGCTGTTGCCGTCCTGCTTTGGAAGTGGTGGTTTGTGGTGTTGGCGGTGGAGTGGGAGTCGTCGTTTGACGTGATCCCGTAATCAGCCGGCTGAAAAAAAAAAAAAAGACAGACGACATTTGTTACAGTTATAAGAGTGCAACCAATCTTCACATATGAATTAAACCTCATCAGTAACCAGCTTCTGAAATCTTCTTGCACTCACAACCTAACCCGAGCACAAAAGCCTGTGCCTGAGCGCTTACACAGCAATGCTTCTGCTTTATGAATTTGGTTTGGTACTATTTAACTACATAAAGACCAGGCTTTTTCTAGAACTATGTTTACAAGTTTAAATTCATATTTTTTGCTAGAACTCCTCTTAAGAACAGACCATAGAGAATAAAATGGCAAATGCAATATTTTATGTCGCACAGTATTATTTGCGCATTGGTCTTTCAAACGCAATTTTTTGGGGAAAAAATACACCAATAAAAATAAAAAAAGTTACCCCAATTTATTGTACAATGTGAAAGATGTTATGTCACGTAAATAGATAGAACATGTCATGCTTTAAAATTGCACACGCTCGTGGAATGGTGGAATCGTGGTCGATGATACTTGGAAATCACCATAGGTGACCCTTTGAACATTTTTTTTACAGGTTACCAGTTTAGAGTTACAGAGGAGGTCTAGTGCTACAATTATTGCTCCAATGATCACTGCAATACCTCTCGTGTGGTTTTAACACTGTTTACATATAAGGGCGCAACTTGCGTATGTGCTTGCATTTTTGCATGTGTGTGCTATAATCTGTTTTGTGCTTCTGCGTGCGAGCGCGAAGGGATGGGGCGCTTTAAATATTTATTTTTGCTTTTACTACTATTACAATAATTGTAAACATCCAGTGGAAAATAAATAAGGATGACAGGTCCCCTTTATCGAGAGATCTGGGGTCAAAAAGACCCCAGGTCTCTGCATTTTACCTTTAAAAAGCAATATATATATTTATTATATTTTAAAGCGGTTGTAAACCCGCATATACATTTTTTTTTTTATAAATGCAAGGCAAAAGCCATAATGAGCTAATATGCACTGCATATTAGCTCATTATGAAATACTTACCTCGAAACAAGGTGAGCGGAACTTACCTGGTCCACGCCGAGCGAGATGTCATCTTGCCTGGCGTGTCTTCCGGGTATCGCCGCTCAAGCGCTGTGATTGGCTGGAGCGGCGATGTCGTCACTCCCACGCATGCGCGCAGGAGTTTTCAATTTGGCAAGGTCCGGCGGCTGCCGGTCCTTTAGCCGAGGATCCCCCCCTGTGCATGCGCCGCTGCAATCAGCGGCGCATTGCGAGGGGAATATCTCCTAAACCGTACAAGTTTAGAAGATATTCTCTATACCTACAGGTAAGCCTTATTATAGGCTTATCTGTAGATAAAAATGAAAAAAAGGCTATACAACCACTTTAAGTTTAAACAAAATTTATGGTTACAGTTTGAGCAACAATAAAAAAAAAAGGGGGGGGGGGGGGGGGAACACATGAAATCGGTACTCCTAACTGCTGCTGCCAATCTCTTCATGCTGGAAAATGCCCAGACAGGATCTTGTGCGACATGTGAGATCTCTACAGGACGTCTGCATCTACCTTCTACACAGACAGGACAATAGATACCCCGGCCTCCACATTCACTTACTTGTCTTCTGAAGATCCTTTGGAGCAAGCTACGTTTTGGCGGTTCGGGAAGTTGCCTCCAATCTAAATCTGGAGAGCGGGTTCCATTTGGTCCGAAGAGGTTGAGGTCCTTGAAACATTCCGTCTCAATCATCTGTGGATGTAAAAAAATAAACATGGTCTGTCTTCTTGACACAGAACTACACATGTATGTAACTATTATAGAGTAACATAATTTGAAAGTTGTTGACTTCATTCAAATATGGAAATTCCCCATAACTTCCGTAATGCAAAACCAAGGACCTATATGGAGCACCATTCACTCTGTTGGATACTACAGTGTTGACCCTGTGCAGGTTATGGTATGGCGTCTGCAGTGCCCCATGAACTCACTGCAGAGAGGACATTACGACTGGAAGACAGGACAGTCACATGACCGCCTGGTGATGCGACTGATGTGATCCAATGTTGACCCCAAATGACTAATGATGATAAATAGAATCCACCTGTGTGTAATCAAGTCTCCGTATAAATGCACCTGCACTGTGATAGTCTCAGAGATCCGTTTAAAGCGCAGAGAGCATCTCGAAGAACAAGGAACACACCAGGCAGGTCCGAGATACTGTGGTGGAGAAGTTTAAAGCTGGATTTGGATACAAAAAGATTTCCCAAGCTTTAAACATCCCAAGGAGCACTGTGCAAGCGATATTATTGAAATGGGAGTATCAGACCACTGCAAATCTACGAAGACCTGGCCGTCCCTCTAAACTTTCAGCTCATACAAGGAGAAGACGGATCAGAGATGCAGCCAAGAGGCTCATGATCACTCTGGATGAACTGCAGAGATCTACAGCTGAGGTGGGAGACCCTGTCCATAGGACAACAATCAGTCGTTAACTGAACAAATCTGGCCTTTATGGAAGAGTGACAAGAAGAAAGCCATCTCTTAAGAGATATCCATCAAAAGTGTTGTTTAAAGTTTGCCACAAGCCACCTGGGAGACACACCAAACATGTGGAAGAAGGTAGTCTGCTCAGATGAAACCAAAATCAAACTTTTTGGCAACAACGCAAAACGTTATGTTTGGCGAAAAAGCAACACAGCTCATCACCCTGAACACACCATCCCCACTGTGAAACATGGTGGTGGCAGCATCATGGTTTGGGCCTGCTTTTCTTCAGCAGGGACAGGGAAGATGGTTAAAATTGATGGGAAGATGGATGGAGCCAAATACTGGAAGAAAACCTGATGGAGTCTGCAAAAGACCCGAGACTGGAATGGAGATTTGTCTTCCAACAAGACAATGATCCAAAATATAAAGCAAAATCTACAATGGAATGGTTCACAAATAAACATATCTAGGTATTAGAATGGCCAAGTCAAAGTCCAGACCTGAATCCAATCGAGAATCTGTGGAAAGAACTGAAAACTGCTGTTCACAAACGCTCTCCATCAAACCTCACGGAGCTCGAGCGGTTTTGCAAGGAGGAATGGGCAAAAATGTCAGTCTCTCGACGTGCAAAACTGATAGAGACATACCCCAAGCGACTTACAGCTGTAATGGCAGCAAAAGGTGGCGCTACAAAGTATTAACTTAAAGGGGTTGTAAAGGTTCCCATTTTTTTTTCCTTAATGCATCCTATGCATTAAGGTAAAAAAACATTTCACAGCACCGCCCCCCCCCCCCCCCCCGAGGCCCCGTTGTACTTACCTGACCGTTCGAATCTCCCGGGCGCGTCCACGTCGTCCTCTTCGGTTCCCAGCCTGGCCGTTGATTGGCTAAGCTGGGCGGATTGATAGCAGCGCAGCCATTGGCTAGCGCTGCTGTCAATCAGAGCGGATGATGCGGCGCGCCGGGGGGCGGAGCCGAGTGATACAGTCGGCGGCTATGGCCGCGCTGTATCACAGGAGCGCGCTCGCAAAAGCTTTCCGCCGTGCGAGCGCCCTCGCATGAAGAGGGAAAGCTTTTGCGAGGAGGAGCCCAGACAGCCGCCGAGGGACCCCAGAAGACAGCTTTCCGGGCCACTCTGTGCAAAACGAACTGCACAGTGGAGGTAAGTATCACGTTTGTTATTTTTTTTTTTTAAAAGCCCTGACTTTAGTGTCCCTTTAAGGGGGCTGAATAATTTTGCACGCTCAATTTTTCAGTTTTTTATTTGTTAAAAAAGTTTGAAATATCCAATAAATTTCGTTCCACTTCATGATGGTGTCCCACTCCTTGTTGATTCTTCACAAAAATTACAGTTTAATATCTTTATGATTGAAGCCTGAAATGTGGCAAAAGGTCGCAAAGTTCAAGGGGGGCGAATACTTTCGCAAAGGCACTGTATGGGAGCATTAGGAGGACCGAGACCAGCAGAGAGGGGAGGAGGGGGAGAAGGACACAGGAGACAGATAGGCTGAGTGAATCACACAAACTGACCACAATGTCGGGGCACAGCAGCCATGATTATCGTAGTCAGTTTGCAGAGAGGGGGTATAGCCAGAGAGGATCAGACAGGTATTTCTGGTGATACAGGGGGTCTAAATTACACAGCACAAGTACTGTGCTGTATAACATGCTTTAAGGGAACAGGCTCTTTATTTTTGGGGTTAACAAATGCTTTAAGTACAAGGGAGTATAGAACTGTACAGGGACAGCTGTGGTGGTTTCTATTGAGCACAATGTACTGCATATTTTAATGCTAAAATACTTGCCGCCTCCTTGAAGGGCCATTTTGAAATGTGCCGTTTGGTACACTCACCTCATTCTGCCAGGGGATTGATACACATCCAGTTGCAAATTTAACGTAGAAATCATTGTCAGTTTTGTCCAAATTTACACCTTTAACCGTCGAAAACTGCTCAATGTCCAGCACGTCCTTACAATACACTGCCCGGGGCTGAGAGGGGAAAACAACATAGTTTATAGTTCCAGCACTATAGTTTATGCGAGAATCCAAAACATACAGTCATTACATTCGATTTAAATTTAAATTAATTTCAAATTAAAGTGGTTGTAAAGGCATTCTCTGCATTAAGGTAAATAACATTTTATGTTCTGCTCTCTCGCCTCCCCTTTAAATACTTACCTGAGCCTGATCTTGATCCAGCGCTGTGCCCAAGAGCTTCTGCTTCTTTCTCTCCTCACTGGCTCAGACAGCAGCGGGAGCCACTGGCTACCATCAATCACAGGATGTGAGAAGAGAGCAAGGGGCGGGGATGAGACTTGCTGTCTGTGTTTAGACACAGACAGCACAGCTCGGGATTGAGCCCACAGGTGTGTCACTATAGGAAGCGGCTTCCTATGGTGGCACACTGAGAAGAAGAGGAGCCAGCAGCACCAAAAGGGGACCCAAGAAGAGGAGGCCTCGGGGCTGCTCTGTGCAAAACCATTGCAGAGAGAATGCAAAAACCTATTCAAAAATAAAATGAAAATAAAAACTGCTTTTACTAACACTTTAATTACAGACCATTATGTTTAATGGCAAAAACTCACTCAGCCAAATTTTTTTTTTGGTTACGTTTGTTTTACTGCTGTCTTTGTCCCCATCAGAAAGTTGCCTGTACTATGCGTCTTCAGAAACACAACAGGTAGGAAAAGTGTCACCAGAACAAATGTGTTGGATCGCCCCAATCAGGACAAATACAGCAACAAAACTTGACAGAAGTACTAATCTTTCCCAACGATTAAAAAAAAAAAGGCGTCCTAATATACTGTCATAATGCTGCTTACTTAAAGGCCTCGAGTAATGTTAAGTATAGGCGAGTAAAATTCTTCATTGTCAGTGTTGTAATCTACTCATTTATACTCGCGTTCACATGCTCATAGATGCGCCACCATGCGTATGAGTAAAATTACTGCACTCAAATTTTTTGTTTTTTACGGCTCTATACTCAATGCTGCAATACTGATCAGCTGTGTACATTGTTCCAGAGACAACCATACAGCTACATTCAAATCCATAAAAACATGGCGTTTTTATTTCACATGTGCAAAAGGCCTAAAGAATAATTCCAGACATGTTATACATTGGTTCAGGTCGAGCCAATGTATATACGATACCTTGCTGATGCTGCTGGAAAATATTGTAGACACTGCTACTCCAGTGATCGCCACTTGCCGACGGGTTCCGTGCTCAGCCGCCAGTCTGATGCATTGTGAGCACAGGTGGTCGGCCGCTCTACAGGGGAGCCATTCATAGAATTCTTTGCATCTTATGAATGATTGCAAAGCATTCTCTGATTGGACGAGGTGGAAAGGTGAGGCAGTGACATCACCTTGTCCAGTCAAAGAACACTTTTCATTGGTATCTAGCAGCATCGGACTGCCTGGAATTATTCTTTCCCTTTTGTGACAATACACAAGTGAGCTTTATCCCGACTGAATGCAAACTTTGAGAACACTTATGCCTTGTACACACGGTCGGACTTTTGACCATGCAAAAGTCCACCGTGAGTCCATTGGTTCTAGGACGAAATGAAAGAGAACAAGTTCTCAAAAAGGTCCATCGGACTTCTGACTTTTTTTTGTCGGGAGGCTACACACGGCCGGACTTTCCGAGGAAAAAAAAGCCCGTCTGACTTTTTCTTGAAAAGTCTGGCCGTGCGTACAAGGCATAAGAGTTTTGGCACATTGCAAGCACTGTCAAAACAATCCTTTTAAATCTGACCTGACAGCTTATGTGAAAGGCAAGTAGATTGCTGTATGAGCAGTGGAACAGGGACTGCTGCTGTGGTATCAGTTAGTCCAATAAAAATGTGTACATAAAATTATTACAAGGCGGGAAAGTCAAATTTGTCTCATATTTTAAAAGTAGAAATATAAGCAATTTTTTTCCTTAATTTTGGATGAAGTAAGAGGTGCCAGATATTTTTTCACTATCCCTTTGTATAGATTTCCCTTCACTTCCTGTCCCATAGCCAAACAGGAAGTGAGAGGAGACCCCCTGCAAATTTTGGAAACTCCTTGGGGCCCCCAGGTCACCAGAACTAGTGTCGCCCCCATTGGAAGAGTTCCCCTCCATTACTTTCCCAAGGGACAACCAAATACTTGGGGATTTTTTACATTCACGTTTAAGGATAATTGCAAACGGTACAAATAGAGAAGGTTAATCCCCCTTTTAAACACCGTTAAACACTGTTCTAATCCCACTCCTCTAAAACTAGGGGAAAAAAAAACGTGCCTTTAGTTCTACTTTAAGAGAAACTGTAGAGACATGGCAAGGTTGGAATTATAGCCTGTTGAGATTGCCTGCCCTTGTTCTAGTGGAGTAAGACCTAGCCCAAGATCTGCCATCTGTCCCCATGGTCCCTCACCAGCTTCAAGCAGCAATGCCAATGAACCAATTTTTGAGACGATAACCAGGTGACCAACCATGATACGCAACCATGTTCCTCACACAAAGTAAATTTATTGCTAGGCACCCCCAAAATGTTAAGAAAAAAAAAAAAAAAAGGGCCATGGACCAGTCTTGTTTAAATATCAGTGTAGGAACATTTATGAAAAGTGCCCTCAACTCGGCAGTAATAAAGAACACTTACATCTGGCACAAAAGACGGCTTCATAATTCCGGCCTCCAGCCTCTTAAAGTTCATGTTCCTGAGAAACGGATGCTGCTTCACCTGACTGGCACCATGTTCATTGCACCCCAGCCTTTGCTTTGGGTCTTTGGCTAATAGCTGTAGGCAGAAGACAACAACGGATTTGTTCCCTTTATTCATTACTTTTCTTTCACAGACATTGAAAATAACAAAAAAGAAAAGGAGACCCTTGACTTGAAGGCAGTAACTCCAGAACTGGAAAAGTAGCCGACTACTTGTTACTACACAAATTGGGGAAAATTATGCTCCGGAGTTTGGATGTGTTCGATAAGCCAATAGTGCGTAGTGATGATCTGGTGAGAGGCTGAGATTGTACAGACAACCTGTGATGCTGGATGGATCCCACCTCAAGAAACCAGGATGCCAGTTAATGTCAGAGGAATTTGGTTGATTCAAGACTGAGGTGCTTAAAGTGCCACTCTACCTCAAACTATTCCACCCTTTGCAGATGAAGATCTCAACAAGGTTAGTTTCTTATATATCTCTATGAAACTATAGACGAGAGCTCTGCATTTGAATTCCCGAATCTGCACTCCTGCTGTTGACCTTATGAGGGGTTCCCATATTTCCCTTATGCAAAATGCAAGTTACAGATAGACAGACTCTCAGGTGGTGGGACACAGAGTTCGGCAAGTAACTCTCACCATTATGCAAGATACCCAAGAAACCTGGGACTTGCCTAAATTGGTTATAGAGGCTGAAGGTTTTCTACCATAATGCATTCTCTTCATTAAAAAGGTAAAAAACCTTTAATGCTCAACTCCCCCCAACTAACCCCCCTTAAACTTACCTGAGCCCAAACTCGATCCTGCGATATGCACGAGATCAGCAGCTCTCTCCCTCATTGGCTCAGACAGCAGCAGGAGCCATTGCTGCTGTCAATTACACCTGGTAGCGAGGGAGCAGAGGGCAGGATCGAGCCAGACTATGTGTGTCAATGGACACAGGGGTTAAATTACTAAAACTTGAGTGTGCAAAATCTGGTGCAGCTGTCCACAGAATTTAATCAGCTTCCAGGTTTTTTTGTCAAAGCCTAATTTAACAAACTAGGAGCGTCAAACTTTGGTACCCAAAATGTTCCATAGACAATGTTTTTAACGTTCTTATAGGTCATCAGTTTAGAGTCAACCATGAATAATTATCTAGAATTATTGCTCTCACTTTTATAACAATTATATTAAACATTTGTATTGCTACCAATGGTTTTGTATGTAATTTGGGACTTTTTTTTAGGGGGGTTGGGATAGGTCAAGCGTGGTGGGCAGTAGTATTAGGGCACTGTGCAATCCAATTGTCAGCTTGTGAGATGTACACACAGTGGTGTTGCTTTACTAAAACTAGAGAATGCAAAATCTGGTGCAGCTGTACATGACAGCCAATCACAGAAGAATATTTACCTTCCTATGTATCTTCTGTGATCAATTGCTTTGCCCCCCCCCATGTGATGAGATACAGACATGTTTATTGCCCATTCAGGACAGCAGCCTAGGGTGACAACCATGGCATGGCTCCCTCCATAGATACTTACCCAGAGACAGCAAGTGTGTTTGCAAGCTTACCAGCCGAAAATAAAAGGCAAAGAAACTGGAAATATAAATACTGTATTTATTGGCGTATAACACACACTTTTTTACCCTGAAAATAGAGTAAACTGTGCCTGCGTGTTATACGCAGGGGGCTGTGGAAAGTTTTCCTGAAACTTTCCTCTAAGGGTCCTTTCACTTGGAGCGGACCGTGTGTGTCCGTCGGCTCAACAGGGATCCCCGCTGAGCTGTCGGCGGACAGGGCGGTCCCCGCACACTGTGCAGGGACCGCCCTGTCTCTTCTCCGCTCTCCCCTATGGGGAATCGGATGAATACGGACCATGTGTCCGTATTCATCCGATCCGCCAGACGGAAGAAAAATAGGGGTTTCTTCCGTCCGAAAAACCGGATCCAGACCTTAGCGGATCTTTGCGGACGTTAGCGGATGCATCATCCGCTAACGGACGCAATCTCATAGGGATGCATTACAAGTCCGTTTATGGACTTGTAAAAACGGACGAATGGAGGCGGACGTCTGAAAGGGGCCTTAAAGCGGAGGTTCACCCTAAATATAGTATTTTTCCATGTGATCCAGCATACTGGCGTCAGCGCCAGTTTGCTGGTTTTTTTTTTAATGCCCCACTTACTGTTTAATCTTTGATTTAGCTCCTCCGCGGTGGATGGCGCCTGTATAGCCTGTCACTGGTTCCGAAAACACCAGATTTAGTACTCGGGTATTTCCGGCGCAATACGGAGCCTGCGCACAGACCTAAGCGCTGACTGCGCAGGCGCCGTATTTCTCAGAGTCCTATTTCGGCTTTTTTCGGAGGGCGTGACGCGCCATAGCCGTAGGACTCTGAGAAATACGGCGCCTGCGCAGTCAGCTCCTAGGTCTGTGCGCAGGCGCCGGAAATACCAGAGTCCTAAATTGGGTGTTTTCAGAACCAGTGACGGGCTATAGAGGCGCCATCCCCCGCTGGGGAGATGAATCAAAAATTGAAGATTGAACAGTAAGTGGGGCATTAAAAAAAAAAACAACAGCATGCCGACACCAGTATGCTGATCACATGGAAAAATACTATATTTAGGGTGAACCTCCTCTTTAAAGTTAGGGTGCGTGCTATACGCCTGTGTGTGTTATATGCCGATAAATACAATACATTCACCACATCAAGGTCCATTTTTGGTTTGAGATAAACTTTAACCTGTCAGGTTATACTAATAACTAAAATATCACTTTTTGGTACATTAATCTTTAACATATGAATATGTCTTCTAAAGAGCATCCATCTCAAGTTCCCAGAGATCACAGCTTGTTGAAGGAAAAATGATTCAGCCTTTTCATATCGAAGAGACCAGTGGCTTAATTTGTAAATTATGCACAGGAAATAAAAAAAACATTTGCAATTATGACTGTTGGAGGACAAAAGCTTCTATTCAGCTGCATAAAAAGATGTATTTCAAGGGTCATAAAAAAAAAAAAAAAATAGAACTGTGAACACTAGGCTTTCATCATCTTTCACGAGATGTTATGTCATCTAAAGTGGAACTAAAGCGTTTCACTGATAATTACATTTCTGTCTGTAATGGAGACCAGCTAAATCCTTTTGAGAGCAATTTAGTGGTGTCCGTATGTGTCAACTAACTTGACAATAAGTCTATGCATAATTTCTATACCCAATTTTCTTTTTTCTTTTAGGACTCCTAAAGCTTTTTTGTTTTGGTACATTGTTTTCATGAAAATGCGGTTATGCTTTTTATTTGTAGGCTGACAAAAGCACGAAAAAATAAATAAAAATATATATATATATATATAAAAGTAATACTGTAATGAACGGACATACATTACACATCAGCATATGCTGCCCATCAGAGAACATAAAATCAACCTTTACTTACCGTATTTATCGGCGTAGAACGCACACTTTACCCCCCTTAAAATCAGGGGGAAATCAGGGGTGCACGTTATACGCCAATGTGATTTTCGTTTACCAATGGGAGGGGCGGGGGTGTCGTGCCGGCCGTCCACCTCCCCTGGGACAGCCCGTCGGTGTACTAAAAAGATTAAAAAAATAAGTCCCCTTTCTCCTCTTCTTGCTGCTCCTCCCCCTCCGAGTGTAGCTTCAGATTGGAGGAGGAGAGGAGGAGACTGTGTATTGGGCGGGAGACTGTGGTTTGATCCTGACCTGCTTTGCGGGCATCCGTGGGGACCCAATCCGGCACGGTCTTGAACGGGTATCAACACCCAGAGACCTGATCCGCAAGACGTGCGGGAGACGTGCGGTGCGGTACAGACGCCAAAGCTGGGTGAGTGGAGCGGCTCATGCTGGGACAGGAGAAGCAGGTAGGAGGGCAGAGTATCCCCCCCCCCCCCCACACAGCACTCGCAGGCAGTTTGAAAGCTGGGATCTATGCGTCATGTGCAGGCGGGGGGGGGGCTTTGGTCTATGTAATGTGCAGGGGTGCTTTAGAATATAAAAGGGGCTGTGGAAAGTTTTTTTCCTGAAACTTCCCTCTTAAAATTAGGGTGCGTGTTATACACCGATAAATACGGTAATACAGGGTTTTGACAAATTTGCTTGGAATCTAGGAGCCAGCTAAAAAAAGTAAAGAGCCAAAAAACGCACCCCGTGCATACGCGAGTAGCGCCCGCATATGTAAACAGTATTTAAACGACACATGTGAGGTATTGCCGTGATTGGTAGAGCGAGAGCGTTGAAGCGTGACACGTTGGGTATCAATTTACTCAGCGTAAAAATTGGGCTAACTTTACTGTTGTCTTATTTTTATTAAAAAGGTATTCCCCCCCCTAAAAAAAAAAAAAAAAAAGGGCGCTTGTAAGACCGCTACGCAAATATGGTGTGACAGAAAGTATTGCAATGACCGCCATTTTATTCTCTAGGGTGTTAAAATAAAAAATATATATAATGTTTGGGGGCTCCAATTAGAGGGAAGGAGATGGCAGTGAAAATTGAAAAACACATTAGAACTGCTGTTTTGCTACTTGTAATGGCAACGACCACCACAAGATGGTGCCAGATCACAGAAGGAAGCTTAGGCCTGCAGAAGGCCGCGGCCTCAATTAACGGCCGGCCCGCGCCGGTCGGTAATTCATTTACATAGGGCTTGCATCCACTTTAGGATGTCAGTAGTATGCACCTGGTGGTGTCTCCTCTCCGTGTATTGTTAATTTATGAAAATCATTTGGCTGGAGTAAAACTTTAGGCCCTATACCTTTCTGAAGTACTAAATAATGCTGTTTGCTTTTTCTGGAGACTAACATAGTAAGCGGAGTTGTTCCCTGGTCCAGTCTTCCTAGACTTGGTTGCCTGTATTTGGAGATCTAAAATGTGTCTACCCTGACACCAGAACTCTAGCGAGCTCAATTTTTTCTTACCATCTTACAAATGGATTTTGCATCTTCTGAGAACTTATCAGAATAGGACTCTTGTTCCTCCTGAACACGTTTCTCCACTTCTTCCCTTTTCACCCGCTCCTTCCGTGCGCGGAATGGCGACTGTCCCTCGATCATCTCATAAATGAGGCAGCCCAGCCCCCACCAGTCTGGGCTAAATGTATATCGTTCATTTTTAATGACTTCTGGAGCTGAAGAAATACAATCAGTGAGGATGGAACACATCAAATCAGATGTAGAAAGACAATGACCTTTGATTGGTAGATTTTGAAATGCTAGGTGAAATTGTGAGGATACACACCCATATATCCAACTGTCCCCACTCTTCCTCTAATACTTTCCCCATCTGGAATTTTGATGGCCAGGCCTAAGTCTGAGATTCGTATGTGACCTAAGAGAAGAGAAAAAAAAATTAATATAAAAAAGTTAAATATCCAAATGTGACAGAAAAGTCATTGCGACAGGTGGGTAGTTTTAGTTTTTTCCATTTTGGGGCTTAATGCTGAGAATATACAACTGCTGTCTGTCCAAATGTTCATGTGATGGCTGCTCTAGCACGGTGTCCAATGATCTTGTGTCACGATTGGCTGAAGGATAACTTAACCCTATAGGACATTTGTGGTCTTTCAAGTAATCTAATGCGCCACCTGGTTAAAACCTAGATACTTCTAGAAATATGAAATCCAGGTATGGCAGCTTTTGCATAGGTACACTGGTCCAGCTTGGACCAATGTAGGTATGTATGTGCCATACCTATGGGATCTCCCTGGAAGCCGAAAAATTGTTGTAGTGGGCACCACTACTAGTGACCTCTACTTACTTCTGGATCCCACGCCAAGTGGCTGCCTGGTGAACAGAGGTCACTAGCTTTGCAAAGACGCCATTCAGGGAACGCTTTCTCTAGTTGAATGCAAAGCTCTCTGTTTGGACAAAGTGGACAGAAAAGGTGGTGATGCCACAATCTTAACCACATTCAATAAGAGAACACTTTGCATTCATTGAAAACATGGCAAATGCTCTCTAAATGGTGCTTGTGCTGAGCTTATTTGTAGGTAAAAATAGAAAACAAGCGTTTACTACCACTTTAAAATGGCAAGAACTGTAGAAAAAGTGAGTGCCGCTTTGTCAGTTCACCACAAGTTTGTCACCACAAAAAGATAGGAGGATGCTTTGGTCACGTGTCTCTCACAATGCAAGCAATACTGAACAGAGGAGAACAGAAGGTAAAGTGAAGACATCAGAGACCAGTCCTTGCCTTTACTTTACCTTCCGTTATCCTCTGTTCGGTATCACATTGTGAGAGCGAGACCGTTCTTGGACCCAACAAGATGTCCTGCATCAAACCACTTTCCGCCCACCACACGTTTATGGACGTCCTCGACGTGAAGGGTGATATCTCGATCATTGCTGCAGCACTGATCAAGATATCATTCTTTAGCCCCAGCAATTCTGCACTAGATACAAGTAAACCAGGCAGCCAACAAGCCGCCGGATTACTGTTACAGGTGGCGGAAGGGGGTCCCACTTCCTTCCCGCCACCAAGCTCTTCCATGCGATCAGAGAGCCCAGTAAGGATGCGACTGGCAGCATCTAGCTCTAGGCAGCCGTGAGAGGAAACGGACGTTGTTCCTCCCACTGTGTGACATCAGAAACAGAAAACAAGGATTTTGTCACTTCCTGTTTAGGCTCTTGGTTTTTCTGCCCATTAGTGGAGCAAACGATCAGACTCATCTGTGTGATTGGCTGCATTAGAGGTCAGTCGTGATTTGGGGTCCAATATACCCCCAGATCTTTCCATAAAGAAGACCCGTCATGATGTTCATCCCTTATAATAGCAATAAAGTTGATCAAAAAAAAATCAATAAAAGGAACAAAAAAATGTAAAAATTTGTATTGGTATCGGCGAGTACTTGAGGAAAAATATTGTTACGCGGTCTTAAAAACTAGTATCGGTGCAACCCTACTTGTAACACATCAGAAAATAAGTAGGCAGGGCCGACATAATGTACTTCAGAATTCAGAGTTGTGTTGTCAGGTCAAAGAGGAAGTAGTCTGGTTATTTTTCTGTACTTGCAGTGTGTTTAAAGGGATGAAACATGGAGAAATGTTCTGGTATTCATTTCCAGAGACTGGATAAATAGTTTTTTTTTATTTTGCCTTGAAATATGCTTTAAAGGGTCCATTAGCTTCTCTGCAATTTAGATGCAAACATGAAAAGGGATCCCCTATGCACAGTTGCTGTCTGATGAGTAGAACTTTCACATAAAACAACATTTTCATTATATGTTTAATGCTCCTGAAATGAAGCTGGGTATAAAAGAGGGGGCAATTGGGAAAAACTGTTCACATCAAAGCGTGACGGAAACAGTCACATCCGCTATGAAATTACTACTCAGTGCAAAGCAATAAAAAATAACAGAGGTTCAGCTAGTCTTCCATCCCAAATCATAGTGATGATTACTTTCAATGACTCAAACTCATAATACTGATGTCAGAGATTGTGGTTTAATCCTGGAACGAGCTCTCTGTCCACACCGGTGCACTGATAACGGGTTTTATCCAAATAAATTACAGAGAAGACACAGCTCTCATTGAGAGATGACCGTAAGCAGTGTCTGATCATTACAGGCTCGTTACACTCAGGATTGTCAATAAAACATTCCCAAAATTCAGAGACATGCAAGAATGCTTTATCTTCACAATGCTTATAGCCAGTTTAAAGAGATCCCGTTTCCAGCTTAAGACGCACAATTTAATATATTGCAGATAAAAGCAAAGGATCATCAAGAAGGGGCACCTGCCTCAGGATTTTCCTTTGTGACACCAGTGACGCAAGCATTTTGTTTTTTCAGCGACACCAGACTTTTTCATTGCAGTCACATCACCAACTCGACGACATTTATTTTAGCGACACCACTAATCCAGGGACTTTTTTTTTTAAAACTTAAAAGGGGTTGTGAAGGTTAAAAAAAACAAAAAACCTAAATAGCTTCCTTTACCTTAGTGCAGTCCTCCTTCACTTACCTCATCCTTCCATTTTGCTTTTAAATGTCCTTACTTCTTCTGAGAAATCCTCACTTCCTGTTCTTCTGTCTGTAACTCCACACAGTAATGCAAGGCTTTCTCCCTGGTGTGGAGTCATGCTCGCCCCCTCCCTTAAGGGGGCGAACAGGAGAGTGAGGACGCCCACTAACAGCTCCTTTATCTGCAACGTAGAGAGCATCCTGACTCTCCTGCTCACACCCTCCCCCCTGAAGGAAGGGAGCAAGCACGACACGCCACACCAGGGAGAAAGCCTTGCATTACTGTGTGTAGTTACAGACAGAAGAACAGGAAGTGAGGATTTCTCAGAAGAAATAAGGACATTTAAAGGCAAAACTGAAGGATGAGGTAAGTGAAGGAGGACTGCACTAAGGAAAAGGAAGCTATTTAGGGATTTTTTTTACCTTTAAAACTAAACTGCTGCATATTTTAAACTTTTTGGCACCTGCTGTCCCATCTTTACCCTGATCTCTGGTTGATCTAGTTCCGGTGACTTGTCCGTATGGTTCCCCTATCGTGATGGTTCCTGTAAGGACTGCGCAGGCGCAATCCTTGCCGACAGAAATCTCCGAACCTCGGCCGGTATCCAGGCTCATTCCTTAACATACCCGTGGATTGGAGGATGTTAAAAAAAGAGCCAGGAGGCCGACTGGCCACTTTCCTCAAATTCGGACATTTCCGTCGGCAGGGATTGCGTCTGCGCAGTCCTTAAGGAACCATCTTGATAGCCGGAACCATATTGGCAGATCACTGGCCCTGCCAATAGCAGCAGTTATTGGGCCTTTCAAGGCGAGTTGAATATCTGCTTCCCCTGCAGCACTACTAGTTCCTTCCACTCGTTAATTTTTTATAGGGACATTCAATCCAGTGGGATGAACCAATGCATGCAACAGCGTGTGTGTGTGTGTGTGTGTGTGCGTGTGTGCGTGTGGGGGGGGTTGTAGAATACACAGAAGTGTGAATACCAATGCTGGCTTGGTAGCACTGACGTGGAGACATTTCGGCCCAAAGGGATACCCGAGATTCTTTTAAAGGGCTGAGCTTCTTTAAAAGAAAACAATTAAATTACTACTACTATGGGGACAGGGTTGCGTTAGGCAATGCAAGACACACAAATTAAGTGGTACTCCATTTTACAAGAACGCTAGAGTGTACATCTGTTTGAGACCGTAGTCATGATGTTAGAGCACTGATGTTTAGCGCAGAAAAAGGTCTGAATAGCCTGAAGATTCCCACAACAGTCTAATCACATCTGGGAACAGCAGGAGCCAAGTACAGGACAGCAGGAGGTCCAGGGTGGCATTCTGTCACAAGGAAACAGCAGTCTATAGGGAATAGCTCCCAGTCCAGCTGCTAGTGTCCTTTCCCTGACAACGATGACCCCAAACATGTTTGCCAAGCCCCAAATATGGTCTCATCACTGCTTAAGCCAACTAAAAAGATACTGGATCGATGTGTGTGTGTGTGTGTGTGTGTGTGTGTGTGTGTGTGTGTGTGTGTGTGTGTGTGTGTATGTATCTAATGTGAACCCCTTAACCCTTCTTTAGCCTAGCAAAATACATTAAGGTTTGGGTTAAGTTGGATTTTACAGCCTCTAACCAGGCTTATAAAATCGCCACAAACGTCCCTGCTGGAGAGATTGATTGCACGTCTTGTAAGGACAGGAAGGAAAGCAAGGACAGAAAATCTAATAACATTTTTTTTTTTTTTTCCGCTGGCCTTAGGCTTTGATGCCATTTGGATTGGCATTCCAATGGGATCCAAAATATGGGTATGAATAAGTTAATCTTTAAAAAAATATATAAATGCACTTTTTGCAGGTAAAAAACCTTCTGCCTTTACAACTCCTATAACAAAATAGTGTTAAAACACTGAATGTAATTGCACACAAGTTTTGGATTTTACCGTACTTTATTTGATGGCCGCTGGTTATTTAATTTTCACGTCACAGTGCTATATACCATTTGTTACACAATATTAACATATCAGCTTGAGATATCTTGGAGGGCTGCAGTTACTCAGAAGTATTATTTGCACTGCACCAAGTTTGCATATCGTGGTAGACATAGACATACACACACACACACACACACACACACACACACACATATATATATTTCTTGGCCAGGATTCTTCTTTTCTTTCCAGGTCACAGCTCATGCACATTTTTCAATTATTTTTCTCAAAATCAAGTAGAAATTTGTTTTTCAAAAACTTTCCAACATGCTAAATCACTCAAATTCAACGGGCACACGAAATGCAGCAGTTTGTGGCCCCACCAATGGTCGAAAATTGAATTAGTCAAAAAGGTGCAATTTTTGGAAGAAATTTTTTGTCATGCGTGGCCGACATTAGTGCTGCAGTCAGTTTCCACTCCGGTCCCTGGAGGAGGGCAGTGGCCACAAACGGTGCATCCAACCCCTTCGTCTAGAACAGGGGTGTCAAACTCAATTTCATTGTGGGTCGCATCAGAATTACGATTGCCCTCAAAAGGGCCGGTTGTATCTGTAAGATTAGATGTCCAGCGCATCCCCTCCCCTTACATTAGATGTCAAGAGCCACCCCACCATCAGAAGTTGAGTCCCCCACTCTCCCTTACACAGTGCACCCCCCTTTCCTTATGCTGCTGCAGGGAAGAAGCTGGATGCATTGCTCGAAAGCAGAATGAAAGGGTCTGGAGTAGGACCAGAGGAGGGCTGGAGTTCTCCTGCAGCAGCAGAAGAGGTGCAAGGGCCACATGAAATAGCCTGAAGGACCAGATTCGGCCCGCAGCCTTGTGTTTGACACCCGTGCTCTAGTAAGTGCTGTGAGTGCACTACCACAATTTTATCTTTCATTTGTCGGTTTTTATCTGCCTCTTTTTTATAAAGTAACAGACTCTTTGCTTGTCTTTGCAAATAGAGTTGGTTTAAACTGCCTTAAAATTGTGTTTGTAACCAGGATTAGGCTTCTTTTATATTAAAGGGGTTGTAAACCCTTGTGCTTTCCAATGCATTAAGGTGAAAAAAAACTTCTGACAGTAACCGGCTCCCCCATTTTACTCACCTGACCCCTTCGATTGCTCAGCAGAGACGCGCTTTAGCTCTCTGTTCGGGGTTCTTGATCAGAAAGATTGATAGCAGGGCAGCCATTGGCTCCCACTGCTGTCAATCAAATCCAATGACACAGGCACCGGCGGGTGGGGCAGAGTCCAGCATTCTGTGTGTATAGACGCAAATGCTGGACTCATGAGCACGCCCGCAAGGTAACCCCCAGGAAGAGCGCTTCTCCTAGGAGGTTAATCGATGCGAGAGCTACCAGAGGACCCCACAAGACAAGGTGGAGGCAAGTATAAGTTTGTTATTTTAAACAAAGACAAACCCTTTAACAGTTCACTGGAACACAACAATCTATTTTCATCTATACAGTGGGGCAAAAAAGGATTTCATCAGCCACCAATTGTGCAAGTTCTCCCACATAAAAAGATGAGAGGCCTGTAATTGTCATCATAGGTATACCTCAACTATGAGAGACAAAATGTGGAAACAAATCCAGACAATCACATTGTCTAATTTGGAAATGATTTTTTGCAAATTATGGTGGAAAATAAGTATTTGGTCAATATCAAAAAGTTCACCTCAATACTTTGTTATATATCCTTTGTTGGCAATGACAGAGGTCAAACGTTTCCTGCAAGTCTTCACAAGGTTGTCACACGCTGTTGCTGGTATGTTGGCTCATTCCTTCATGCAGATCTCCTCTAGAGCAGTGATGTTTTGGGGCTGTCACTGGGCAACATGGACTTTCAACTCCCGCCAAAGGTTTTCTATGGGGTTGAGATCTGGAGACTGGCTAGGCCACTCCAGGACATTGAAATGCTTCTTACGAAGCCACTCCTTCGTTGCTCGGGCGGTGTGTTTGGGATCACCATCATGCTGAAAGACCCAGCCACATTTCATCTTCAATTCCCTTGCCGAGGAGGTTTGCACTCAAAATCTCACGATACATGGCCCCATTCATTCTTTCCTATTCCCTTTGCAGAGCAAAAGCCCCAAAGCATGATGCTGCCACCAGAAGGTTGCAACGCAGCATTCTCTCCTCCAAACATGATGAGTTGTGTTTCTACCAAACAGTTCTACTTGGGTTCCATCTGACAATATGACATTCTCCCAATCTTCTTCTGGATCATTCAAATGCTCTCTAGCAAACCTCAGACAGGCCCGGACATGTACTGGCTTAAACAGGGGGACACGTCTGGCACTGCAGGATCTGAGTCCCTGGCGGCGTAGTGTATTACCGATGGTAATCTTTGTTATGTTGGTCCTAGCTCTCTGCAGGTCATTCAGAGGCGATTTAGTTTGCATGTGCTGCGCTATACAAGTTTTCATTCATTCACTAGGCCCCCCCGTGTGGTTCTGATATTTTTGCGCACCGTTCTTGTGATCATTTTGACCCCACAGGGCGAGATCTTGCGTGGAGCCCCAGATCGGGAGATTATCAGTGGTCTTGTTGTGTCTTCCATTTTCTAATTACTGCTCACACAGTTGATTTCTTCACACCAAGCCGCTTGCCTATTGCAGATTTAGGGGTAGATTCACGTAAAAATGCCTATCTATAGGCATGCCTAGCGTCTGCCTTTTAAACTAGGCCGATGCAACTTTTTCAGGCAAGTGCTTTATTCTCAAAGCACTTGCCTGTAAAGTTGAGGTGGCCTAGCGTAAAAAGAGCCGGCCGAATTCAAATTTGGCGGGTAGGGGGCGTGTATTATTTAAATGAAGCGCGTCCCCGCGTCTAACGAACTGCGCATGCGCCGGCCGCGATTGGTTCCCAGTGCGCATGCTCCAAATCTCGACGTCAATTCGACGTGAACGGCACTTAAGCAAAGCCCTATTCGCAAACGTTTTACATAAACGACGGGAAAAAAGCGTTGGCACGCCGCCCATACTTTTTTTTTTTTTCAAAGTGTATTTTGTGCGTGTACTCGAGAGAGGAGCCGGACTGCAGGAGTTTGGGAGTAGGCAGACCTCCCCCAGAGGCAATCTGCCATCTTTCTCCATGCCCCCGGGTGGCAATGGCGGGTGTGAGGGGGTCCTCCCACACAACCCACCCTACCTGCTCCAATTTGAAGCCCAACGGGGTAGAGGGACTCCCCTATGAGGGAGTGAGAGGATCTAGCCCGCTCAGCCAGCCCTGTTAGTCCTTCGCCTCTTTTTTTTAGAGACCGCGTGGCAAAAGTGCGTGCATGTTAACCCAATTTCGAGTGCGTGCAAGTGTGGTGGTTTTGTGGGAGGGGGGTGGGCGTACTAAGCTCAGGCTTACCTCGCATAGCACACCCACCGGGGGCCGGGCTGAGACCACCAAACTCAATTCACATGCAGCCGAGACCGGGATCCGAACCCTTGGCTGCAGAGGTGAACAGCTTGCCAGCGCAGTGCCAATCGCGTTGAGCCACTGCAGCTCCTCGCTGCTCATACTTAACATTGCCTGCGCCTCATATAGCAGGCATACCATTACGACGGTACTACACTAATTGAATAGCGCCGGCCGGGCGTACGTTCGGGAAACGGCGTATAGGCTCATTTACATATTTTAGACGGGAACGCCACCTAGCGGCCAGCCTAAAATATGAAATTAAGATTAGACATCGTAATAGATTTTCGCATTTCTGATCTAAGGAAAATCTATGCTTAACTGATTTTATGAATCAGTGGCATAGATTAAGTGCTTAAAACGCAGAGATAAAACGGCTTATCTGGAGATAAGCCGGCTCATCTCCTACCTGAATCTACCCATCAGTCTTCCCAGCCTGGTGCAGGTCTACAATTTTGTTATTGGTGTCCTTCGGCAGCTCTTTGGCCTTCACCATAGTGGAGTTTGGAATTTGACCGTTTGAGGTTGTGGATAGGTGTCTTTTATACTGATAACAAGTTCAAACAGGTGGCATTAATACAGGTAATGAGTGGAGGACAGAGGAGATTCAGCTCTGCGAGAGCCAGAAATCTTGTTTGTAGGTCACCAAATACTTATTTTCCACCATAATTTGCAAATAAATTTATTCCAAATCAGACAGACAATGTGATTGTCTGGATTTGTTTCCACATTTTGTCTCACAGTTGAGGTATACCTATGGTGACAATTACAGGCCTCTCTCTTAAGTGGGAGAACTTGCACAATTGGTGGCTGACTAAATACTTTTTTGCCCCACTGTATGTATAGACACACACACACACACACGTCAGAAACTTACCATCATCATCCAAGAGCATATTTTCTGGCTTCAGATCTCTGAAAAAATAAAATAAAAAAATAAAATACTAAAAACAGTAATAAAATAAACTATTTTCATTTTACAAGCTGTGGTTTGTTTTTATTATAGAAGGCATACTTCATTATAGAGCTTCTTGTGCATGCCTAGTGAAGGTATATATGAATTATATGGCCATAATCAGTTATATGCCTATCTGTATACTATGACCTATTGGAGAATTACTCATGAGTTAAATTTCTACCTGTACACCATGTCCTTCTGGTGAAGCATACATTTGTTATATGCCCACCTGTACAGCATTCCCTCCTGGTGAAACACACATGGGTTATATGCCCATCTGTACACCATGCCCTCCTGATGCAGCACACATGGGTTATATGCCCATCTATACACATTGGTCCTATGCAGACCTGCACACCATGTTCTCCTGGTGAAGCACTAATGGGTTATAGGTCAACCTGTACACTATGCCCTCCTGGTGAAACACACATGAGTTATATGCCCACCTGTACACTATGCCCTCCCGGTGAAGGTGGTCCAGCCCACAGCAGATCTCGGCAGCATAGAAATATACTCGCTCCTCCTCAAATCCGGGATTGCCCATGCTGTAGATGTGAAACTTGAGGTCTCCGCCGTTCATGATAGTGAGAACCAGACACAGAGCATCTTTTGTTTCATATGCATACGCCAAACTCACCTATGATTAAAAAAACAAACAAAAAAGAGTACCCAATTAAAAGCCAGGCCGTGTGATCTTTGTGAACCCCAGGGACATACTAGGACTTCCTGGGCAGAGGGTTGAATGAAAGAAAATGCTTTAATTCCCTCAGTTACACAATCGATGTAGATGGGGATATCATTCCAGCTATGGTATTGTATTCTGACTGTAGGGGAAGGATCCCCACTTTCACTACAATGTTGCTGGCTATAACTGGCAGCACTAGTTGTTCAGGAAAAACCTGACAGGAGTGTCAGGACGCCCACAAACACAGCTCCTTTCTCTATCTGCAACGTAGAGAGCGTCCTGACTCTCCTGCTCGGCCCCTCAAGGGAGGGAACGAGCACGACACTCCACACCAGGGAGAAAGCCTTGCATTACTGTGTGTAGTTACAGACAGAACAGGAAGTGAGGATTTCTCAGAACAAACAAGGTCATTTAAAAGCAAAATGGAAGGATGAGGTAAGTGAAGGAGGACTGCACTAAGGTAAAAGGAAGCCATTAAGGAAAACATTTTTCTACCTTTACAACCTCTTTAAGAATGTTGATGGAAAAATTAGCGCTCAACCATATCATTCAATAAATGATTTCCTGAAGACGTCTTAGCCCAGCCATCATAAGACCAGTCACAGCCCATGTGGAATTGCTGCACTGCGTCATTAGCACACAATTTATTTTGAATGCGGATTCCAGCAGTTGGAGAACGGCATCAGTCTGGCCGAGTTGGCATAATTGTTCATAGATGTTCATTAGAGATAAGGTGTTAATGACTGACCACTAGGTTGTTTACATTGTTCATGTCTAAATGTCAGATCAGATTACAAAAGTGTTGAAGTCTGGAGAGAAAAAAAAAAACACACCCACCTCTCTCTAGTTTCCATCGAAACCCTACTCACAACTTCTCTGTTCAGTTGAGGGAATCAGGGATAAAAATTGCATGCTTAACCTTTATTGCTGTTCAGTGCTCTGATGGAAGGAATCCCGTCTTCCTGGAAATTTGGTACCGCCATGGTGCTAGGTCTCAGCTGTGAGATGCACTGCTTGGCAGTCCTGCATTCTCTTCCATAAAGTCCATTAAAATGTGCATTTCTGCATGGACTTCTATTGAGTCCACTAAAAGCTTGACACCAAAAATATGGTGCAACCCAGCAAATTCATCTTGTTGAATGCACACAGATGGACAGAAAAGACCCAGAGAGGACTTAAAGTGATTGTAAGGGGATGAGTGCCCGCATTCTCCATCAAAAAAAAAAAAAAAAAAAAAAAGTGATTGTAAAGGCTCATTTTAAAAACAAAAAACTTTTTATACTTGCCTCCTCTGTGCAGTTGGTTTGGCACAGAGCAGCCCTGATCCTCTTCTTGGCTGCCTCTTTGCTGCTCCTGGCCCCTCCCTCCCATCTAGTGCCCCCACAGCCAGCAGCTTTCCATGGGGGCACTGGAGCCGAGTCACAGCTCCCAGTGTCCAATCAAGACATGAAGCCCTGCCTCTTCTCTCCCTGGATTGGCCGACTGGTTGACAGCCACGGGAGCCAAAAGCACCGCTGCTGTGTCTCAGCCAATCAAGAGGAGGGGGGTTACGGGTTGGGGCAGGGTCTAACCCTTCTATACTGGCAACAAAGAAAAAACAAAAAGATTGTCATCTTAAGATATACAATAATAATGTCAGAATAAGACACGTTCATCCTAATGAGACTGGCAGATGCGGTTGGGCACCCTCGAACACACTGTCCACATTAGGGGCCACTCACTGCCCCCTGACAGTTGGGGATGAGCGGCTGTGTCCATACAGCTTCTGTGTCCCATAAGAGAAACATAGGATGCCTGCATGCAACTCCAGTCACATAAACAAGGCCCTCCTTCAGGCTGTATGGAAAACAGCACCCATGTGGATGACTCCTAGAAAACACAAAGATCACATTTGAGTAAACAGAGAATTGTACGCATGCAATAACTAAAGTAGTGTATTACCACAAAACGGCTGTTGACTTTTTCCAGGATCTGTTTCTCATTTAAAGCCATCGATTCCCCTTTTCTTTTCTTGATCCTTTTCTTCTCCAGCTTCTTA
This sequence comes from Rana kukunoris, assembly GCA_029574335.1. Classification (NCBI taxonomy): domain Eukaryota; kingdom Metazoa; phylum Chordata; class Amphibia; order Anura; family Ranidae; genus Rana; species Rana kukunoris. The sequence continues at coordinate 482,879,919 of CM056051.1, forward strand.
CATGCATACATTTTGCCAGTGGCACGGACCTGGCAGGCACACACCTAGAGGGAGAGCATAGGAGAAAAATTAACAAAAAAAGCCAATAATGGATGCAGAGACAGAAGGTAGAGAAAGGACACACAAATTGATGACACGGACCCCTGAGGAAGTCGTGTGACCGCGGCGACACGTGACATGGGTGATGCCACAAGTCATGCCGGTGTCTGAGCCCCGCTGTCCTTATCAAGCTGTTGGTTTTAAACTTATATCCAAGTGCTGAATATTTTTTAATAAACATTTTATACTACTTACTACACTATGAGGGTGCATTCTGTCACATAAGTTCATATGCAGTTGCGAGGCCGCAGATTTAAATGGCCATACACCCCAATGTGTCAAGCAGCTCAGAACATCTAGGAGTGCATTGAAAGAGGAGTATGACGGAGCCCATTTCTTGTACCCCAGAGGAGAAAAGCGCAATTTGACCTGGGCATGACAGGTCAAATCTGGGAGGTAAACGCAATATTGAACAGTCACTGAATATTTTTATTATCAATCGGCACAAAAATGTGGATTTTTTATTTTTAAGTTTATTACAAATTATCACAATTTGGATTAAAAAAGGATACTTGCACAATAATGTTGTTAAATTTTAAAATTATTGCGCAGATTAACCCAAATTATAAAGCAGCTGGCTAAAACAGTACGGAGAAGATTGCCATATCCCACAGTTAAGCTGGCCATAAATATGATTTTCTAAAAAAATAAAAAAAAATAATTATATATAGCTCACATGAAGCTATTGCGTTCTCCCAGCAGGGGGGCCTGGTGAGAACACAGTTATTATTGCTAGACCCTATAGCCGCTAGCAATTGGAGCTGCACGATTAATCGTTAAATAACCGTGATCTTGATTCAAACCCCCCCTCCCCCACGATTTCCCGATGTATTCATATTACAAGTGTAAAAAGTTCTCTGCTCACCCAGCTGTCAAAAGAAAAAAACCTGGCAGTCTGACAAGTTTTTCACAACATTGTATGTGCTAGTAGATAACTATAAACATTGTAACTTCCATTCTTTGATCAAAGGAAAGAACTTCATCTGTAAATAAGGGAAGTTTAACCGCTTAAAGACTAAACCTTTTTCCGTACTTGTTTCTTACAAAGTTAACAGTATTGTTTGCTAGATAATGACCTTAAACCCCCCAAATAATAATATATACATTTTTTTTTTTTTTAGCAGAGAACCTAGGGAATAAAAATGGCGATCTTTTTGCAATATTTTATGTCACACTGTTTTTGCGCAGCAGTCTTTCAAACTCATCTTTTTTTTGGGGGAGAAAAAATACACTATAATGAATTTAAATAAAAAACTAAATATTAAAAGTTATCCAATTTTGTTTTGTATATTGTGAAAGATGTTGCACAATGAGAAATGTGAGGAAGGAAAAAAAAAAAAAAAAAAAAAAATCGCAATTCTCATTTTAGAATCATGCAGCTCTATGCATCCTAAAAATCTGACATGCTGGTTATACCCAAGCCAATCAATGCTTGCCCATACATGGATCAAATCTCAGCCAGTTCCCCCCCCCCCCCCTCACCTTTACATTTTTATGGGCCACCAAACCCCCTGCCTCCTTTTTGTTCCAGGGCAAGAATTATATTCCACACTCCTCCCTTGGTACACATTATTTTGTTGATGTAGTGAAGTAAAGGTATACAGAAATCAAATGAAAGAACATTATGGACCTGAAAATGGTAGGAAACCATGAAAGGAGCAGTAGGTCCTATTAAAATAAAAGGTAAGTTACCTCCCCAAATCCTCCTTTTCCTAGCACCCTGTATTGCCGGAAAGTGTCCTTAGTAACCGCTAGCCTGCAAAACAAAGAAACTGTATCAGTCAAGTATGACAGCATCTCACTTATGTTATGAGCTTTGATGATGGCAGCGTGACCCCCTTGAGATCCAAAACAAAGGCTCATCACATACATTACTCTAAGATACCATTTTACATGGATAGACCGACAGCACACCACTCATCTTTCCACCACGTGGCAGCGTACACAAGACGACTACTCATCATAATATGAGAGATAACCATCACAAGAATGCTGGCATTTGGGAACATCTGACTGTTAAGCAAACATTTTTTTATTTTATTTTTTAAAACACAAACTTCAAAAATCACCAAGTTTTACGAAGCATTATCAAAGCAGTATTAACCCCAAAATAGTAATACATTGCTGCTTACCAATCCTTAAAGTGATATTAAACCCCCCAAAAAACTGCTAGTTTGGTTTTAGTCCCCCCCCCCCCCCAGTGATCTGGCCAGTAACACACAGCCTGTATAAGAGTGCCGCCACTCTGGATGAAGGAGCACAGGGAACACCTTTGGACAGTAGCACTGTCAGTCTGGGGGGGGGAGGGAGTGTTGGATAGACAAGTAGAGTTAGATACACTGACAAATTAAAGCTAGGCTACAGCAAACAGTTAAAAAGAAAAAAGGGGCTACAATTGAATCAAGCTGCCAAAATTCAGAGATGTGAATGCGGTCATGGGTCACTTGTAGATCTTGGTCCTACAGATGATCTTTGTTCCCCCCATTCTGTACAGAATTATAGGCTTGTATATTAGCACACCCCCTTCCTTCCAGGTCCTCTTACCTTTCAAGGGATTTCCACTGTAAGAAGCGATCAAAGTACAAGCTTTCCTGGTATTCCCGGAAGGGCGATCCCCGCAGGAATTCATGGAGGAGGCTGAAAAGAAGAACATATACACACAATGTAAAAAGACAGGATGGACCACTGTAATAGGCAACAACCTACAACTTTTACTGCATTACAGCCCCCCAACCAAAGTAGTCAATGGTGAATGGAGCGCTTCAAGAAAGCGAAGATTGAACTACTAAATTTATATATATACACACACACACACACACACACACACACAGTACAGAAAGTTTGGACACACCTTCTCATTCAAAGAGTTTTCATTATTTTCAAGACTATGAAAATTGTAGATTCACACTGAAGGCATCAAAACTATGAATGAACACATGTGGAATTATATACATAACAAAAAAGTGTGAAACAACTGAAAATATGTCATATTCTAGGTTCTTCATAGTAGCCACCTTTTGCTTTGATTACTGCTTTGCACACTCTTGGCATTCTCTTGATGCTCTTCAAGAGGTAGTCACCTGAAATGGTCTTCCAACAGTCATGAAGGAGTTCACAGAGATGCTTAGCACTTGTTGGCACTTTTGCCTTCACTCTGCGGTCCAGCTCACCCCAAACCATCTCGATTGGGTTCAGGTCCGGTGACTGTGGAGGCCAGGTCATCTGGCGCAGCACCCCATCACTCTCCTCCTTGGTCAAATAGCCCTTACACAGCCTGGAGGTGTGTTTGGGGTCATTGTCCTGCTTGTTGCCTTTCTTTAGCAGTGGTTTCCTAGCAGATATTTTACCATGAAGGCCTGATTCACACAGTCTCCTCCTAACAGTTGTTCTAGACATGCGTCTGCTGCAAAAGGTGGCTACTTTGAAGAACCTAGAATATGACATATATTTTCAGTTGTTTCACACTCTTGTTATGTATATAATTCCACATGTGTTAATTTATAGTTTTGATGCCTTCAGTGTGATAGTCATGAAAATAAAGAAAACTCTTTGAATCAGAAGGTGTGTCCAAACTTTTGGTCTGTACTGCACACACACTATATTATATTATATTATATATTATATATTTATGTCGTGGCCCTCTGACCGAGAGTGATGTGGATCACATAAACACACGACAAGACTTACAACATAAATAGACCTGAAGTGTGCCTTGGTGGTCTGGTCAGTATGCCAAGAAAAGGGGGCATACCCAAAGTAAGTAATGGGTAGTTGTTGAAGGATATGCTGAGAAGTGCCCTGAAAAAGGGAAGGGTGGGAGGGTGTCGAATTCGATTGAATGCGCAGACTTACGGACATGAGGTGAGCTGGAAAGAGTCGGCCCAGTGACGTGTAGTACTGCACACTGAACCGACAAAGAGCATGTGTGAGTGGGCTGCTTAAATACCCTCTGGGCTCCTCCCATAAACTCAGGCCACCATACTGGCCTTCTTATATATATCCCCCATCTCTATATTTAAAATAAAACATTTTTTTTTAAGATGACTGGGTCACTTTAAAAATTGTGAAGCTTCAAACATACACGCAGAGCTCATAGAAAGGTTCTCCTTCTTACCTCATACAACTGCAGAAAACTTCCTTGTAGGGATTCTTTTCAAAGTTCAATATACATTCTTCCATCTGTGTATCAGGAATCTCTGGCACATAATCTGGAGACTGAGATAAAGGCAAAAAGATAACAGGAGATAATAGGACAAGCAATTTTTCATTTTATATAAGTTAGTACTTCTCGAAACCTGAAGACTTGCCCTCTGAATCCTAAGCGCTTGCGCTCTCTATAAAATGAATAGAACAAAAAATAGCTCCCTGACCATCGTTTCTAAAAAAGAAAATTTGAGCTTTGATAACAATTTGACTGAATTGTATGAGAAAAATATCTAGTATAATAGAAAAAGTTTCCCTTTCTAGACAATGAGGCGACGTTAAAAGGAAACTAACTGCACCTGTGCCTAGACTATGGACATGAAACTACTTCCAGGATCCTAAAAAAAAAAAAAACATTTATAATTAGCAATTCCGAACCTCTCTAGCTGCTTGCACTGTGGAGTTGTTCATTCTCAAAGATAACAGACTCCAAAGTGGGGGTTTCATTCAGTTTCTTAGAAACACCTGCTGTGTGTTTACATTGGAAGGCTGGCAGGCTGCCAAGATTATGCAGTCATAGAAAACAGAACTCAGGCTTCTGTTGCAAACTGTGAAGACTGATTTGACCACAATGTTTATAGCTGCAGATGTGTTTTTTAATGGGTTTTTAATGCCACTTAATGTGATAGTTCGCCATCTGAGAAAAAAATGAAAGTGTGGATCAACACCGTACACCCTCCCCATTCCCTTGGACCCCGTTGTACTTGTGTCTGGTGATGCTGAGCTGTTGGTGCCCACACAGCCAGTCCAGTAGTCAGGGGAATTGAAAATCACCGCTTTTCTCCCTTTTCTTTTAGCAGCACTTCCGGGACAGACCAGAGTGATTCACTGTGCAAGTGCTGACCAGAGTCCCCATCTCAGAAGTGACTGGACTGACCGTTTAACCACTTGCCAACCACACTATAGCCAAACGATGGCTACAGCGCGGCCGGCTAGTTTTGGGGCATCCCATGATTGTGCCTGCTGCAGGCCTTGAGTAGTGTGCTCTTATCAGTGTCCGGAGGACATTGGGTCTTTACCTTAATCTGATCAGCAATCAACATTTTACCATGTGATCAGCTGTGTTCAATCACAATTGATCGCAGATGTAAACAGAAACCGGTTATCGGCAATCCTTTCCCCATGCTGACAGCATAAGGAGAAGAAGAGCCGATAACTGGCTTTGCTAAAAGGGACATGTACACCGATTATCAGGGTACCGATTATCAGTGCAGTTCCAACAGTGGCCACCAGTGCAGCCTCATCAATGCACATCAGTGAAATAACAAAATTACGTGTTTGCAAAATTGCGTGCGCCGTAGACATTAGCGCACCACTCCATTGTAAATATCTCCTAAACCGTGGAGGTTTAGGAGATATTTCCGCAACATCAGGTATGCCTTAATCTAGGCTTACCTGTAGGTAAAAGTGGCTGTACAGGGTGTACAACCACTTTAAGCCTGGTACACAATGTTTTTTTTGTTCAACCCAGCAGGCTGAACGTAAAAAACCAAAAAAAATAAAAAATAAAAATAAATAAATAAAAAAAAAGGAGCGCTCTGCAATAAACTAGGCAAGGTTAGTAGTGTGATCTCCTCGATGAGCCATTGGCCGATCGGATGGCATTTGGATGCTGGCTTTCCAGCATGCCCGTTCAGCTGGCTTCTGTTGAACAGACTGATGTACACATGGCCAAATGATACCGGCTAACATTTGGCCCGTGTGCATCAGGCATTGGAAGATTGCAAGGCAAACTCTGCCAATAGAGATTAAACAGGCAAATCAATGTGTTCACCAGCGATTATATTTGACAGTCACAAAACTTTCTCTCCGAGTTCAGCTTAACGGTGATCTCTCTGTAGGAAATGGATTAACATTAATCTAATTGAGTCTCCGGGATGAAAATCAGCAACACTGAAGACTGTTTGTGAAAATCCATTTAAGGCAGATTCGTTCTGATCAGGGACGGAACAGTTCCCAGATCGACAGATGACGAATTTGTATAAACCCTTCAATCTAACCCTCCATATGGCAGAGGGAAACTAGGGCACAGATACGTGATTTGGGAAAGCCAGATAAGACATGGGCATACGTAGGCTTCGGTCAGCTGTCTGCCATTTGACATCTGTTTAATACGCACAGGGAAAAATCTGCTGTCCTGGAGAGTTAGGGTTGGGGGTGCTAAAAGAGTAACTACTTATGTTGTGAAGAATATATTCCCATCTGGGTGATCCATGTACATGGCATTTTGTCTCATCAGTAAACATACCTTTTGGTTTAACACAGTTGTGTTTTTTCTCTACTGCTGTGTTTTGCACCAATACTGCATATTAGGTGTGCCAGAGGGATTGGGACTTTGGGGTTGAGAGGCAAAGTACGGAACCAAATATACTTAAGCTGGGGGAAGAGCTACAATTGGTTCAAGAATGGTTTGAGCATCTGGGGAATGTGCTAGAAAGGCAAGTCTGATCCGTGGAGACCCCAACTCACAACTTGCATGACAACCACTTCCGGACCACCCGCCGTCGTTATTTTGACGAGGAATACCGGTATGGTAGCAGCTATTTACTGAAACCCAAGTACAATCTTCAAGAGCGGCTAGTCTTTTTAGAGAAAAGAGCCAATGGTGGCAGATACGCCGCAAGATCACTCATCAGCGGCAAGGAAGGGGGCACCCCCTCCACCGCTTACCGGAGCGGTCGGCAGCTGCGATAAGATGCTTTTCAGTCAGTGGCCTGGAGACGTGCGAGGATGGCCTCCACCTGTCTCCATATCATAGCAGGGCAGAGGCGACGTTACAAACGTCACTTCCGCCCAATGCTCTTAAAAAAAAAAAAAGGACAATTTTTTTTTATTATTGCATTTTAGTCTAAATATGAGATGCAAGGTCTTTTTAAACGAGGTCAAGAATTTTTATGAGTCCAGGATGTTTTTAGAAAACTCGAACTGGGAGCAAATACCTGTATTACACAGGCATCTACTCCCTCCTCCCACCTGAAAGGTGCCAAATGTGACACCGGGGGGGGGGGCAGGAATCCAAAAAGTGGAAGTTTTATTTTTGGGTGGAATTCCGCTTTAGAGGATCGGCTAGGTGCCAGGTAAAGCATCTGGGCATACTCAATAGAACATTTTATTTGGGGACGATTTTTAGACAGGAGCCACTTAACCTACTAGCATTACTTTTGGAATGTTGGATATAAACCGAGTCCTCGGAATAAAATCCACACAAGGAAGATATCCAGACACTTGGAACCGACAACTAGAACCCACGTTCAGCTTTAAGAGACGATGCTTCACCATTTTATGGGATTTATCTTTGAGGCTTTATATAGTGCCATTATCTTTTGTGGCACCATACAAGCAAGAGTAAATAATGAAGGTACATAGAAACACACTAGAAAACAGGTATAAACAATGGCACCGTAAAACCCACGCAACAAAAACGAGAGCGTCGTGTTCGTAAAAGCTGGCATTCTAGCGGAACAGTCCAAACAAGAGGCGAGGGAACTGTACAAAAGATACGAGCGTGTGACTTGCTGGAAGCAGACGAGTGAGCGATGACAGATTGTCTCTGGAGTGTGCAGCAAATATCTGGTAATGCCAAATGCCCCATTAATAGACCATGGTTGGAGGTTTAAAGTGGACCTTCCAGGTTTTTTTTCTTGTAGACTTCCTTAAAGCGGTAGTAAACCGCTGTTTGTTTTTAACCACTTCAAAACCAGGCACTTCCACCCCTTCCTGCCTAGGACAATTTTCAGCAGTCACACTTTAAATGACGACAATTACACGGTCATGCAACACTGTACCAAAAATACATTTTTATAATTTTCTTCCCACAAGTAGAGCTTTCTTTTGGTGGTATTTGATTACCTCTGCGGTTTTTATTTTTTGATAAACAAGCTAAAACAATATATAATTTTTTTTTACAGTTTCGGTCATAAAATTTTGTTTTCCCCTTTACTGACTGGCACTGATATGTAGAATTGCTGGGCACTGATAGACGGCACCGATAAGTACTGACAGGTGTTACTGCTGGGTAGTGACTGGCACTGTGGTGGGCACTGGCAGAATTTATTGTTTTTACATTCCTGTGTACTTGTTGGCAGGTGATTGGTACATTTGAGGGGGCTGGGCTGATAATCAGCACCTGTCAGAGCGAACCGAGGAATGCCATTTACCGGCACTTCCTGGTTCACTCGATGATCACGTGGTAGGAAGCCTCTGACGGAGGCTACTTATCACGATTGGAAATGCGAGGTGTCAGACTGACTCGCCGCACTGCACGCTCCATAAATGCGCAAGTGAGCCACTGGTCACAGCACAGGGCCCTCAACAGCACAGGGCCCGCAACAGCACAGGGCCCGCAACAGCACAGGGCCCGCAACAGCACAGGGCCCGCAACAGCACAGGGCCCGCAACAGCACAGGGCCCGCAACAGCACAGGGCCCGCAACAGCACAGGGCCCGCAACAGCACAGGGCCCGCAACAGCACAGGGCCCGCAACAGCACAGGGCCCGCAACAGCACAGGGCCCGCAACAGCACAGGGCCCGCAACAGCACAGGGCCCGCAACAGCACAGGGCCCGCAACAGCACAGGGCCCGCAACAGCACAGGGCCCGCAACAGCACAGGGCCCGCAACAGCACAGGGCCCGCAACAGCACAGGGCCCGCAACAGCACAGGGCCCGCAACAGCACAGGGCCCGCAACAGCACAGGGCCCGCAACAGCACAGGGCCCGCAACAGCACAGGGCCCGCAACAGCACAGGGCCCGCAACAGCACAGGGCCCGCAACAGCACAGGGCCCGCAACAGCACAGGTATGCCGTTACATCATAGTTCATGCAACGGTTACATCCCTGGAGGCTTCACAAATAAATCTCTCCTAAATGGTGCAGTGTTAGGAATAACCCTGTGTCAAAAGTATTGGGACACCTGCCTTTTACAAGCACATGAACTTTAATGGCATCCAAGTCTTGGTCCGTAGGCTCAATGTTGAGTTGGCCCACCCTTTGCAGCTATAACAGCTTCAACTCTTCTGGGAAGGCTGTCCAATTGGTTTAGGAGTGTGGAAGAATGGTCAAACATTCCCATAGACAGAAACGGATTTATGAGATCAGGCACTGTTCTGGGACGAGAAGGCCTGGCTCGCAGTCTCCATGCCAATTCATCCCAAAAGGTGTTTTAAAATCGGGTTGAGGTCAGGACTGTGCAAGCCAGTCGACTTCCTCCACCCCAAACTCAATCAATGTCTTCAGGAACCTCGTTTTGTGCACGGTCCCATATCATTTGGTGGAGGGGGGGGGGGGGATTATGGTGTGGGGTTGTTTTTCAGAAGTTGGCCTTGGCCCCTTGGTTCCAGTGAAGGAAACTTAAGGCTTCAGCATACCAAGATATTTTGGACAATTTTATGCTCCCAACTTTGTGGGAACAGTTTGGGGATGGCCCCTTCCTGTTCCAACATGACTGCCCACCAGTGCACAAAGCAAGGTCCATAAAGACATGGATGCCTCCAAGACTTGTTTACATGTTAAAATATATTTTTGCTAGAAGATTACTTAGCACCCCCAAACATTAGATTTGTTTTTCAGATTAAACAAGCTGAAGTTAGAAGCCGATTTGGTTACCATGCACAGCTGCACCAGATTTTGCGCTCTTACCTTGGTAACAGTGCATAAAATGAGGTGCAGCGCTCGGCAAAGAAACTGTGCAGAAGATTGCAGACATTTACAAACAGAATGATTTTGCACTTGTGCAAAGATATCTTAGGAGGAAAAAAGTCATGCACCACCAACAATAAGGCAATGATGAACTCTTCAAGAATCCACACAAAGTGCATTTTCCCTGGGGCGCTCTATATCAGGGTAGCAATCAGGTCTTTAGCTGGGAAACAGGTAGTATGGCACAGGTCAGGCTAAGATTAGTGTGTATTCTCATGACAGATCCAAACAAACATTTCACAATAATCAAAGGAATGTTCACCAGCAAAGTAGGTGCCTAGCCGGAGGACAACGAGCTAAAAATACAAGCGCAGTCAATATAAAAAGATCACAAATTTTTCATGAACAAGGATGTTGAGTTGTCTCACCTTGGAGTTAAAAAAACTTTTAATGATCGCCTCTCCAGTCTCTTGCCTCTTCTCATCCGGGCACACTTCATAGTTTTCCTGTGATGGCAACAGAATTCACAAAATTGATCAACAAAGTCTTCATACATTGATGACAAGCAGCACTGGTGGTAACCTTCCTGTTCCATCTATGAAAACACTGGACATTGTACGAGTTTACATTTAACCCCTTCCTGCCTGCCCTCCCTTTAACTAGGCCATTACGTCTGGGTGGAGAAGGTTTTCCTAATCAGGTTACCAATGTGGTATCCTAACAAAACCAAAGAAAATTCCCAGCTCCACTTACCAACCAGCCTGCAACCAACCGAGTGATCCTAACAGTATGCGTTAAAAAACGGGTTTAGTTAGCACACATTTGCAAATAAATTCGTAAGCTGCAGAGCCTCTTCACGGCACCCCGGTATTATCTGCAATCCCAACACTAAATTCTGAGAGCCTCTATAGTGGAAGCATAAGCATTATAATGTATAGGAAGATAGCAGGTGAGGCTAGAGGGGTACCCACCCCTCCGTCACCGCTTCCGGACCAGCCGCCGCAGTTATACTGCAGCAGGTTGGCTCCGCTGGGCTGCATCGTGGCAGTGCTGATGCTCGCGACTGGCGGTCCCGATAACAGCCGGCCGCAATCGATCTACGGGCATGCGAGGCAGAACAGGGAGGTGTGTGTAAACCGCCCTGTTCTGTGAGCTGAGGAAATGCAGATTGTGAGTTCCCAATAGCTAGCCACGATCTGAAATTTCCTCTAGGTCAGTCCCACCCCCCTTCAATTAGAACACCCATTAGGAAACACAACCCCTTGATCGTCCCCTAGTGTTAACCCTTTCCCTGTCAGTAAAAAGTTTAACAGTAATCAGTGCTTTTTTATAGCACCAATCACTGTATAGATGCCAATGGTCCCAAAAATGTCAGATGTGTCCGCCATAATGTCGCAATCCCGATAAAACATCGCAGATCGCCGCCATTACTAGTAAAAACAAAAAAAATGCTATAAATCTATCCCCTATTTTGTAGACACTTTTGCCCAAACCAATCAATACACGCCTATTGTGATTTGTATCACCTCAAAAATATGTAGAATACATATTGGCCTAAACTGCGAAAAAAAAGTCCATCATCAACAATACAAAAAGTAAATTCAAAACCCCTGTTTTTAAACGCATACTGTTAGACAGGATAATTTGGTTGGTTGCAGACTGGTTGGTAAGTTGAGCTAGGAATTTGCTTCGATTTTGCTTGACATGCATCGCCCTTCCATGTGCACCTCACTGTAAAGGCCAGTTATCGTGAGCCAATTGTTTGCACTGTGGTTGCATGATCGGGAGTCAGTCCCACCAGTTCCCGATTAGTAAAGACCGAGAGTAGGGCTGTGCAAAAAATCAATTGGATTTAAAAATCGAGTTGGCAAGTCAAAATCTATTCAGATAGCCAAAATCGTTTTGGTTTTTTTTCGGTCCTGGTGAGGAAAAAAAAAAAGATCGTCAATCTGAAATCGATTCGACTTACCAACTCGATTTTTAAATCAAAATCGATTTAGGAGCTGCGGGCAGGAGTTTTTAGGCAAGGCCGCGGTGGACTAGGCCGAAGCCTAAAAACTGCTGCCCGCAGCTCCTCAGGACCAACGCGGTGTGCATCAAACTCTTAAATCGAGTTTATGATAAAAAAAAAAAAAGCTTTTTTTTTGGGGGGGGGGGGGGGGGGGGTGTAAATAAATAAATCACCCAGCTGTAACTGAGAGTCGTTTTTGACAGCTCTGTCTGTGCTGGGAGTGGGCAGTGAGTGCGCTTTCCGCACAAAAAACTATTCTGTACATAAATGCATATGTGCGCCATGTGAGCATTGAAGCCTACCCTCTTTGCTGCCCCACATATGCACTATGAGGACAGCAAAAAGTTAAGAATGCATTTTAAACTGGGTGAGAAATTTCAAACCCACGTTCCCCACAACTGCAAGAATACAACGGGTAGCTGCAGGGTGGGAAATGCCCCCGGCCAAAGAAGATTGGTCCATACAAGTGACCGCTTCCAGGGGGGCTTGGACACGTGGGTTCAGATTCTAGTCCAAACACGCTCAAGCTCATCATTGGTCATCAGATGAAAAGCTCTGCCTCTACCAAGATGGCCGTCTTTGCACAGATCATGCAGACCAAGGCACGATAAGTCAGCAACAGGGAAAAGATTAGTTGCAGGGAGCCCAGAGGCAATACTGGTGAATAAAAACTTTTAATGAATGAAATTGCACTTACAGCAAAGATGAATAAAAACGGGCATACACAGCAGTGACTCGTAGCACTGGTTTCACGGCACTCCCGGTGTACGTCTTTTCCCAGTTGGCCCTACGCGTTACGACACAGCAACACACGTGTCTTCAATACCCCAGATGAAGACACGTGTGTTGCTGTGCCGTGAAACCAGTGCTACGAGTCACTGCTGTGTATGCCCGTTTCATTCATCTTTGCTGCAATTTCATTCATTAAAATTTTTTTGTGGTGGTAATGCACTATTGGAGGTTCTTCTTCTCTCCATGTCCCACTTTTGAGACTTCAGGTCATCCACATCCACTTTGGTGGATATCATTACGTTGAAGGGAGACACCTGACACAGGATTCATTATTAAGGCCTGTTATTTACTGCTTTAGCCCAGGTTCACACTGGGTACGATTTAGGATGCGATTTCACATGTGAAATCACATCTCATATCGGCGGCAATTGCCGGCAATGACACCGTCCTAATCGGTGCGACGCTGCGGCGCTGCACCGAGTTCAAAAAGTAGTTCCTGTACTACTTTTTGCGATTTCAGGACGCGATTTACATTGACATCTGTGCAGAAACCTGCACAGATGTCTCCTAAATCGCGCCAAAATCGGGACTGCCAGAGGGAGTGAATTCGTGCGAGTTCAGCTGAAATCGCGCAATTTCACTCCCGCAGCCCAGTGTGAACCAGGGCTTAAGGTGAGAGTTCTGGGAGACCAGACTTTGTGTGGGCTTCTACTATCAAACTTTCCACTATTATGGACTCTTTCTGCACACATTGAGATTGTTTGCATATTGGGCACATTAATTTTCTGTGTATACATCACATAGTTCTTTGTTTATGCACCATTTGCATTATTTTTGTGTTACCGGTATTTACTGTAATCCATTTTTTTGGTCATATACACTTTGCACAATCACCCCCCCCCCCTTTCTTCAATACTGGTGACTAGCTCTTTGTCTGCTTTTTTGGGCGCACAACTTCCACACTACAAGTCCTTTTTGTCTTAGCTGTAAACTAAACTTTGGGCTTTAAAGTGCAACTCCATTTTTGTTGAAAGGGAAGGGGGGGGACGGGACACATTCCCCTCTCGGTGATCCATGTACATTGCAGGGATTTTAAGAAGCTTTGTTGCAGATTCCTACCTTTTGTTACTCTGGAGAAATAGCGGTTTGTGTCCATGTGCAAAGTAAATCTGTAAGTGGGTGGTTTTAAAATGATCAATCAGCTGCTGCTGCACCTGCAGCACTCTAATGAAGAAAAAGTTGCAGGGTCTGCATCCCTTTAGAAATGATTTCCGTTTGGGGGTAGCTTACAAAAAATGTAATTTTTGCTGCAGGGGATGCCAAAAATCTGACTTGTAATTTAGTGCAGACTTCAGGGAAAAATCTGTGCGCCAATCACATAAGCAGGAAATGACAATTTCAGGGGGCACTCTTGAGAAAGCCTCCAAGTAGCTATATTGCATTTAAGTGAAAACGACAGCGCTGCAGATTGAAAGGAAAGGTCATTTTTAATAAGAGTTACAAAATGAGTCGCAGATATATACGCTATATTTTTTATTGCCCCCCCCAACAAAAGTGGAGTTACCCTTTAAATTCCAACTTTGACCTGACAATTTGGGTGAATCTCCTTACCGCCGAATCAAGAAAGTGGATGCATCTGAGGAGGTGTTCCCTTGTTTCACAGAATTGACGGAAGAGAAGTCGTCCGATTGGCTGCTTCTCACAGAGGCTGGTGTAGTCCCTTTCTGCAAAGAAAAAATAAATCTCAATGAGAACAGAAGGAATCTTCCATAGCAGACATACCAATTATTATCGTATTCATACATACAGGATAAGATGAAACTGAACCAATACCAACAAAAGAATTATTGTGAGCCGATTCATGCAAACTACAGTATAGCAAAAGTGAAGTTGCTTAGAATTACCAGTTTTCTAGATCATTTAGAACAGACTGCCACCCAGGGGCTGGATGTGGCCCTTTGCTTGCCTTTATCCGGCCCTCAGGGCACTATTGCTCCCATTGACACCAACAGTGGGGTATTATGCCTGCCAATGATTGGGCAATATTCCTCCCACTGACACCAATAAGGGGGCACTATACCTTCCACACTGGCACCAACATTCATAGACTAATCCTCGCACAGAAAACGATGGGGCACGATTTACTCCTGCTGATGCTGGGGCACACTCTACTCCCAGTGGCCACAATCTGGACCACCCAAAGCCGGGAGATACAGTTAACGGGTTCTTTGTTTAGAAAGCTTGGAGACCCTCGATGTGAAACCATTTCTACTAAAATCCCTGGAGCTGCAACTCCCAACCAACATCTCAAAGCTTGATGATTTGATGTAGGGTTGTCCCGATACCGATACTAGTATCGGTACCGATGCCGAGTATTTGCGAGAGTACTTGTACTCGCGCAAATACTCCTGATGCTTAAATAGAATACTCCACCCCCCCCCCCCAACGCCGCAAAGCCGCCGCCGCATACCGCCGCGATAATCCCCGTGCAATACAGCGGGCATTGCAAGTTTTCGCTTGTATACTTGTAATGCCCGCCACGCTATCTATAGACACTCCCCTTCTCTGGATTGGACGGATCCGTCCAATCCAGAGAAGGGGAGTGTCTACAGATGGCGTGGCTTGTAATGCCCGCTGTATTTTGCACGGGGATTAACCCGCAGAATATGACACTGCACCGGCAGCAGGGGTGGCGCCAGGTATGAGGGACATGGCTGCAATATCTGTGGGGGGGGGACATGGCTGCAATATCTGTGGGGGGGGACATGGCTGCAATATCTGTGGGGGGGACATGGCTGCAATATCTGTGGGGGGGGACATGGCTGCAATATCTGTGGGGGGGGACATGGCTGCAATATCTGTGGGGGGGGACATGGCTGCAATATCTGTGGGGGGGGACATGGCTGCAATATCTGTGGGGGGGGACATGGCTGCAATATCTGTGGGGGGGGGACATGGCTGCAATATCTGTGGGGGGGGACATGGCTGCAATATCTGTGGGGGGGGGACATGGCTGCAATATCTGTGGGGGGGGACATGGCTGCAATATCTGTGGGGGGGGACATGGCTGCAATATCTGTGGGGGGGGACATGGCTGCAATATCTGTGGGGGGGGACATGGCTGCATTTGGGGACACATTTAAAAAAAAGTATCGGTATTGGGTAGTACATGAAAAGTATCGGTACTTGTATTCGGTCCTAAAAAAGTGGTATCGGGACAACCCTAATTTGATGCAAATCAAAAAGACCCTAAAAGTGTCAGTCTGCAATGGAAGCCCACAATGAACCTTTCCCCAAACCGAGCAACCACCAGCACAAGGGACACTTCTAACTCAATATACACTCACCGGCCACTTTACTAGGTACACCTTGCTAGTACCGGGTTGGACCCATTTTTGCCTTCAGAACTACCTTAATTCTTCATGACAGAGATTCAACAAGGTGATGGAAACATTCCTCAGAGATTTTGGTCCATAGTGACACGATAGCATCACGCAGTTGCTGCAGATTTGTCGGCTCCACATCCATGATGCGAATCTCCCATTCTACCAAATCCAAAAGGTGCTCTATTGGATGAGATCTGGTGACTGGGGAGGCCATTGGAGTTCAGTGACCTCATTGTCATGTTCAAGAAACCAGTGGTGGGAAGATTTGATCGTTGTGACATGGTGCATTATCCTGCTGGAAGGACCCATCAGAAGATGGGTACACTGTAGTCATAAAGGGATGGACATGGTCAGCAACAATACTCAGGTAGGCCGTGGCATGTAAACGATGAAATGGTACTAAGGGGTACAAAGTGTGCCAAGAAAATCTCCCCCACACCATTACACCACCAGCCTGAAATATTGATACCAGGCAGGATGGATCCATGCTCTCATGTTTACGCCAAACTCTGACCCGACCATCTGAATGCCACAGCTCAAAATCAAGACTCGGACCAGACAACGTTTTTCCATTTCAATGTCAGTGAGCCTGTGCGAATTGTAGCCTCAGTTTCCTGTTCTTATCTGACAGAAGTCACCTCCGGTGTTGTCGTCTGCTGCTGTAACCCATCTGCTTCAAGGTTGGATGTGTTGTGCATTCAGAGATGGTATTCTGCATACCTTGGTTGTAACGAGTGCTTAGAGTTACTGTTGCCTTTCTATCATCTCAAACCATTCTCCTCTGATGTCAAGGCATTTTCCACCAAACTGCCGCCCGCTCACTGGGAATTTTCTCTTTTTCAGACCAGTCTCTAAAATCCTAGAGATGGTAGTGTGCAAATCCCAGTAGAGCAGCAGTTTTTGAAACATGGTCTCATCTGGCCTTTCTGGCACCAACCACCATGCCACGTTCAAAGTCACTTAAATCCACTTTCTTCCCAATTATGATGCTCGGTTTGAACAGCAAGTCATCTTTACCACGTCTAGAGGCCTAAATGCACCTGGTTGCTGCCATGGGATTGGCCGATTAGCAGTTTGTGTTACCAAGCAATTAAACAGGTGTACCCAATAAAGTGGCCAGTGAGTGCAAGTACCATCCGTTGTGACAATTAAAAATAGATAAAGAAGGTTTGCCTAAAAACTTAAGCTTTAAAAATATCTTGCAAAGATTTTACATATTAAGAGAAAGGCTTTACTGTACTCTCTACCAACCCTGAACAAGACAACCAGATGTCCTGGAGCTGCATGCAGCGATTGGTAGAATCCAATGACCCAAATGGCCATCTGAGCGTACAGAAAAAAAAAAAAAAAAAAGGAAAACCCAGAAAACATGAAATTGTGGGAAGTTTCACCAAAAAACTGACAATAGTCGGCCGAGTAGAACACGCCAGACTAAATATAGAAATATAGAAGTATTTCAACTTTTGAGCATATTTAGTAAAAAGTCGTCTACCAATAGAGCCTGGGCAATATGCCAGGATGTCATGAAACACCAAGTACAACAAGATCGCAGAACGTTTCACAAGATCGGAGCCCGGAGGAGACGAGGGGAGAAGATATTCCACAAAGTGGTGCTGAAACATTCCCAGGAAACAAATGAAGTCCAAACTCCCAGGAGATCGGAGTACCCAGCATGAGTGTAGAATACTCTGCGTAGAAATACCATCTTCTCTGCTTATAAGTGAGACCTCTCATAGGGTTTGTTCATACCAGCACCTCCGACTAGTGATCTGCAACAAATCGATTTTTGGAGGGTATCCAACTAGCGCAGTTACTGTGTCCCAATTACATGACTAGGACAGCCTGTATTTTGGGGGGGGGGGGGGACGCGCCACAGGACAGCCTGCATGGGGGACGCACCACAGGACAGCCTGCATGGGGGACGCACCACAGGACAGCCTGCATGGGGGACGCACCACAGGACAGCCTGCATGGGGGACGCACCACAGGACAGCCTGCATGGGGGACGCACCACAGGACAGCCCGCATGGGGGACGCACCACAGGACAGCCCGCATGGGGGACGCACCACAGGACAGCCCGCATGGGGGACGCACCACAGGACAGCCTGTACATCCCCATGTGGGCAAGTATGGCCTTTGTATGGGGTACACATTGATGGCCCCCATTTGAACAAGGCCTAAAAGAATAAATCTATTAGGTCACACCCTATGCTGCCATTACATCCATCGATAAATACTAAAGATATTATAGGATGCAGCCCTCTGGAAGTGTACAAACAGTGGGATGCCTCCGCTTGCAGGAGCTGCCTGTAAGTGAGAACGGCTTTTTCTTAGACTTCATTCACACGCGGACATATTTATATTTTCTCCATGGAACAGATTCTTTCCCGGCAGAGCTAGTGAAAAAATCCTGCATAAAATGCATACCGAAAGTAGTAGCGTGTCCACACTTCCGTACAGACATGTACAATTCTTCTGAGGACTTCACATGTCTATGCATAAAAGTGTTCCCACGCATATACTGTAAATGCCTATAATCTGCAGATATGGATGGCCCCAAATGCAGCCGTGTCCTACATTGTTTACAAAACTTAAACTGGTTGTAAACCCACTTTGACCACTTGCACCTACAGGTAAGCCTAGATTAAGGCTCACTTGTAGGTGCAAGAAATATCGCCTTAACCTACACGGTTAAGGAGATATTTGCAGAAAAAACTGCACCGATGTCTATGGCACACGCGCCATAGACAACGGCGCAGGTGCACCAAGCTTCCCGGCTTTATAAATGGGATCATGCCGGTCCCGCGTGCATGCGCAGGTTCGTGCCGGTGTCTTGTCGTGCTAGTTCCCCTATCGATATGGTTCCCTGCGCAGACGAAGCCCACGGAAATCTCCAAACCTGAACTGTTCAGGTGTACACGGCGCATGTGCGGCTTGGGGCCGCATCCAGGCTCATTCCTTACCATCTCCGTGGACTAAGAGGATGTTAAAAAAAAAAAAAAAAAGCCGAGCGAGCACAGCAAGCCGTCTGAGCGAAGCAAGGACGTAAGGCCGACAGCCCACTTACAGCGAATTCCACGTCGTCCTGGACCTGTTGCAATAACAACTGAGGCTACACCTGAAAACAGCTGATGAGGCTTGGATTGTGCAGTCAAGGGGGGAGCCATATCGGCAGATCACCAGTCCCATGTGTGGGAGCGATGTCATCGCCCCTCCGGCCAGTCACAGCGCCGGATTGGCGATACCTGGAAGAAGCTCCGAAGGGACATGGCGGCGGAGGGGAATGAGAAGCACTTTGGGGGATGCAATTTTAGGTAAGTGCCACATAATGAGCTAGTATGTCTCTTATGTTTATGGTTTATTTTTGCACGTTATTTTTTTGGGGGGGGGGGGGTTTACTTACTCTTTAACAACGCTCACGTTTTCATTATCTAGATCAATCCGTGTGTATGACCCCATTGATTCCTGATGTGCTGTATTTAGAGGTGTACAAAATTATACGCATCTAAAAGCAGAATTTTAGACGGCTGTATGAATGAGCTTTAAGTGATCAACACAGAATTCCAAATTTCCAATGATATAAAAACACACACAAAAAAAATAAGATATCTTCACAATGACTGAAAGTAGAGGTTGGCTCTTGACACACACCAGGGTAGGAACCCCCTGCTGACCACTCGCACACCCCCTCTACAGAACAATGTATCCGCGTGTAAACTTACCCACTTGCTTTCGCAGCTCTTCACACTGGCTGATATGTGGAAATTTTAGGATTTCCTTCCATTTTTTACTCCTCCCTTTCCTCTTGCCACCTCCGCCTGAAATTCAGAAAAACAATGTTAATTTAAATTATAAACACGCACATAAAGAGAGAGTGTGCCAGCTACAAAAGGGCAAGTGGACACACAGTAATGAACAGATTTTCAGAGCCTGAGTTTAATTGCAGCCAAAAAGGTCGGCAATCAGGAGTCTTCCTGCAATCAATGAATAAAGCACACAAAACAAATCAATACAAAAAAAGTACAACTAAATAAAATAAAGCACACATATACTGTAGACCAGTGGTTCAGAACCCCACCAGTTTCATATGTGCATTCAACGAACCCTTCTTGATTGGAAAAATAAAATAAGTTTTCAAATTCAAAACATAGGTATGGGCCTCATAGCACTGTACTCAATATCTTTTTTTTATTTATTTTTTTGTATGTGGCCCACCTTTAAAATCCTTTCTAGATTTGGTATACAAGTTATATATCATTTACTTACTTAATAAGCCACTACTGGTCAGAATGAAACAGAATGTTTATCCGTCTCCAGTCAACATGCCCTAAGTCGTCCTGGACCTCCGGCGCTCAGGCCGCTCTCCCCTAGTCCCAGACACACTGCAAGTGGCCGGGCAAGCAACATGACTCGTCCGAGTCTCACCTGCTCTTCCTAATCCTGTCTGCCCGCGATATGCGCCGTGCCACTGCCACGGTCAGTGAAGTGGTCCGGACCGCGGAGGAGATGACGGCAGCATCGGAGTGACAGCGAGGCAGAAGACTCCAAGCGCATGCGCCACCCGCCGTGATCACAGACAGTCCAGGCCACATGACCTATTCACCCAATCACAGCACGCTGGCTTGCCATTGTCGAGACTGAACATGGCGGCCGGTCCGGTGCACAGACACAGTGACACGGTGAATACTGTATATGTGTATGTCTTGACCTTCGCCAAACCCGTGAGAATGACTCACCGAACCCCTGGGGTTCGATCGAACCCAGGTTAAGAACCACTGCTGTAGATGGTTCACGGTTGCACCCTGGAGTTTGGTTGGTGTCTGGATTCGTGTGACAATGTACAGTAAATTCTGATTATTCAGAGGTTTGTTCCTCTGCACAGTTCAGACACAAAGTAGATTGGAGGACTCCGATTTCATTTCTCAAAGGAGAAGCAGCAGAGTGATGCGTTCATCTACTCTCCAACACGAATGCCCAATTTCCTACCAGTGCCACAGAGTTCTACTCACTGGGCCGTAATGCTTTTGCCTGCACCAGATTGCATTGGTATTGCAGTACCATGCGATCTGGTGCAGCATGAGCATGTACTACTTTTGGTGAGATCCAGTGCAGTTTTAGCCCATTTAAATTAATAGGCTGAAATTTGCGCACCGAATCGCAAAAAAAATAAAAAAAATTATCTCCACTTTGAAGCTACTGATTTTTAACTCCCATTTTAAGATAAAGGGCTTACAAGATAAGGCTGACTTTATTATTTTATGGGTTAATTACTAGATAAGCCAGCTGTGTCTATGGACACATCACACACAAATGAAAATAATGTAATTATATATATATATATATATATATATATATATATATATATATATATATATATATATATATATATATATATATATATATATATATATATCAACCCTTAGTCATGCACTCCACAAATCTGGCCTTTACAGAAGAATAGCAAGAAGAAAGCCATAAGAAAAAGTCCATTGTGCGAGAAGCCATGTGGGGGACACAGCAAACATGGAGGGTGGTGTTCTGGTCAGATGAGACCAAAATTTTATTTTGGCATTAAGCAAAAACGCTATGTGTAGCAGAAAACGAACACTACACATCACCCTGAACATATCATCCCCACTGTGAAACATGGTGGTGGCAGCATGTTATGAGAATGATTTTCTTCAGCAGGGACAGTGAAGCTGGTCAGACTTGATGGGAAGATGGGTGGAACCAAATATAGGTCAATCTTAGAAGAAAACCTGTTAGGGTCTGCAAAAGACTTGAGACTGGGGAGGAGGTTCACCTTCCAGCAGGAGAACGACCCTAAACACACAGCCAGAGCTACAATGGAATGGTTTCAAAAAGCATACTTATGTGTTAGAATGGCCCAGCCAAAGTCTAGACCTAAATCCAATTGAGAATCTGTGGCAAGACATGAATATTGCTGTTCAGACGCTCTCCATCCAATCTGACAGAGCTTGGCGTTATTTTGCAAAGAAAAATGGGCAAAAATGTCCCTCTCTAGATGTGCAAAGCTGGTAGAGACATCCTCAAAAAGACTTGCAGCTGCAATTGCAGTGAAAGGTGGCTATACAAAGTATTGACTCAGGGGGGCCGAATCACCATTTTTCTTTAGGGGTCAGGAAAAGTTTATTATAGCAGAGGTATGAGGCAGACAGACAATTTACACAATGTGCTTACATGAGACAAGTACACACTATAGAGGGATATGCTTTGTTCACGTCAGAGGTTTACAAAAACATTAAAGCGGATGGTTCAGCTAAAAAAAAATATTAAAAGCCAGCAGCAACAAATACTGCAGCTGCTGACTTTTAATATTAGGACACTTACCTGTCCTGGAGTCCAGCGCCGTCCGCAGCAGAGGATGAGCGATCGCTCGTCACCCTGCTGCTCCCCCCTCCATCCACGGTGAGGGAACCAGGAAGTGAAGCGCTGCGGCTTCACTGCCCGGTTCCCTACGGCGCATGCGCGAGTCGCGCTGCGCCCGCGAATTGGCTCCAGCTGTGTGCTGGGAGCCGAGTGTTCCCAGCACACAACGGGCGGGAGACGGGATGTGATGTAATGCCCATCTTTTGCCTGTGAATGCTGGGCCGGAAGTGGGTGCAGATACATGTCTATCTGCACCCCCCTCCCCCCTGAAAGGTGTCAATTGTGACACCGGAGGGGGGGGGAGTGTTCGGATCAGCGGATCTTCACTTTAGGGTGGAGATCCGCTTTAAGTATATGTGACCATTCACATTTTAGTTTTCTTTCTGAAGGACACGACTATCTGCAGGAAATATGCTGAATGAAAACTCCTGACAAAAGGGCGCCTGGAATTCACTTTCAGAAATCAGTCTGAATAATAGGTTACGCAGCGAGATTCTCCTCAAGCGTGAAGGAAATAAGATTATGGATTTCTGCAGGGACGTCACTAAAGTAGAAATAAAGGCGAAACCTGTTTTTATAGTTTTGCATAGAGTGGAGAGGGATTAGAACATGTCAGGATCTATGGCTGTATGCGCCCCCATAAAGGAGATTCATCCTCTCTAGTTGCCCTGTTTACCGTTATGACAAAGTTTTGCCTTCAGTTATGCATCAACACTGACGCCTCAGTACACACGGTTAGTTTTTCTGACAGGAAAACCACGTTTTTTTCCTCAGCAGGAAAACAGCTGAAACTTGTCTTGCTTACACACGGTCACTCAAATCTTGTCTGAAATCTCGTACCGTCAAGAACGCGGTGACGTACGAGCCGAGATCAATGAAGTTCAATAGACCGTTCGGCTCTTCTGCTTGATTCTTAGTAGGGTTGTGCCGATACTAGTATCGGTACCGATGCCGAGTATTTGCGCGAGTACTTGTACTCGCGCAAATACTCCCGATACCAGAATAGAATACTTTTTTTTTTTTTTTTAACGAGCGGTGAAGGTGCATAGATGCGGCATTGAACGGGAGATGAGAAGGGGTGAAAGAGCGGCAGTGGACTGTGTACCTTATTGTCCGCTCTCCCCCCGTGTCCATTGCCGCTCTCCCCCCGTGTCCATTGCCGCTCTCCCCCATGATGTCCGCTCTCCCCCCTCCATGCTGCTCTCCCCCGTGATGTCCGTTCTCCCCCCTGTCCATGCCTCTCTCCCCCCTGATGTCCGTTCTCCCCCGTCCATGCCGCTTCTCCCCCGTGTCCATGTGTTCGTTCTCCCCTGTGATGTCCGTTTTCCCCCCTGTCCATGCTGCTCTCCCCTGTGATGTCCGTTTTCCCCCCTGTCCATGCTGCTCTCCCCTGTGATGTCCGTTTTCCCCCCTGTCCATGCTGCTCTCCCCTGTGATGTCCGTTTTCCCCCCTGTCCATGCTGCTTTCCCCTGTGATGTCCGCTCTCCCCCCTGTCCATGCTGCTCCCCCCTTTCCATGCTGCTCTCCCCTGTGATGTCCGCTCTCCCCCCTGTCCATGTGTCCGTTCTCCCCCTCCATGCTGCTCACCCCCGTGATGTCCGCTTCTCCCCCCCTGTCCATGCCGCTTCTCCCCCCCTGTCCATGCCGCTTCTCCCCCTGTCCATGTGTTCGTTCTCCCCTGTGATGTCCGTTCTCCCCCCTCCAAGCTGCTCTCCCCCTCAATCTGTCAGGGGGGAGAGCAGAGGTAGGAGCCGCTAAACCCAGCTCCTACCTTTTCCGAATGAATGGAGTCAGTGATCACTGATTCCAGTCATAACTGAGCATCGTAACCTGTGATTACGATGCTTCAGTTTATGAATGACGAGGAGCTTCTCCATTCATTTCAGCTGAGGCTGCTGAGAAAGGGACTGGGGAATCTGCTTCCCTAGTCCCTTTCTCTGTCTTAAAGGGGAGATGTCAGGGGTCTTAAGAGACCCCTGGCATCTCTCCAAAGACCCCCAACAGGGCTGTTTAAAAAAAAAAAAAATCACTGCAATAGTAAAAAAAATAAAATACTGCTGCCTGTCACATGACAAAAAAAAAAAAAAAAAAGTATCGGTATTCGGTATCGGCGACTACTTGAAAAAAAAAGTATCGGTACTTGTACTCGGTCTCAAAAAAGTGGTATCGGGGCAACCCCAATTCTTAGCATCCGCTTTTCTTTGCGCGTCGTAATTGCATACAGATGACTGCGATAGGAATTTTTTCTGTCAAGAAAAATTGAGATCTTTTCTTGGCAGGAAAAACGGACAGAAAAAAAGTGTCATGGTGCATACACGCAGATGGTTTTCCTGACAAAAACCTCACCTCGCATTTTTCCTGTCAGGAAAACTGATCGTGTGTACGAGGCATAAGAGTTGAAATTTACTGCCCCATGAGCCTGTCCTGTACCATTGACCTATTAGGCCGCCGGTCCCGGAATTCCATACATGGGATCCACTTTTGACTGTTCATGGTGACTACATGTGGGTAGCAGGGCTGCAACTAACGATTATTTTCATAATCAATTAGTTGGCAGATTATCGTTTCGATTAATCGACTAATCAGATAATCTTAAAAAAAAAAAAAAGTGTGGTGTACAATTTAGTTAAAATGTAAATTAAGAAAAACAATTTATTCTTAAATATCCATATGCAGTAGTAAATATAAATAACTACAGTACATTGTAATGCCTTCTATTACCTCCACTTTCTCTGGGTTCAGATGCTGATCTTCCCTGCACAGAGTATTTAAAGTGATTTATTTTTATAAACAGTTGTTATACTTACCTGCTCTGTGTAATGGTTTTGCACAGAGCAGCCCAGATCCTCCACTTCTGGCTTCTCTTGCCTTCAGAGTGCCTCAATAGAAAGCTGAAAAGTATAGTATAGAGCGCCCGATATAGCAAGGTAAAACTTCTGGCTTTAGAACTCACTTCCTGCCCAGGACTACATGTCCCATGAGGCATTGCTCCTCACACTTTCACAAATTCTCAGGCACTTAGGGACATGTATGGATGGTGTACTGAGCTGTATGTGTGCTGCACTGTATTTCATGATATGTAAACAAATAATGCATTCTATATGCAGGCCAACTAATCAACTGTCCGATTAATCGATTATGAAAATAGTTGACAACTATATTCATAATCGATTAGTTGTCGATCAACCGATTAGTTGTTTCAGCCCTAGTGGGTAGAGGGGCCATTTTTATGCAGGATATTAACAGCACCAATAGGTCCCTGCTGATAAAAGCTTACATTAAAAAGTGAATGACAAGTGAAGCAAAAAGGCAATACCTGTGTGGGGATAAATTGTTGAAAAAAAAATCACGTTAAGATGAAGGTGAGAAAGGCTTCCCTGAAGAGTTTTTAGAGCTAAAGATGGATTGGGAGATTGCTAAAGGTTGTGGTAGGGAGTTCCAGTGGAGGAGAAGCTTGAGAAAAGTCCTGGAAGAGGTGATGAGGCAGCTAAAGAGCAGGAGGTCTTGGGAGGGATTGACAAGGATGGTTTGGGTGATACTTTGAGCCATGGTTGGTGGTGTAGTTGGCTTTGTATGCATGACCATCACATCATGCAAGTAACCCCCGCCCCCCAGAACTGAAACAAGCACCTTTAAGCTTCATTCAACTTCTATGCCACAGTGTTTAAAATAAATAAATCAACTTCATGATACAGAGATGAGACTGTCAGGTGCCAATCTCCTGGGGTGCAGCATTCATAGGACGGCGTATTCTGTGTACACAACACGTCCCAAAATACAGATTTACATTTTACTGGCATATTTTAATCTCGTCATCCCATATATTAGATAGATGGCACCCACACCTTTTAAAACCCAAATATATTATAGCCAAAGAGCCAGCAATTTTGTAAATAAACATGGTTTCTAATTTTTCTGCTTTCAAAATCAGTCAGCCGAAGTCAGGTGTAATTGCTTTGTTTACAATTGGTCCATTTGCTTCTGTACTAAAACTGCAGACAAGGACTGAATAGGCAAGCATGACCCCATATTTAAAGTGATTTTAAAAAGGCAGAGGGCATTCTCTGAAGGTGAAACACCTTACAGGATCAGCTACTCCCCCCAGCCCCCCTAAATACTTAACCGGGCCTGATTTTGATCCACTTTTTATAAGAGTGCGCAAGAGCATATAAAAAAAAAAAAAGGAAAAAAAAAAAAAAAGAGGATCCTAAAATTAAATGTCACCTAATCCAAACTTCTACATAGCTGGCCGCTATTAATTGCGCTAAATGATCTTCGTACCTTTACCACAAGGACCGCAAACCTTATTCGGAACGCTTTGATCTACTAAGGGCTCACTCACACAAAATTGCATACTAAAATGCCTATGCGATGTGTAGGGGCAGTGTAAAGCTTCATTTTTATTAAAGGGGGGTGCCACCCAGAATTTCACTTTTTAAATATAAATACCCCTGTAATACACAAGCTTAATGTATTCTAGTAAAGTTAGTCTGTAAACTAAGGTCCGTTTTGTTAGGTTGTTACAGCATTTAGAAAGTTTATAATCTAGAAATAGACCGTGGCCATCTTAAGTGTGGGCATCATGAAGCCAGACTGTATGACGTCCTGGATTTCAGCTTTGCATATCTCGCAAATGCTCAGTGCTGCACAAGCAATGTAATAGGTTTCAGTCAGGTTTGCAAGGACTACTGGGAAACATGATGCCTATCCCAGAAACCCTTGCGAATAGCCATGTGACTTAATAGCCTAGGCTAATAAGGAGGAGGAAGTAATGAAGGACTACAAAATAAAAGGTATTTACAAGCAACAAAATAAATAAAAATTGTCCATTCTGAACACTATGAGATTAGGGCATGCAGCACAGACAAACATACAAAAATGGGTGGAACTCCACTTTAACTTTATTGAAACGTTACAAAATTGACATGACATTTAGTGACATACATTGTGTAAAAATGCAGGTGGTCTTCCTTTTTTACATAACCCACCACATTGCAGCCTTCTGATGTGAACAGGGCACATGGAACGCAACTTTTCTATGAAGATCACATGTGTCAAACGCAAGACCCGCGGGCCAACCCCGGCCCACCAGGCAATTTCATTTGTAGCACCCTTCCTCTCATCCACCCCCCACCAGTCAGCGGCAGTGAGGACAGAATTCCTACACTTTTGTGCAGCTGCAGAGGGGCTGGTCTCTGCCCCCATCTCAGCAGTTGGCAACAGAGAGGACGACAAAACTTCTACAGATCCTGTGCCTCTCTGTGCAGCTGCAGCTCCTGCTCGTCTTCACCTCCTGATTTCAGCAGCTGACGCGCACCCTCGGTCCCGACCTGGTCCTCCTCTAGACCATGCACTTTCTGCTTCGCAGTTCTGCCCCCAGCTTCTTCCTTATACCAGCACAAGGTAAAGGAGGATGGGGGGCGCTTGATTTCCGATGGTGGGGACTCTTGACAACTAATGCAAGGAAAGGGGGCAATACTCTGAATATCCAATCTTATTTCACACTGGGGCAGTGCAATAGGGACAATTGAATGGGAGCGACTCAAGTCGCTCTGACTTGTACAACTTTGGAGCGGCTTGCATTGATTTCCATTAAAAAAGTCATTTAAAAGCCACGCTGAGGTCGCGGCTTCAGAATCAAGCGACTTTTGTGCCAGCTCACACCGGTCCAACAATCTTAAAATGCCGATGCGGCACGCAATGAAATGGAGTTCGACACCCCTGATGTAGATGAATGCAACACAAACGAGCCCTAAAGCTCACGTCTCTAAGCTGGCAAAGAGTTAAGGGCGGGCACCAGTCCAGGCCTTTGTGTGTTTACGGCACCTTTCGTGGTAATCTTGGCACAGGTCAGCCCCATACTGTTTGTTTTCATTTAATTGGCCTACTGAAGGTAAATATTAAAATAAAGAAATCAAATTCAACAGTCGGTAAAAAGTCTGATTGTGTTATCATAACACAAACGTTTCCTTCTGGAACAGAGACAGAGCTCATGACACAAACCCAAAGGCTTGCCAAAATCAGCAACGCGGCGACCAGACAGCACTGAGCAGAGGAGATGCGAATCGCAACGAGCCTCCTGAATGAAGACCTAATGGAAGGGGAATGCGGAGGTGCTGCCATAGGCATGTAATCAGGCCACTGCATTGATTTTTTTGCCTGTGCTAGACAAATGACAGCTTAGATCTTATGTTCACATTTGTGCGTTACGGTAACATACGCAAAGTCGCATACGTTTGTAAATTATTTTTTTTACATTGCACAAACATCAGGCTATGCACCGATTCTTGAACCTGAATATATATATATATATATATATATATATATATATATATATATATATATATATATATATATATATATATATATATTATATATATATATAATACACACACACACACACACACACTCTATAATATATATTTTTAGCAAAGACCCTAGAGCAGGGGTCTCTTTGCGGCCCTTAGCTTGCCTTTACCCAGCCTTTGGGGAACTTTTCCTTTTATTAACTAGGGTTGCAACCTCATCCCTTTAAAACACATATTACACAGGTTCTGTGGCTGATTAAGGTGGTGATTAAACTCACTTGGTGCCATAGCTGAAATAAATTAGAGATGGCAACTACCACTGACACATGACACCATTCCTTCCTCCGATACAAATAATGGGGCATTATTTCTTCCATTAATCCCACTGACCCCAACAATGGGGCGCTATTCCTTTCATTGACACAAATAATATGGCTCTATTCCTCAAACTGACAACGACAACTGACCATTCACCCCCCAACACCAAAGATTCATCGTTTACTCTCACCGATACCAGGAAGCATTTTTACTCCCGATGACCACAGTTCGCCCTCCTAAATTTTGGAGAACATTACACTGGCTTTTTTTGTAGAATATGAAGATGTTACCCTGTGCATCTTAAAGAGGTGGTTCACCCTAAATATAATCTCTCCCATGTGATCCAGCATACTGGCGTCAGCATGCTGTTTTTTTTAAATCCCCCACTTACTGTATTATCTTCAATTTTAATTTCTTTCCCCCGTGGTGGATGGCGCCAGTATAGCGCGTCACATCTTACGAAAATACCCGATTTAGGACTCGGGTAATCTTGGCGAAATGCCGCGCCTGCGCACAGACCTAGGAGCTGACTGCGCAGGCGCCGTATTTCTCCGAGTCCTACGGCTATGGCGCGTCACGCCCTCCGAAAAAAGCCGGAATAGGACTCGGAGAAATACGGCGCCTGCGCAGTCAGCTCCTAGGTCTGTGCGCAGGCGCCGCATTGCGCCGAGAATACCCGAGTCCTAAATCGGGTATTTCCATAAGATGTGACAGGCTGTATAGGCGCCATCCACCGTGGGGGAAAGAAATTAAAATTGAAGATAATACAGTAAGTGGGGGATTTAAAAAAAAAAAAAAAAAAAAAAGCAGCATACTGGCGCTGACGCCAGTATGCTGGATCACATGGGAGAGATTATATTTAGGGTGAACCTCCGCTTTAAGAATCGTGATCTTTATTCCAAGCAAAAAAAAATAAAAAAATTATGATTTTCATTTTATCCAGAATCGTGCAGCGCCAATCTACACCAGCCTGAAGCCATCTAGCAGGACCCAATCTTAATCTAGAGGAATAAATATGTAAACAGCAACTGCTTCTTTCAATCCCTAACAAAACAATCTGATTGGCTGCTGTGAGCAACACAGACTGTTTTTCTAGAAGTCACTTCCATAAAGGAGAGCAAGTGTGCAAGAAAGGAAACCAGACAATCCAGATGGAGAGAATAAAAAAAAAGATTCCACAAAGTGGTCAGAGCATGACAAACCCATTGCGGACAACACACCACAATGAGCATAATTACAGGTTGTAACCTGAAGGAAGAGACCGCAGTGTACATTAGAGGCCATAGCACGGCTAAGAGCGAGGAAGCCGCCTACCACAACACACATTGTATGGTGATGGGAACAGACTACACAAGACAATACACCGAGGGTAATGGAGCCTTGGACAGGGCTATGCACGAGATTTTATTTTGGCACCAAAATGCAGAAATGTGAATGCCGTCTCAGGTCACCGGCTAGCATGTAGGAGATTTAGAAAGTCCATAATGAAGGGGAGCTCAGGTCATTCCAATATTTCCATGTTAGTCCCCCGATTGACTGACATGACTGTGCAATGCAGCAGAACCAAGATTGGCCGAGATCGCCGATCCCTTCCCAGTGCCGATTACTGGATAGATGTATGGCATCTGTGTCGCACATCTGAAAGATCCCTCAGATCAATGCATTGGTGGCAACCTCAGCCTGGACACCTACCAGGCCATGTCCCAAACGCATTCTGCTCCGTCGCGTAGAGGTCAGTCAGGGTAAACATGACTAAGCACCACAGGTTTAGACTATGGCCAGCGGGAGTGGAAATTTTCCTGCCATCTGTGCAACTGAACATCACCACATTTGGTATTAAAGTGGATGTAAATCCACTCCCATTTTTTCTAAACTACTGCCATAGTGCTGATCTATAAGGATATATAGTAGATGCCTTCTGCATGTATCCTTACCTGTCAAATGTCTCCCCTCTGTCTGTTATAAGAACTGAAAAACTGCAGATTCTGTGGGTGGGTCTGTTGTCTGGAGTTATGATGTCAGTAGACTCCCCGCCCACCTCTACACTCCCCATGTCAACATGCATTTTCTCCTGTGTATTCCTTACACTAAAATCTGCTATGATCACCAACATTCAGTCAAAATCCAGAAAAGTAACCACATGACTTCAGAAAGAGTGGGGTGGGAATTAAAATAATAATGCCTGTCTTAGGCTAGTGCATGAGATATGTAAATAACCTGTCATTCACAGCAAGGGGGCGGAACGGACAAAAGTTCTGTTTGTTTATCTCACTGGAAAAAAAAGAAGAGAATTGCTCAGAGCTGGATTAACTCTTTGTGGCAAGACTGGGCACAGATGACAGGAAATCTTATACTCTTGTAGCGAGACACAGTCACATACAGCTTGAATTGGATGGACCTGTGCCTTTGTTCAAACTTTGCAACTATGTAATAAAAACTTGTTGGGATTCCAACCCCTCATCTAAGAAAACGTAAATAAAAAAAATAAAGATTTGGCTCTAGCTAGATGCGTTTACATCTGTCTGGAGTTCTGCCTCAAGTTGTTGTTGACCCAAAACAAGTCCACTCCCTTTAGACCAAGAAAAATGAGCGAAGCTCCCTTTGAACAAAGCACTTCAATAAAAATAAAGGGATTTTTAAATACAGCTTACCTGTAAAATCCTTTTCTTGGAGTACATCACGGGACACAGAGCGGCATATTCATTACTATATGGGTTATATGGAGTACCTTCAGGTGTGGACACTGGCAATCTCAAACAGGAAGTCCCCTCCCTATATAACCCCCTCCCCTAGAGGGAGTCCCTCAGTTTTGTAGCAAGCAGTATGCCTCCCAAAATGGTCACCCAAAAGAGGGGTGGGAGCTCTGTGTCCCGTGATGTACTCCAAGAAAAGGATTTTACAGGTAAGCTGTATTTAAAAATCCCTTTTTCTTTCTCGTACATCACGGGACACAGAGCGGCATATTCATTACTATATGGGATGTCCGAAAGCAATGCTTTAATGAGGGGAGGGAGACATCTTCCAAAGAAGGATTTAATTTTATAGGTATACTCAGATACTAGTAAATCCAACTTAAACGAGAAATGTAAATCTCAAATCAAATCAAGGGAGCCCCCTCAGATCCTGAGGAGCTTGAATCGCGGCCTGTAGTACTGACTGCCCAAAGGCTGTATCCGCATTCCTTCTTACGTCCACTTGATAACATTTTGTAAACGTGTGGACTGATGACTACGTTGCTGCCTTGCATATTCGAGCCATAGAGATCTGATGATGTGCTGCCCAGGAGGTGCCCCTGGCCCTGGTAGAATGGGCCTTTACCGACAAAGGAGGAGGCACCTCTTCAAACCGCAGGCCCGAACAATTAATTGTTTAATCCATCTTGCGATGGTGGATCAAGCGGCTGCCTGACCCATCTTGGGCCCTTCCGGTAAAACGAACACCACATCTGTTTTCCGAACCTTCTCTGTAGCTTTAAGATAGGCCCTTACGGCCCTGACAATATCCGACGTATGCAGCAACCCTCTTTTCTAGAGGTGGGTTTTGGAAGAAGGATGGAAGTACCACATCCTGGTTCAGGTGGAAACTGGATATAACCTTTGGTAGAAAGGAAGGATGAGGACGGAACCCCGCCCTATCCTTATGCAAAATTAGATATGGTTCCTTACAAGATAAGGCTGCCAATTCCGATACTCTCCTGGCCGAAACTATGGTGATCAGAATACCGACTTTCTAGTCAGTAAAATCAAGGTACCTCAGCCAACGGCTCAAGAGGTTGTTTCTGTAGGGATGACAGAACAAGATTTAAGTCCCATGGACAAAGTGGTGACTTGACAGGAGGATTAATACGCAAGACCCCCTGTAAGAAGGTCTTTAACAGCGAGTGGGTGGCCAGCGGCCTCTGAAACCACACTGACAGAGCTGAGATCTGTCCCTTGATTGTGCTTAGTGCCAGGCCTTTATCCACTCCTAGCTGGAGAAAACTTAACACCCTATCAATAGTATATTTGCGGGAATTCCATCTTTTGGATTCACACCAGCCTACGTAGTTCCTCCACACCCTGTAATAAATCACCCTGGAGACCGGCTTTCTAGCCCTAATCAGGGTAGGGATTACCTGCCTAGACAGACCTCTACCCCTGAGAATCAGGGATTCAGCCTCCAGGCCGTCAAATTTAGACGCCGTAATGTAGGGTGGAGGATCGGGCCTTGTGAGAGTAGGTCTGGTTGTAGAGGAAGAGTCCAAGGGTCTCCCACTGCCATTCAGGACTAGTGAGTACCAAGTCCTCCGGGGCCAAGCCGGAGCTATTAAAATGACTGGCTTGTGCTCCACTCTGATCTTGCGCAACAGGCGAGGGAGTAAGTGTAGCGGAGGGAATGCATATAGAAGTTTGAATTGATGCCAAGGGCAAACCAACGCATCGGTTCCGCAGGCCATAGGATCCCTCGTTCGAGACACGAACCTGTCTAGTTTCTTGTTGAACCTGGATGCCATTATATCTACGTCTGGCATTCCCCACCTCTGGCAGATTGTCTGAAAGACCTGGGGATGCAGAGACCACTCCCCTGGCGACAGACTCTGGCGACTTAAGAAGTCTGCCTGCAGGTTGTCCACTCCGGGAATGAATATCGCCGAAATGCAGGGTACATGAACCTCTGCCCACTGAAAAATCAAGCTCACCTCCCTCTGAGCGGCCCGACTCCTGGTTCCCCCTTGGTGGTTTATGTATGCCACCGCCGTGGCATTGTCTGACTGGATTCTCACCGGGAACCCTTTAATCTGGAGGTCCATGCCAGAAGGGCTAGGCGAGCAGCTCTGATCTCCCAGATATTGATGGGGAGCTGCCTCTCTGCTTTCACCCCAGTTCCCTGGCGAGGCCCCCCCCTCGAAGACCGCCCCCCCCAGCCTGCCAGGCTGGCGTCTGTGGTAACTACCTTCCAGACAACAGGGCTGAAGGATTTTCCCTTTAGAAGATTCTGGGGGTAAACCACCAGGCCAGGCTTTGTCGGACCCTTGATGATAGCGTCAAAGGGACTCTAAGGCATGTGCCCTCTTGCCCCAGGCTGCTAGAATGGCTGCCTGTAGGACGCGAGTGTGGATCTGAGCGTATGGTACTGCCTCGAACGTGGCCACTAGCTTGCCTAGTAATCGCATACACAGGCGAATAGTTGGTTTTTTCTTGTTTAGAACCAACTGAACCAGCCCCTTGATAGCCTCGATCTTTACCAGGGGCAGGAACACTCTTTGCTGTTCTGTGTCTAACCTCATGCCGAGGTATTCCAACTGCTTTGTAGGCTGGAACGCTGACTTTCCCCGGTTTAGGACCCAGCTGAATTCTTCGAGGTACCGAACCGTGAGGTTTACTGCCTTTTGCAGACCGGGTCGTGAGTGAGTGATCTATGATTAAAAGGTCGTCCAAGTATGCTAGGACTGTGACCCCTTGGATCCTTAAATTGGCCAGAACTGGGGCTAGGATCTTCGTGAATACCCGGGGGGCCGTGGCCCAGCCCGAAGGGGAGCGCCCTGAATTGGAAGTGTCGCTGCCCACCGCGAAGCGTAAAAATCTTTGATGCGACTGAAAGATTGGTACATGAAGGTAAGCATCCTTTATGTCTATGGAGGCCAGAAAATTGTCTTTCTGAAAGCGCGGCGGCTGCTGACCGGATGGATTCCATCCGGAAGGAACGAACCTTTGGTAACCGTTTAACCTCTTTAGGTCCAAGATTGGCCTGACATCGCCGTTGGGCTTTGGTATGACAAAGAGATTGGAATAGAAACCTAGCCCTTGCTCTTGGGCTGGCACCTCTATTACGTCCTGGTAGAGCAGGTGATCCAAAGCTGCCAGCAATGATGCCTTCCTTGCTGGATCCCTTGGTAGCCTTGATTCTTGAAAATGAGGCGGAGGATACCTTAGAAACTCCAGTCTGTAGCCTGTGGTTACAGATGCCCGGATCCATTTGTCGGGGATCTTGGCTTCCCAAACTTCTGAGAAGAAACGAAGCCTTCCCCACCCCCGCGAGAGTGGGGGGCGCCCCTTCATAAGGCAGACTTAGGGGCTGTCTTTGTCGGCTTGCGATACCATGGCCTCTTACCCCCAGGGGCCTGTCCCTGCGATCTACTGTTAACGTTGGATCGTGCAGGCGGCCGTCGATACTGCCTGGAATTTGAGGGCCCCGAGACAGGAAAGAGCTGCCTTTTAAATGTAGGACCCGGAATGTCTTTTTGACCGGTAAAAGGGTACTCTTGCCATTTGAAATAGTCTGAATATATTTATCCAGATCCTCTCCGAAGAGTCGTCCTCCCATGGAAGGGAAACCCTGCCAGAAGCTTTTTGCATGGGGCTCCGCCGCCCAGTTCTTCAACCATAAGAGCCTTCTCATGTGCACCAAAAATAGTGATAAACGAGAGGCTTGCTGGATGGAATCTTTTATAGCATCTACAGCAAAACACAGAGCTCTGGGAATGTCAGAAAACTCTTCTGCTTGTTGGGTAGGCATGTCCTTTAACATTCTTTTTTCTGGTCTTTTTAACGCCTGACAAACACCAATGCAGCCACAGCTGGCTGTACCACTGCTCCTGCCGTAGCAAAGGATGCTTTTAAAAGTGTCTCTAACCTTTTATCAACCGGATCTTTAAACATATGTATGTTTTCCACCGGGCAAGTTAGTGATTTATTCACACATGAGATGGCTGCATCCACTATGGGAGCCTCCACCTCTTGGAGAATCTTTCCTCCATGGGGTAAATGACCGCAAATGTTTTCGGTGGCCGAAAAATCCTGTCCGGTCCGGTACCCAATCCCGAAAGATCAATTCCTCCAAGAGAGGATGGACCGGAAACACTGCGTTGCTTAACGGAGCTTTCAAAGAGCCCAGAGAGAATACGGAGGAACCTGAGGCTCTGGCAATGGTAAACTAAATGCCGAGCGGACCATGTCCGTCAAAGACTGTACCCACAGTCTTTCTGTCTGGGAGTCTGAAAATGGTTCCTCAGAGGCAGATCCCTCAATCCCTGAACCCTCTTGGTTCAGGTCTAGTTGATCCTCCTGTGATTCCAATTCCTCCGGGAGAGAGAATCTCAGCATCTGAGGATACACCTCTTGGTGATGGGGATCTAACCCGTTTCTTACCAGGAATAGCTCTAGCGATTAATGCTGCTATTCTCTCTTCTAGCCCCCCTAGGGATACGGCTAGCATCTCCTCTGTAATAAACACAGGGCTGGGCTGATCTGGGCCAGCCTCCGCACCAGATCCCCCTAATGGCTCATCCAAGGCACCCTTTATGTTAATAAGTTGCGGGGAAAGTATCGGATATCATCAGAATCAGAAGGGGAACCCCTTTGTTTTTTGGTCTTTTTTGTACCCTTTGACCCCGAGCCTTTGGAAGCCATAATACAAAATCGAGGGACTCCGCCCACACAACAGACTGTAGTGGCCAGGAGTACAAAACCAGAGTTTAGGGGACAATAGATCACTAATGCCCCAAAAACTGATGGGATCTCGTATGTTTTTTCTCTTTTTTTTTTTTTTTTTTTTTTTAAATATATATTATATATATTTTCTTTTTTAGAAACATACAGTGACCGCAAACTTAGTTTGCCAGCCTCCAACCTGTATGCAAAAAGGGGGATTTCTTGGCTTAACAAAAAAGGCATTGGAACAAAGTCCAGCATGTACTACCCCTCTTCCGCCACCGGGAGTCACTGTTCTGCCGCTCTGCGTCCTCTCCTTCTGAAATCAGCCTCAGACTGAGCACTGAAATTGCCTGCTGATCTATAACAGCACAAGGCGCGCCCCTGTATGACGCCGCAGGCACGCCCCCACCCCGCCCTCCTGTCTGAACGGCGCGAAAAACGTCTATAAGACGTGCGCGCGCACGCGCGCGTATGCCGGAACAGGAGGAACATGGAGGAGCCGCGCTGCTGGAGGCCCAGGACTGCAGAAAACAGGCGGCAGATTCAAACC
Source organism: Rana kukunoris (assembly GCA_029574335.1). NCBI lineage: Eukaryota > Metazoa > Chordata > Amphibia > Anura > Ranidae > Rana > Rana kukunoris. Next base: position 482,916,966 of record CM056051.1, read on the forward strand.
CCCGGCCAGGTAGGACTCCAAAAGGCCCCTAGGGATCCTTACTAGTCCTAGGAAGAAAGCAGCAGGTTAGCTAGCAACACATTCTTAGACAGGGGAACCTAGTGATGGGGGAAAAAAGGTGTCATCCTGTCTCTCTTAGACATAGTGAGCAAGTTGCCCATGCAGAGCATACTTAGCTGTCCCCCCCTTTTAGGTTACCCCGGAGAGCCTGCTGTCGAACCAAGTCCCGCAGGCTCCCCCTTACCTGCTCCATGCTGCAGGATGTTTGTCCAGCAAACTGATCCAATCTTCTCCCATCTCCGTGGTAGCGTAGTAGACCTTCAGGCCCTGGGGTCCCTATGAAGGGTACCCACTGTCCTGGACCTATATAGCACCCTGGCAAACAGGAACTTATGGTTTTTACAAACTCCAAGTCCTGGGCCCAGGGTCCAGCCCTCCAAAGAGGAGCATTATAGGCAAAACCCCACGGTTTGGGGCCCGGGTACTGTCCACTTTGGCACTGAGGCTCCTTGGACAGATCCGGTTAGCCCGCCCTTAATCCCAAGGATGTGGAGCAAAGCTATTCCGTGACCAACACCTAAGACACTGGCGAAAAAACTGAGGGACTCCCTCTAGGGGAGGGGGTTATATAGGGAGGGGACTTCCTGTTTGAGATTGCCAGTGTCCACACCTGAAGGTACTCCATATAACCCATATAGTAATGAATATGCCGCTCTGTGTCCCGTGATGTACGAGAAAGAAAGCCATTTAGCAGTAAAACTTAAAAAAAATCATGACTATCCGTTGTGCGCCCGACATTTCACATTTGAAAAAATTGTCATCAGGATCCAGCCAGTTTAAATTTGCTGCTGCCTTTATTATAAACCTGCTTTTTTTTTTTTTTTTTTTTTTAACTCCCACGCACACCATTAAGGTGCTTGCTTTTTTTTTTTTTTAAAGCCATAAAAATAAAAAAATAAAAAAAAAGTTTCCTTTGTGCTGGCCATACTCCAGTGGAGTTTTCATTGAAAGTTTTCAGATGTTAAATTTTCTATGGGGTCAAAATGGCAATCAAATGTTTAACATACTGATAAAAAGGATCAAAAAAGCAAGCAGGATGGAAAAAAAAATTGGACAAATTAAATTAGAAATAATGAACGTGGGAAATTCTGTTCATACTCGGAAGTGGGAGTCTGCAACTGTCAGAAAAAAAAAAAAAAAAAAAAAAAAAGTACCCACTTCCACCTCAGAGGTACTGTACATTAGTGGTACTTTGACTTTTAAAGCGGTAGTCAATTGTGGCTTGTGGGCTCCAGCTGTATGAGTGGCCAGAGCCACGATGAAGTCACTCCTGCGCTGTCGGCTGCGGCACAGAGCTCTGAAGGTCTGGCACGGTATGCTGGACCATAATGGCACATGTGCCGGTGAAAGCAAGTGGCTTGCTATTGGGGGCACTGGTCAAGGGGGGAAGAGTCAGCGGGGGACTCAAGAAGGTCGGCTCTGTGCAAAACCATTACACCCCTGAGGAAAGAAAGCAATTTCTGAAGCACGTTGGGTGTCCTCCATGGTCATTCTACTGTGGTGTTCTTAATGACGGTAGCCCATGGAATACGTAGAACTGCTTGCACCCATGTATTCCGTAAGTCTATGTACACCAGCCTTTAAGTGTTTAATAATTTTTCCAATAAAATTTGTATTGAACTTAAAACATTCCTTTGACAAACTACATTTCATTCTGATTTAACCATTATCACAGTCCCACTGGACGGGTTTTTTTTCCATTTGTTTCTTCCAGCATGGGGTGTATGGGACTGCATAGCCGCTGACCCACGTCCACAGCCAAAAGTGTCTACAATGGGAATGCGAGTATCAGAACTGGACCACAGAGCAATAGAAGGTGCCCTGATCTGAGGGATTCAAGAATGAGAGGAAAAGGGGAATGGCAGCCTCTAGTCCCCCCTTTTCATCATGGGAAAGTGACGGGAGGGCAGTCTTCAGGGCCCTCTTGGTGCCCTGAAGCCATCAGGTAATTTTGGGCGGGCTAGCTGGTCTGAGGGGAGCTTTGCTAGGTGACCTCTGGGTGACCTGGGAAAAGCCTGCTCAGAAAAACTGGTTAATTCCAGTTTTACAGGTGTTCTCCTCCCGGCAGCTGCTAAAGCCCACGCAAAATAGGGGTATAAAAAGAGGGTCCCCGTGGCTTGAAAGCTCATCCGCCTCAGAGGACTTAAGAGCTGTGGTGTTCTCGCCCACCCCCCCCCCCCTTCCCCTTATTTACTTATGTCGCGAATGTAGTTATGTGGTAGGGTCACCTCTGTCATTATACAGAGAGGGACAAGTTATTGATACCGTTGAGAATAAATAAAAAATATTAATACAAAAAAAAAAAAAAAAAAGTATATGATGCTCATACTCCATTCATGTTTGAGTGATTCTAGAGTTGGAATTGGGTAATTTGTCATTTGCAGCCTGAACCGTAGTGGTTAGGTTTGCTAAAGTTTATTTATATATTTAATTTTATCTTAAATTATTGTTGTTTACCCACTAGTTAGGGCTCTTTCACACGTCCGTTCCGTTCGTCCGTTTTTTGGACGTCCGGTAACGGACCTCAATGCTTCCCTATGGGAGCGGATCTGTTAGCGGATGATGCATCCGCTAACATCCGCCAGATCCGCATCCGTTTTTTCGGACGGAAGAATGTCCTATTTTTCTTCCGTCCGGCCAAACGGATCGGATGCAAACGGACAGACGGTTCGTTTCCATCCGATTTTCCCATAGGGGATAGCGGAGGAGAGACAGGGCGGTCCCTGCAGTGTGCGGGGACCGCCCTGTCCGCCCGACAGCTCAGCGGAGACCCCCCCCCCCGCTGAGCTGACGGACACACGGAGCGGAGCGGAAAACGGAACGCAAGTGTGAAAGAGCCCTTAGTCATTTATTATTTATCTATTTATTTAAACCAATAATAAACATCCACGGCCATTATCCAATTAAGTTGTCTGCTGTCTTTTTTATATTTATTAAGATTTTATAAGATGTTTTTATTTATCTTATCGTCTACTTTCTCATGGTTTGGAGGAACACAAGAACTTCAAGGTGTTGACTTGGCCTTCAAATTCTCCAAAAATATTACCAATCCAGCATGGGATGTGCTGGAAAAAACAAGTCTGATCCACGAAGACCACGCCTCGTAACTTAGAGGACTTAAAATGATCTGCTACTGAAGGCTTGGTGCCAGATACCCCAACGTACCTTCCGAGGTCTAGTGTAGTCCATTCCTCGACATGTTATGGCCGATTGCTGTATACATAGAATGTATATGTATTGACCCTTTCCTTCTGCACCTTCTTTCCTCTTGGTTTTATATCTGTGCTCTCAGGACAGATATTCTAAACTATATAGGAGGTCATCATTTTATGGTTCCTGGCGGTCTAGGCATTAAGCCAATCAGGTTATTTGTCTGGAAAATTGGTTCACCTTTGTGATGCAATCAGACATTTTATTGCACAATGAAAATCATACATGAATGACTAAATTAGGTTTCATTGATACACAGATTGTAAGACAAAAAACAAACAGATGAAAAAGCTGCTTATAGCAGGCGCAGATCAGCTTAGAGATGGAAGAGAAGTGATTTTAGAGGGATAAACGCGGGGGGTCAAATCTGATTCCATTTGGCAGGGAGTTGTGAAGCCAGATGGCATAGAACCCATCATTACTTTGCCATTATCTGTTTTCAGACTCCATTATGCAGCTCAATAGGAGGAGAATGAGCTACTGGCTAAAAACTTTCAAACTGGACGAGATTTCCGTCCGTAGAAAAATGTCACAACTTTCAGCAATCGCCAAAGCATCACTATTTACCAGGGTGGATTTGATTTAAATCACTAGTAAAAAGACTTGATTTAAATCACCACTTTTAACCGGTCAGGACCCGGACCATTATGCAGGCTAAGGACCTGGCCCCTTTTTGTGATTCGGCACTTTATCGCTTTAACTGACAAATTGCGCAGTCGTGCGACTTGGCTCCCAAATAAAATTGGTGTCCTTTTTTCCCCCACAAATAGAGCTTTCTTTTTTTGGTGGTATTTGATCACCTCTGTGGTTTTTATTTTTGTGTGCTATAAACAAAAAGAGCGACAAAATATAATTTTTTTTTTTATATATATATAAAAAATTATACTATAATAAATACCCCCCCCCCCCCCCAAAAAAAAAAAAGTTATTTTTCCTCAGTTTAGGCCGATACGTATTATACATTATTTTTTTTACCAAAAAATAAGCGTTTGATTGGTTTGCGCAAAAGTTATGGTATTTACAAAATAGGGAATAGTTTTATGGCATTTTTATTAATATATATTTTTTTTTACTAGTAATGGCTGCAATCAGCATTTTTTTGACTGCGACATTATGGCGGACACTGACACATTTTTGGGACCATTGTCATTTTCACAGCGAAAAGTGCTATAAAATGCACAGATTACTGTGAAAATGACAATGGCAGTGATGAGGTTAACCACCAGGGGCGCTGTAGGAGTTAAGTGTGACCTCATGTGTGTTTCTTACTGTGGGGGGGCGTGGCTGGACATGCGACATCACTGATCGTCCTTCCCTATAACAGGGAAAAGACGATCACTAAACCCAGCACAGAGAAGAACGGGGAAGGTGGGTTTACACTCACCCTCTCCCCGTTCTTTAGCTCCTGTGACCCGATTGTGGGACACTGGCGGTAATCGTGTCTGCGGGTGCGGTCACGGAGCTTCAGACCGGGTCGCGAGCATGGTGCTGGCCATTCTGTCGATGTATATAGTCGTGCGGCGGTCCTTAAGCCGTTAAAGAGCAACGGTCATCTGTCGCCCAGCACAACCTCCTTTGACCTGCTGTTGACTCCCCGACAGTCCTATTCACTAATGTCACGGCTGGTAATGCGGCACTACAAGGTGAGGGACATGGTGGCAGCAGATGAGTGGATTGCAAAACAATGGGATGAAATATGCCCGAATTTAGTTTTTATCTTGATGGATACTGTGAAATTGTGTGAATGCATCAATGCAATGCATGTTCTCTCTTGCAGAGTTTGAATTCATTGAATGAGTTTACCAAAAATAAATATTGCAGAATATACGGCCTCATACTACATAACTAAGCTCCATTTCATGCTGAACTAATTTTACTCCAAAGCATTTTATTAAAATAAATTTGATTAAATAACATCCGATTTTTCATAAACCCACCCCCCCTGCCCCCAATTATGGCTTTTTATCCACCCTGGTACTTAGAACATAGACAGAAACAGAAAAAGCACTGAGATGCATACACTATATTGCAAAAAGTATTGGGAAACCTGCCCTTACAGGCACATGAACTTCAGTGGCATCTTCATCTGTAGGGTTCAATATTAAGTTGTCCCACCCTGTGCAGCTATAACAGCTTCAACTCTTCTGGGAAGGCCGTACACAAGGTTTAGGAGTGTGTCTATGGGAATGTTTGAAGAGCACTCTCCCTCCTGATTGGGCTGAGACACAGCAGCAGCGCCATTGGCTGCTGTCAAACTCAAGGAAGAAAGAATCCACAGCGCCAGGTCTGTGCAATGACCCCATTAGAACCAAGTAGGAGCGCTAATTTCGGGCCCGCCTCGGAATGCTTGGAAAAATAAGAAATGGCTGCACATCCAAAAAGTAAAAAAATAGCGTGCCTTTATTAAAAATCACCAGGATACACCAGATATTTAATCACGTAGACGCGTTTCACACATCCAACCTGTGCTTAATAATCTCAGCCAATCAGGAGAGAAAGGGGCGGGGTCAGGCAACAGCTTAGGCTCTTAATGGCCACAGGAGCTGTGACTCTGCTCAGGTGCCCTCCATAGCAGGCTGCTTTGCTGTGGGGGCACTCACCAGGAAGGGAGGGGCTAAGAGCCGAAGAGGGACCCGAGAAGAGGAGGATCAGGGCTGCTCTGTGCAAATCCACTGACCAGAGGCGGCAAGTATAACAGGTTTGTTATTTTTATGGCAAGAAAAAAAAAAAAACGTTACTATCACTTTAACTGCAAAGGAGACAAATAAGGTCACCATGCTGTCTGTACTGCCTTGTAGAGTCACTAAATCACAAAGCTGGCTAAACAGAATTACAGGCACTTGTGTGTTTAGCATTTGTTATGGAGTTCAGCTTTAAGAATGGAGAGCTCTAGAGGTGGAATGTGTAATACATCTACAGCATAGTGTCGAATCGATCCCTTAGGATTTTTTGGAATGCAAGAATTGGATCAGATAGAAGAACACAACATTCTGTACAATGATGAAGGACCTGGCGCTCATCCTTTCCTGCAATCCTGAATGAGTTCTGTAAAGCAGCGTGTGGGAATGATTTGGAGTGTGTAGTGTGCACTCATATTGGACCACATTATGTTACAAATGTGCACCTTTAATCTATCCATGACCTTCCTTTTACAACACTGCCCCATGCTGTAGATAAGGATCCACTTTATTTTATTGCTTGCCTGCCTCCCACATCCCAGTCATCGCACAGGATCCAATTATAAAGCTATGGTGAGGTTCAGAAGCATGACTGGTTCACTTACCCAAATTCTTTATTTAACCACTTACCGCCCGGCCTATAGCAAAATGATGGCTGGGTAGTGGTTGCGTTATCCTGACTGGACGTCATAGGATGTCCAGCAAGATAACAGCCGATGTGCACCCGTGGGGACGCACACATCACAGCGATCGGTGGTGTGTCAGTGTGACACGCTGATCTCGGTAAAGAGCCTCCAACAAAGGCTCTTTACCAAGTGATCAGCTGTGTCCAATCATGGATGATCACAATGTAAACAGGAAGAGCCGTTGATCGGCTTTTCCTCACTCGCGTCTGACTGACACGAGTAGAGGAGAGCCTATTGGCTGCTCTCCTGACAGGGGGGGGGGGGGGGTCTGTGCTGATTGTTTATCAGTGCAGCCCCCTCTGATACCGCCCAGGACCACCAGGATGCCCATTCAAACTGGACCACTAGGTATGCCCCTCCTAGACCACCAGGAAAATGCCAATGCCCAGGCAGCTGCCAATCAATGCCCACAATGCCTACCACTGATACCAGGGATGCCAATCAGTGCCACCCATAAGTATCCACCTTTGCAGTCTTTCAGTGCCCGCCCCCCCCAGCACCGCATATCAGTGCCCCCCCCCATCAGCGCCGCATATCAGTGCCCCCCCCCCCCCCATCAGCGCCGCATATCAGTGCCCCCCCCCCCCCATCAGCGCCGCATATCAGTGCCCCCCCCCAATCAGCGCCGCATATCAGTCCCCCCCCCCCCATCAGCGCCGCATACAGTCCCCCCCCCCAATCAGCGTCGCATAACAGTGCCCCCCCCCCAATCAGCGCCGCATATCAGTGCCCCCCCCAATCAGCGCCGCATATCAGTGCCCCCACCCCAATCAGCGCTGCATAGCAGTGCCCCCCCCATCAGCGCCGCATAACAGTCCCCCCCCCCAATCAGCGCCGCATATCAGTGCCCCCCCCCAATCAGCGCCGCATATCAGTGCCCCCCCCCAATCAGCGCCTCATATCAGTGCCCCCCCCCCAATCAGCGCCGCATATCAGTGCCCCCCCCCCAATCAGCGCCGCATATCAGTGCCCCCACCCCAATCAGCGCCGCATATCAGTGCCCCCACGCCAATCAGCGCCGCATATCAGTGCCCCCCCCAATCAGCGCCGCATATCAGTGACCCCCACCCCCCCCCCCCCCCATCAGCGCCGCATATCAGTGACCCCCCCCCCCCCCATCAGCGCTGCATATCAGTGACCCTCCCCCATCAGCGCTGCATATCAGTGACCCCCCCCCCCCCATCAGCGCTGCATATCAGTGACCCCCCATCAGCGCTGCATATCAGTGACCCCCCCCCCATCAGCGCTGCATATCAGTGCCCCCCCCCCCCCCCATCAGCGCTGCATATCAGTGACCCCCCCCCCCCATCAGCGCTGAATATCAGTGACCCCCCCCCCATCAACGCTGCATATCAGTGACCCCCCCCCCCATCAACGCTGCATATCAGTGACCTCCCCCCCCCCCCCCCCATCAGCGCTGCATATCAGTGACCCCCCCCCCCCCCCTCCATCAGCGCTGCATATCAGTACTCTGATAAGTACACTTGTTCTTGACCAGAAGGCCAAGAAGCGATGGTAACGCAATGTACCAGGGGGCAGGTCCATGACAGCCTGGGCTCATAGGAAGTGGGCTGAAAGACAGTGAACATTCTACCTAAAAGCACTACCATCTAGTGAATGAGTCAACTTTCTACAAGGAACAGCTCCAGATTAAAGGTGAGTATTGCAGCAAACTATGCTTCCTTATGTTTACTTCTGATGGACAGTAATTTTGTTATTATAATTACTACAATACAGGAGCCAACTGTCAACCATTTTTAATACACAGGAGCTATATAGCACAAAACACATATATAGTGTGAATTTGTGCAGCATTTTACAATAAAAACAATAAAATAAAAGTGCAGGTAAAATACGATTTAAGACAAGAGGGTTAGGAGGACCCCGTTTCTGAGAGTGTGCCATTTAAAAGGGCACAATTGATACAAAAGGCATTAAAGCGATACTAAAGTAAAACATTTTTAGTTTTAACAAACATGGTATACTTGCCTTCTCTGTACAAAAAGTTTTGCAGAGAGCAGCCCCGATCCTCTTCTTGGGTCCCTCTTCAGCGCTCCTGGCCCCTACCTCCTGCCAAGCACCCCCACAGCAAGCAGCTTGCTATGGGGGCACCCGAGCAAATGTCCCCACAAATCGCCATTGCTTAATTCTGCGAGCAATTCTAAATTATTATCGTTGTTTTCTAGCTGCTCTAAAAGCACTTTTGATGTAAAGGGACACTTTTGGTTGCCATGGACAATCTACAGTTTACAGGCAGAAAGAACAGTTTTTATTATATAAAAGTACATGCAGGAAACTGGGCAGACCACGAGGGACAAAGGGGGTGAGTAATTATTTGATACAGTACTGTAATCTGTAAGGTTACAGTATACTGTATGTTTAACTTTTTAAATTTGGCGCCGAACTGTAATTGCGCGGTGCGCCGAATGCCGGGTCCTTTAAACTCAGCTGATCACAGATGGGGTAAAAGGGCCAATCACAAAAGCCCTTTGCCAGGTGATCAGCCAATCACAGGATGTAAACAGAAGCCGGTTATTGACTTTTGTCTCCTTGCACGGACACTGCGAGACGGAGAGCCGATAACCGGAATTTGTTAAATAAACATCGGCACCGATCATCAGCGCAGCCTCAGAGAACGAGAAAATGACAAAATATTTAATCTTTTTTTTTGCTAAATAAAATGAAAAAAGTGGGGATTAAATACCACCAAATGAAAGCTCTTTTTTTGCGTGAAAAAAATAAAAAAAATATAAAAATGTCTTATGCGTACAGTGTTGCATGACCGCGCAATTGTCATTCCGTGTGACAGCTATGAAAGCTGAAAATTGGTCTGGGCAGGAAATTTCACATACGACTGAAGTGATTAAGGGCGGCTAGCTTGGAAGTTTTATGGAGGTGAACGGGGATTAGATTTGGGGTTACAATGAGAGGTCAGAGTCCAGCATTACATCTTACACCATGGCACGAGGACAGGGACTGATAATTGTCCTGTGGATCTGCTGAGCAGCAATAAAATCCCCCTCCTATGTTATGGAATAGGGCGACAGCATCGCTCCTACAAGGATCAATACAGTACAGCGAGTAAATATTGTCACCCTAAAGCAGAACTGCGTTACTGGCAGGATCACAGGCGGAAAAAAATGCCTGAAAAACAAATAACCGATGCAGCCACCACATCCAATTACTGGTAAGCTACAATATATTACATTTTTGTTCTTTGGGTTTAGAAAGCATTGTTTCCTGTAATACTTTGGTGTGAAAGAGAACAAAAATGCGCAAAAAATAAATAAAAAAAAGTGTGAAAAATTAATTTCCCTTTCACAGCCAACAACTGGCTGTGACACCTTTAGCAATAACCAGGACTGGTCAAATCAATGGTAGAATTCAAGAGCTCCGAGAAATATTCCTGTCACTGGCAAGAGGGAACTGAACATATAGAGGTTATGAACAATCGTCAATATGTGAGCCCTCACCTTGTACAACAACCCATTCAACTAAAAATAATAAAAAAGCCGAAATTTTGTGCTTATATATATTTTAAAATTCGCTTAAAAAAAAAAAAAAAAATTAAGTGATTACATTATCTGTTTTCAGCTGCATAAGGGGCTTAGAGAGCTGGGGGTGAAGAAACAGCAGTTCACTGATCTTCCATGTGGATGGCTGTGCAGGGGGGCCTTCTGATCACTGAAGGACAGGAATGCTGCACTCCCAGCGCATTCAGAAAACTGGCCACGATGGAATGGAAGTGCGCTGATGCCCAGTGTGGTCAGTTTGAAATGGGGAAATAGGAGAGCGGGGGGCTGGCAAGACCACCAGGTATTTCATACAAGTAAGCAAAATAAAAAAACTGGTTACTTTTAAAAACACAAAGTACATGGTACAACAGAAATAAGAAGGCTGGCCTTAATGCATTCTCTGTCTGGACACAGGCAAAAAAAAAATTTTTTTTACTTACCCGAAATAGCTGTTGCTATGCGGAAGTCCCGAATCTGCCTCTTCATCCTCCGCAGTGGATCCTTTTCCTCCTACACTTGGTTTCTTCTTGTGAAAGGGGCGCACTGCATTCTGGGGTGTGTGTGTCCATCCGTCCCAGAAAGCAGCTGGCCCATTCACAAAGCGCTGCGCTGCTCGCGCATGCGCAGTAGAAAACGGGCAGTGAAGCCGCATGGCTGTTTCCCTTACTGTGGATGGCAGCGCGTGGAGGTGCCAGGATAGAGGATTGGCCTTGGCGGGGGCCGACAGCGCTGGCAACTAGGACAGGCAAGTGTCCTTATTAGAAGTCAGCAGCTACAGTGCCGACTTAATTTTATTTCATTTTTTACCGGACCTTCGCTTTAAGTGCAGCGGACACATCGGACACTTGACACATTTTTGGCGCCATTCACATTTATACTGCGATCAGTGCTATAAATATGCACTAATTACTAAATAAATGTGACTGGCATTGAAGGGGTTAACACTAGGGGGTGAGGAAGGGGTTACATGTATTCCCTACATAGTGTTCTAACTGTGGGGGGGAGGGGGGGTGACTGATATGTGTCCCTATGTACAAGGGACACAGATCGGTCTCCTCTCCAGAAACAGGGCACTGTCTCTGTGTGAGCCGGCAATGAGAGATGATCTCATATGTTTACATACGAGATCATCTTCATTCGCTGCACAGATCACATCGCAAACGGCCACTCTGATTGGCCGTTCGCCGCGATCTGTGATTGGCTATGTCCAAGGAACACGGCCAACACAGAGCTTCCCCGCTGCGTGCTCTGGATTGCACGCGGGGAACGCCCAAAGGGGCGGCCGTCAAAAGACAGCGGCTTCGATATTCAGACTCGCGCTGTAGTCATTCGGCTATAGCGCGGGTCTGAAGTGGTTAAGATACAACATCTAAACAGTCAGACGAAGTTGCAAGTACTGTATTTCACTATTAAAACTCAGTTTACTGTAAAAAAAAAAAAAAAAAAAACTGTAAAATGCAAAACTCCGGTGGGTGCAACAAAATATCTGCTTACACTCTTCTCAGTGTATAATTACTATGGAGGAGTGCCGGGTGTAGCAAGATGGCGAAATGAAACGTAATTTCCACTTTCTGATGGGTCGCCATATCTGACGAAACAGGGGCACTCGATGGGAGGGAGGGGAGAGGAGCTCCGAACAGGGAAGGAAGAGGAGGATCCAGGGTGTTCTGTGCAAATCTCCATGCGTAGAAAAAAAAAATTAAGCATAAACTAAAATAATTAAAAACGCCACAAAACTTTACAATCACTTGTGGCTAAGAAGGGTGGGCTGTATGTGCGCATTTGATTTTAGTTTATTTTTGCGACTCAATGATTAAAAATTGAAGCCATAATGCTCTGGGAATCCTTTGTGGTGTATGTATAACCGTATCCATTATAGATTGCTTTGCAATTTCTTTAAAAAAAAAAAAACAACAATTTTTCCCTTCAGACACCCAGCACTTTATAGACCTTGGCTGCCCAGCTCATGGGAAGGTCCTACAGTTAAATGCTTCTTCCTGCAGCGAAGGGCCAGGGTGTCACATCGCTGTGCAGGAATTCTGAGTCACTTCTCTACACAGAGCTGTTTTAGTGCAGTCCCTGGGCTTAGATGTTCCCTCCAATAAAAGCATGGCTGCCCCTTACAACAACCTTATAAAAATATGTATAAAATGCTTAAACATACATTTGCACATGGAAAAAATCGTAACTTTAGTCAAAGAAAATGGAATTCGCTGGAATGTTGGAGCATATTCTGCCGTCTGAAAGCTTAAAAAGGGCAAAGATAACAGTTTGATGTCCAGTGCAAACTTAAAATGTATTCCTTGAAGCAGTAAGACCAAGGAAAAAAAAAAAGGCCCCTGCAGGGCAATACAATGTGCTAGTACCGGGTTTCCCTGAAAATAAGACCTACCCCGAAAGTAACCCTACTGTTATTTTCGGAGAAGGCTGCAGGGCTGATCCTAGGCAGGTGCGTGGGGTGCAGTGCACCCAGGCACCACAAAGTTGGGGGGCACTGAAGTGCTCCCCTCCCTCCTCCTCTCCTTGTCAGTGTCTAGAGGCGGCTCTCTCAGCCGGTCACCGCCGCCGCTACTGTGTTTCCTGCTCAAGCCCACCCCCCTTCCTCCTGTCAGAGGAGAGCGAAGCAGCGGCTGTCTCTGTGTGGAGAGAGACCAGCCATGCAGTGACGTCGCTGGGGGGTGGTCCGTTCCTAATGTGTTCTCTTTCTCCGTGTTAGGGGAGTATCTTCTGTGGTTGAGTCGTTGCCATCGAAACATTTGTAAAGGGGAGGAGTTGGTAAGATGTGGGGGCGCCTAAAATATTTCTGCACCCAGGCGTCTGACCCTAGGATCGGCACTGGAAGGCTGCAATATAAGCCCTCCTCCTAAAATAAGCCCTAGTTTGTGGTTGTGTGGTCTAGACTGTGCATGTTTCTTTGGTAAATACCTTTGTTGCGGTGCTGCTCAGCAGATCCCCGCTGCTCTCCTCCTCTTCTGTCAGAGTGTATCTCAGTCCCTCTCCCTCTGTCACACAGCCGATTCTCCGCTGCTCTCCTTCTGCCAGCTGTCAGCAGGGGATCTCGGGGCCACCCTCCCTCTGCAGTGCTCGGAGTGGGAAAAGACCGGTCAGGCAGTACATATATGTGCCGAGTGGCTCTCAGCTGATTCCCTGCTGCTGTCCTTCCGCCAGCTGTCAGCAGGGGATCTTGAGCCCCCCTCTCTCTGCAGTGCTCAGAGCATGGAAGACAGATTAGGCGGGTCACGGAAGGACCAAGGAAGGCGGTGTAGGAAGGGATGGTGCACACTTTACATTGTATGGGGGCTGTAATACAGTGCATTTTATGATTTTACAGGCACTTTTAACTCCATTCCAGGAGATGGGGAAAGAAGACAGCACATAACAAGCCCTACCCCGAAAATAAGCCCTACTGGGTCTTTTGCCGAATTTTTTTTATATAAGACCCGGGCTTATTTTCGGGGAAACAGTATGCACTGCATACTAGCACATAAAAGATTTTCCTTAACACAAAGACCTCGAGTGGCGCACAGTCACCACGGAACTCCAGGCGTCCGATTGGCAGAGCCACGATTACGTCACTCCCGCACAGGAGTCTTGGCCATGGCACACAGCTCTGAAGGAACGGCATGGCGCTCCTTCAGAGTGCATGCACTTGTTACATCACTGGCTTGAGTTTAGGCCAATATGTATTCCTCTAAATAACCGTATATTAAATGGTTTGCGCAAACGTCTACAAACTATGGGGTCGATTTAGCTACTTTTAGCGAGACAGACATTGAGGCGGACAAAGTGGACCCCAACTGACACTTTTATGGGGACTAGTGACATCAATACAGTGATCTGTGCTAAATAATATTAAAAAAAATCATGTCACGCTTCAAAATTGCGTCCGTTAGTGGAACGGCGACAAACTTTTACAGTTTAAAAATCTGGGGCACCTCACATGTGTGGTTTGAATACCGCTTTTATGTGCGGGGGTCCTATATTCCAAGCAAATATGTCAAGCCCTGGTATAAGAAACAGGCACGACACAGCCTGTGACTGGCATAAATCCACCCACATCATGTTATTTCCAAAAAATAATAAGACTTGATTTCAAATATATTTTGTCTGACAATTTAACCACTTCCTTACTGGGCACTTAAACCCCCTTCCTGTCCAGACCAATTTTCAGCACGAATGCTTTTTGAATGACATTGCGGTCATACAACACTGTACCCAAATTATATATATATTTTTTTTTTTCCTACAAATAGAGCTTTCTTTTGGTGGTATTTGATCACCTCTGCGATTTTTATTTTTTGCACTATAACATTTTTTTTAAAAAAAAACAAACATTTAAAAAAAAAAAACAAAACATTTTTTTTTACTTTTTGTTAAAAATATAATTTGTTTCCCCCTCAGTTTAGGCCGATACGTATACTACATATTTTTGTTTAAAAAAAAAAAAATGCAATAAACGTATATTGATTGATTTGCGCAAAAGTTATAGCGCCTACAAAATAGAGGATAGATTTGACACTTGACAATATTTTGGGACCCTGCTCTATCACTGGCGATCGCGGGTACCTGGCGGACATCTCGGCCGCCATGCATGCACATCGGCATCACGCGACACGCCGGGCACAGTTTTCCCCCGCTGCGCACCCTCGGCGGAAAGCGGGGGGGATGTAAACAGCAGGACGTCCACTTGGCAGGTGAGAGCCGTGCTGTGGACGTCTTTCGTCTATAGCGCGGCTCAAGTGGTTAAAACAGGTTGTTGAAATTTTTACTCTGTTTTGAACATATGACCAGCCGCAGAGGACTACAAGCTCCTCCTGCTTATATTTCCCTGCAGACAGGCTGGGAAAGAGCTGGGTCATGTGACAGCTGTATATTTAAAATAAAAAATGTACTTAGAATTTTTTATTAAAATATTACAGTGCTATAATCCATTCACCAAAACATATGGGACAATGTAAATAAGACAGCATATGTTTGGTATCACCAACAGCAGAGACAAGGGATATTAGGCCCCATTCATACCCGAGCGTTTTGTTGCTCGACGCTCAACATCCAAAACCCCCATGGTGTTCAGATGTGCCGCCTTCTTGCGCTCCAGGAATGTGTTATACCTCCCAAAAATGTTCATATCGTTAGGTTCACCGTTCAGTCGCAAGCCTCTCCGAGTTTGACAGGGGGATGGACGGAACACCTGTGACCTCTGCATTCAGCTAAATCTCAGCCCTAAGAACCTGAGGTAAATGCCCATTGTGAAAGGGGCTTCAGATGCTCCAAAATTGGCCACATTTACATGCGTTTAGCTGTATTTAGAGTGCCTAATTGGATCCTAAAGCACAGAATACCTTTTTATTCTAAATGCAGCTAAACTGACCGCACCAAACTGCAGGTGAAGGTGAATGGCACCTTAGATAAATCATTGCATGCTGTTCTATACATTTAGATATGTCATCTAAATATGCAGGTTTGCCAGTATGAATGAGGCTCAAAACTCACTGCAGACACTCAGTGCAATTGCAGGAGAACGTAAACCAAGAATGAAGATTAATTGGTCTTTTTACAAGAAAACTTGGCCACTTTCTGCAACTTACAAAACCTGTTTGGGCGCTACTCACCCCCCCCCCCCCCCTAACCACTGCAGCCCTAAAAAGCCCCAAGGCTTACAAACTAAAAGAAGCCTTCATGGGGGCTGCACAAGAACATGAAATCATGGAATTCCACCTGTGCCCGAGAACACTTCATTCAAACATTCATCCCCACCAAATAAGCAGCCAGTACCCTCAGTAAAGCTGAACTGTACCCGAGAGGCAAGGGGGCAAACACCAAATTACCCAGCTTAACAGACAAAGAGCATGCAATTCTATTAATCCCAGTCTTGTGATGCAGACACTCCCTGACAGACAGCATAGCCAGGTGAGTGACCACACTTTCCACTGCACATAACACAGCATGGTCACTTACCCCACCACTGACCTGCAACTGGACAATAGGCGAGTACTGGCACACTAATAAAGTTAATCACTATGCTCCCTCAAATCTCTGCCTGAAGGGAGCTTCGCGTTTTCAACTGGCAGCACGTCGTAAAGCAACAGAGCCAGATTGACTCCGCACTGACCGGACTTCTCCCACTCAAATTCCTTACTTATACAATACGTAGTTCAAGTAGATATAAATCACAGGCTCTGGCACTCTCCTCTTCCATGCCCGGGGCTTTCGGAGGGCCCTCCCTGACAGTAGGAGTATTGGTCCTGCACACACTAATGCTTCCTGCCAAAAGCCACACACCAACGCGTTTCACCCACCACTGGCCTAATTAATCCCATGCTGGGTGAAATGAGTTAAGGGGCTAAAGCTTCCAGTGGGAGTCAACATGTGCCATCAGCTTGGTTAAAGCATGTTGAAGCATAAAACTAGACTGCAGCTTGTCTTTTGTTTTCATGGCAGAGTGCAACATGGCCGGCTCCTGACGCCTTGGTGCCCGGCTGTCTTAAAAGGGGAGGAACATGCAGGTAGCTTTGGAGCGGTGACGGTCAGGATTCCTAAATTGATGGACTTAATGATCTTTTCTGTCGTCAGTCTTCTAGGTTTTTAAGACCTGAAGGTGGCAGATTCGGCCACCTTCACATAAAAGGCGAGTTAGATTTAGAAGATAGGCAGCCGGACTAGGTATTGCAAACCTAGTTTATCATACAACCTATATATTAAGGCAGCCGGACTAGGTATTGCAAACCTAGTTTATCATACAACCTATATATTAAAGCAGAGGTAAAAGCAGCTGCTGACTTTTAATAAAATGGACACTTACCCTTCCAGGGTGCCCGTGATGTCGGCAGCTGAAGCAAATCTAAAGCATGGTTCTTGGCTGCCCCAGCCACTATCCACGATGAAGTAAAACATTACGGCGTCACTTCCCGATTTCCTACTGCGCGAGTCGTGCCATGTGTCCTAACTGGTCCCCCCTCTCTTCTGGGACCCGTTTCTTAAAGTTCTATGCCCGTAAGTGGGTGCATTACTACACAGGTATCTACACTCCCCTCCCCCCTGAAAGGTGCCAAAATGTGACACCGGAGGGGGGGTTGGGTTCCGGAAAGCGGAGGTTCCATCTTTGTGTGGACCTCTGCTTTACACCATTGGATTTTTTTTCAGCCTGCAAGTGGAACGAAAACAAAAAATCTACCAGATTTATCAATGCATGTTTAATAGCACAGATAGTCAAATTTACCGCTGTCCCCACTGCAGCTGTCAGAATACCCAGAAAGAAGCGGCATCAGACTGGATGCAGCCACTGTCCAGCCAATAATCTTCCACCTGGCTCCTTTGATTTTCGAATCTCAGGATGTTGGGTGGGAAGGGGCCCAACAGGGAGCCCATTAGTGTATGGCCAGATTTAGACAAAATTCAAGCAGCACTTCACTGGAAACCTCAGCAACACCCATTTGTCAGCAAAGACTTCTGAGAATTTGGAGAATTGTTGCTTCACAGGAAAGGCAGAGAAAGTAAAAGTCTTCCCAGCCGCATTCAGAAGTTCAGACTGATGACGTCTCTTGACAAGTAAAAAAAGGTTGGAGGTGTAACAAGGTGCCTGTTTACATAATCTTATCTTCAGAGATTAGGGACCCAGTCCAAATAACACAAGGGTTTAAAAATATCCCTACTGACGGAAAACATTGGAGAGAGAATATGTCCGTCTGCCCACCGTGACAGACAACCAAAAATAGATTTCATGCCATCAATGTTCAAACTAATCAGCTGAAAGCCCAAAAACTGGTCTTCATTCAGGAAGACAAAATAAAAAACGGCCAACGCATCACTTTTCATTAATTCATTGTGGCGATTCTACCATTGAGCTCTAAGTTTGGGTAACATCTGAGCCCTGAAGAAGGGGGGATACCTTTGAACCCCTGAAACGCGTTAGGCCGTTTAATATTACCTTGCTGAATGAAGACCAATAATAAAAGTTGTTAGACTCGGCTCATTGGTCTGCTGCAGATTATGGACTCCCATTAGTGTCTAACTAACCGTCAATCGGGGGCACGGCTGCCTTTCAACACTTGTCCTGTCCTGGTGCTTTTCCCTGCTGCTCGCCCATTGTGTGGCCTGGTCCCTGGCCTTGTGTTTTATTGCTCTGCCCGACGCACCCAGGCCACCCCCCCCCTTTTGCTCATTCGTGGATGCATTCCATCTCGGTCCTTGTCGCTCTACCTCCGCGAGCCTTTTCGCCTATTGGCTGTGTGGCCATCATGGACGCGTCCCCTGTGGGCGGCACTTGCTCTGATTTTGTGATCCAGAGCAAGGCCTGGTCACATCCACGCCTCATTTTCAACAGCGTATACATGCGGGCACTCCTCTGCGCCAGCAGGCACATTACTCAGAAAGTCATCCTGCCCCACCAGAGGTTCCTCTCTGTCTATGCTGGAGCCAAGTACACTACGGGACCACCTGATTGGCTGGCAACCCAGCCGTCCCTGGATGGGGCTTTTTGATTGGCCAGGTTACAAGTGGTAGAGATCTTTATAAATGGCGAGACCCACATATGAGCAGTCAGGATGCAGCCTGCACGCCATACAAGCATATTGGCACTGATACTAAGGTAAAGACCCTTTTAGGACCCCATTCCTTGCCATATCTATATGAACCCCCCTATATGTTGGGCCCTACCGTGTTCTACTTTAACCCCCCCCCCCCCCGACTTTTAATTTGGCTTTTTAGATGCCAAGTCTGGTGCTCTATATTCTATACGGGTCTCCATGATTATCCACAATCTTCTTTGAAAACGTAAGATTCATTTCTAGAATTTATTGTTTAACATACACTTTTTTTTTCCTTTGGATGTTCCCCTATGGTGGATCATTTATATACAGGATCGATCTGACAGTATTTTTACTGCCATGTAATCCATGTATTTTCTTTTTGACCCCTTGAGATAGGTACTAGAGGGGCGTAGGCCATTTTGTAGAACTTGGATTATTCTGGTGTTTCTCGGCTCCAGCTCCTGAGGGAGCTTTTGTAGTGCAGCACCTTGGTCTTGGCACCTTTGGCCTTGTGGTGGGGGCGTGTGACAGGAGATCAGCACCAGTGTTACCCACTGACCTCTCCATCTTGGTTTTAGGCCCAGCAGCATGCAGATTGATGCAACCTATATAATTGGGTCAGTTAAGTGTCATACATGTATATGTATTTCTATATACACTGTTATAGTCTAGTGCATTTATGTCTATATTTACCTTTTCAGACAAATCTTTTGTAATAACATAGTTGGCGAGGTTTAGGTCAGTATTACATAGTATAGCCCTGTAGGTTAAGGTCATTTAGGAGAAATCCACATTCTTACCGCACTTACAGCAAAGAACCTGCTAAGCAGTTTGAGGTTAAACCACTTTTCTAATGACTGGCTGCACGTCTTTTTAAATTTCCCTTTCACAGAAAAGTTTTATCCCTATTGTGGGGTTTCACCAGTACAGCATTTGTACATTGAAATCATATCCCCTCTCAAGTGTCTCTTCTCCAGAGAGAATACGTTTAGTGCTCGTAATCTTTCTTCATAACCAAGGTCCTCCAGTCCTTTTACTAGTTTTGTTGCGCTTCTCTGGACTCTCTCCAGCACATCCTTCCCGAGACCTGGTTCCCAGAACTGTACAGCATACTCCAGGTGCAACCGGACCAGAGTATTTTAGAGTGGGAGATTTATTGTTTTATCTCTGGCGTTAATCCCTTTTTAATGCATGCCAATATTCTGTTGGCTTTGCTTGCAGAAGCCTGGCATTGTTGAGCCTATCTACTAGAACCCCCAGGTCCTTTTTCATCATCTATTCCTCCAAAGGTTCTCCCCCTAGTGCAGCGGTGTCAGCAGTATGATTGGCCTCAAAAGGGCCACCGGTTGTATCTGTAAGATTAAATGTCCAGTGCATCCCCTCCCCTTACATTAGATGTCAAAAGCCACCCCACCATCAGAAGTTGAGTCCCCCACTCTCCCTTACATCACAGTGCACCACCCTTTCCTTATGCTGCTGCTGGGAAGAAGCTGAATGCATTGCTTGAAAGCAGAAAGTAGGGGACTGCAGTAGGACCAGAGGAAGGCTGGAGCTCTCCTGCAGCTGCAGTAGATGTGCGAGGGCCACAGTAAATGGATTCGGCCCGCAGGCCTTGTGTTTGACACCTGTGCCCTAGTGAGTAGATTGCATTTATATTTTTGCTTCCACATCCTGCAGAGAAATGATTGCCCCGCTTAGCATCGTCCACAAATACCGAGATCAAGCAGTTTATCCTATCCTCCAGATCGTTTACGAATAAATTCGGATTGGTCCCAGGACAGAACCCTTGGGGACCCCCCACTTTCCATACTGGAGCATTCCAAGTACTCCCCATTTATCACTACCCTCTGAACTCACCACTGCAGCCAGTTTTCAATCCATGTACTTGCCCTTTGGTCCATGCCAACAGATCTTGTTTTGTACAGTAAACATTTATAGGGAACTGTATCAAATGCCCTTGCAAAATCCAGACGCACCACGTCTACGGGCCTTCCTTTATCTATATGGCTGCTCACCTCCTCATAGAAGGTCAATAGATTTGGTTTAGCAAGAACGATTCTTCATGAATCCATGCCGATTTCTGCCAATGATATCGTTTTCATTACTAAAATCTTGTAAATAACCCCTCATCTCCAAGAGCTTACAAACCATTGACGTTTTGCCAAGTGGTCTGTAATTCCCAGGGATAGGTCTTGGTCCTTTTTTAAATATTGGTGCTACATTGGCTTTTCTCCAGTCAGCTGGTACCATTCCAGTCGACTGTTCATAAAAATTAGGAACAATGGTCTGGCAATTTCCCTAGAGGAGACAAATAAATTCAATACCTTCGCCATTTCTCCATCCTTTGTAAACCAGATTCCCTTCATCATTCTTTATGGTGCCCAATATGATCTGACCTTCCTCTTTTACTATTTATATACTTCTGGTTTTTCTTTTACTCTCATCCACTGTGTGCCTTTCGTGTTCAATCTTAGCCACCCCAATTGCACCCTTACATTTCTTATCGCATTCTTTGTAAAGTTGGAATGCCAATTATGACCCTGCAGCCTTTTATTCTTTAACCACTTAAGACCCGGACCAATACGCTGGTAAATGACCCAAGGTGTTTTTGCGATTCGGCACTGCGTCGCTTTAACAGAAAATTGCGCGGTCGTGCGACGTGGCTCCCAAACAAAATTTGCGTCCTTTTCTTCCCACAAATAGAGCTTTCTTTTGGTGGTATTTGATCACCTCTGCGATTTTTATTTTTTGCGCTATATACAAAAATAGAGCGACATTTTTGAAAAAAAAACACTATTTTTTACTTTTTGTTAAAAAAAAATCAAATAAACTAAATTTTAGTCAAACATTTAGGCCAAAATTTATTTAGCCACATGTCTTTAGTAAAAAAAAAAAAAAAAAAAAAAAAATCCCAATAAAAAAAAATAGCTACCTAGCGGGAACAGCGACACTAATACAGCGATCAGAAAAATGATCGCTTAGTGACGCTGGCAATAGGGAGTGAAAGGGTTAACTAGGGCGGTGATCAGGGGGTTAAAACTTTTAGGGGGGGTGGGGGGGCTATCCTGAACCTAACACTAACAGTTTTTTACAGTGCCTGTCACACTGACACTAAATGCAGTGATTAAATCACTGCATTCAGTGACACTGTGACAGGGGGGTGGGGGGGGGCGATCACAAGGGGTTAATATGCCTATGTGAGTGTGTGTCAGTGTTGTGTTGGTGCACACTTACTTGTCATGTCTTCTCTCATCAGCAGCGCTGGGAAACAGCGCTGCGATGAGAGAATACATAATTTCCTCCTTCCTGTGTAAACACAGGAGGAGGAAGTGACAGGCTGGGAGCGCGCTCCCATTGGCTGGGAGCGATCGCGGGGGGGGGGCGGAAAACACGGACATCCGCCCGCAGATCCCGGATCGCTCCCAGAGGTAGGGAGACCCCCGCACGCCGCAGAGGGGGTCCCGATGGGACCCCCGAACCGCACTCAGGCGGGGACGTAAATTTACGCCCTTGTGCCTGTACGAGCCATGTTGTGGCCGTATATGTGCGTGCGGGGGTCTTTAAGTGGTTAAGGCCTTCTCTCTGCTTTTATATGCATTTCTTAACATCTGACACCTCTGAAGATTCAGCAAAACGCGTAGGGTATCATCTATTTTATAAACTGTTTGTATCCTGTCTTGTGTTATCATTTAGTACCAATAATGTATTACATATTTGACATTTGTTCAGTGCCCATATAGTCCCATCCCTAGAGGGTTTTCTCCTGTGTACTATGGTGCATCCATTGTCGGTTATTCCGCCTCTATACTGAATCTGCCACTGACAGCTGATCACGTGACCAGACCGGATTGCTCTCAGAATATGCAAGTATACACATCTTCCTTTCACAGGGTAGATAGAATAGGGTTTAGACAGGGGTGGGAGCAGATTTAAGCTTAGACAGGAATAGGCTGGACTGGAATATGTCATCATAAACATCAGAACAACAGTTCTAGTTAGGGGACTAGTGGAGAACAGCATGCCAGGGCATTAGCAATGTGTACAGGGGGATACTGGCAACTGGGCACAAGGGGCATGCCAGTGTCCACTCCTCTGCACCATGCATGCCATTCAACTGAACCTTGCACCACCTGCCACTGACCCCCTGCGCCACCTACCACTGACCCTCTGCATCCTGCTCCACAAACCGCAACTTTCACCTCTGTCCAAGGTTGCCTACTACTGCTTTAAAGCGAAGGTCCCACAAAAATAAGTTAAAAAGCCAGCAGCTACAAATACTGCAGCTTCCGATTCATAATAAAGGGACACTTACCTGTACAGTGCGCCCGCGATGTCGGCAGCTGAAGCTGAGCAATCGCTCGTCTCTCAGCTGCCCCCGCCACCATCCTCACTGAGGAAATCAGGAAGTGAAGCGTTGCTGTTTCACTGCCCGGTTCCCTACTGCACATGTGCAAGCGGCACAGCGTATCACTTCCATGGTTCCTGCCGTCTCCTGGGACAGTGCGTTTCCCAGAAGACAGGGGGTGCGACTGCCGCGGGAGTCTATTCCTGGAAGTGGGTGCAAATACCTGTATTATACAGGTATCTGCACCCCCTCCCCCCTGAAAAGGTGCCAAATGGGACAACGGATGGGGGGGTTACAACCTTTTGTGTGGACCTCCGCTTTAAAGTTTCCTATTGAAAGTGTGCGATATATCAAAATACTGTCTGTCTTTTTCAAACGGAACAATTTCAACATTTTTTTTTTTCTTATTTTTTTACCTTTTATTGGCAATTCAAAAAAAATTAAAAATAAGAAACCCATATGTGTGAGTAATCGGAAAAATGAATACCAGATCCAACCGCTTACAGTGCTTAAATCTGATCTCCGGGATCCCTGACTGTTTAGACCCTTATCTGCCTTTCTCCATCTACAATAGAAATGCCTTTAGGCTTCATGAACACTGGCCTACATTTACCGTATGCCGTTTTAAAGTGTTTTCCCGCGGACGGTCAAAAGGTTCCCGTACTAAACGCGATTCTTCCGTGTTTAGGTGAGCTTCCACCTCGCTCTCCTGAACGCTGCTAAAATTTAATCACCACTGGGTTTTTTTTTTTTTGCTAAACAAATAGAAAATGTGAAAATTTTTATTTTGCAAACAGGTAATTTTTCTCTTTTACTGATGGGCATTGATGAGGCGGCACCAATTGGCAGCAATGGTGGGATAACACGGATAATCAGTGTTCCAATCATCAGTGCCGATGTCCCTTTAAAGCGGAGCTCCACCCAAAAGGAGAAGTTCCACTTTAAAGGATTCGTCCCCCTCTTCTCCTGAAGAATTGGCACTTTTGAGGAACAGGTTCCTGATTTTGACAGGTACTCACTTCCATTCTGATCATCTAGGCCGTTAGAAATGGAATTTCGCCTACCTCTCCCCACAGTCTTCAGTAAGCCAGACAGGCCCCAGAAGACTGCATCGACCACTCACGATGCACATCGCGACTCGTACAGTGGGCACCTAGCTGTGAAGCCGCAAGCCGTCACAGCCAGGTGCCTATAGTGAAGAGGAACAAAGATTGCAGGTGCAACTGACTGGGGTGAGCACATCAATGGATCGTGGGACAGATCGTGGGACAGAAGAGAGGCTACAGTTTTACAGTTTTTGTAGCCGCTGGCTTTTATTAAAAAATTTCACTTGAAGTCAACGTTAACATAAGCTGGTTATCAGCTCTCTTCAGCTGTCAGCACAAGGAATGAAAAGCAGATACCTGGCTTGTGTTTACATCCTGTGATCAACTGTCATTGGCTGATCGCGTTGTAAAGGGGCTGCTGTAATAGGCCATCTACCCCAATCTGTGATCAGTAGAGTTCTTCAGCCTCGGCGATCACAAAGTGCAGCGCAGGGGGCACGATCACAGGACATCAATAGACACCCTGCCGGCAAAGTAAGCCTGCACTGTAGCCGTCAATCAGCTATAGCGTGGGCAGCAAGCAGTTGATATCCAAAGCAAACACCCCCCATGTCTCCATGCTTTATTTTGCTGAGAAATCACTTAGAAAAAAAAAAAAAACACCCCTTAGCATTCTTGTCCATGGCCATCTTAAGTGAGGGCAGATGATTCATGAAGCATTGACCTATTGGAATTCATCTGCCCTTAGCTCATTCATGCAGGGGGGTGTGCCTAGGCAAAAAAAAAAGAAGAGGTAACTCAAGAAATGTAAAAAAGGGAAATATACCCATTTACTAATGCTGTAGACATCAGTGGTTCAGACAATGATATTGCCTCGATTGCCTGGATGTTCTTGTGCCATTTTCCGTGAACAAACGACCCTTACGTCTTAGACGATCAACTTATTCTTCTCACAAATTGATGTCTCGTATGTCCTGTCTCATCCATGTTCTGTTACAGTATTCGATTGTTGCCGCTCTCATTTTGCTTTTCGAGAGCAATACTTGTACAAAGTGTACTGCTATTTTATGGGTACACTTTGTTTTTGTACTACCTTTTTTCTCATAAAAAAAAAAATCTCAGTAAAAGAAAAAAGGTCCCTGCACTACTGCAGATCAGTGCAACTTGTACCTCCAATTTCATTGCTACTTGTGACTTCATGTCACAGAAAGCAATGCAAGTTGCAATTAAATAAAAATCGTAGCACGCGTGCAAATCAGTGGAACGCCAAATGTACATGCGATAAGAAAAAATAAAATAAAATACTGCTTTGAGAGCGATTGTACGATAATCTGATCGAGAGACACAATTCATGCAAGATTATCCAAAGGGACAAACATGACATTTTTTCTTGTACAATTACAGAATAAACAATTTTAGTTAAATTACTACAGTATTCGCCAGTTAAAAAAAAAAAAAAACCCATACGCCATCGAGTGACCAAGACTGCACATGCCTGGGAATGAAGTAATACATTACAGTGTCGCGGGAAGTCATTCTGTCATACGAGACGTTTTGTAACTAAAGTAACTAATCGTTTTTGACACAAGACTGGCATGCAAAAAAAAAAAACAAGAACGATCATTCGTCCTATATTATTGTGTGTATCAGGCTTAACCACTTAAAGTGGAGGGTCACCCTAAATATAAGCTTTCCCATGTGATCCAGCATACTGGCGTCAGCGCCAGTATGCTGTTTTTTTTTTAAATCCCCCACTTACTGTATTATGTTAAATTTTAATTTCTTACCCCCGCGGTGGACGGCGCCAGTATAGCGCGTCAAATCTTACGAAAATACCCGATAAGGACTCGGGTAATCTCGGCAAAAATGCGGCGCCTGCGCACAGACCTAGGAGCTGACTGCGCAGGCGCCGTATTTCTCCGAGAAATACGGCGCCTGCGCAGTCAGCTCCTAGGTCTGTGCGCAGGCGCCGCTTTTTCGCCAAGATTACCCGAGTCCTTATCGGGTATTTTCGTAAGATGTAAGATGTGACGCGCTATACTAGAGCCATCCACCGCGGGGGAAAGAAATTAAAATTCAGCATAATACAGTAAGTGGGGGATTTAAAAAAAAAACAGCATACTGGCGCTGACGCCAGTATGCTGGATCACATGGGAAAGCTTATATTTAGGGTGACCCTCCACTTTAAGGACCGGGCCTGTTTTTCAATTGTTTTGTTTACAAGTTAAAATCATTTTTTTTCCCCCCAGACACCAGAGAGAATAAAATGGTGGCCGTTGCAATACTTTGTCACACAGTATTTGTGCAGTGGTCTTACAAACAGCAGTTGGCCCAATTTTTAGATAATGTTACGCCGAGTAAACCGATACCCAACATGTCAAGCTTCAAAATTGCACCAGCTCATGGAATGGAGACAGGTTACCAGTTTTGAGTTAGAGATGCGGGCGCGACTTGCGTATGCATTCGCTTCTGCGCGTGAGCACGGCGCGCTTTAAATGTTATATTTTTTTTTTTTTCTACTACACTGTCCCTTAAAAAGAGAAAAAATAAAAATTTTGATCCTTATTCCTTGGAAATTAAAACATTAAAAAGCATGACAGGACCTCTTTAAAGAGGTTGTAAAGGTTTTTTTTTATTTTTTAAATAGCTCCTTTAAGTTAGTGCGTTGTTGGTTCACTTACCTTTCCCTACGATTTCCCTTCTAAATGTTTTTTTTTTTTTTCTTTGTCTGAATTTCTCACTTCCTGTTTCTCCTCAGTAAGCTTTCCACCATCATCCAAGCGGTGGATAGTCAGCCAGAACAGCTTAGTGAACAGCTTACTGAGGAGGAACAGGAAGTGAGAAATTCAGACAAAGTAAAAGAAAAAAAAACATTTTAGAAGGGAAATGGAAGGAAAAGGTAAGTGAACCAACAATGCACTAGCTTAAAGTAACCCATTTAGAAAATAAAAAACAAACCTTTACAACCCCTTTAATGTGATATTAGAGATAAAAAAATAAATAAAATAAAAACACCCCAGATCTCATATTTACACTATGCAATATATACAAATGCAAAAAAAAAAATGTCCCTTTAAGACCATTGGGCGAAAGCGACGTTTGACCTTGGTGCCGTCATTCCCTCACCAAGTCGACTTGGTGCCGTCATTCCCTTACCAAGTCGACTTGGTGCCGTCATTCCCTTACCAAGTCGACTTGGTGCCGTCATTCCCTTACCAAGTCGACTTGGTGCCGTCATTCCCTTACCAAGTCGACTTGGTGCCGTCATTCCCTCACTCGACTTGGTGCCTCTGAGGAGAAAGCATCGGATCGTCTCCGCCGCTACAACTGCTCCGGTAAGCGGCGGAAACTACCAGAACGCTCAATCTATTTTGCATAGAGCAAGGGAGGCGGCTTAGGACCCGTCAAATTTTTTTTCGACTTGGTGCCGTCATTCCCTCACCAAGTCGACTTGGTGCCGTCATTCCCTCACCAAGTCGACTTGGTGCCGTCATTCCCTCACCAAGTCGACTTGGTGCCGTCATTCCCTCACCAAGTCGACTTGGTGCCGTCATTCCCACACCAACTCGACTTGGTGCCGTCATTCCCACACCAACTCGACTTGGTGCCGTCATTCCCACACCAACTCGACTTGGTGCCGTCATTCCCACACCAACTCGACTTGGTGCCGTCATTCCCACACCAACTCGACTTGGTGCCGTCATTCCCACACCAACTCGACTTGGTGCCGTCATTCCCACACCAACTCGACTTGGTGCCGTCATTCCCACACCAACTCGACTTGGTGCCGTCATTCCCACACCAACTCGACTTGGTGCCGTCATTCCCACACCAACTCGACTTGGTGCCGTCATTCCCACACCAACTCGACTTGGTGCCGTCATTCCCACACCAACTCGACTTGGTGCCGTCATTCCCACACCAACTCGACTTGGTGCCGTCATTCCCACACCAACTCGACTTGGTGCCGTCATTCCCACACCAACTCGACTTGGTGCCATCATTCCCTCACTCGACTTGGTGCCATCATTCCCTCACTCGACTTGGTGCCATCATTCCCTCACTCGACTTGGTGCCATCATTCCCTCACTCGACTTGGTGCCATCATTCCCTCACTCGACTTGGTGCCATCATTCCCTCACTCGACTTGGTGCCATCATTCCCTCACTCGACTTGGTGCCATCATTCCCTCACTCGACTTGGTGCCATCATTCCCTCACTCGACTTGGTGCCATCATTCCCTCACTCGACTTGGTGCCATCATTCCCTCACTCGACTTGGTGCCATCATTCCCTCACTCGACTTGGTGCCATCATTCCCTCACTCGACTTGGTGCCATCATTCCCTCACTCGACTTGGTGCCATCATTCCCTCACTCGACTTGGTGCCATCATTCCCTCACTCGACTTGGTGCCATCATTCCCTCACTCGACTTGGTGCCATCATTCCCTCACTCGACTTGGTGCCATCATTCCCTCACTCGACTTGGTGCCATCATTCCCTCACTCGACTTGGTGCCATCATTCCCTCACTCGACTTGGTGCCATCATTCCCTCACTCGACTTGGTGCCATCATTCCCTCACTCGACTTGGTGCCATCATTCCCTCACTCGACTTGGTGCCATCATTCCCTCACTCGACTTGGTGCCATCATTCCCTCACTCGACTCGGTGCCATCATTCCCTCACTCGACTCGGTGCCATCATTCCCTCACTCGACTTGGTGCCATCATTCCCTCACTCGACTTGGTGCCTCCGAGGAGAAAGCATTGGATCGTCTCCGCCGCTACGACTGCTCCGGTAAGCGGCGGAAACTACCAGAACGCTCAATCTATTTTGCATAGAGCAAGGGAGGCGGCTTAGGACCCGTCAAATTTTTTTTTCCCCGCCATCTGTCTCATAGCCAAACAGGAAGTGAGAGGAAATCCATGCAAATTAAGAGAATTCCTTGGGCACCAGAACTAGTTTTCTGGGGACAACCTAAGATTTGGGATTTTACTTTCATTTTCAATGATAATGGTAAATGGGACAGAGAGGGTGAATCTCCACAACGGGGGCACAGACAGTGATAAAAACTGACAGCTGTTCTAATCCCGCTCCAAAACTAAATAAAAATGTTTTGCCATTAGTTATACTTTTAACAATTCATGTTAACTTTTTTGTCCCTTGCATGTGTTAAAGGGGAATAAAGCTCTTCTAAAATATAAAACATTCACTTTGAGCCTTACCATTCCGCTACATTACATAAAGTCTCACTAGGGTGACTGCATTTTAGTCAGCATACATTTGTTGATTATATTTTATGGTACATGACGGTGCGCAAATTACGTAAACATTTGAGGGAAAATATTAAAAGCAAATGCATTTTTCCCCATTTTTTTTATTTGTCACAAATAAAAATTTAAGGAAATGAAAATACATGTACAGTAAAACCTTGGTTTGAGAGCGTTTTGCAAGACAAGCAAAACATTTTCATAAAGTTTGCCTTGATATAAAAGAGTAGCGTTGTGTCAAAACCGAGTACAAAAAAAAAAAAAAAGAGCCTCTAAGTGTAGCAATAAGGTTACATTTAATGAAGGTACAACATTTAGCAACTTATTGCTACACTTAGAGGCGCCTCTCCTCTTTAATACCCTGTAAAAAAAAATGTTTTGATATACAAGTGCTTTGGATTACAAGCATGTTTCTGGAACAAATTATGCTCGCAAACCAAGGTTTTACCGTAGCCAAATCCATCTGAAAGGACAAAGTATCTTACATAACGGGTGTATTAAAATGCTCCCATCTACGCTGGATCTTCATCCCAGGAGCTGGAACTGCAGATTGTTTGACGTGCAATTATGTCCGCAGACAGGCGTATGGCATTTCACAGCATATGCATGTAAACTTAGTACTACCTATAAATATTAATTTATTCCAGCTACTAGAATGAATTTATGCGCGTGCATTCTTTTACGTACATATGTGTATAAATTATCCAGTACACGCCTACAAAATAATTTTTGTGGGCATAATGGAATGTGTCGAGGCGGATGTTGATAGTCTAAGACAGGGGTGTCAAATTCATCGGGGGCCGGATCAGCAGTATGGTTGTCCTCAAGAGGCCGGTTGTACATCTAAGCCGATGTATCTACTCTTCATCATATTAAATAATTGCCTCTACATTTAATTATAACTGGTTTTTAATTTAATTAGCTCAGAGTTCAGAGGTGCACTGGGGACAGAGGGCAGAGTTTAGGGGTGTGCTACACAGAGCGCAACGTTCAGGAGCGCAAGGATCAAAAGTGCCCTGTGTACGGAGTGAAGGATCCATGGGTGAGCTACATGTAGGGTTCCACTCATCCCACAAACTAATGCCCCTCCACTACCAAAACCCCATAAACCCACCCCCAACTACCAGACCACCACCCACCCAACTACTGCCCCCCCACTACCACACCCTGTTAAATCCCCAGGGATAAGCACTCAACTTTTTGCATTCAAGTGGTTCATCCAGCCAGAGTGTCCGCCGCTCCAGCCTGTGCCGACCGCTCAGCATGTAAGGAGTTAATTTTGTAAGATGCCTGTTCAGGTGCAGCATCTCCGCGCTAGGCTTGTATAGCCTGAAACTGGCACACGCGCAGTAACAGGAGCAGGGTTTCGCCGTGACCATAGCAGTCACTGTAAACACATACGTTCCTGTGTTTACAAGTGACGGGAGGAAGAGCGGGTAAGAGCCGGAGGTGGTGACCGAAGGCCGCATGACAAGGTTCGGCAGGACGGATTCGGCCCGCGGGCCTTGTGTTTGACATCTGTGGTCTAAGATGTCATAAGAACTGCAGTGGCTTGGAGAAGCTGTGAAACATCTTCCACATAACAGAATAAGTCCAGTTGAATGTGAAAACATATGAGAAGGATCCACTTTTCAGAAAGCACCAATCTTTGAGGTTTCAGAAAGTCTAGAACAGTGGTGATCAACTTCACAGATATGGGGGGGCCCTCAAGGGTGGTCCTTGACATCCCCCCAAAGGGACACGTGGCACCGGAGACGGTCAGAGACTGCAGACATGGCACCGGAGACGGTCAGAGACTGCAGACATGGCACAGGAGACTGTCAGAGACTGCAGACATGGCACAGGAGACGGTCAGAGACTGCAGACATGGCACAGGAGACGGTCAGAGACTGCAGACATGGCACAGGAGACGGTCAGAGACTGCAGACATGGCACAGGAGACGGTCAGAGACTGCAGACATGGCACAGGAGACGGTCAGAGACTGCAGACATGGCACAGGAGACGGTCAGAGACTGCAGACATGGCACAGGAGACGGTCAGAGACTGCAGACATGGCACAGGAGACGGTCAGAGACTGCAGACATGGCACAGGAGACGGTCAGAGACTGCAGACATGGCACAGGAGAGGGTCAGAGACTGCAGACATGGCACAGGAGAGGGTCAGAGACTGCAGACATGGCACAGGAGAGGGTCAGAGACTGCAGACATGGCACAGGAGAGGGTCAGAGACTGCAGACATGGCACAGGAGAGAGTCAGAGACTGCAGACATGGCACAGGAGAGGGTCAGAGACTGCAGACATGGCACAGGAGAGGGTCAGAGACTGCAGACATGGTGCTAGAGGCTGAACACGATATAGGCTTGTTGGGAGACGGAGGACATGCTTCAAGAGTTACAGATTGGAGACATACATGTAACTGTTAGAGATCACAGCTATAACAGGGCAATAGGGAAACAGACTTGTCCCCTAGGCTGCAGATTGAGCACCAAAGGCCTAGTACCTTCACATGGTCGTTATAATGAAGGAGAATACAGCGCCAAGAACTCAAACCACAAAAACATCCGTGCTGAGGAAGTCATAAAATGATACGTAACCAGATGAAAGACTGAATGTATTACTAACACTGACGTGTAATCCATGACTGATCTGAAAAGTAACCTGTCACCTGAACAATACAACGCAAACACAACAATGCGTCTGGAGGTTCTCCACCACTCATCCCGCATCTCCCATTCACACCAATTCTTTGACTTGCAAAACAGTCCATAGAATCTCCTGGCTTGTTAAACAAAGGTGAGCGGCCAAAAACAAATAAAAACTAAAAAATATGTTGGTCATAAAAATCTGAGAGGGCATCATAAACCGAGGAAAAAAAGATTCCAACCCTTGAGATGTACAATCTGACCCGGCAAGCTCCAACCCAGAGGAGGTGCTGAAGAAAGAACGGTATTAGTATGGGGGATATTTACTATAACTGGAGCACACAGCATCTGGTGCGGCTGTGCATGGTAGCCAATCAGCTTCTAACTTCAGCTTGTTCAATTTAGCTTTGAAAATGAAACCTGGAGGCCGATTGGTTACTATGCACAGCTGTGCCAGATTCTGTGTGCACCCCATGTAATACAACTAAACAAAAGAAAAAAAAGTTTAGTTTTTTTTGACAACCTAGTAAATTACCAAGCGGCCCAACTACATGCTAGTCTCCCGATTCCCCCAGCAGTCGTACAATAAATGGACTGAAATAGAGAAAATCTGGCTAGCTCCTGTACACCTGAATTCCCTTCTCTGGAATGTGGAGGTAGACCCTGGACGGTTACCAAGGTCAACGTCCCAGCTTAGGCGACTATGGCGCAAGTTTTTCCGTGAAGGTGGGTTTAAATCTGACTGCTCACTGCTGACCTCCTTCCTCTGCAACTCAGAAGTACCTGCAAGTAGGGTTGTCCCGATACCACCTTTTTTTTTTAGACCGAGTACAAGTACCGATACTTTTCCCCAAATACTCACCAATACCGAATACCGATACTTTTTTTTTTCATTTTTATTTTGACAGTGGCACTAATATGTAGTACTGACGGCGCGTGGACTGTTTTTTTTTTACAATTTAATTGTTTACAATTATTTTTATTATTCTTTACTATTTTTTTTTTTTTTTTTTTTTTTTTTTTAACAATGCTTTCTTTTGGGGGGGCAGTGTGTTTTTTTATTTAACTTTTTATTATTTGTACATTTTTTTGTTTTAATCAGCCCTGTTGGGGGGGCTTTGGCGAGATATTGGGGGTCTTACCAGACCCCTGATATCTCCTCTTTGAGACAGAGAAACTGTCTCAACTGCACTGTAGATGAATGTAAAGGAAACAGCGGCTCCTCTCCATTCATAAACTGAGACATTGTAACACAGTTACTATGCTTAGTTATGAATGGACAGTCAGTGATCACTGACAAAAAATAAATAAAAAATGATCACCGACAAAAAATAAATAAAAAATGATCACCGACAAAAAATAAATAAAAAATGATCACCGACTGTTCATTCGAAAAAGGGCTCCTTCCCCTGCTCTCCATCCTGACAGATCGGAGATGGGGGACGGCGGGGATCAGAGGACGGCGGGGGACAGAAGCACCACTGACAAAAAGTATCGGATTAGGCATCGGAGCATTTGCCCGAGTACAAGTACTCGGGCAAATGCTTGGTATCGGCACCGATACTAGTATCGGGACAACCCTACCTGCAAGCCTTACCCACCAGATGTCTTGGCCTTGGGCCTCGCGGAACTTGTTCCACTTTGGTCATCTAGTGCATGGGTCTTCAAACTACGGCCCTCCAGGTGTTCAGGAACTACAATTCCCATCATGCCTAGTCATGTCTGTGAATGTCAGTGTGTTACAATGCCTCATGGGAAGTGTAGTTCCGCCACAGCTGGAGGGCCGTAGTTTGAGGATCCCTGAGGATCCCAGATCCCATAAATTATTGACGTTCTCGGAACTCCAAGCCAAACATGACCTACCCAGACAGGTGTTTTACGGCTACCTGCAGATTAGACATTACGCGCAAACCATAGCCCCACACCTGCAATTTTCCTTACCCTCCCCATTTGAACGCATCATACTAGAAGGTCGTACATGTACGAGGGCTGATCTCAGACATTCTATACCAGTACGGGGCAAACACGCTTATATGCTCCGCTGGGTAGGAGAGTTGGGAGAGAAACTCCCTGTGGAGGCCTGGCAGGCGATCTGGAGACAGACTGCCAAGAGTTCCCTATGTACCCTCTATAAGGAAAACGCCTATAAAATGCTCTTTTTGTACCCGACTTCTGGACGTACTCCATAAAATTTACCCCTCCACCTCTGATCGATGCTGGCGCTGCCAACAAGACAGAGGCACTCTCTTTTACATTTACTGGTTATGTCCTATCATAGCCCCTTTCTGGAGTGCAACACAACAATTATTGACATGCCTCTTTGACGTGCCAATACCTACATCACTGAAATTCTTCCTGTTCGGCCTATCTGAACTGAAATTAGCCAAACCATATAAAAAATTACTCAGACACAATCTCGCAGCAGCAAGGTGCCCAATTGCCCTATAAACTGGGAAAAAACATCACCCCCAACCCAAGATGCTCTGTACTCCAGGGTCAAAGACGTTGAACTTATGGAGAAAATGACGGCCAGAATACGGGATAGGCTGGACGACCACAATGGGGTCTGGGAGAGGTGGCATCTTCGGGAGGGCTTGCGAGCCCGTAACAGAGTCAACGCAGTAACCCAAAGTCTCCCATTTTCTCCCCCCCCCCCCCTTTGTTTGTTCTTTTTCTCTGCAATTTATCTATGCAAAGTTATGCGTGTAACTGGTCTTAAGATACTGCTTACTATGTTTGTTTTTATAAGCAATGTTACTAGTGAAGGTTGATAGAGATATATTATAATTAGATGTTTCTGTGTAATGTTGATCTTTTTAAGATCATATGATTAATAAAAAAAAAAAATTCCAAGATTAAAAAACTTAGAACACCCAAACATTATATATATTTTTTTCTAACCCCCTAGAGAATAAAATGGCGGTCATTGAAAAAATATATATATATATATATATATATATATATATATATATATATATATATATATATATATATATATATATATATATATACACACACACACATACATACATACATATATATATAGTAATTTTTCGGTAAAGTGCATCCTGCGTTTTCGGCAGTGCCGATCCTGACCTCCCTGGGGCCCTAAGCAAAATGACATGTCACATGGGGGTGCTGCCGATAGTGACATGTCACATTAAAGATTAAAGTTGAGAAGCGGGGGGGGGTGGGGGTGTTCAGGGGTGCCGACTTCTACCTCTTCTCCCATGCAGCCAGCGAGTTGAGAAGTGGGGTGAGGGGCCGAAAAAGACTTCTCACCAGATGGGGCCTCTAGTAATTTGGGGGTCCCTCCACAGCTTTGCGGGGCCCTAAGCGGCTTGCATAGTGAGCCTATAGGGCGGATCGGCCCTGGTTTTCGGTACCAAAGTTTCCATTCGGTGCACCTCTACTCTCCCCGATCTTGCTGCACTTATCTGTTGTAAATAGCATCTTCTCTTGGCCACACCAGGTGTTTTATCAAACCAGACACTTGAAAACGGCACTACATAGTCCTGGAGGCCGAGTAGCATCATAATACTTAACAGCTAGCAGTCATTGGTCAGCACACTGACCAACTAGAACCTCTCCTTTCTTCAGGGACCCATAGTAGAAGAAAGGCGGCTCAGAAGAGATTCTCATTGGTTAGCACTAACCAACCAGAACCTCTCCTTTCTTCAGGGACCCATAGTAGAAGAAAGGCGGCTCAGAAGAGATTCTCATTGGTTAGCACTGACCAACCAGAACCTCTCCTTTCTTCAGGGACCCATAGTAGAAGAAAGGCGGCTCAGAAGAGATTCTCATTGGTTAGAAGTGACCAACCAGAACCTCTCCTTTCTTCAGGGACCCATAGTAGAAGAAAGGCGGCTCAGAAGAGATTCTCATTGGTTAGCACTGACCAACCAGAACCTCTCCTTTCTTCAGGGACCCATAGTAGAAGAAAGGCGGCTCAGAAGAGATTCTCATTGGTTAGCACAGTGATGTGGCCTTGATGACCAGTATCCACTGTGAGTGTTACGATGTAACTCGACCTCCAGGACTGTGTAGTGCTCCAGTGTCTGGCCCATATGGCTGGAGGTAGATGGTACATACCGCAGATAAATGCAGCGGGGACGGGGGGTTGGGAGTTAACACTTTTTTTCTTTTGAAAAGTTTTATGCCAACACTCTCCCCCCAGTCCCCGCTGCCCTTTCCTGCTGTAAGCACCGTCTCCACCACCCAGCATAATGGACCAGACACTGGAACACGTCACTACACAGTCCTGAAGGGCCAGTGGTGAAGTGGGGCCCAGTGAGAGGCTGTCAGCTGTTCCTTCACATTTTCATTTTCTGTGAAAAGCTGAGCTTACACTTTAAATACAAATTCATAAAGAGGCGATCAGGGGTAGGTAACTCGGCCCTCCAGCTGTGGTGAAACTACAATTCCCATGAGGCATTGCAAGACCCTGACAATCACAGGCATGGCTCCTAGAGGCAGAGGCATGATGGGATTCGTAGTTTCACTAGAGCTGGAGTTCCCAAGGTTGCCTGCTCTACATCCTCCCCGGTCCCCACTGTACTTACCATCATAGATGATGAGCGGTCAGTGCCCACACAACTGGTCCAGGATTTGAAATTCATGCTCTCCTCCTCCATCTTTGCGTGGGGTTTCCAGGATGGAACAGTCTGGTTCCTATTGGTTGCGTGTCAGCACCTGACCATCAGAATTGCTCTGATCCATCCTGGAAGCTCTACTGAAAGATGGGAAAGAGCAGCAGGAATTTCAAATCCTGGGCCACTACACCAGTCGTGTGGGCACACGATATTATCAAAAGTATTGGGACGCCTGCCTTTACACACATCCCAGCCTATAGGGTTCAATATCGAGTTGGCCCACCCTCTGCGGCTATAACGGCTTCAACTCTTCTGGGAAGGCTGTCCACAAGGTTTAGGAGTGTGTCTATAGGAATGTTTGACCATTCTTCCAGAAGAGCATTAGTAAGGTCAGGCCTGGCTTACAGTCTCAACTCTAATTCATCCCAAAGATGTTCTATTGGGTTGAAGTCAGGACTCTGTGCAGGCCAGGCAAGTTCCTCCACCCCAAACTCTCTCATCCATGTCTTTATGGGCCTTGTTTTGTGCACGCCATCCTCTGGAAAGCCACCCTGCTGCCCCTGGAATGCCCATCATTCCAGCTTTTGGATTTTTTCCCCCAGTACAATTTAGGGAATAATGCGCAGCAACCACCAGCCAAGCGTTTGCCTCGGGGTCACGGCGTGGACCCTTTGACTTGACCAGCCAAGTCTGACCAGCAGCACCACCTGACAACTCCCCATGGTGTGCTGCAATCTTCAGGTTACCAGCCCCCCCCCCCCCCCCCCTCTGGCTGTAGTCTAGGCAGTAGGTGGGGGGGGGGGGATAAATCTGCAGCGCAACCACTTGCGTGTACCGCCATCCCTGTGAACCTTTTGCGTCATTTCCGGAGATCCCCTTTAAATATTACATTTTTTTTTAAGAGCAAGAGATATGGATATTTTTTTTTATTTTACTGATAAAAACAAAAAATAGAAGATATAAAAAAAACAACAACATCAAATTTGATATAAAGTGTGGTATGGCGGCGGCGGCAGCGTGCATTCCTTACCTTCTCTGGCTTTTAGTAGGACGGTGTTGGCGACGATATTCTCCAGCTCCATGGTCTCCGGGGCTCATTCACAACGTCAGCATCATCGATACGCCACCCCAAACCTGGGGGGACCACATCAACCTCGGGGGGCACCCCAAATCCGGATCAATGGGGGGATCCCATCAATGGAGGAGATGAAGAATAGAGAAAAGTCCCGGCTGTGATCTATAGATGGGGGGGGGGCACAGTATTGGGGGCTCAGCACTGACAATAAATCATCATCAATAAGGGAGGGGGGACCGGGATAAGAACTTATTGGAGGGAGGGGAGCCCCATGTCCCGGCGGACCTCACACGGCTGCGGGTTCTTCTCCTCGGACCGGGGACACCCCACGCCTATCGATCCCCGGGGCAGAGGCAGCAGGAAGTAACATGGACCTGGAGGCTGGCGGAGACTGAGCGGCCCAGGGTGGGGCGGGGCCTGCACTTTGACGTCACGGCCGGGGGCACGCAGTGGGTGCCGGGAGTTGTAGTGTGCAGAGAGGGGAGGAGATGAGGGTTTCCTGGGGCAACGCCTCTCATTGGATGTTACTCTAACCAATCTATCCTCTGCAGGCTGACAGGAGTGCTCAGGAGGTGTCAGGTTCCTGGCTGTCATAGTGATCCGATGTGTGGGCCATGCTGGCTTCTGTGTGCTCCCTCCACAAATCAGAGACTACCATTCCCAGCAATTCTCTGCATATTACACAGCCAGTCAATTAGCATTCTCAGAAATAGGTCAGCAGTAGTAATAGCCCCTGCAATTCTCTGCATCTGTGATTCTTTTACAAAATATTGCAGCCAGACACAGCCAGGTGACCGGCATGCTCGGGTGGTCACCAATTGCAGCCCTCATAATTCTCTACATGTACGTTTTCTGCAGACATTTTTGAAGCCAGGTGACTAGCATTTTTTAGAAGGTCACAAATTCTCTGCATATGTTTCCTTTTCCATAGACAGCCAGGTGACTAGCATTCTCAGGAGGTCACCAGCAGGAGCCCTTGCAATTATCTGCATAGGTTTCCTTCGGATAATATAGAAAGCAGAGACAGCCAGGTGACTAGCATTCTCAGGAGGTCACCAGTAGCACCCCTTGCAATTATCTGCATAGGTTTCCTTCGGATAATATAGAAAGCAGAGACAGCCAGGTGACTAGCATTCTCAGGAGGTCACCAGTAGCAGCCCTTGCAATTATCTGCATAGGTTTCCTTCGGATAATATAGAAAGCAGAGACAGCCAGGTGACTAGAATTCTCAGGAGGTCACCAGTAGCACCCCTTGCAATTATCTGCATAGGTTTCTGTTGGATAATATAGAAAGCAGAAACAGCCAGGTGACTAGCATTCTCAGGAGGTCACCAGTAGCACCCCTTGCAATTATCTGCATAGGTTTCCTTCGGATAATATAGAAAGCAGAGACAGCCAGGTGACTAGCATTCTCAGGAGGTCACCAGTAGCACCCCTTGCAATTATCTGCATAGGTTTCCTTCGGATAATATAGAAAGCAGAAACAGCCAGGTGACTAGCATTCTCAGGATGTCACCAGTAGCAGCCCTTGCAATTATCTGCATAGGTTTCCTTCGGATAATATAGAAAGCAGAGACAGCCAGGTGACTAGCATTCTCAGGAGGTCACCAGCAGGAGCCCTTGCAATTATCTGCATAGGTTTCTTTCGGATAATATAGAAAGCAGAGACAGCCAGGTGACTAGCATTCTCAGGAGGTCACCAGCAGGAGCCCTTGCAATTATCTGCATAGGTTTCTGTTGGATAATATAGAAAGCAGAGACAGCCAGGTGACTAGAATTCTCAGGAGATCACCAGTAGCACCCCTTGCAATTATCTGCATAGGTTTCTGTTGGATAATATAGAAAGCAGAAACAGCCAGGTGACTAGCATTCTCAGGAGGTCACCAGTAGCACTCCTTGCAATTATCTGCATAGGTTTCCTTCGGATAATATAGAAAGCAGAGACAGCCAGGCAACTAGAATTCTCAGTGGATCACCAGTGGCAGCCCTTGCAATTATCTGCATAGTTTTCCATAGACAGTCAGGTAACTAGAATTCTAAGAAGGAGGTATTCCTGTCAATCATACCACCACCACCACCTGAGAAGGTGAGACAGCCAAGCAACTAGCATTTTTGGGGTCAGCCCCTGCAATTATCTGCACTTGTTCCCATCTGGATAATATAGAAAGCAGAGACAGCCAGGCCACTAGCATTCTCAAGAGGTCAGCTGTAGCAGCCCTTGCAATTCTCTGTAAGCGTTCTCTCCAGAACATATGGAAGCCAGAGATAGCCAGGCGACTGGCATTTTAGGTGGTCAGCAGTAGCAGTATTTCTCTTCATGGACATTTCCTTCAGAGAATATTGAAGGCAGAGATGGCCAGGCAACTAGCATTCTCAGGAGGTCATGTGAAAATAAGGGCCCTTTCAGACGTGCGGACCGTACGTCCGTATTTCATCCATCCGTTTTCGGGGGAAAAAGCCCAGTGCGCATGCTCCAAAGGACGTCACATTTTCTCTATGTAAACAACGTAATCGCAGCGTACGCCAGCCCCATTGAGAATCGACGTACGCAAACGGCGTAAACGACGCACAACACGACGCGGTCCCGAGGCCATACTTAACATGGCATCCGACGGTACTTCGTAAGGTTACTCCACATCGAAGCTGGGGTAACCTTACGCGGACGAAAACGACGTACGTGACGACGGGGCGGCGTAAAAGCGTTCGGGAATCGCCGTACTAGCCTCATTTGCATATGCAAATGAAAAAACAACGTAAAGGCCACCTAGTGGCCGGAGTTGTCATTACACCTACGATCCGAAAGTGTAATGCTTTTACACTTGTCGGATGTAGAAGCGTATCTATGCAAAAGTGATGCTAAGCATCACTCGCATAGATGCGAGGACAAAAAAAAAGGCGATACGACGGGGTATCTGAGATACTCCGTCGTAACGCCTCTGAGAATCTGGCCCACAGTCAGTGTTCATCCGCTCCCCCATAGGGGAGAGTGGAGAAAAAACAGGGCGGTCCCTGCACAGTGTGCGGAGACCGCCCTGTCATCCGACGGGTCAGCAGGGATTTATGGAGCGATCCCCGATGAGCAAACGGACACACGGAGGCGGATCAATACTGATCCGCCCCGTGTGAAAGGGCCCTAAGAGGGAAAGGGAATTTGGTGGGACTTTTTTTGGTGGGTCTCCATCTCGGAGAACAAAAGAGAAGGAAGGAGAAGGAAGGAGAAGGAAGATGAAGGAAGGTAAAGGAAGGAGAAGGAAGGCCAAGCAAGGTGGAGGAAGGAGAAGCGAAGTAAAGGAAGGGGAAGGAAGAAGAAGGCAGGTGAAGGAAGGAGAAGGAAGGAGAAGGAAGGTGAAGAAAGGAGAAAGAAGGAGAAGGAAGAAGGAAGGTGAATAAAGGAGAAGGAAGGTGAAGGAAGGAGAAGGAAGAAGAAGGAAGGTGAAGGCAAAAGGAAGGAGAAGGAAGGTAAAGGAAATAGAAGGAAGGTAAAGGAAGGAGAAGGAAGGTAAAGGAAGGAGAAGGAAGGTGAAGAAAGAAGGAAGAAGAAGAAGGAAGGAGAAGGAAGGTGAAGGAAGGAGAAGGAAGGAGAAGGATGGTAAAGGAAGAAGGAAGATGAAGGCAGAAGGAAGGTGAAGGAGAAGGAAGGTGAAGGAAGAAGGAAAGTGAAGAAAGAAGGAAAGAGAAGGAAGGTAAAGGAAGGAGAAGGAAGAGGCAGGGGAGAGATCCTCGGTGGGACTTTTTTTTGGTGGGTCTCCATCCCCGAGAACAAAGGAGAAGGAAGGAGAAGGTAGGAGAAGGAAGAAGGAGAGTGAAGGAAGGAGAAGGAAGATGAAAGAAGGAGAAGAAAGGTAAAGGAAGGAGAAGGAAGGCCAAGGAAGGTGAAGGAAAGAGAAGGAAGGAGAAGCAAGTAGAAGCAAGGAGAAGCCAGGAGAAGGAAGGTAAAGGAAGGATAAGGAAGGAGAAGGCAGGTGAAGGAAGGAGAAGGAAGGTGAAGGAAGGAGAAGGAAGGAAGAAGGAAGGAAGAAGGAAGGAGAAGGAAGGTGAAGGAAGGAGAAGGAAGAAGAAGGAAGGTGAAGGCAGAAGGAAGGTGAAGGAAGAAGGAAGGTAAAGGAAAGAGAAGGAAGGTGAAGGAAGGAGAAGGGAGGTAAAGGAAGGAGAAGGAAGGTGAAGAAAAGAGAAGGAAGAAGAAGGAAGGAGAAGGAAGGTGAAGGAAGGAGAAGGATGGTACAGGAAGAAGAAGGAAGGTGAAGGCAGAAGGAAGGTGAAGGAGAAGGAAGGTGAAGGAAGAAGGAAGGTGAAGGAAGGTAAAGGAAGGAGAAGGAAGAGGCAAGGGGAAAGATCCCAGGCAGGGATCTGCTCATATTAATACCACAGGCAGGGGATCATTCTGCAAGTACTTTCATGTGGTGTACTGTCTGTGTCCTCTGTACAGTGTGCACCTAAAGCTACGTGGTGTGTGTACTGTATGTGTCCTCTGCACAGTGTGCACCTAAAGCTACGTGGTGTGTGTACTGTCTGTTTCCTCTGCACAGTGTGCACCTAAAGCTACGTAAAGCTGGTGTTCTCATATTAATTCCTACAGGCAGAGATCTGCTCATATTAATACCACAGGCAGGGATCAGCAGGTATTGTCAGTATTTGTGCAGCTACATCTCCCTGCAGGCCATTAGTATGTCTGGAAGGACAACAAGGAGAGGCAGAGAGTCATGAGGGCAAGCAGGCTCTGCGTCTAGAGGCAACAGTGGTGGTCGTGGACACGGTGCATCCTCATCAGCACGTGGCCGTGGGACACGCTCATCCTTTTTTTCGGCAGCTGGCCGTGTTGAGCCGCCACATGCTATAGACTTGGTAGAGAGGATGACCAAGCTGTCCTCATCCTCCTCATCCTCTCTCAACCAGGCTCAGGGTACTTTGTCTGGCAAAGCAGCTGCCAACATGGCCTCTTCCCTCTGCTCAATGTCATCAGTCACTCCTTCCCTAGCCCTACCATGTCCTCCTGAGGAGTCCCCCTAACTGTTTGACCACAGTGTTGGGTACATGCTGCAGGAGGATGCACAGCGTTTTGAAGGCTCCGATGAGGGTACACAGCTAGAGGAAGGCAGTAACGTGAGCTCAGAGAGAGGAGTTGCCCAAGAAGGACAGCAATCTGGCAGTCATGTTCCCCCAGCTGCAGCATACTGCCAGGTTTTCTACAATGATGAGGAGGGAGGGGATGATGAGGACACTGACTCCACGTGAGTGCTTGATAGGAGAGAGGAGGAGGAAGAAGAGGAAGAGGAGGAGGCACATCTTCAACGAGGCAGGATGCCCTCCAGGGGCCAGCTTAAGGGCAGCACACCGACTGCATCATAACTCCGAGCTCTGTATGTGCAGGGCGCTGCTGTCTCTCAGCGTTATTCCAAAAGTTCTTTGGTGTGGGCCTTTTTTGAGACGAGTGCATCAGATCGCACCGCTGCTATTTGCAACATATGTCTCAAGCGTATCTCGCGTGGCCAAAACATCACCCGCTTGGGCACCATATGCTTGACCAGACATATGTCGACCTGCCATGCAGTTTGTTGGCAAGCGTACCTCAAAGACCCACACCAAAGAACAAAGCGGACCTCTCCTTTCTCCTCATCAGCTGGCATCTCCAACCCCACTATACCCTCAGTCCTCTCTGAAGCCTGCACTGATAGGACTGAAGGTGTAGAATTAGGTGTTTCACAGCCAAGTACTTGCAGGCAATCTACTTTCAGTACACAAACGTCAGATTGTACCAGGCAAATTTCCCTGCCTCAGCTGCTGCAGCGCCGAAAGAAGTTAT
Source organism: Rana kukunoris (assembly GCA_029574335.1). NCBI lineage: Eukaryota > Metazoa > Chordata > Amphibia > Anura > Ranidae > Rana > Rana kukunoris. The sequence continues at coordinate 482,960,416 of CM056051.1, forward strand.
TTTCCAGCCATCCACATGCCCAGTGGTTGAATGCTAGCTTAGCTAAATTGCTAGCACTTCAACTGCTGCCTTTTCAGTTGGTAGATTCTGCTCTCTTCCGTGAGTTTGTGGAATGTGCGGTACCTCAGTGGCAAGTTCCCAAACGCCACTTTTTCTCACGAAAAGGCGATCCCGGCTCTACAGTCCCAAGAAACGCATGGACTTGTAAGTGGCTGGGATGAGGTGGCTGCGGATCCTGTCGTCCTCAGTGACCCAGAGGACTTTGCAGCGAATGCCTCAGCAGTACCTACGCAGTATGGCCTCCTTGATCCTGCAAAGCCTACGGAAGGATCCTCGTATTCGTGCTATCAGGGAGAGGGATCATTACTGGCTGGCAACCCTCCTTGATCCATGTTACAAGGGTAAGGTTGCAGACCTTATCTTGCCATCGCAGAGGGAGCAGAAGATGAAACATCTTCGGGAGACCTTGCAGAAAGGTCCGTGCAACGCGTTCCCAAAGACTGGGAGGTTACCAAATCCTGGTCCTTGACAACATGTTGCTGGGCTTCGGTCAGACACAGAAGGAGCGGTGGAGAAGGTGGCCATCTGACCGAAGGGTTCAGACAATTTTTTAGTCCGCAGCCCCAAGGTATGACTGATTCCAGCAACCATCGCCAGCATCTGTTTTACATGGTGCAGGAATACCTAGAGGCAAGATCAGACTTGGATACCTTTCCCACCGAAAATCCTCTGGCTTACTGGGTCTTGAGGATGGATCACTGGCCAGAGCTTGCACAGTATGCAATTGAGCTACTGGCCTGTCTTGCATCCAGCGTTCTTTCTGAACGCACATTCAGTGCTGCTGGAAGCTTTGTAACCGATTACAGGGTGCGCCTCTCCACTGAATCGGTCGATCTTCTGACCTTCCTAAAAATGAATCAGGCTTGGATCAACACCAGCTACCAAGCATTTGATGCTGATGTAACTGAACATTTTTTTTTTGAAATGTCAGATCTCTTCAAGACTGCCTATGCTGATGCTGAGTGACTATTCTGTTATGCTGAGTGACTATTCTTTCAATGATCATGCTGATAGCTCGTAAGAACATTTTTGGTTCTTCACACCGCCACCAGTGGCTAAGGCCCAATTTTTCTGCCCCTGTTTAAGGGGGCGTGTAATTACAATTTTTGATGCAATATTTTGCAGCAGGGCTTATTACTGCGCTCCAACTAGAGTATCTGTGAGGGGTTGCAGTGTTGTGGCACCGGCACCATCAACAAAGGCCCACCAACACGAGTGCCTAAAGCCTAATTTTTCTGCCGCTATTTAACAGGGGCGTGTAATTAACATTTTTGATGCAATACTTTGCAGCAGGCTCATTCCTGCGCTCCAACTAGAGTATCTGTGAGGGGTTGCAGTGTTGTGGCACCGGCACCATCAACAAAGGCCCAATTTTTCTGCCCCTGTTCAACAATGGCATGTAATTACAATTCTTGATATAATAGTTCACAGCAGGGCATTCCAGCGTCCACCAAGACTAACTGTGAGGGCTTACAGTGTTGTGGCAACACCAACACCTAGGGCCCAAATTTCTGCAGAGTATATACGGCAGGCCCCTACTTTCAAACATCCAACTTACAAACGACTCCTACTTGCAAACGGAAAGAGACAACAGGAAGTGAGAGGAAATGTACCCCTAGGAAGGGAAATTCTCTTCTGTAAGAGGTGTCTCCTGTCCACTGATGCTTTATCACCAATCCTTGTTTCACTAAAAAAAACAAATTTTCAAAAAATAATTTGTCATTGGGACAGAAAGTGAGGTGCAATCTTCTGAACAGATGCGCACAGACAGCAAAACAAATGTTACAGGGGTGATAATCCTTCTCTATGTTTTCCGAAAAGCTTAAAAATAGATTTTTTGGCTGAAGCTACACTTTAAAAAAGTACCAGTTCAAAATTAGCAACAGATTCTACTTAACAACAAACCTACAGTCCTGGTCTTGTTTGCACAGCCTGTATACTGCTGTTCAAAGTATATAGGGCCAAAGGGGCTGGTAATGACCTGGGGGGAGAGGGGAAAACCCATGCTATTTTTCTCAATGATTTTCATCCATGTTGCAGGGACCAGACATTACATTAAAGCCGCAAGCAGTTTTAAATGACTTTTTTCTTATAGTAATGTCATTTTGTGCAGGGACAGTCAGTTCTAAACACGTGCCACTTCACAGGCATACTATAGACACCCAGCAGGTACAATATTTAAAGGAATTTTTCAATTTTTTTTTCACTTTAAGCATCATTAAAATCACTGCTGCTGTCCTATTTTAGGACAATAACTTGCAAATTAGCCTTTAAAATTAGCACTTTTGAATTTAACCGTTGAGTCCCATAGACTTCAATGGGGTTCTAAAGTTTGCGCGGACGTTCGATCCTTTCGAAGGTTGTGGTGCGAACCTATTGTCTATATGTTTTGTAAAACTTTCGATATAAAAACAAAAAGGTTTCAGGTGAACTGGAAGGCTGTGGAGTTCTAGGTCAGCTGGGGTCTGGTCATCATTTCAACGTTCCTAGGAGTTCCTGAATTCACTGCAATAATGACGCACGTGGTGAGAATTTGTCATATTGATCTTGAATGTGAGGAATCTCCTTTAACATGACTACAAAGGAAGGGAACCTCCAGGGAAGGTGGGATGGATTGCTTCCATAGGGCACTTCTCCAGCTGGGTCTCTGTTTATTCGTAGATGAGATCCCTCAACAAAGTACAAAAATCTGTTATCAATTTCAGAAGATGTGAACTAGAGTTCCATTCATTCCTTCGCACCTCCAGGACAACAGGGAAAGGTCTTGTGTAGGTTTTGGCATGGAGCTCGGAGCTGAATGGAGCAGATCTTGTGGTGCAAACATAGGCGTTCGCAGGGGGTGTGCCGGGTATGCCTAGGCACAGCCTAATCACAGCTTGATATTGCACCAATACCCCCAAAAGGGGCTTCTAAAAAAAAGATTAAAATAATAAAAAGCTACTGACACTGTCCACGTCCCTGCTCTACTGACACCGTCCAGGTTTTAATACTTTTGGGGTGCACACCCTAATGCAATAGGCTGTGCACACCTATGGGTGCAAAGTATATTTTCAGGTGGACCTTGCACCAATAAAAAGGTCCATATATTCAGTTAGGCCCCATTCATACCTGAGTGATTCCTTATCCTTCGCTTGTCACGCTTGCGGTGCCGTTCATTGTTCATGGCACCTCAATAGCAGCAAGCAGAAACATGAAAATGCCCAAAGTCCTCATGGGCTACTTGGGTGCGTTTTTTTGTGCGTAAGGGAGACCACTGAATTGAATGGGCTGCCCTATGTGTGTAGCGTGAAACCGCTCAGAAAAACACACATAAACTTGATGCTTACCATTGCAGGTGTCACGAAATGCTCAGGTGTGAATGGGGCCTAAGAGCGCCCTTCCTGTACTTGCAGTAAATCTTTCCATGGACTTGGTGGTGGACTCCAGGCTTTTTGCAGGTTACAAAGCTTTCTGCCTTATGGAGGCTCTTGGCTGAGACTTTACCGGTAATACCTTTCCTAGCAATGTAGTGCATTGGGCTGTATTTTCTGTAAGCCATCTGATCTTTCATGCGCATTTCAAGTGTTACTACCCATGATTAGAGTTGCCACCTGTCCAGGATTCACCAGGACAGTTCCGGTTTGGAATCATATGTCTGGGTTTCAGACTGCCTGAAACCCGGACACATAATTTAGATTGGACTATGGTTTCCCAACAGGGTTGCTGGCTGCAGTTGTCTAAGCTGAAAGAGTCTGTTGCTCTTTTACACTGCTTAAAGCCAACATTAACAAACCCCGCCCCCTCAAACACACCCCTTCTCTCTCCTGCCTCTGAGTAAGTACAATAAGGCAAATTAGGGTTATCAGAGCACCCCTTACATCAGAGTTCCCCTTTACACCAAAGGCCACAGTGTTTCCCTTTACATCAGAGTCCTCTCCGTACATCAGAGTTCTCAGTGTCCCCCCTTAAATCAGGGTTCCAAGAGCATCCCTATGTCAGAGTCCCCAGAGTTCTCCCTTACATCCGAGTCTGCAGAGTCCCCCCCCCCCTTACAGTGAAAGGGAACTCTGTGAGGTCAGATGTAAAAGGGGACACTGTGGATCCAGATGTAAAAGGGAACTCTGTGGATCCAGATGTAAAGGGGGACTCTGTGGATCCAGATGTAAAGGGGGACTCTGTGGATCCAGATGTAAAGGGGGACTCTGTGGATTCAGATGTAAAATGAGACTCTGTGGATTCAGATGTAAAAGGGGACTCTGTGGATTCAGATGTAAAAGGGGACTCTATGGATCCATATGTAAAAGGGGACTCTGTGGATCCAGATGTAAAGGGGGACTCTGTGGATCCAGATGTAAAAGGGGACTCTATGGATCCAGATGTAAAAGGGGACTCTATGGATCCAGATGTAAAAGGGGACTCTATGGATCCAGATGTAAAAGGGGACTCTATGGATCCAGATGTAAAAGGGGACTCTATGGATCCAGATGTAAAAGGGGACTCTATGGATCCAGATGTAAAAGGGGACTCTGTGGATCCAGATGTAAAGGGGGACTCTGTGGATTCAGATGTAAAAGGGGACTCTATGGATCCAGATGTAAAAGGGGACTCTGTGGATCCAGATGTAAAGGGGGACTCTGTGGATTCAGATGTAAAAGGGGACTCTGTGGATCCAGATGTAAAGGGGGACTCTGTGGATTCAGAAGTAAAAGGGGACTCTGTGGATCCAGATGTAAAGGGGGACTCTTGTTATTAACTTCATATGATTAGAAATGTTATTTAATAGCAAAATATATGTATAGTTTATACTATAAAAAAAAAAAAATTGCTATGCTCCGCTAAAGTGTTTGGGTTTGAAGAAAAGGTGGCAACCCTACCCATGACAGTTGAATGTATTGCATAGGAGAGACCTGCAATCTGATTCTATTACTACATCTACACATCTGCCTAACTATTGAGGGAACCTGAGGCCTTAGTGTCTGCTTAGTATACGTGTCTTACTGATTTTCTTAGTTATTTTTTCCTTCCAGTCAATGCCCTTCTGTAGCATTTTTGTTGTTTGCACCCTCAGCTCCTGATGAAGCAGAACTACGTGAAACATGTCAAGCTTTATGTGGAGGATTGGTGGTTTTCCCTATGATCGACTGTCTAGAATATTTGTGTTCTTTTTTTTTTAATGATTTTATGTTTTTAAATTAATAAAAGTTATATTTTTTAATGAATATTGTGTGCCCATAAAGTCCATGGACTGTAGTCCAAAATCCCCCCAAATTTCGATTTCTAGCAAATAGGATGTATCACTTGATATCAGTCTAGTTTTCAATGGGTACCCATAGCACCATCCAGGAGTTCCTGGGTGTCTTCTTAATACTGTAATCCTTCTAGATATAGTAAAGCATAGCTCCCAACTGTCCCTGATTTCGAGGCACTGTCTCTGATTTCGAGCAATGTCCCTCTGTCCCTCTCATTTGTCCCTCATTTTGGTCTGATCTATATAGTTGTATATAAAATGCACTTTTTATCTTTCAAAAGGTGTTTCCCAGTGCTGAACTTTTTATCCAAATTCTAAATTGCGGCATTTGTACAGTTTATAAGCCACTATAAAGGAATAGTAGTGGTAAAAAAAGTCCTTGTGGATTTAATTAACCTTTTATTTGTTAATTCTCTTTTAAGGGGATGTGGCAGGGGGGCGTGTCCAATGCCTACATACGTTTGTTAGTAGGTGTCCCTCATTTCCATCTCAAAATGTTGGGAGCATAGACGTGCGCACAGGGTGTGCCAGATGTGTCTGGGTACACCCTAATCACCCCATGTGCCACACATTCCCCCTATTAAAAAAATAAATAAACAAATAAAATTGTAAAAAATAATACAAAATAAAATAATAAAAATAAAAACGACTGACACCATCCACTACCCTACTGACACAAATTTCTACCCTACTGACCACGTCCACTGCTCTAATGACACCATCAGTATATATACACATACACAGAAACATGTGTTTGAGCTTTGGGGTGCACACCCTAATGCAATGGGCTGCGCACACCTATGGTTGGGAGGTATGGTAGAGCAGGGGTGTCAAACTCACGGGCCTGCATCAGCATTCTGGTTGCCCTGGTTGTATTTGTAAGACTAGGTGTCCAGAGCATTCAATCCGGCCCCCCCCTTACAAAAGATGTCAAGAGACCCCCCCACCATCAGAAATCAAGAGTCCATCACACTCCTCTATATCACAGTGCACCCCCCTTATAGGGTGACCACATTTCCAAACTGCCATTCAAGGACACCCCGCCCCCCTCACCTTCCCCTAAAAAAGATGAGGGGGGCGGGGGAAATGTAGTCTCGGGGTTGATGGGGAATTTTGCGGCAAGTTATTTGTCAGGTGAATGTGCTTCTTGCCACCAGATGCAGTGCCACTTGCCACCCATAGCCTGCCACCAGATGCAGTGCTGCTGTCACTCCCTTTGCATGAGCCACGTGCGTAGAAGGAAAGTAGTGGAGTCGCTATCTGGAGAGTGAAGATCGCACCAGTCCCTGCCCCTTTGCCGCTGGGTGCCGGAGAAGGAGGACGTGCTGAGGCAGGTGGGGACAGCAGTGCTGCACTCGCTCCCGGCCTCACTGTCTGAGAGAAAAATTGTCACTGGTTGCAAGATGCCAGGCAGTGCTGGCCCTAGCAACCAGTTCCAGAAATGTAGTTACTAGTTAGTAGGGGGTGACTGTGTCCTCTATTTCATTCCGGGACACTGTATTATCCCGGAATGAATGTGCCCGGGACCCAGGACAGACATGTCAATTGCGGGACAGTCCCGGGCAATTCGAGACACGCGGGCACCCTACCCCCTTACCATGTTCTGCTGCCAGGAAACAGCATAGGGAAATAGAAAGTGCAGGCTCTGGAGGAGGACCAGAGGAGGGCTGGAGTCTGGTGAATGCTGAAATCAAAGTCAGCAGAAAGGATATACTTTTATAACATTGTCTACTAGACAACTCTATAATGCACAGATACACGTATGCTTGTGTCTTGAACATGCCTCTGCATTCTGTGTTCATGGCATAACAAGATAAAATGGCGTTTAAAGTAAACCTATCAGTAACATAAAGAAGATCTTCAAGCATGACCTACTCTGCTAAGTACTGCATACTCCATTCAGGAACTTGTCTCCACCTTTCTGATTAGTCATCAGGCACCTGAGTAAATCCTTTCAGGAGAGGTTATTCACCCAGTCCTGTCCGGTGATTTTATTATGAGAGAGAGAGAGAGAGAGAGGAAACAACTGCTTCCGCACATAGTCTGCCGCTCAGCCATTCCTAAAAGGCCATGCTTCCCATTGTCATACCTTCGGCAAGCGTGGGGCTCAAATAACTACCCCAGGCAAAGAAGGTGCACGCTGTGCAAGGCGGACCTAACATAACCATTTTTGCATTACACCTGTAAGGGGCCTGATGGCCCCCAGGGCCCCTTACAGACCCGGCCGGCCTCCCTCCCGTTTATTTTTTTTTTACATTTTATTTGCATTACACTTGTAAGGGGCCTGATGGTTCCCAGGCCCCCCCCCCCCCCCCCCCCCCTGAGAACCGTCAGCACCCCCCCCCCCCAGTTCTCTGCTCCAGGGGGGTCCTGCCTAAAGCTGTGTAATGGGCCCCAAAATTTGTGATCAGTTATGTCTCCAGCCTTTGACAGACCACATGCAAATGTGACAGTTAGCATTCTGGGAATGTAACTGTTTGAAAATGTTAAATTGAAGGGTTCACTTCCACTCAAACCCGAGTGGATCAATTTACTGGCGTTTTTTGGACAGTTTTTTAACCACTTTAATACCAGGCACTTTCCACCCTTCCTGCCCAGGCCGATTTTCAGCTTTCAGTGCTGTCACTTCTTAAGCCCAAGTTCACTGGGTACGATTAAGTTCGATTTGAGATCCGATTTGACATGTGAAATCGTATCTCAAATCGGCGGCAATTGCCGGCAATGACACTGTCCTAATCGGTGCGACGCCGCATCTGCGGCGATGCACCGATTTCAAAAAGTAGTTCCTGTACTACTTTTTGCGATTTTCAGGACGTGATTTACATTGACATCTGTGCAGAACCCTGCACAGATGTCTCCTAAATCGCGCCGAAATCGGGACTGCCAGAGGGAGTGAAATTGCGCGAGTTCAGCTGAAATCGCGCGATTTTACTCCTGCAGCCCAGTGTGAAAAAGGGCTAAATGACAATTGTCATGCTACACTGTACCCAAACAAAACTTTTATCATTTGGTTCAGACAAATAGAGCTTTCTTTTAGTGGTATTTGATCACCACTGCATTTTATTTAATTGTTTTTTGCTAAACAAATAAAAAAATACCTAAAATGTTGAAAAAAATTAAAAAAGCATTTATTTGTTTCTGTTATAAAATGTTGTAAATAAGTACGTTTTCTCCTTCACTGATAGGCAATGATAAGGTTGCACTGATAAGGTGTCATCAATGAGGTGGCACTCATGATGGACACTGATAGGCAGCACTAATATGCAGCACTGATGGGCATTGATAGGCGGCACGGATGGGCACTCATGGGCGATATTGATAGGCTGCACTGATGGGTATTTATGGGTAGCACTGATAGGCGGCACTGATCAACACTGATAGATGGCACTGATAGGCATCACTGATGGCACTGGCAGGCATTGCCGATGGGCACTGATTGGCATCATGTCTGGGCACTGACTGGCATCCCTGGTGGTCATCCATGATCAGCCTCCCTGGTGGCATCCCTTGTGATCCTGGGCGGGCATCCGCTGGGTGGCTGTGCTGATAAGCAATGCAGACCGCCCCTGTCAGAAGCAAGCGAGGAAAAGGCGATAAAAGTTTTTTCCTGTTTACACTGTGATCAGCCGTGATTGGACCTTGGCTGATCATGTGGTCCAGTCAGAATAACTGAACCACCACCCGGCTGTCCTTTTGCTATAGGCCGGTGGGAAGTGGTTAAGCTTTTTTAAAGAGTTTTAGAAGCGTATTACAAGTTTTTTTTACAGCTTCAGGCATTTTCTTTAGCCAACAGAAAACACTAGGGGGAGGAGAGGGAGAGAATATTAGGGGTGGAGAGCTGCTATTTGAGCATTTTAAAAGTGTTTTTCTGCTCAAGTCGGGCAGTAAATCTTTCCATGGACTTGGTGGGGGACTCCAGGCTTTCTAATGGTTACAAAGCTATTGAAGTCTATGGGGCCAAAATTTTTGTAATCTGCCTAAAAAGCTCATGTACTTTTTTGAGCTTTGGCATTTTGCAACAGTACGCTGATATGTGAACAGGGCTCATTGAAATGAATGGAATTTTCTTTGTATGGGCATTTTTGAGCTTCAGAGCTAAGCATTTTAAAAAGGTGAAAATTGCTTAGGTGTGAACAGGGCCTTAACCACTTAAGACCTGGACCTTTAGTCAGCTAAAGGACCCGGACAGGTTTTGCGATTCGGCACTGCGTCGCTTTAACAGACAATTGCGCGATCGTGCGACGTGGCTCCCAAACAAAATTGGCGTCCTTTTTTCCCCACAAATAGAGCTTTCTTTTGGTGGTATTTGATCACCTCTGCGTTTTTTTTTTTTGCGCTATAAACAAAAATAGAGCGACAATTTTGAAAAATATTCAATATTTTTTACTATAATAAAAATCTCCCAAAAATCATGTGCGAGAGAAGGAGACGCCTAAGCGGCCTGTTTGGAAGTAGGACAGGAAGTCCCACTCCTACCAGAGCCCCCCCTCCAAAAAAAAATGACATGCCAAACGTGGCATGTAAGTAGGTGAGGAGTGCTTAAAGCGGAAGTTCCACTTCTCTGTAAAGTGCGACCCCTTCGGTGGACAGGGGGGAATCTTTTGCCATGCAACGAAAGATGCGTCATATGTACACAGGGCTATGTTATGCGCAATTCATATATAACATCAATTCCACCCCTCACACTGCTTATGTGAGAACATAAATACTCCAACCTTTGTAAAAAGCAGAAACTGGCTTACATAAACTCCTTTTGTAAAAACTGTAAGCTGGTGACCTTGCTCATTTCCCATAATAGGACATGCAGAGTCCCTGCTGAACCAGATGAGCCAGTCCTTACTATAGCACAGCATTCTTACCTCAAATCAGATGGAAGCTACACACAACAATCCTCACCGTGCAGCTAAATATAGAAGTCAAACATAGTAAAACTGGTCCTACTGACACCAAAGTAATGACGGTATTTGATAGCAGTACAGATACAGTCAGTTGTGAAGAGTGAGTTCACATACTTTACTAAATACAGCTCTCAGCCAAGGTGATAAAATCCTTTGAAGAAATTTCTCTTATTTATTTTTTCAAATATTCCGCATTGAACCCTTCCTCTGCCAGAGCGTTTTTTTTTTCCACACCTGTATGAAAATGTACATGGAACACTTTTAAGTGATATTAAAGGTTCAGTTTTTTTTTTTTTTTATACATGACAAACATGTTATACTTCCCTTCACTGTGCAGTTCGTTTTGCACAGAGTGGCCCCCGATCCTCCTCTTCTAAGGTCCCACAGCGGTCCTTGCGGCTTCTCCCCACATTAGATAACCCCCTTTGGGAAGCTCTTTGCCAAAGGGGTTACCTTGCGGGTGCGCTCCTGTGTCATACACTCGGCGTCCATAGACGCCGAGTGTGTGACTCGGTCCCGCCCCCGTATCATTGGATTTGATTGACAGCAGCAGGAGCCAATGGCTGCACTGCTATCAATCTAACCAATGAAGAGCCTAGAACCCGCGGAGAGAGCAATGTGGGATCGCGCCCATGGAAATTCGGGGCTCAGGTAAGTAAAATGGGGGGGCTCAGGGGCTTGTTTTTTCACCTTAATGCAGAGTGGCCCGAACGTCATTTTCTGGGGCCCCACAGGCAGCTCCTCAGTGCATCAGATAACCCCCTAGGAGAAGCGAACTCCCGGGGGGTTACCTTGCGGGCGCTCTCCCGAGTCCAGTATTTGGCGTCCATAGCTGCCGAATGCAAGACTCAGCCCCGCCCCCACGTCATTGGATTTAATTGACAGCAGCGGGAGCCAATGGCTGCGCTGCTATCAATCTATCCAATCAAGAGCTGAGAACCCCGGGCAGAGAAACAGCACGTCTTAGCCGTTGGACATTCCAGGTCTCAGGTAAAACGGGGGCTGGTGGGCCAGTGACTGCCAGAAGTTCAGGAGGGTTTACAACCCCTTTAATACCAGGCACTTTGACCCCCCCTACTCCCTGACAATCTTCAGCTTTCAGTGCTGTCATAGTTTGAATGACAATTGCGTAGTCATACAACAACATTTTTCTTAGTTTCTGTTCTAAAATGTAGCAAATCAGTAATTTTTCTCCTTCACTGATGGGCACTGATGATCAGGGCCCCGATTATCAGTGTTAATATCCTGTGTCACACTTGCCGATTACTGGCTCTCCTCGCGCATTGACAGTGCGTAAGGAAAGGAATTCCGATAGAAGGCAAGTTTGCTTACATGTGATCACCTGTGATTGGACACAGCTGATCACTTGGTAAAGGGCCGCTGTTATTGACCCTTTACCCCAATCACAGAACGTGGCAGATGCATGCCAAGGACATGGTTTTAGGAGGATGTCCTCCCAGAACTGGACGACCGCGCTATAGCCATCTTTTGGCTACCGTGCAGTCAGGAAGCGGTAATATTGTACAAAAGGTGGCGTTAGTAACAGCTACAAGATTGTTGCCATAGGAGACAGCGGTCCTACCTATACAGAAGTGGTATCCGGCTGGAAGCCTTCACCTCTATACCTATAGAAGTTTAGGAGTCTGCCAATTACCATTGCATCTACTTAAGGGTATCCTGGGCCTTACCCTCTCTTCCCCAGTTCTGTTGAAGAGACAATAAATCTCTTTGCATTCAAAAAGTGTCTAACCCCTCACCATTCCATCTTGCATTACACCCACCATGCCTTGTAACCCACGCTACACAGAAGGATGTCAGCTGTCCCAAATTCTGGAGGTCACCATTAGGCCTCAGGGGCCCCGGAACCTGGCTACATATATACGTACACACCCAATATGTGCGTTTCATTGGTATGTGTGTGTGTACATATGGACGTGGAGCTGCTTTTTTTTTACCTAACATTGTAAACTTTTACTTTTAAAAAAAAATTACAAACCTAAGAGAAAAAAAAAAATAAAAAATAAAAAAAGACTCCTATTGGCCCGTTTTGTCATAAATCCTTCTCCCTGCCTGTCAAGGTTAGAGTACACTGATGCCTCGGAATTTTTAATGGAAAAAGTCAGACGGAATTTTTTCATCCGATATTCTTACCGTGTGTGTGCCCCATCTGAGTTTTTCCATTGGAAATTCCATCGGACTTAGAAAGAGAACATGTTCTTTTTTTTTTTCCGAAGAAAATTGTATGGAACTCCGACGGAGAAAAAAAACATGCATGCTCAGAATCAAGTCGACGCATACTCGGAAGCATTGAACTTAATTTTTCACGGCTTGTCCTAGTATTGTACGTCAACGCGTTTTGGACAGTCGGAATGTATGCAAGACAGCTTGAACGGAATTCCATCAGAAAAATGGCAACGGAAATTTCGATTGTGTGTACAGGACATGAGGATAAAATATTCTTTGGGTGTCTACAGGCATTACCATTGAGGTCTATTAGATCCAAAAACACTTGAATACACATACACAAAAAAGAGTGTACAAGTATGATCAGGTACAATCAGAGAGAATGGGATTCTGTATAGTCGGGTATCGGGAAATGAGCAGAAAAATGCTCACATCTAAATAGGGGCTTAATGTTTGAAGGTGTAGTATTTGTGGAATTAATTCAGGGGCCCTCATCATTCTTTCAATTTTAGTAGAAAAAAATATTGGGGAAATAGTTGGAAGGGGATGAGCTGTGGGTCACTGGTGTGCAATTGAGGCAATTGTCTCACTTAGTTATTGTGGAATATTGGGATATTTATGTAAAGGTTTAATGGAGTAAAATAAATATATCAATCCATGGTGCAATTACTTGTATAAATATAGTATATGCTTACCCAAACAGAGACGTAGAAGATGTAAATTAAATATTTTGGTTACATTCAGATGGTCGCATAGAAGCGGCCACCGGCAAGAATCAGTAGATTCCGGCTGGTGCTTGTAAATGCTACCTGCTCAAACTGGGGCTGATTTATTAAAATTGGAGAGTACAAAATCTGGTGAAAAGGTGCCCCCCCATCCCCATGAACAAGGCCGAAAACACGTTCATAATGCAGCTAAGAAAAAATATTGTGAGTATTCATTAGTAAGGTGTCAGAAAGGTATTTTCTCAGCTTATGGTTTATATTTAGAGATCTAAACATTTGAAACTATAGAAACGTTTGTGTTTAGATCTCTAAGTAAGACCTGTCTGACCTCACAAACAGCCTTTGTTTACTGAAAAGTTCACTTAAAGTACCAGCCTGCAGCTACAGGTATGCAATTTCCATTCAATCCCGTCACTCAGCTCCTAGGGGGGGGGGGGGGGGGGGGGGATTTTTTGACTTATTCTACTTCCCCACGTGACAACGATGACACTTGGCAATAGGTGCTTAGGAACACCACACTGTGACACGGAGAAAGTCCTCAGTTCTATTTAAAGCTAGTCCCATACTGTAGATTTTGCAAGCTGAACAAAAAGGAAGTCAAAAGATTCCTTCACTCATGCTAAATAGCGTGGATGGAGGAAGTCATCGCTGCAGGTTTCTCTTCAGGCAGCTGGAGCTTCCATGGCTTTCTAAACATCCAAACAGTAAATGGGTCAGCTGAGAATTTTGCACCCAGGTTTACATACCCTGGTGATTTTGGCCCAATACCATGCACACAACTTGACACAAAGGGGTTTGCATGGCTATTAAAGTGGTTGCAAACCAAGTCGACATCACACACAGGGCATACTTGACATGACACCAGAAAGCAAAAATTTGTCCCACATACAGTCCCATGTGCCCCAGAGGTCTGATCTCCATTGGCACGTTTGGCCACCTACTCTGGCAGATTGTTCAATTTCTACATGATCAGATGGGCTCCCCCGTATCACTAGATTCCAGGCAATGCCTGTTGGCATTTTTCCAGATACTAAGACAAACACACTCTAATGCCACGTACACACAATCCGAAATTCCGACAAAATGTTGGCTCAAACACGGTCACACAAAATTCCGACCTTCAAGAACACAGTGAGGTTCAACACTATGATGAGCCAAGAAAAATGAAGTTCAATAATTCCGAGCATGCATGTTTTTTTGTGCATCAGAATTACTTACAGACGATCGGAATTTCCGACAAGAAATTTTCTTTTTGGAAAAATTGAGAACCAGCTCTCCAATTTTTCTCGTAAATTCCGACAGAAAAAGTCTGATGGAGCCTACACACTGTCAGAATTTCCAACCAAAAGCTCACATCGAACTTCTCTTGCCAGAAATTCCAACCGTGTGTACGTGGCATTAGACCTTGTACACATGGTATGAAAATCAGAAGGTAAAAAAAAGTCACAAGACGAGCTATCTGAGGATTTTCAGGTCTTCAGTACAGTGCTTTCGACAGACAATTTTACAATCAGACAAAAGCTGGATGTGCAGGCTATAAAAATTGTGTCTGATGTGAACTCAACATCCGATTTTCATATGGTCAGTACAGAAATTCGTCACACAAAAATAAACACGCATGGAAAGAGTTCAATCTTGTAAACAATTCGTGATGCAGCAATTGATGAAATCTCAAAAATCGCATCTTCTTTAAGGGGATAATGAAGCCGCTTTGCATGTAGTTATGCCAAACTTTTTTTTTTTTAACCACTTGCTTACTGGGCACTTACACCCCCCTCCTGCCCAGGTGAAATTTCAGCTTCCGGCACTGCGTCGCTTTAACTGACAATTGCGCGGTCGTGCGACGTGGCTCCCAAACAAAATTTACGTCCTTTTTTCCCCACAAGTAGAGCTTTCTTTTGGTGGTATTTGATCGCCTGTGCGATTTTTATTTTTTGCGCTATAAACAAAAAAGAGCGACAATTTTGAAGAAAAATACAATATTTTTTACTTGTTGCTATAATAAATATCCCAATTAAAAAAAAAAAACACATTTTTTTTTCTCAGTTTAGGGCGATACGTATTCTTCTACATATTTTTGGTAAAAAAAAAAAAAAAAAAAAAATCGCAATAAGCGACTGGTTTGCGCAAAAGTTATAGCGCTTACAAAATAGGGGAGAGAATTATTATTTTTTATTATTTTTTTTTTACTAGAAATGGCGGCGATCTGCGATTTTTATTTTTACTGCGACGTTATGGCGGACACATCGGACACTTTTGACACATTTTTGGCGCCATTCACATTTATACTGCGATCAGTGCTATAAATATGCACTAATTACAGTATAAATGTGACTGGCATTGAAGGGGTTAACACTAGGGGGTGAGGAAGGGGTTAAATGTGTATGCTAGGTGTGTTCTAACTGTAGGGGGAGGGGGGGGTGACTGGGGGGGTGACCGATCTGTGTCCCTATGTAGGAAGGAACACAGATCGGGCTCCTCCCTTCCAGAGACAGGACATTGTCTCTGTGTCAGCCGGCAATGAGAGATGATCTATGAGAGATCATCTCTCATTCGCCCACAGATCGCATTGCAAACGGCCGCTCTGATTGGCCGTTTGCCGCGATCTGTGATTGGCCGTGTCCAAGGGACACGGACAACACAGGGCTTCCCCGCAGCGCGCTGTACAGCGCGCGCTGGGAACGCCAGAAAGACATGCCGTCAAATGACGGCATGTTGGATATTGAGGTCCGCGCTGTTGCCGTCATCCGACGGTAGCGCGGGCCTCAAGTGGTTAAGGCATTTGTTTTGTACGATCTGAAAAACACAAATCAACGCTCAAACTTCTACGAGCACAAAATTTGCAGGAGCCCAAAGGGTGGCGCTTGAGAAATAAATTTCTTCTTTATACTCTCATAGCACGTCAATACTTTTGTGCGCGTCAAGCGACAATTTGCAGATAGTTCGTAGAAGAAAAAAAAAAAATCCTGCACATGCGCTTTTGACAAAAATCTGATGTACAAGGCTTTAGAATCCTGCATGAAACTATTTGTGGCAAGGAATATCATGGCTCACAACTGGATTCAAGCATTAGTTTCTACACTAGCTGCTTGGATTGTTGACATTAACAATAACCCAGCGTACAAAAAATAAATCTACACCAATAGAGGATGTCCAGGTAAATATATTAAAGTTTGGGACAGATAGTTACAATCCTCCTCTACAAGGGATATCTCCTAAACTGTGCAGGTTTAGAGATATCTGGAGTAGCTACAGGTAAGCCTTATTATGGGCTTACATGTACTCAAAGTGGATTGTAAGGGTTTACTACCACTTTAAAAAGGTAACAATCCTTACCTGTGATCTGTTTGCTTGTAATTAGAGTGTATAAAATGGTCAATGCATTTCTGGACCCCTGCATATTTCATCCAGTGCTGCACTGACGATTCTGAGTCATGGGGAAACGCAAAAGAATAGGCAGAAGGATCTGTGGGAAAAGGTAGTTGAACTGTATAAAACAGAAAAAGGGATATAAAAAGATATCCAAGGAATTGAGAATGCCAATAAGCAGTGTTCAAAACTCTAATCAAGAAGTGGAAAATGAGGGGTTCTGTTTAAACCAAACCACGGTCAGGTAGACCAACTAAAATTTCAGCCACAACTGCCAGGAAAATTGTTCAGGATGCAAAGAAAAACCCACAAATAACTTCAGGTGAAATACAGGACTCTCTGAAAACATGTGGTGTGGCTGTTTCAAGATGCACAATAAGTAGGCACTTGAAGAAAGATGGGCTGCATGGTCGAGTCGTCAGAAGAAAGCCATTACTACGCAAATTCCAAGATATCCCGATTACAATATGCCAAACAGCACAGCGACAAACCTCAAACCGGCACAAAGTAATTTGGAGTGAAATTTTGAGTTTTATGGTTGTGGCCAAAAAGCTACATTTGGAGAGGAATCAACAAGGCCTACGATGAAAGGTACACCAGTCCTATTGTGAAACACGGAGGTGGGTGAGCTACAAAAAGGCACAGAAAAATTTGGTCAAAAATGATGGCAAGATGAATGCAGTACGTTATCAAAAAATACTGCAACAGCTGTGGTCTAATCCCAACATTGGGAACAGCCCTTGGAACTAATTTCTTCATAACAGCTTAGTTGACTTTTTTTTTTATATTCAATATATATTGCAAGGGCTTCCCTGATTGCATACAAATTTACACTCATAAGCCTGGTACACATGAGCGGATTTTCCACAGAGAAAGCGTAGGACTTTTGTCCGAAGGGCGTTGGCCGTTAACTTGTATTGCATACAAACAACAAAGATATGTTGGCCAACAAACACAAAACATGGTTTATCAGCTCTTTAGCACCACCCTTTGGGCAACTTCTGCTAATGTTTGCAAAATATGACTTGAGAAAAAAACTGCACCCGTGTGGAATAGCAACAAACTATTACCCAAAATAAAAAAAGTTCTACAGGTTGCATGTTTTGAGTTAGAGGACGTCTGGGGCTAGAATTATTACTCTTGCTCCAATGATCGTGGCAATACTTCACATGTGAGGTTTGACCACCATTTTTATATGTGGACGTATGCATTCGCTTCTGCTCGTGAGATGCGTTTTTTTTTTTAAACACCCTCACATTTTTTAAAAAGGTTATCACTTTTATTCCTATTACAATGTAAACATCTCTTGTAACAGAAAAAAAAAAGCCCTTTAATAGCTATGACCTGATCACCTCTGCCGCTACAGACTGCTCCCTATCCCGATAACTAATATTGCGGCGAATCCGCCACAAAGACCACCATTATTAGAAACCGGACTTCCGGCTGAAGAAGAGGCTACCTGGGTTATGATAGCTAGCTGCTGCCATAACAGAGATATCCCTCTACAAAGTGTAGACGTATATAGCCGTGCGGCGGTCCGGAAGTGGTTAAGACTCTAACAAATGCTGAGCTATCCTTTAAAATGCAAACTTCTCAAGTCTGAAGAGTTAAAGAACATAGCTTGTTTGCCAAATGCCATTTTTTGCTCTTGCCACCCTGGCTTCACTGGTTCAAACACATGGCACTTGCTGTGCTCATTACAGGCTCACCGGAGCACACCCGGAAGGTGGTAAAGCAAGTTTCACAGCAATTTTTAAGCCAAAGGGCCACAATGCCATTCAATAGACAGCAAATACTTTTGGATTTACTCGCATAAAATAAGCACAACTAAAAAGCAATCATTTTAGTATAATTCTATTACATATTAAACAGAGGTCAAATAAAATAAAAATTGACGGGGGGGGTGTCCTCCCCATTATGGTAATTCTTTAATACACGTGATTTTGGTTTGGCATCACCACTGTGTGCAACTTAACTCATTTCACAAACTTAGACAATTGCTGTATAGCACTGCTGCAATAGTCCAAAGCAGCAAAAACAAAAACACTACTTGACGACATTGCAAGAAAACATTCAGTGTCAAACTGTCCGATAAAGCAGCTTAGTATTCATCCAAAGTGTCCACTCTGGGAATAGACAGACCCCGTTCCTTCAAGGCCTGCACCTTCACTTTCTCCGCCTCCTGCTTGCTTTGCTGCTCTACTCGCTGCTCCTCCAAGATCTCCTCAATGGAAACTTGAAGTAATGGAGTGTCGCTCTCTTTCTCTAGGTCCTGCATGAAAAAACATGATTGGTTTAACCACCGGGAAACTTCAATACACCTTAAAATTACAAAATCAAAACTGACATATGATGCAGCCTGTCAATATCAACACAGCAGAACTTATTACTTGTTGGCCCTGCCCATTGGAACCTTGATATTTACACCATGTATTAAAGGAAACAAGGGTACACAATGGCTTGGCGGGTGTAAATTCAGATGCTATATTAGAGGTTGACCGATATCAGCAGGCCGATATTTGGACAAATCGGCATCGGCCGATTTTTATCAAAATTAGGCCAATATTTCACATGCCCGTTAGCGGTGACACGGATCCGGAGCTAGGCCGAAGCCGTGGCCTTTCCTGATGCTGTGACCGCAGCGGCAATCCACGGATTGCCGCCGCTGTCACAGCATCAGGAAAGGCCGCGGCTTCGGCCTAGCTCCGGAGCCACGGCCATCTTGGTACATCCAGCGCGTCGGCCCTCCCGTTTACGCCCACAGAGGAGGAGGGGCCACACTCGTGGGACACACACACCGCTCTCTGGTGTCTGTACTACAGGGAGATTGGGTTTTTACTGGGGGGGGGGGGGGGTGACAATTTTTTGCACCAGTGCCACTTGCCATCGGCCAGTGGAAATTAGTGCCGCCTTCCATCCAGTGCCACCTGTCAATGCCAATACCAGTGCCACCTTCCATCCAGTGCCACCTAAAGCCATCATTGCCATCTGCCAATGCCAACCAGTGATAACTATTGCCATCTGCCAATCAGTGCCTTCTGCTAGTGCCATCCAGTACCACACAAAAAAAAAAAAAAAAAAAAAAAAAACTGGACCACCCAACTCTTCTCCACACAGCCACAGCTATCTCGATCTTTAACACATATAGCACTCCACGAGGGATTGCCAGCTATTGCTTCTCCTCTGCAACCCTTGTTTGCCTTGGAGGTGCTCTCAATGGAAGAAAAAAAAAAAAAAGAAGAAGAAGATGACAAGGTGGGAAAGGCCAAGTCTCAGACCCCAATAAAGTGAAGCCATCCTGTAAGAGAAGGTTCAAGGGACCGCACAGAAACACAGCTTTTCTGGCTAACAAAGTAATAGAAGTTTAAATGGCTAACAGGCACGATTTACAGTTTAACTCGATTTGCATCTGTCTATCCAGTACTTGGATTTATTTTATACACCAGTTTGTCGACTTGAATTCTCAGGGACCAGGAGCCTGTGAATGGGCAGCAGTGCAATCTAGTCCTGCCCCCACCTGTGAATGCAGGACACCCAAATGGTCACAAGTACTACTTTTCCCTCCGAGTCAGAGCTCAGATACAGGGGATTACAAGAAGCTCATGAAGATTTAATTTTTTTTTATTTTTTATTTATAAAAATAACACAATCCCACCACACACACCATTTGGTATGTGTTAATACATAATATTATTCATTGGTAGTCTCGAAAAAAAAAAAAAAAAAAAAGTTAGCACAAAAAGATGACACTAAAAGTAGGCAAACAAAAAGGATAGATTATAGTTAAGTGCATTTGCAGCTCTATACTGCTACCTTAAAAAGGGGTTGTAAAAAAGTAACTTTTTTTTCTAAATAGCTTCCTATACCATAGTGCAGTCCTCCTTCACTCACCTCATCCTTCCATTTTGCTTTTAAATGTCCTTATTTCTTCTGAGAAATCCTCACTTACTGGTGTCGCCCTGGTGTGGAGTGTCGTGCTCGCCCCCTCCCTTGGACTACAGGAGAGTCAGGATGCCCACCAACATACAGCTCCTTTCTTTACCTGCAACGTAGTGTCCCGACTCTCCTGTAATCCAAGGGAGGGGGCGAGCACAACACTCCACACCAGGGAGAAAGTCTTGCATTACAGTGTGGATTTACAGACAGAACAGGAAGTGAGGATTTCTCAGAAGAAATTAGGACATTTAAAAGTGTTTTACTCACCTGAGCCCTTTCGTTCCCTCGGCAGAGATGCGCTCTTCCTCTGCCCCTTTCCCTCGGCTCTTGATTGAATAGATTGACAGCAGTGGGAGCCAATGGCTGCGCATTTGTGAATGTACACAGATGCAGTACTTGGGAAAAGGTATTTACGTTAGGAGAAACTTCTACAACATGAACACTCGATGCGGGGGGGGGGGGTTGTAGGAGGGAAGAGCTACCAGCGCTGCCGGGGAACCCCAGAAGTCGAGGAACAGAGGTCAGAGCCACTGTACCAACAATGCAATGTTAGAACAGCAGGGGAGATTGCTGTACTATTGTGTTTTGACAGCCCCCCCACCAGAACACTCCAGTCAGCCATTGGCTGAGACTCCCCGACTGGGAGCCAGTCAACAGACCTTTTCCAGTCAGGAGTTTTCTGTCAGACCAGCCATCATACATCGGAGCCGAACGTCAGCCGGTTTCTATTGAACTGGCTGATGTGGGCCGACACTAGCCATACTAGGCTTTAAATATAGTAGCTACATCACAAAGTGTGCCCTTGCCGATACACACTCACCGGCCACTTTATTAGGTACACCTTGGAAGTACCGGGTTAGACCCCCTTTTGCCTTCAGAACTGCCTTAATTCTTCATAGCATAGATTCAACAAGATGTCAGAAACATTCCTCAGAGATTGTGATCCAAATTGAAAGTTGTCTCGTCTCAATGTATAAATGCATAGAGTTGCTGCCATGTGATTGGCCGATTAGCAATTTGTGTCACCAAGTGATTGAACAAGCGTACCTAATAAAGTGTCCGGTGAGTGTATATGAAGAATATGACATCTTACCTCACTGGCAAGACATACAGGGATGCAGTTTCTCAAAATCTTTAAAAGCCTGAGGCTGCTCAACCCTGCATTAAACACGCATCTTAAAAAAATATTTCCCATTTAAAACTAGACCGGAAAAATGATTTCATTAGCCTACTTACAATTTCCCCGAGGAGAACCACATTCTCGCCTCTCACAACAAATATTCCTCTGGGGATATCACCATATTTCTTCCCAACGTGTATCCGCTCTACGGTCTGATGCAGCACAAGATTAGCTATGGAGAAAAAACACCGACATGAGTGCCTGTAATTACTCCTAGAAAAATTACTTGTAATTATACACAAAATAATTATTCGTGCATAAAAAAACAAAAAAGAATAAAGACTTTCCTGAGCAACGAGTGCACAATAATGCTCAAATTATGGTTGGGAAAAGGAAGTAGGAAAAAAATAATGCATCATTTATAATTATACTGCAATTGTAAAGGGGGAGGTAGATGTCCCCTCCTGGCGCCTATAAGAACGTTTAAGCGGCGGAACTGCTGCTATGATCTTTCTTATGCGCAGAATTGCCAACATGGAAGAAAGTCATCTTAATGATGCCTATAGCTGCAAGCATCATTCAGATATCCCCCCCACCCCAAAGTCAAGGACGTCATATGACGCCCACCCAGAATGGGAGATCCCATCTGTGGACGTCATGACTATAGCTGGGTAATGAAGTGGTTAAGGATGAGGCAAGAAAAAAGTGAAGGAAAGATATAAGTCTTGTTTGCAGGAAGCCATGTGGTAGAAGGTGCTCTGGTCGGATGATCCCAAAATTGAACTTCTTGGCCTAAAAGCAAGACACTATATGTGGTGGAAAAAAAAACAAACACTGCACATCACCCAGACACCATCCCCACCGTGAAACATGGTGGCGGCATCATGTTGTGGGGATGCTTTTCTTCAGTAGGGACACAGAAGCTGGTCAGAGTTGATGGGAAGGTGAATAGAATCAAAAACAGGGCAATCTTAGAAGAATAACTGTTAGAATCTGCAAAAGACTTGACTGGGGCAGAGGTTCACCTTCCAGCAGGACAACTAACTGTTAGAATCTGCAAAAGACTTGACTGGGGCAGAGGTTCACCTTCCAGCAGGACAACTACCCTAAACATACAGCCAGAGCTACAATGGAATGGAATCAAAGAATGATCCAATCATAAAAATTCCAATTGAGTATCTGCGGAAAGACTTGAAGATTGAACACAGACACTCTCCATCCAATCTGAGAGAGCTTGAGCTACCTTGCAAAGAAAAATGGGCAAAAAAAAAAAAATGTCTCTAGATGTGCAAAGCTGGTAGAGACATCCAAAAATTAATAAATAAATTTGCCGTGAAAGGCGATTCTTAGGGCTGTGACTGATTAAAATTGGTGTTCGATTAATCGTTTTTTTTTTTTTAATCGAGCGACTAATTTCGATTAATTAACGCACATACAGATACAACTACTTTTAGCTGATCTCCTTGCGTTGCAACTCTGCATTAGTCAGTGGTAAATGTGGTGGGGGCAGCATGAGGGCAGATGTGTATATTACAGCATCTGCCCCCATGCTTTAATATATACACACACACACACACACACGCCTCCCATACTGCAAGAATATACAAATCTGCCCCCACATGTACATTACAGCAGCATGGGGGCAGAGGTGTACATTACAGCATGGGAGCAAATGTGTATATTACCACATCTGCCCCCATGCTTTACTATACAGGATGGTTGTCCTCTCTTACCTACATCAGGCAGACAGACCCGTCCACAGAGAAGCTGATGGACACGTGCTAGGGAAGATACAAGCAGGCGGGCGGCTGATGATGATGTCAGTGCGCCACTACTTGGCTGCCGCCGGGTGGACCAAGATGGCCACAGCTCCGGAGCTAGGCCGAAGCCGCAGCCTTTCCTATGGGCGAGACCGGAGCTCACTCTGCGGATCGTCGATCAAAGAAATTAACGATTAATCGAACAATTAATCGTTAATTTCTGCAGCCCTAGTGATTCTATAAAGTATTGACTCAGACGGGCTGAATACAAATTCACGTCACATTTTTCACCCCCCCCCCCCCTTTAATGTTGAAAAAAACATTTATATCATATAAAAAAAAAAAAAGTCCTTCCACTTCACAATGATGTGTCACATAAAATCCCCCCTTCCAAAGAATATTAAAAAAAAACACACACACACACACACACACACACACACACACACACACACACACACTTTTGGTTGCAACATAAAAAATGTGGAAAATGTTAAAGGGGTATGAATACTTTCAGGGCACTGTATATTTTTCCTCTTAACAGTAGTTGAAACAAACTACTGGAAGGAACAAAAGGGGCTATCACACACACACAACTTTGCCTATATAAATCAAAAGGTTATTTGCATGACAAATGTTTAACTTTCAGCTATAACAAGCATTTCCCTACAAACATTTGAATGCCACAGATTTTTGTTGAGTTACATGTAAAGGACATCTTTGAGCTGCCAACACCCCAAACAAATATTACATAAAGAAAAAGGGAGGTATAAACATAAAAATGGAAGCCATGGGGGAACGAACACACACACACACACACACACACCCCTTGCTTCCACGTGGTAATAATCAGCTCCTGCACAGGACAAGAGGGAGCGCCAACAGCAGCTAGGCCTTGGGAGCCTATGGGCAATGTCCCAATCTCCCTTACACAAAAGATCATGAAGGGACAGGAGCAAATTAAAAAGTTGAAGTACAGATTTTTTTTTTTTTTAAAACAGTTTAGATAGGCGGAAGGGAAGATTTTTAAGAATAGTTCAGGTTTTCTTCCACTTGAAGCTTTGAAAATGAAAGCTAAAAGCCAATTGGTTGTTAAGCACAGCTGCACCATCTTTCAGAAATTCCTCATGTATTTCTATATTTCTAGTGACGACGCAAATAATGTGCAACAATCCACTTCATCCTGTGTCATCTTGGACCACCAATTGTGCTTCACTACTTGTCAACAAGATTATGTTCACAAAAAAAAAAAAACAAAAAAAAAAAAAAACCCCCATGCAAAAGTTCTGCTAAAGTAAACAAAACATTAAAAAAAAACACTTAAAGCGGAGTTCCAGCCAAAAATGAAACTCAAGATTTAAGTACTGGTGCAATTAATATCGCCCCCCATGCCACATTTTGTTGCGGGAGTGGGTATCCAGTTTTGACAGGCACCCAGCTCCCACTGCCTCCCCTGGCGCTGGAAGAAAGGTCACCTCTCCCCCTCCCCCCATATTCTTGTACACGTCACAGGTCCCAGAAGAATGCCCGGATAGCAGCATTGCTAACGCATGCGCAGTGAGCTGTGAAGCCACAGCCGAATGCTGGTGCCGCAGAAAGGGAGGGGGGGGGGGGGGGGGAGAAGCAAGGCTTAGTGCGCCGCGCGTGTTTATTAAAAAAGTCAGAAGCTACACTTTTTGTACCTGCTGACTTTTAAAAGGGTGGAACTCCACTTAATGCCATTATAAATATAGGGAATACGGGAGCGTTATGTCTGAATAGTACACAGATAATTTATGTATTGCTGCCACCTTGTGGCAAACATGCATTAGTGCAGGCAATTGAACAGCAAGTATAAAATGAACAAAATTGGCTAAAACAAATGTTCATTTTGCATGCCAGATGGACCTTCTTGTACCATTACAATCTTATTGTATCATCCATTCTGCCTTTTCTTACAAAAGGACCAATGA
This sequence comes from Rana kukunoris, assembly GCA_029574335.1. Lineage (NCBI taxonomy): Eukaryota > Metazoa > Chordata > Amphibia > Anura > Ranidae > Rana > Rana kukunoris. The sequence continues at coordinate 482,985,644 of CM056051.1, forward strand.
TGCTCCGATAGATTTATTTTTTTATGTATTTTATGCACGCACACACGTGTGTCAGAAGGCCTAGCATTGCGCATGTCAGAGACTGCCATACCTCTCCGAAATCCCCAGACAGAGCAATACATTGAGCAGCAGTTTGCTGGCCTTGCATGCCGTGACGCATGAAGAGACTTTGGAAATATAAGCAAATCTTATGAACACATTTTTTAATTATTGCACAAGTTGGATACGAACAGACAAGAGATTGAAGTTTGTTGCATGAATACAGACAGACAATCTTACCACCAAGAGAGGTTCTGTAGGTTTGTTGAACAGTTACATTTTTAACGTTTAACTTAACTTTGGCAAAAACAATAATTTTTACTTTGTTTGGGAGAGCATAGAAGGATAACAACCCCTGTGCCATTTGTTTTCTGTCTGTTCTTCTGTTCAGAAGATCTCACCTCACTTTCTGCTCCCCATTGGATTTTAAAAATGTTGGGTTGTTAAAAAAAAAAAAGGGGGGGGGGGGGGGATTGGTGATAAAGCTTCAGACACCTTCTCCACCACCCCCCAATAACTCCACTTTCACACGGGGCAGATCCACTCAGTAGGAGATCACTCCGTTGATCTCTGCTGAGCTAGCGGTTGACAGGTCCGTGTCTGCTCACTGAGCGGGTAGGGACCCGTCAAAGCCCAACTGATGTCTATCAGGAGATCAAACGAAAAGCAGACAGCGTGTCCATTTTGGAACACATCTCTGCCGACATCCGCCAGCCCATAGTAGTCAATGGGTGGCCCGCTCAGATCTGTCTGAAAAACGGACAGGCAGGTCTGAGCAGGCTTATCATGTGAATAGGGGCCCAAGGCCCCTTTTACACGTGCGGACCATATGTCCCTTTTTCATCCATCCGTTGCGGATGAAAAAGGGACATACATTGGTCTATATGCGATTGCGGGCGACAGCGGATAAACATCCACCGACACCTGTAATCACCAGCCTCCGCAAAGATACGATTTTGCAGACGGAAGAAAAGCCTATTTTTTGTTCGGTCTGCGATTGGATGAACACGGACACATGGTCCGTGTTCATCCAACCCCCCCATAGGGGAGAGCGGAGAAAAGACAGTGTGGTCCCTGTACAGTGTGCGGGGACCGCCCTGTCATCCGACGGCTCAGCAGGGATCTACGGAGCGATCCCCACTGAGCTTACAGAGTGCACAGATCATTACTGACATAACAGGAGTGGCTTTTCCTTCCCAGAGGTAGATTTCCTCACTTCCCCATCGTCTCCCTCCGTTTGTTACCCAGAGACTGCCTGTATATAAAAATGATTGTATTCATTTTTGTGTACTTCCCGTGTTATCGCTAGAGTCAAATTAGTCCTCCTAATTCTTATTTTTGAGACTACAGAATAAGCTTTTATGTTGCAGAAAATAGCAAAGGGATGGATTTAAGTAGATTATCAAGAGAAAAATGGGATAGGGCCGACACCTTTCAGCCCACAAAAATCCTGCTTGTTGTCAGCCCCACAATAGGAAACTAGGAACGAACATTTTTTTGACAAATCAATGGGTCTGCTCCACTTGCAGTGTCTTTAACCACTTCAGCCCCGGACCATATTGCTGTCCAAAGACCAGAGCACTTTTTGAGATTCGGCGCTGCGTCGCTTTAACTGACAATTGCGCGGTCGTGCGACGTGGCTCCCAAACAAAATTGGCGTCCTTTTTTTCCCACAAATAGAGCTTTCTTTTGGTGGTATTTGATCATCTCTGCGGTTTTTATTTTTTGCGCTATAAACAAAAACAGAGCGACTATTTTGAAAAAAATGCAATATTTTTTACTTTTTTCTATAATATCCCCAAAAATATATAAAAAAAAAATATTTTTTCCTCAGTTTAGGCCGATACGTATTCTTCTACATATTTTTCGTTAAAAAAAAAAAATCGCAATTAGCGTTTATTGATTGGTTTGCGCAAAAGTTATAGCGTTTACAAAATAGGGGGTAGTTTTATGGCATTTTTATTATTTTTTTTTTTTACTAGTAATGGCGGCGATCAGCGTTTTTTTTCGGTACTGCGATATTATGGCGGACACTTCGGACACTTTTGACACATTTTTGGGACCATTGGCATTTTTTTAGCGATCAATGCTATAAAAATGCATTGGATTACTATAAAAATGCCATTGGCAGTGAAGGGGTTAACACTAGGGGGCGGGGAAGGGGTTAAGTGTGTTCCTAGTGTGTTCTAACTGTATGGGGGGGTGGACTTACTAGGGGGAATCACTGATTTTCTGTTCATACATTGTATGAACAGAAAATCAGCGTTTCCCCCGCTGACAGGAACGAGCGCTGTGTGTTTTCACACACAGCTCCCGTTCCCCGCTCTGTAACGAGCGATCGCGTGTGCCCGGCGGCGATCGCGCCCGCCGGGCACACGCACGGGACTCGGGGGCGAGCGGGGGGCGCGCGTGCGGGCCGCCGGCGGCGCGCACGCGCCCCCTAGTGGCCGCGAAAAGCGCGACGTAGAGCTACGGGCTCTCGCGCACCCGTGCCGACCTGCCGCCGTATAACTGCGGCGGCTGGTCGGCAAGTGGTTAAAGGGATACAACACAGGAAAAACATGCATGGATACCGCATACACTTTTTGTTGGCCCAACATGCGCTACCTTTTCCAAAAGCCTATGTAAGCTATGCAGGCTTTTGGGCCAACAGAGCTCTCCTCAGTGCTCAGCTGCCCCCCCCCCTCAATACTTACCTGAGCCCATCCAGCGATGTTGCACCAGAACCTTGACTGTCCGTAATACACACACACACACACACACTTACTTCCATGAAAATAGTATTCTTAAAATGGACATCTTTAAAAGGACAGCCTCATGTCTTGAATAGAAGAGATGACAGGGTCTATGTAATTTTTGTTCCAACAGTCTCTCAAAAACCTGGTTATAAAAGCCCATTCCAAAAACAGCCCAACACTGAACATTCAAGAACAGTTCTCACCAAATTGGTCGATGCTTCTCAAGTATCCAATGAGAGTTCTTCCATCTCTGAGAAGGACCAAATGTTTTTCTGTAAAGAAAAGAAGTTAAAAAATGTAGGACTATAAAGTAGAAGTTCAGTCTCAAATGATACAGAGATAAAACAAATCTCCCTACATAAGTTTTACATGTATATCTGCTGTCCTATTTATAGCAACCTATCTCCCATCTCAGAGAGCTTGTCAAAAGTGAACAGACTGAGAACAGGAAGGAGGAGGAGAAAGCCAAGGAACTTTTCACTTTGAGAGATAAAAAAAAAACACTGCAGCTCAAATTTCATGAAATCGGGTTTACATCCACTTTACCTGCTCCAATCCAAGTCCTAAACCAACTTTCCTGTAAAAGAAATGAGGACTATACTTACCCATTCTGAAGGCGCTCTTGGAGAGATCATGTGACTAGACCAGCAGCTGGCTCCATAGAAGGGGAGAGAAGATGGCAGCAATGCCTTTGCGGTAACATCACCCACAGGCTTACAATAGGGCATCAATTGTCGACTGTCCCTCTACTACACTGAAGCTGGCACTAGGAGACAGAGCCGCCATCAGCGGGGTACAGGCAGTACACCTGTAAGGGGTCCGGCGGTCCCCAGATGGCATTCTTTATTTTTTGTTCGTTAGCACCCAAACCCCCCCCCCCTAACCCCTAAGGGGCCCGGATTGCATATCACCACCCAAAGCCCCTCCGACCTCCATTTGCGGCGGCAGAACCCCAGCTTCTCGATCCTTCACTTGTGACACTCCAACCCCCGCTCCTCAATTTGCGGCGGCGGCAGCACCCCCCCCCCCCCGGTTCTCTGCTTCAGGGGGCCCCATGCCTGAAGCTTTGTAAGGCGCCCCAAAATTCATGATGACGGTCCTGCTAGGAGCTGAACATGTGACCAGAACTGAGCACCCTCAGAATAGGCAGGTATACACATCTCTCCTTTACAGGGTAGTTAGTATACAGCTTAGAACGGGGATAGGGGCAAGTTTAAAAAGAAGTATGCCTAAGATTCATCTGCAACCTTTGCTGGTTTTTATTTCCTTTTAAAATTTGCAATTATTGCCTGTGGTTTTGTCCCCCCTCTTCCCATACTTTTTTATTACAAAATAACAAATAAAAATATAGAAAGTATACTCACCTAGGTGGATGCATTGGTTCGATGCTGCATTTGCCCCCTACTGCCTCTAAAACTGAGAAATCAAAGACCACTGATCACTCAGTTCTCAGGGTTCCATGAGCAGAGAGCTGGGGACTGTCCACTTTTTTTTTATCCACCCCTCCAGCACTCACTGGAATGCTGGGCTGTGGAGGGGACAGGAGCAGCTGGCTCGGGCTGTCAGATCGATGAGACGCTAAGCCAGCTGCAGGTCCAGGCTTCTGGGCGGATACCGACCGTATTTTCGGGCTATGAGAGGTCAGCTGACATGTTGCATATTACCAACTCTTAAATGTGATGCATGTATTAGTTTTATTTGAGGCTTTATTTTCAGAAGAATAAGTTCTTGCGGATGTAGAAGTTAAGGGGTTGAAACAAACCATTTAACACAGACTTTTTTTTATTTGATTCCCCTGCAGATTTTGTAAGTTTGCCCACTTACAAAGAAATAATGGGTCTACAATTTCTATATGATAGAGACGGACTATAAACTAAACGGGGGGGGGGGGGGGGGGGTGTCTGCGCATTATCAGTGCAGACCCACCAGGGATGCACAATATCACCCACCATGGATGCCAATCAGTGCCAGTGATTGTCCACCAGTGCTGCAAATAAGTGCCTCATCAGTGCAGCCTCAACGAAGGCAAAATCTTACTTATTTGCAACATTTAAACAGAAACATTTAAGTATTTTTTTTATTTTTTATTATTTGTAGCCCCCCCCCAAAAAAAAAAAAAAAACAGTGGTGATCAAATACCACCAAAAGAAAGCGCCATTTGTGTGTGTGTGTGTGGGGGGGGGGGTGATACAAATGTCATACGTGTACAGTGTTGCATGACCGGGCAATTGTCATTTAAAATGCGACAGCTCTGAAAATTCGCCCCGGGCAGGAAAGGGGTTCCCAGTATTGAAGTGGTTAAAGGGTACTCGGCCTGAAAATAAGTTGAGAAATACTGTTCTATACAACTGTTGCTAGCAACAGTATTGCTCCATACAAATTAGAGGATACTGTAGAGACGGTCATTACCAATTTGTTTTTTAGCAACAAGTTCAATTGTACTGGTTACAATTTCACTTCCCTCTTAGTTGCATGCATGACTCCAAACATTTACTAATTTTCAATATTTCTGCTAATGGCCAACCACCATCTCACCTGTGACAGTGGCAGATGCTCTGCTTTTTTACTGAACATGCGACATTAATGACTAATCACATGTGCATTCACACGATCATTTTTCGGCATGAAAACAACAACAAAACAATGTTTTTTTAAAAACATCATTTAAAATGATCGTGTGTGGGCTTCACATCGTTGTTCATGTTGTGAAAAACGAAAAAATAAAAAATAAATAAATGTGAACATGCTGCACTTTCACATCGTTTAAAAAAAAAAATTTAATTTTTCAGGTTGTAAAAAAATGATCGTGTGTGGGCTAAAATTACATTTTTAAAACCACGCATGCTCAGAAGCAAGTTATGAGACGGGAGCGCTCGTTCTGGTAAAACTACCGTTCATACTGGAGTAAGCACATTCATCACGCTGTAACAGACAAGAAAAAAAAAAAAAAAAAAAGCATGAATCGTCTTTTACCAACAAGGAATCAGCTAAAAGCAGCCCAAAGGCGAATGGAACTTCCCCTTTAAAGTGCCATCGTACGTGTTGTATGTCACCGCACTTTGTTCGTCATTTTTAAAAAACCGATGGTGTGTGTGTGGGCAACGTCGTTTTTAATGATGAAGTTAGAAAAACGTCGTTTTTTTGGACATGCTGAAAAACTACGTTCTTTTTTCATGCCGAAAAATGATCGTGTGTACGCGGCATTACACCTTCACTCATGAGAATGTGCAAAAGCAGTCACCTTCCTGACAGCAGGGAGAGCACCGTCACACAGACTCCCCTTGCTGCCCAGAGTTCTAAATCTATTATTGGTACAATATATTTTTATAAAATATTTTGCTCCTAAACGTGTGCGTGTCACACTTTGAATGACAATTGCGTTGGCATACAATGTGTACTGATGTATATGAAAAAAAACACACACACTTTCATTGGGTTGTTGAATTTAAAATCACCACTGAGTTTGTTATAAAATTAAGCAAAAAAAAAAAAAAAAAAAAGTTATCCATAAAAGTGGCAGGAAATATGGAGAATTGCTTCAATCTATGTAACAAAAGTATCCGCCAGACTCAAAACAAAAGCTTCTGGATGAAAATCTGACAGGAGATAATTAGTGATTGCACCTGCGAAGGAGCCAAATCATTATATAATCTGGGTTCCAAGGCAGGTGCAATCACTCATCCACATTACCTGTCAGATTTCTATCCAGGAGCTTTTGTTTTGGAGTCACCCGTCCAGGATTGGACAGGTGATCTGTCTATCAAAGTGCCCGGGGAAGGGGTTATACATGATGAGGCACGGCGTGGAACACACAGCTATTTAAATGAAAGCTGTTGTGTTCCCCCAGCGCATATTAAAGGGGAGGTTCCCCTAAAAAGAAACTTTTAACATTGCCTGTGTCTTGTTAATAACATTTAGAATCGGCTGGTAGTTTAGAATCGGCTGGTAGTTTAAAAAAAAAAAAACACCCGTACATACCATTTTCGGCATGTACTCTCACCGCTGCTTCCGGGTCTGGCGGCCGGGGATGGGAGGGCCTGCTTCATTGACAGGCATCCGATCGACGCTAACAGCGTGTCACGAGATGCCAAAAGAAGCCAACCGTTGGTGCGCATGCGCCGTATAGAGCCGCACCAACGTTCTGCTTCTTTCGGCATCTCGTGACGCGCTGTATGCGTCGATCGGATGCCTGTCCCCGGCTGCCAGACCCGGAAGCGGCGGTGAGAGTACATGCCGAAAATGGTATGTACGGGTGTTTTTTTTTTTAAAACTACCAGCCGATTCTAAATGTTATTAACAAGACACAGGCAATGTTAAAAGTTTCTTTTTAGGGGAACCACCCCTTTAACTAGATGTCGGCAGTGGCGGGGGGAGACGTGGCTGCATCTGGGGACATGTGGCTGCATTTAAAAAAAAAAAAAAAAAATAGTATCGGTAAGTACATGAGAAAAAAAAAAAAAGTATCGGTACTTGTGAAACTCGGTCCTAAAAAAGTGGTATTGGGACAACCCTAGTTCATACAAAGTATGAACAGCAATTAGTCATGTCCCCTAGGGAGTCCCCCCCCCACAGTTAGAACACACCCAGGGAATATACTTAACCCCTTCCCCACCCCCTAGTGTTAACCCCTTCCCTGGTAGTGGCAATTTTATACTAATCCAATGCATTTTTATAGCACTGATCGCTATAAAAATGCCAATGGTCCCAAAAATGTGTCAAAAGTGTCCCCCATAATATCGCACAAAAAAAAATTTTTTTTTTTATAAAAATGGCATAAAACTACACTGTATTTTGTAAACACTATAACTTTTGCGCAGACCAATCAATAAATGCTTATTGCGATTATTTTACGGAAAATATGAAGAACGTATCGGCCTAAACTGAGGAAAGAAAATGTTTTTTTTATATATTTTTGGGGGGATATTATATTAAAAAAAATATTCATTTTTTCTAAATAGTCGCTCTATTTTTGTTTATAGCGCAAAAACTAAAAACCGCAGAGGTGATGAAATACCACCAAAAGAAAGCTCTATTTGTGAGGAAAAAAAAAAAAAAAAAGACACCAATTTTGTTTGGGAGCCACGTCGCACGACCGTCAGTTAAAGCGCCGCAGTGCCGAATCGCAAAAAATGCTCTGGTCTTTGTCCAGCAATATGGTCCGGCTGTTAAGTGGTTAAAGGGGATGTAAAGATTGTTGTTTTTTTTTGTTTTTTTTTCTTTGTTTTTTGTTTTCTTTTTTTAAATAACAGGTCATACTTACCTTCGCTGTGCACCTCGTTTTGCACAGAAAAGCCCCGATTCTCGTCTTTTGGGGTCCCTCGACAGCTCTTGGCTCCTCCCGTAACAGATAAACCCCCCCGCCCCCCTCAGAAGCGCCCTCTCTCAAGGGGGTTACCTTGCGGGCCCACTCCCAAGTCCTGTACTCGGCGTCCATAGCCGCCAACTACAGGACTCAGTCCTGCCCCCCACACCTGCATCATTGGAGTTGATTGACAGTAGGGCCGAAACAACTAATCGATTAATCGACAACTAATTGATTATGAAAATTGTAATCTATTCATTTCATAATCGATTAATTGGCCAGTAACATAATTGGGTTAAAAAAAAAAAAATTGCCCTTTATAGTACAAAAAGGCAAATCGCTACTGTAAATATTACAGTCACTGGCCCACAGTAAAAAAACTACAGTAGTGATTATTTGCTCTTTGTACTTTTTTTTGTTTTTTAACCCCATTATGTTACTAAACATCTCAAGCCGGGGTCACACCTCTATTTTTTGGTGCTGGAAAAGATCAGAAGTTCTCACCTTAACCACTTCATATCCAGGCCATTGTAGTTTGACGGCTACAAGGCGGCTCTACAATTCCGGGAGGCGCGCACCCACCACGTCACACAGGTGCCGATGTGCGTGCCTGGTGGCCGCGATGTCCGCCAGGCAATCGGCAGTTACAGAGCCAGGGATGTTGGTGTGTGCGTGTATATATATATATATATATATATATATATATATATATATATATATATATATATACACACACACACACACGTCCTGTCAGGGAGAGGAGAGCGATAGTATTTCCCATGTACATAGGGACACAGATAGGTCACCTCCCCCAGTCAGTCCCCCTCCCCCACAGTAACAATCACTCCAAGGGAACACATTTAACCCCTTCCTCGTCCCCTAGTGTTAACCCCCCTCCCTGCAAGTCACATGTATACAGTAATCAGTGCATATTTATAGGACCATTTGCTGTATAAATGTGAATGGTCCCAAAAATATGTCTGCCATAATGTCGCAGTCCTGACAAAACTTGCATACCACCATTATTAGTATAAAAAAAAAAAATATATATATATATATATATATATATATATATATATATATATATATATATATATATATATATATATATATATATATATATCTTCGATCCCCTATTTTGGCGCTATAACTTTTGCGCAAACCAATCACTATACCCTTATTGCGATTTTTTGTTTACCAAAAATATGTAGGATAGGTTTTCTAAATTGTCAGTCTTTTTGTTTATAGCGCAAAAAAAACAAAAAGCCGCAGGGATGATCAAATATCACCAACAGAATGCTTTATTTGTGGAAATCCCTCCTCTCTAACATTACCATTGAAAGTAAAAGAAAACCCCACATTTTGGGTTGTCCCCAGAAAAGTAATAGAAGGGAAATCTTCCAATGGGGATACTAACTCTGGTGATCTGGGGGTTCCCCTAGGAATTCCTTTAATTTGGAGGGATTTCCTCACTTCCTGTCTGGCTATAGGACAGGAAGTGAAGGGAAATCTTCCCAATGGGACACAAATGCCAAAAAAAGATATAGATATATAATCTGACAGGGGTTATTACCCTTCCTTACTCTAACCAAAAAAAAAAAGAAAAAAGCAGAGTCCTGCCTATAGTTGTACTGTAATGTGTGTTTGGTGAGGAGTTTGGCCCTCTGGGCTCTCCAGACACAAGAAGAGCAGAGCCAGCCTTCCTGCGTCCAGGAGCAGTCAGGGGTCACTAAATTGGCCTCATCTCACAGACGTGTCACCATCACCTGAGAACTACAAGTCCCAGCAAGCCCCCCACACACACACAGAAGACATACGAGAGGAGGAATACTGACTGTCTATGTCCTCTATGAGACTAGCTGTCCCCGGCATATAATTCATTCTGCTTCCCGCCCCCCCGACCGGGGCTTCTCTTCACACGGGACACCGCTCAACACCGGCAACCGGAAGTTCCACCATCCTTCACATTCCACTTCCGGCGGCACGGCAGGCTTTTAGAGGCGTGGGTTTCGCAGGAGTGACCTCGCGCAGGCGCGGCCACCGTATGTTACACAATGATTGGACGGAACACCTCAGAGAAGCTTGGTGTTGGTGAGTGACTTTTGTAGTGGGCGTTACCAGTGCGTTTATGTTTTCTGATTGGCGGAGGGGAGATGCTGGGGCTGGCCAGGTGCTACAGCGGTGATAAGCGGGCATGCGCGAACCGTGGTCTTTGGCCATTGGAAAAAAATGAATGTTGACGCAACGGTAAAGTTTTACTCATGATTGGACAGGATCATTATAAGGACAAATGAGGGCGGGAACTTTAGAAAAATGACAGCTAATTCCCTTCACTTCTCATTGGCTGTACAAACCTCTAGTGGGCGTGGGAATTTTCACGCGCTCACGTCCTATTAGCTGTTTTAGCGGCTCGGGCCCTGTGATTGGCTGTCACCCGGTTGCCGTCTTGGGCTCCGCGGCTGCGCAGTAGGAGTGTGTTTGCGCGGCTGTGTCTACAGTTAGTTCCATGTCTGCCGCGCACAGAGCCGGGGATGGCGGCGGATATTACCCGGGAGGGGAGGTGCTGGGCCGGCAGAGGCAGGAGGAGGCGCCGGCGGGCTGGGGAGCCGGCTATTATCCTCCGGAGACTGGAAGAAGCTGGCCGGGAGGCGGGGAGATGGGAGGAGCCGGCGGAGCTCAGGTAAGGGGAGGAGAGGGCTGCGGGCAGGAGGGGGTGTGATCACCCAACTCGGCCACTGTCTGAGGGGGGCGCTGTGTGCCCCGAGCAACGCCACATCTAACTTCGCATCCCAATCTGTCATCTCCATCCCCCCTCTTCACTGTCATCCCCCCCTCCCTGTCCCCCCCCTCTTCACTGTCACCCCCCATCCCCCCTCTTCACTGTCACCCCCATCCCCCCCTCTTCACTGTCACCACCCCCCCCCCTCCCTCTTCACTGTCACCCCCCCCCCCTCTTCACTGTCACCCCCCCTCTTCACTGTCACCCCCCCTCTTTACTGTCACCCCCCCTCTTTACTGTCACCCCCCCCTTTACTGTCACCCCCCTGTCACCCCCCCTCTCACTGTCACCCCCCCTCTTCACTGTCACCCCCATCCCCCCCTCACTGTCACCCCCATCCCCCCTCTTCACTGTCACCCCCCCCCCTCTGTTGTCACCCCCATTCCCCCTCACTGTCACCCCCATCCCCCCTCTTCACTGTCACCCCCATCCCCCCCTCTTCACTGTCACCCCCCCACTGTCACCCCCCCCCCTCTTCACTGTCACCCCCATCCCCCCCCTCTTCACTGTCACCCCCATCCCCCCTCTTCACTGTCACCCCCATCCCCCCCTCTACTGTCACCCCCATCCCCCCCTCTTCACTGTCACCCCCATTCCCCCTCTTCACTGTCACCCCCATCCCCCCCCTCTTCACTCCCCCACTTTCCATCCCCCCCCTCTTCACTGTCACCCCCATCCCCCCCTCTTCACTGTCACCCCCATCCCCCCTCTTCACTGTCACCCCCTCCCCCCCCTCTTCACTGTCACCCCCATCCCCCCCCTCTTCACTGTCACCCCCCCCCCCCTCTTCACTGTCACCCCCATCCCCCCCCTCTTCACTGTCCCCCCCATCCCCCCCCTCTTCACTGTCACCCCCATCCCCCCCTCTTCACTGTCACCCCCATCCCCCCCCTCTTCACTGTCACCCCCATCCCCCCCCTCTTCACTGTCACCCCCATCCCCCCCCTCTTCACTGTCACCCCCATCCCCCCCCTCTTCACTGTCACCCCCCCCCCCCTCTTCACTGTCACCCCCATCCCCCCCCTCTTCACTGTCACCCCCATCCCCCCCTCTTCACTGTCACCCCCATCCCCCATCTCTTCACTGTCACCCCCACTCTTCACTGTCACCCCCATCCCCCTCTTCACTGTCACCCCCATCCCCCCCCTCTTCACTGTCACCCCCATCCCCCCCCTCTTCACTGTCACCCCCATCCCCCCCCTCTTCACTGTCACCCCCATCCCCCCCCTCTTCACTGTCACCCCCATCCCCCCCCTCTTCACTGTCACCCCCATCCCCCCCCTCTTCACTGTCACCCCCATCCCCCCCCCTCTTCACTGTCACCCCCATCCCCCCCCTCTTCACTGTCACCCCCATCCCCCCCCCCCCTCTTCACTGTCACCCCCATCCCCCCCCTCTTCACTGTCACTGTCACCCTCTTCTTCACTGTCACCCCCATCCCCCCTCTTCACTGTCACCCCCATCCCCCCCACTGTCACCCCCCATCCCCCCCTCTTCACTGTCACCCCCATCCCCCCCCTCTTCACTGTCACCCCATCCCCCCCCTCTTCCTGTCACCCCCATCCCCCCCCTCTTCACTGTCACCCCCATCCCCCCCCTCTTCACTGTCACCCCCATCCCCCCCTCTTCACTGTCACCCCCATTCACCCCTCCATTCACCCCCCCCCCCTCTTCACTGTCACCCCCATTCCCCCCTCTTCACTGTCACCCCCATTCCCCCCTCTTCACTGTCCCCCCATTCCCCCCTCTTCACTGTCACCCCCATTCCCCCCTCTTCACTGTCACCCCCACCCCCATTCCCCCCTCTTCACTGTCACCCCCATTCCCCCCTCTTCACTGTCACCCCCATTCCCCCCTCTTCACTGTCACCCCCATTCCCCCCTCTTCACTGTCATCCCCATTCATTCCCCCCTCTTCACTGTCATCCCCATTCCCCCCTCTTCACTGTCATCCCCATCCCCCCCTCTTCACTGTCATCCCCATCCCCCCCTCTTCACTGTCATCCCCATCCCCCCCTCTTCACTGTCATCCCCATCCCCCCCTCTTCACTGTCACCCCCATCCCCCCCCCCTCTTCACTGTCACCCCCATCCCCCCCCCCTCTTCACTGTCACCCCCAATCCCCCCTCTTCACTGTCACCCCTTCCCCCCTCTTCACTGTCGTCCCCGTCTCCCTCTTTTCTGTCATCCCCCTCTTTGCTGTCTGTCATCTCCATCCTCACCATCTTCACTGCTAATCTATCATCTCCATTCTCATCCTTCACTGTCTTCTCTATCTTCATCATCTTCACTGCTAAGCTATCATCTCCATCCTGCTCTTCGCTGTCATCTCCTTATCTCCACACGTCACTGTCATCTCCATCCTCATCGTCACTGTAATCTTCACCCCCCTGGTCACTGTCTGTCATTTCCATCCTCCTCTTCACTATCTGTCATCTTTACTGATATCTGCCATCTCCATCCTCAACTTCACTGTGGATATATGTCATCTCCATCCTTCTCACGTTGGATATCTGACATGCCCATCCTCATCCACTCTGCTGGTATTTGTCATCTTCATCCTATATTCACTACTGATATGTCATCTTCATCCTCTCCTCTACTGCTTAAATTTATGTCCTTCCTATTCATTGTCACTTCTGAGATCTGTCATTTTCATTCTCATCCTCATGGCTAATTTCTGTCGTCTTCATCCTCTGCTTCACTGCTTATATTTGTCATCTTCATTCTAATTTTCAGTCCTGAAATATCTCCATTCTGTTCCATTCTTAAGTTGTTGTCATCTCCATCCTCCTCTTCACCACCATTCTTTTCTTCACTGTCATCTCCATCCTTTTCTTAACTACCTGTCATCTCCATTCTCATTTTCAGGTCTGAAATATATCAACTCCATCCTCATCTTCACTTCTTATATTTATTGTCTTTGGCTTCTCTGTAGCCTTATTACTTATATCTGTCATCACCTCCTCCTTGCTACATCCCCCTGCTTGTATCTATTCTATCCTTCCCCTCTCCATTCCTTATCTCCATCCTCCTTCTTCTCATATCTATTCTGCCATTTATCTTCTCATCACCACATCTTATATGTCATGTTCATCCCTCATATCTGTCATGTCCCTAATGTTCTTCTCATCACCTCTGATATGTGTCATGTCTGTCCTCTCCTCTGTACCATGTGTTGTCTCTAATGTGTCATGCTGGTCCTTCATTATCAACATCCGATTTCACCACTGGTTTGTGATATGAATGAAAAGAAAAAACAACCAAAACAATATTTTCTATTTTCTGCTTTATCACATCCAACAAACAAATAAAACGTCCTCATAGATTGAGGCCAATATGTATTCTACTACAAACAATAAGTCTGGGCTGATTGGTCTGTGTGAACGTTATATCGTCTGGGATATAGACTGGAATGTTATATATTAGTAAGTAGGGATGGACGAACGATTTGACCCGAGCACCAGTTCAGATCGAACATTTGCCTGTTCGGCCTTTCGCCAAACACCCCCCCGATGTACACCCTGAGTGCTGCACAGAGTATTCACATTTTTCTCCTGATGAGGTGGTATTCATAGGGGGCACTGATGAACACAGATGAGGTGGCACTGATTTGCAGTACTGATGGGCACAGATGAGGTGGCATTGATAGGTTGCATTGATGGGCACAGATGAGGAGGCATTGATAGGCTTCACTGATGGCCACAGATGAGGAGGCATTGATAGGATGCACGGATGAGGAGGCATTGATAGGATGCATGGATGAGGAGGCATTGATAGGATGCATGGATGAGGAGGCATTGATAGGATGCATGGATGAGGAGGCATTGATAGGATGCACGGATGAGGAGGCATTGATAGGATGCATTGATAGGATGCACAGATGGGCATAGATGAGGAGGCATTGATAGGCTTCACTGATGGCCACAGATGAGGAGGCATTGATAGGATGCACGGATGAGGAGGCATTGATAGGAGGCATTGATAGGATGCACGGATGAGGAGGCAATGATAGGATGCATTGATAGGATGCACGGATGAGGAGGCATTGATAGGATGCATTGATAGGATGCACGGATGAGGAGGCATTGATAGGATGCACGGATGAGGAGGCAATGATAGGATGCATTGATAGGATGCACGGATGAGGAGGCATTGATAGGATGCACGGATGAGGAGGCATTGATAGGATGCACGGATGAGGATGCATTGATAGGATGCACGGATGAGGAGGCATTGATAGGATGCATTGATAGGATGCACGGATGAGGAGGCATTGATAGGATGCACGGATGAGGATGCATTGATAGGATGCACGGATGAGGAGGCATTGATAGGATGCATTGATAGGATGCACAGATGGGCATAGATGAGGAGGCATTGATAGGCTTCACTGATGGCCACAGATGAGGAGGCATTGATAGGATGCACGGATGAGGAGGCATTGATAGGAGGCATTGATAGGATGCACGGATGAGGAGGCAATGATAGGATGCATTGATAGGATGCACGGATGAGGAGGCATTGATAGGATGCATTGATAGGATGCACGGATGAGGAGGCAATGATAGGATGCATTGATAGGATGCACGGATGAGGAGGCATTGATAGGATGCACGGATGAGGAGGCATTGATAGGATGCACGGATGAGGATGCATTGATAGGATGCACGGATGAGGAGGCATTGATAGGATGCATTGATAGGATGCACGGATGAGGAGGCATTGATAGGATGCACGGATGAGGATGCATTGATAGGATGCACGGATGAGGAGGCATTGATAGGATGCATTGATAGGATGCACGGATGAGGAGGCATTGATAGGATGCACAGAATGAGGAGGCATTGATAGGCTGCACGGATGAGGAGGCATTGATGGGCTGCACTGATAGTTTGCACTGATGGGCACAGATGAGGAGGCATTGATAGGATGCATGGATGAGGAGGCATTGATAGGATGCATGGATGAGGAGGCATTGATAGGATGCACGGATGAGGAGGCATTGATAGGATGCACGGATGAGGAGGCATTGATAGGATGCACTGACAGTGTATTTTGCTCCCTGATTGGGTAAAATAACACATTTTTCTCCTGATGAGGTGGTATTGAAGGGCACTGATGAACACAGATGAGGTGGCACTGATTTGCAGCACTGATTTGTACTGATGGGCACAGATGAGGTGGCATTGATAGGCTGCACTGATGGGCACAGTTGAGGAGGCATTGATAGGCTGCACTGATGGGCACAGTTGAGGAGGCATTGATAGGATGCATAGATGAGTCCTTGATAGGATGTTCAAAAATATAGGGAATGGGGAAACATAAAAGCACTCACATGTAGCCGACATCCGAAGTAATTGAATCAAAAATAGAAAAATACTACATAGGGTAATAGAAAGGCGGACTTTTTCAGGCAATCACAAGGACATAAAAGTTAAGAAAAAATATTTAATTATATATCATAAAATCCAAGAAAAAATATTTAATTATATATCATAAAATCCAAAAACAAAGAATAAAATATACAAAAACAGGGTATACAGAATATACATAAGCAATGTTAGCTTGCATCTTGCGAGATGCAAGCTAACATTGCTTATGTATATTCTGTATACCCTGTTTTTGTATATTTTATTCTTTGTTTTTGGATTTTATGATATATAATTAAATATTTTTTCTTAACTTTTATGTCCTTGTGATTGCCTGAAAAAGTCCGCCTTTCTATTACCCTATGTAGTATTTTTCTATTTTTGCCTTGATAGGATGCACTGATGGGGACAGATGAGGAGGCATTAAGAGGCTGCACTGATGGCCACAGATGAGAAGGCATTGATAGGATGCACCGATGAGGAGGCATTGATAGGATTCATTGATAGGTTGCACAGATCAGGGGGCATTGATAGGATTCATTGATAGGCTGCACAGATGAGGTGGCATCGATGGGATGCACTGATGGGCTGCACAGATGAGGTGGCATTGATAGGATGCACTGATGGGCACAGATGAGGTGGCATTGATAGGATGCACAGATGAGGTGGCATTGATAGGTTGCATTGATAGGCTGCACTGATGGGCACAGATGAGCAGGCATTGATAGGCTGCACTGATGGGCACAGATGAGGAGGCATTGATAGGCTGCACAGATGAGCAGGCATTGATAGGCTGCACTGATGGGCACAGATGAGGAGGCATTGATAGGCTGCACAGATGAGGAGGCATTGATAAGATGCACTGATAGGTAATTTTGTTATTTTTTTCTTTTTCATTTGGGTAGTGTTGCATAACCGTGCAATTGTCATTCAGATCATGTGAGCTGAGCTGAAATCTGAATCCTGTTCTCATTCTCCAGCAATCTTTTGTGTAAGGGAACCCAGCAGCCTGGAGCCCTGGTTCCCACTGATGCTACTTTGAAATCGTTGCCTCTTTCAGCAAGGTCAGCACGATTTCAGGTGCTACTTGATAGACATCTGTGAGGCTTCATACACAGATGTCTATAGAAATCGCACCTGAAATCGGCAAAAGTAGTGCAGGAACTAATTTTGCAAATCGGTGCGGTGCCATTGCCTCCAATAGGCTGCGACTTGTCATGCGATTTGATCTCTCAAATCGCATGACAAATCGCTCCAATGTGAACCTAGGCTAATGGTCAAGGTAATTCGTTCAATTGTAATGTATTATTTAAGCAGAAATTCTCTCTCATTACTGACATGTTAGCCTTACACTAAAATGCACTGGAGATTTTGGTTGACTAAAATCCAACTAAAACAATTCGGACAAATAAAATACGACTAAATGGCATTTTAGTCAAAAGACTATGACTAAAACTAAATCGAAATTGGACGACAAAATGAACAGTGTTTATATTTAATTAGAGATGCACCGAAATTTCGGCGGCCTCAACATATCGGCCAAAAATGGTGTTTATCGTCATTTTGCCGATATGAGAAAATGCACGTTATTTAGATTTTTTTTTTTAACACGATTCTTGTGCTTATGTGTGTTTTTCATAGGTCATGTGACTCAAAAATCACATCAGAAACCTAACACAGGTGCGTTATTGCTGCGTTTTCAATGCATTTCAATAGGGAGGTGCTTTTTTTTTTTTTTTTTTTATTGACCAAAAATGTGGCAAGCAAGATTTTTAACGCCACGATGAAGCGCAATATCAGTGTGCAGACATACATAGAATTTTTAAAAGGATGCAGTTTTTTTTTATGCATTTTTCAATAAAGTTGCCAAAAATAGCAGACACTAATTTTAATATTCATTTAAATTCATGATATTAATGAAAAATTCAAATATATAATATTTGTGGAGATGCGACCCCCCCCCCCCCCCCCCCCCCCCCCTCCCGTGTCACAGGTGCATGTGAGCAATGGATGTCTGATTTTGGTAGGCTTGCTAATTGCACACCTGTGCGCTGACTTCATAATCCTCCCAGGAATAGAGGTCAGAGATCGCACTTGGGAACGGCTCCGCCTTTCAGGCAGGCGGCCTGGTGTAGGAGACAGGAGGGTTTCCAGGTGGAGACGGCTCCATGAAAGAGACAGGCATTCTCTACGAGTCTTAACCACTTAAGGACCGTGGGTGTTTTTCAGATTTGGCGTTTACAAGACTAAAACGTTCTTTTGTTGCTAGAAAATTACTTAAAACCCCCAAACATTATATATATATATATATATATATATATATATATATATATATATATATATATATATATATATATATTTCTAACACCCTAGAGAATAAAATGGCGGTCATTGCAATACTTTTTGTCACACCGTATTTGCGCAGCGGTCTTGCAAGCGCACTTTTTTTGGGAAAAAAACACTTTTTTGAATTAAATAAGACAACAATAAATTTGGCCCAATTTTTTTATATATTGTGAAAGATAATGTTATGCCGAGTAAAATGATACCCAAAATGTCACGCTTAAAAATTGCGCCCGCTCATGGAATGGCGTCAAACTTTTACCCTTAAATTCTACAGGTTGCATCTTTTGAGCTACAGAGGAGGTCTAGGGCTAGAATTATTGCTCTCGCTCGAACGATCGCTGTGATACCTCACTTGTGTGGTTTGAACACCTTTTTCATATGCGGGCGCTACTCACGTATGAGTTCACTTCTGCGCGCAAGCTCGTCGGGACGGGGGCGCTTTTTGTTTTCTTATTTATTTTATTATTTTTTTACACTGAAAAAATTAAAAAAATTATAATTTTTATTCCTATTACAAGGAATGTAAACATCCCTCGTAATAGAAAAAAGCATAACAGGTCCTCTTAAATATGAGATCTGGGGTCAAAAAGACCTCGAATCTCATATTTAGACTTTAATGCAAAAAAAAATGGAACTTTTGTAATTAAAAAAAAAAATAAGTTTCTTTAAGACGCATGGGTGGGACTGACGTTTTGACGTCACTTCCGCCCTGCAATGCTATGGGGACGGGTGGGGGCCATCTTGCCCTTACTCGCATCCCCACACAGCAGGCAGCAGGACCCGATCGCCTCCGCCGCTACCGCCGGCTCCGGTAAGCAGCGGAGGGAGGGGCCCCTCTCCTGCCGCCGATAACGGTGATCTTGCGGCGAATTCGCTGCGGAGACCACCGTTCTCGTTTACAGGACCGCTCACACTGAAGATGGATGTCTCTGTTGTGGCAACCGCAGCTGCCGTTACCGAGATATCCATCTTTAAAGTACCGGCGTAAATGTACATGAGCGACCCGGGTCCTTAAGGGGTTAAAGGGGTTGTGAAGATAAAAAAAAATTCCCCTAAATAGCTTCCTTTACCTTGGTGCAGTCCTCCTTCACTTACCTCACCCTTCCATTTTGCTTTTAAATGTCCTTATTTCTTCTGAAAAAATCCTCACTTCCTGTTCTTCTGTTTGTAACTCAACACCGTAATGCAAGGCTTTCTCCCTGGTGTGGAGAAAGCCTCTTGAGGGAGCGAGCAGGAGTGTCAGGATGCCCACTTACACACAGCTCCTTTCTCTATCTGCAAAGTAGAGCGTGTCCTGACACTCCTGCTCAGCCTCCCTTCTCAAGAGGCTTACAGACAGAAGAACAGGAAGTGAGGAAGTGAGGCTTACAGACAGAAGAACAGGAAGTGAGGATTTCTCAGAAGAAATAAGGACATTTAAAAGCAAAATGGAAGAATGAGGTAAGTGAAGGAGGACTGCACTGAGGTAAAGGAAGCTATTTAGGGAAAAAATATCATTTCCTTTACAACCCCTTTAAGCCTCGTACACACGATCGGATTTTCCGACAACAATTGTGGTGGTGGCAGGGTTTTGTCGGATAGGCCGACTGTTTGTATGCTCTATCAGACAATTATTGTCGGAATTTCCGACAACAAATGTTGTAGGAATGTAGGATATAGGGATATGCTGTTGTAAAACTACAAGTCCCATCATGCCTCTGGGTGTCATGCTTGTGGCTGTCAGTCTTGCTATGCCTCATGGAACTTGTAGTTCTGCAACAGCTGGAGGTTCGCTAATTGCATGTCCCTGTTTTCTAGCATGCTCTTAAATTTTCCGACAACAAATGTGTTCCGTCGGATTATCCGATCGTGTGTACACAAGTCCGTCGGAATAAAAGTACAACAAGCACGCATGCTCCGAACCAATGCTAACCATAAGACAACATTAGCAGAAGTTGTCCGAAGGGTGGCGCTAAAGAGCTGAAAAAACACGTAGTTTCGTGAATGTTCGCTGAAAAAGTTCTGCCGTCTGTATGCAGAACAAGTTCATGGCCAATGCCCTTCGCACAAAATTCCACGGATTTGTCAGATTTTTTTTTTTTTCTCTAAAGTTTATTTGTTTTAAATAAAATTGGGCTGCCATGCCCTAAAAAATATCGTCTGGACTGACCGGTGTTCCTGAAAACACATACACCACTTGAGCATAATCACCCCGGATCGTTGCAGTGTACGTGCGCGCGTGTGTATATATTATATAAAAATTCAATAAATTGTCAGTTTTGGTTTTCCTGAATTTTCAGTTCGGTACCAAAATTTCAATTTTTTGCACCTCAATTTTTCATTAACCCCTTCCATTACAGGGAATTTTCACCCCCTTCCTGCCCAGACCAATTTTTAGTTTTCAGCGCTGTTGCACTTTGAATGACAATTGCGCGGTCGTGCAACACTGTACCCAAACGAAATCTTTCTGTTTTTTCCCTCACAAATAGAGCTTTTGTTTGGTGGTATTTGATCATCTCTGCGGTTTTTATTTTTTGTGCTATAAACAAAAGAAGCGCGACAATTAAAAAAAAAACACTATTTTTTACTTTTATATTTTAAAAAATATCACAATTTTTTATTTATTTTTTAAAAAAAGCGTTTTTTTTTCCCCTCAGTTTAGACCGATACGTATTCTTCTATATATTTTTGGTAAAAAAAATCGCAACAATCGTATATTGATTGGTTTGCGCAAAAGTTATAGAGTCTACAAAATAGGTGATTTATGGCATTTTTATTTTATAATTTTTTTTTACTAGTAATTGCGGCGATCTGTGATTTATTTTTTATTTGTATTGTGACCGTGACATTGCGGTGGACACATCGGACATTTTTGACACGTTTTTTGGACCATTCACATTTATACTGCGATTAGTGCTATAAATATGCACTCATTACTGTGCAAATGTGACTGGCAGGGAAGGGGTTAACGCTAGGGGCCGCTGAAGGGGTTAAAATGTTTTCTAAAGTGTGTTCTAACTGTAGGGGGAGGGGGACTCACATGGGAGGAGATCGATGTGTGTTCCTCTGTACTGGGAACACACATCGGTCTCCTCGCCTCTGACAGGTGGTGGGTCTGTGTGTTTACACACACAGATCCACACTCCTGCCGTGGTCACCGGCAATCGCAGGTCACGCACGTGCGCCGGGTCACGAGCGGTGGCGGCAGCGCACGCTCGCACCCTAGATTGCTGGGAACAAAGGACGTCCTATGATGTCTACCCGGATCGAGGGAGTGTTCCTGCCGGCGTCATTTTACAATGCACCGGTAAGGAAGGGGTTAATGAACCGCCAAGCTTCTCTTTTACTCCCTTGTTATCTCTCGCCTTGACTATTACAACCCACTGGAAGGCTGCCACCCGGGGTGTGGGCATACCGCAGCACATCAATGTGAAAGCAGCCCTATATTATTATGGAACTGGATCAAATGTCTTGTATATTTGCTTAAAGCGGAGGTTCACCCAAAAGTGAACCTCCACGTTTTGGAACCCTCCCCCCTTCGGTGTCACATTTTGACACCTTTTGTGGGGGAGGGGGTACAGATACCTGTATAAAACAGGTATTTTCACTACTTCCGGGTATAGACTCCCGCCCCTCCGCGCCAAACACTCCCGTGGGAGTCCGGCCCCTCCGCGGTCACCCCCCCCTCCGTTGTGTTCTGGGGAACACAGCGGGGACCAGTAAGAATGGCGCAGCGCGACTCGCACATGCGCAGTAGGGAACCAGGCAGTGAAACCACAGCGCTTCTCGTCCCGATTCCCTCACGAGGATGGCGGCGGGGGAAACCGAGAGCTGAATGGTAGCTTGGCTTCGGCTGCCAACGTCACGGGCCCTCTGGACAGGTAAGTGTCCATTTTTTTAAGTCAGCAGCTGCAGTATTTGTAGCTGCTGGCTTTTTAAAAAAAAAAAAAAATTTCAGGTGAACCTCCGCTTTAAAGCCACTCTTTATGCTAATATTTAAATTGTGTGTGAGTAATGTTTTTGGCAGTGCACTGGCATAATTCTTCTGTCAATAAATGAGGCAATTATTGGTGCATATAAGGTGATATTTCACAAATAGTAAGCTGGCACGCGGTCTGTGTGTGGGATGAGCGGCTCCTGTACCTGCTTCAACCTGCAGTGGGTAACAGATATGGCTGTACATGTGTTCTGCGACATTTATAGCATGGTGGATTTGATTGAAATCAAGTCGATTTTTAAATCGCTAGTAAAAAGACTTGATTTAAATCATAAAAAGCAACTGTCATTTCTATCCTGCAGCGGCTCCTCCTCTGACCTGCTGTTCACTCACCGACAGTCCCATTCACTTTAATGGGACGGCTGGTGATGCTGCAGTGACACAACAAGGTGAGGGACGTGACAGCATTAGGTGAGTGGATGCCCGCTAATGGAGGAGGAGTCCTAAGAGGGCCAATGAGAGCTGCAGATATGCGTCTGTGTAAATCCAGGAAGTGAAGAGGCAGCAGCTTCAGCTGCCCACAGTTAAAATGGATGCAGCCAGACTCAGTGGAGGGAGATTTCTGCAGCATATTTGGCAAGTACAGAATCACAGTATATATAAAGTATGCAAAGTAGTTGGAAGCTTCAGAATGGCAAAGGTGTTTTTATTACAAATTATATGAGCAGACTGCAGTTCCTCTTTAGGCTGAGTTTTGTGTGTATTTCAGCTCTTTTATCTCTGCAGATAGATAAGGGAAGTGTTCAGCAGATTAGCTCAGTTTTTGCTGCGAATTTGGAGACCTGGGAGAAGTTCCGGGTGAGAGGAGAGTGGGGGAGAAGTGTATTGAGCTGAATGAGAGAATTTCCTGAAGAGAAATGAACACATCTGCGAATCAGCTGCGTACCCATAGAAGATAATGGGACTGAATTCGCACCTGAGCCGCACCGCAAGACATAAAATCCGCACACGTTTTTTCTGCAATGCGCAGTGCGAATGCATCGCACATATGTGAACCAGCCTCATTGAAAACAATGTATTTAGAAATGTTCTGCGTATTAAATGCGGTTTAAGCCGCACTCAATTCGCATAGGTGTGAACCCGGCCTTAATGTATCTTAAATAGAAAACCCTGAGGCCGGATTCACACCTATGCGAATTGGTTGCGGCTTAAACCACATCTAATACGCAGAACATTTCTAAATACATTGTTTTCAATGAGGCTGGTTCACATATGTGCGATGCATTCGCACTGCGCATTGTAGAAAAAACGTGTGCGGATTTTATGCCTTGCGGTGCGGCTCAGGTGCGATTTCAGTCCCATTATCTTCTATGGGTACGCAGCTAATTCGCAGATGTGTTCAGTTCTCTTCAGGAATTTCTGTCATTCAGCTCAATACACTTCTCCCCCACTCTCCTCTCACCCGGAACTTCTCCCAGGTCTCCAAATTCACAGCTAAAAACGCAATGGATCTGCTGAACACTTCCCTTATCTATCTGCAGAGATTACAGAGCTGAAATTCGCACCACACAAGTGTGATTCCGGCCTCAGGGCTTTCACACTGGAATGGTGCGCTAGCAGGATGGTGAAAAAAAAGTCCTGCTGGTTTACACCAGTATGACTTCTCATGCGGTTTGACAGTTCAAAGTCACATGACAAGTCGCACCCCATTTGCGGCAATGGAACCATTTAGATCGCTGTGACCCAGGTTGCAGTGACTTTACAAAAGATTGCTGCACTATTTTTGTGCAATTTCAGTGCAACTTCTGTTAAATGAAGTTGCATAGATGTCGGCAAGCTGCACATCAAATCGCACTGATAGTCGGCTTTGAAGTCGCGCTGAAGTAGCACAACTTTAAAGCCTCACTGGGGTGAAGCAGAGCTCATTCCTCATCCTGTTTCCCTTTGTCCTAAATAACCTTGAGGTATGGGTTGGGCTTTGTATGTCTTGCTGACACCTTCACTCTCCTCATCGCTCCCTGCGACCTTCTGTGTTCTTATGTATCTATTGATCAATACTGCTGGCATCAGACCGTTATTATAGAGATGACGCTTGCTCCGGGGGGGGGGGGGGGTATAGCGATATTTCTTTGAGATTTCCTTTCCTGTTGTATGCTGAGGAAAGCTTTGCCCCATGGGAGATACAATTCTAAATATCTGCCCGTGCCTGGCAGTTGGTGGTATGGTAACAATATAAATAGTACGGCAGTCTGGGCAAATTCTGGTATATTTATGGTATTATGGTTGCATTGATATGATGTAAAACAGCGTTTTTTTTGTTTGTTTTTTACATTTTTTTTGTGGGATTCTTCCTAAAGGGTTTGTAAAGGTTAATATTTTTTTCTCCTAAATAGCTTCCTTTATCTTGGTGCAGTCCTCCTTCACTTACCTCATCCTTTTTAACCACTTAAGACCCGGACCAAAATGCAGGTAAAGGACCTTGCCCCTTTTTGAGATTCGGCACTGCGTCGCTTTAACTGACAATTGCGCGGTTGTGCGATGTGGCTCCCAAACAAAATTGGCGTCCTTTTTTCCCCACAAATAGAGCTTCTTTTGGTGGTATATGATAACCTCTGCGGTTTTTATTTTTTTGCGCTATAAACAAAAATAGAGCGACAATTTTGAAAAAAATGCAATATTTTTTACTTTTTGCTATAATAAATATCCCCAAAAATATATATAAAAAAATGTTTTTCTTCAGTTTAGGCTGATGCGTATTCTTCTACATATTTTTGGTAAAAAAAATTGCGATAACTGTTTATCGGCTGGTTTGCGCAAAATTTATAGCGTTTACAAAATAGGGGATAGTTTTATTGCATTTTTTTTTTTTTTTACTACTAATGGCGGCAATCAGCGGTCTTTTATTTACCGTATTTATCGCGGTATAACGCGCTCCCGCGTATACCGCGCACCCCCAAAGTGCCCCCCAATCCTGTGGAAAAAAAGTTATTTTGTACTTACAGATTTGGTGTCTTGCGCGGCGTCCATCGGCGGCCTCGTCGGGTTCGGCGTCCTTCTGCGGCGGGTCCGGTGTCCTCTTCGGCGGGTCCGGTGTCCTCTTCGGCGGGTCCGGTGTCCTCTTCGGCGGGTCCGGTGTCCTCTTCGGCGGGTCCGGCGTCCTCTTCGGCGGGTCCGGCGTCCTCGCGGCGTCCTCGCGTCCTCCCCGCTCGTTTCCCGCGCCGAGTTTTGAATACTGCGCCAGCATATACTGAGCGCAGTACGGCTCGGCAACTTTCGCGCTCACGTCCTGTACGTCCAGGACGTGACCGCGGAAGAAGCCGAGACTGGCCGAATATACCCGAGTGTACTGCGCTCGGTATATGTCGGCGCAGTATTCAAAATTCGGCGCGGGAAAGCGGGTATCGGCGTATATCGCGCACCCACGATTTTGCCCTGATTTTCAGGGCAAAAAAGTGCGCGATATACGCCGATAAATACGGTATTTTTATATGTGACTGCGACATTATGGCGGACAATTTTGACACATTTTGGGGACCATTGTCATTTTCACAGCAAAAAATGCATTTAAAATGCATACTGTGGAAATAACAGTTGCAGTTTGGGAGTTAACCACAAGGGGGCGCTGATGAGGTAATGTGTGACCTGAAGTGTGTTTAAAACTGTAGGGGGGTGTGGCTGTAGGTGTGATGTAATCGATTGTGTCCCCCTATAAAAGGGATAACACGATCGATGCTGCTGCCACAGTGAAGAACGGGGAAGCCGTGTTTACACACGGCTCTCCCCGTTCTTCAGCTCCAGGGACTGATCGCCGGACTCCAGCGGCGATCGGGGCCGCGCGTCCCGGTCCCGGAGCTAGCACAGCACGTACCTGTACGTGCATGTGCCCAGCCGTGCCATTCTGCCGACGTAAATGTGCAGGAGGCGGTCCTTAAGTGGTTAAATGGCCTTTTTTCTTCTGACAAATCCTCACTTCCTTTTCTTCTCTCTGTAACTCCACACAATAATGCAAGGCTTTCTCCCTGGTGTGGAGTGTCGTGCTCGTCCCCTCCCTTGGACTACGGGAGAGTCAGGACGTTCTCTACGTTGCAGATAGAGAAAGGAGCTGTGTGTTAGTGGGCGTCCTGGCTCTCTCATGTAGTCCAAGGGAGGGGGCGAGCACGACACTCAACACCAGGGAGAAAGCCTTGCATTACTGTGTGGACTTACAGACAGAAGAACAGAAGAAATAAGGACATTTAAAAGCAAAATAGAAGGATGAGGTAAGTGAAGGAGGACTGCACTAAGGTATAGGAAGCTATTTAGGGAAAACATTTTTTACCTTTACAACACCTTTAGACTCTGAATCAACATGAACAATTTTTAATCCTTTTTGCCGCTAATATTCATAAATAGGTCGTAAAGTATATTATTTACTTGTTTTCAACTTTATTATAATTTTTTTTCTACATTTCTTCAGTTACTTCCTGGTTTCTGGCCTAGGCCAAAATGACATCCAACATCCCAGGTGTCTGGATTCAACATGGCCCGATCTGTGTGGCTACACTTAGAAACTGGAACCAGACTGTATATGCTTTAAGTGAGATTTATTTACAATGAAACAAAACCCATCCAAGCAAACAGCACACAGCAAACCTAAACGTAATGTGAACAAAAACCCCAGTGACACAATACCTGACTAATAACCCTAACAAACAGGATTCTATATACAATATGTAAAAGATAAAGAACACAAACAAATAAGTTAAACTAGAGATGCAGGAAACAGATGGGAAGGGGCAACCGACACCGGGGTCATAAACAAGGAAGAGCCGGTAGAAGCAGGGTGGAGAAAAATCAATGATTAAACAAATAATAATAATTCAATCAGATATAATTTTTTTTTCTTTTATTTTTTTATTTTTTTTAGCAAATTTATTTTAATAAAATGCTTTTGGAGTAAAAATCTATCTAAAGATCGTTTTCTATTTAGGATATATTTAATCATTTTGGTTATTCAGCATGAAATGGAGCTTAGTTATGTAGCATGAGGCTGTATATTTTGCAATATTTATATTTTTGGTAAACTCATTCAATGAAAGCAAGCTGAGATAACACGCACTGCATTGATGCATTCACACAGTTTCATGGTAACCATGAGAAAAAAACAAAGTTCGGAAATATTCCTTTATCCCATTGTTTTGCAAATCTATGTACACTATAAACTGTATGATTGAATTGGTTCTGATATCGCTGTTTTATTAACCTGACAACTTAATATTTTAAGTAGGAAACCATTTTGTTTGCAAATCTTAAAGATTCTAACTTTTAGCAAGAATGAGTCCTTACTTTTAAAGAGCACCTGTCATTTCAGATCCATCATGGCAGCGCCTATTAGCGGGCATCTGCTGCCGCCACGCCCCTCACCTTGTCGTATCACTGCTGCATCGCCAGCCGTCCCATTAAAGTGAATGGGACTGTCGATGAGTCAGCAGCGGATAGGAGGAGGAGGAGCCACTGTGGGACAGGAATGACAGTTGCTCTTTTAAAAATGATGTTTTAAATCAAGTTGATTTAAATTAAGCCTTTAGGCCTGGTTCACACTGGTGCGATGCGGGAACCCTGCGAATCCACTGCGGGTTCCCGCATCGCACCCAATGCCATATGCAAACTGCAGGGGAGTGTTATACAATGTTAACGACACCCCCAGTTCAGCTCACATATTGCACTGCGAACTGACGGTTCGGACTTGAATCGGATCACATGTGATTCACACTGCACTGCAGTGCAAATCACATGCGATGTCCGTGCAGTGCGATTTCAGCCATACAGATAGTATGGCTGATATCGCACCGCATTCAGACCAAACGCGCACAGGAAAAAGGGAGTAGCCGCTCCAGGTGGGAACCCAGACGAACATCCACCGTTGCAGACAGCTCAGGTGCAGGCAATGCACTTTGCAAAGCAGGAACAAAGATTGTCTCTGGACAGCCGCACTCTGAACAAATTGTAGCCTTTATTGAAAGAAGGATAGCACTACAAGTCACAGCAAAGTAATGTAAAACCCAACTGCTGACGCGTTTCACACTAACACTAGTGCTTAGTCATAGCTAGACTAAGCACTAGTGTTAGTGCGAAACGCGTCAGCAGTTGGGTTTTATTTTACTTTGCTGTGACTTGTAGTGCTATCCTTCTTTCAATAAAGGCTACAATTTGTTCAGAGTGCGGCTGTCCAGAGACAATTTTTCTTCCTGCTAAACACGCACAGGAGACTTATTTTGGTCCACACCAGAATCGGATCGCATTGGGTGTTCACACCTATGCGATCCGATTCGTGTCCGAACTGTCAGTTTGCAGTGCGATATGCGAGCGGAACTGGGGTGTCGTTAACATTGTATGACACTCCCCAGCAGTTTGCCTATGGCAGTGTGCGATGCGGGAACCCCGCAGTGGATTTGCAGGGTTCCCTCATTGCATTAGTCTGAACCAAGCCTTATACTAGTGAATTAAATGGAATCTGCAGTGGGATACAGGGGGTAAGATCAGGATTATTGGAAGCAAGGCCTGGCAGCAGCAAAACACTAAATCAAGGGGCACCAGCAGCCAGAATCAGGTGGAGACTGATTGCTGGAAACTGGGAGAAACCTGCTGGTGGACACTGGCGCTGCCATCTCCTGCTTTGGAAAAGAACAGTGCCACCAGCAGGTGATTCAGATGCTGACACCAGGAGTCTTCATGGGCATTTTTATTTTATCTGGTGGAGGGGAGGAGGGGCTTTCTCAGCTAAGCACACCTTCCTGCCTGCATGCCTGAGCTAATGGCAGATGGATTGTGGAAAGTAAATGTTGCATGACTGTTCTGCCCTTACTGTCTGTGGATAGAATGTTATGGAGTGTTTTCCTAAGTGATTTGTAAAGCATGGATAGATTTGTGATTGTTTTTTTTTTTTTCTTGCCTTGAATATTAAAAATGAATAAACATGGTTTTCAGTTTGTGGTGCTCGGATACACTTTAAAGAGACGCTATCACTTTGCAAAGTGACAGTGTATGTAAAAGCCCCCCAAACCCTGATGCTTACCTTGGTACCGCTCATATCTCCATTGCAGAAAGTGACAGTACCCAGTATTTTCATAACGGGGAAGCATGTGATCTAGGATTGCCATCTTTTCTTCAAGCCAAACCCGAACACTTTAGGTGCCCCAAGATGAGTAGTAATGCGGCGAGCATAGAATGCCGCAGCGAACTGTCGGTATGGCCAAATTGCTCTTGCTGATATCATTGCCCTGCCCTCCTAGTGATGCCAAACCTACCCCCAGACAGCTGCCCACAGCTCCTGGATGGCAACAGATTTGTGTGGGACTATCTTGCTCACTTGGGGAGCTGCAGCCCAGTCTGAATAATGTGTCCGGGTTTTAGCCCGCCAGAAACCCAAACGCCTAATTTAAAACCCAGACTTACCTGGTGAATCCCAAATAGGTGGCAACCCTAATGTGAGCTCCCCTGTAACGGTGCTCAGATCTAGCAGCCTATTGCTAGGCCTATACAATGAATACCCTCTAATTAACATAAGGGCTACCAGATAATACATAATACCAGTTCACATTAAAGAATTGCTTTATGGTACACAGATAGAAAAAACAAGTGCAGCTAGGGTATAGTAGTGTGCGCACATAGTAAAAAGCTGAGGTTCACCCAAATAACATCTATATAAGACCAAATTCTTTATACTTCTAACATGTACAGTATGCGCTTAACTTTATTAAGGCTGTACATACCTTTTATTATCGCTATTTTCAATCCAGCTTCCGAGTACTCACTCCCATGGGAGTAGGCGTTTCTATGCTGAGCCGCAATGTAATCTGGGAGTGATGTCCTTCAGAAAAAGTTCCCCCAGGCGGATAAGGGCCCCTCCCCCCGTATTGCGTAGGCGCGTCACGAGAGTCAGAGTTTTCGAAAGTAGCCAAACATGTAGAGCCCCGAGTTAGCTCTACACGGTGCCTGCGCACCGACTAGGAGACGTGTAGAGCTGACTGCGCATGTGCTATATAGAGCTGACTCGCGGCTCTACATGTTAGGCTACTTTCGGAAACTCTGTAACTCTCATGACGCGCCTATGCAATACGGGGGCGGGGCCTTATCTGCCGGGGGGAACTTTTTCTGAAGGACATCAATCATCTGGGAGAACTCCCAGATTACATTGCGGCTCAGCATAGAAACGCCTACTCCCGCGGGAGTGAGTACCCGGAAGCCGGATTGCAAATATAGATTATAAGGTATGTACAGCCAAAAAAAAAATGCATACTGTACATGTTAGGCCGCTTACACACGATCGAATTTGTCCGCTGAAACTGGTCCGATGGACCGTTTTAGCAGACAAATTCGATCGTGTGTACGGGCTAGCGGACATGTTTGTCCAGCGGACAAATTTCAAAGTATGCTTTAAAATTTGTCTGCCGGAGACTTGTCCGTCGGATATGTCCGCTGGTTAGTACACTAACCAGCGGACATATCTGCCCACACATGCGCCGAATGGATTCGACGCATTCGTGGAATTTTTTCACTTCCTGGTTCGGTGACGTGGCGGCGTCAACATCACCGCGCTGTCTGCTGGCGGGGTTTTTTATCCCATGTCTCATCGTGTGTATGCGGCCTTAGAAGTATAAACAATTTGGTCTTGTATAGATGTTATTTGGGTGAACCTCTGCTTTAACTCTAAGCTGGTTTGTACAGAAGCACAAAGACACCTGATGTGTTTCGAAACCACCGTCTTCTTCAGAGGTGCCTCAGGCAGATGTATGTAGCAAACTATTTATAGAACGTGCAACATTAGAATAGCAATAGTGTATGACATGATAAAAAAATCAATTCATAACCTAAACGGTACTATCATGAATCACTCTGACCTATAAAAGTTTTTAAAATCAAATCAATCACATTACACTGATTCACCAGCCAAGGGGAATGGAGTCCCCAGACCCCCCCACCCTTCCAACACTGGGGCAATGGCAGAGAGCAACCAATGGTTCAGGTAAGGTTGGCAAAAAATGAAACGATAGTAATAGCAAGGCATGTGTTGACCAAGGGAGTGACATCATTGTTCCCCATAGCACCTGACACTGGGGATTTAAGTTCCGGCTACCATAGAGAAGCATCGAAGAAGTGGTGCCAGGGCGAGTATTGGGTGGTGGGGGCTTTACAAAGATGCTGTCTCGCTTTTCCTTGAATGTTGAAGGTCACGGTGTCTTGTGAAATGATCTAATTGCAGTAGCGGCTTGTGTTCAGAAATGTTCCTATAGATGTGTGTCAGGGCATTGCACAACCTTGAATGCCGTCATCCTTAGTTGATCCTGGTATCTGTCCAGGTCTTTATGTATATACTTGCACCAAGCAGGATGATACAAGCACTCCTCCTCCTCCAGTGGCGTAGGCCGTTGGCACAGCTTTTACCACGTGTGCGATGCCGTCACTCGGTGACTCATCCTTGTTTAAGTCGTGCAACAAGATTTGAATGAGACACTTCCCTGTAATGCACCTCCAAGGTAAGGTCACAAGCCTGTCTTTCCTGTGTATTCAACAAGATAAACTAGGCGCAAATTCTGTCATTTTCATTGAGCTTTATGGTCTGCTTTTCAGATGAAAATAACATTTTAAAGTCCGGTTTCCCTAAAATGTATCTCTAGCCAAAAATAGTTTTTGGGTAGGTTTGGGTTTTTTCTTCTAGGTCAGGTTTATTTCTTTGCTGTCTGTGCCCCCATAAGGGTGACTTTCCTTCACTTCCTGCCTTGAAACTGTAACAGGAAGTGGAAATGTCTCCAAAATGAGGGGAGATCCCCATTGTTGTCACCCAAACAAGTGCCCCCGATAAGAGATTTCTCCTTACACCCTACTTGGGGAATAAAATGTTGTCTTTCCTATCACTTTTTGTCATGGCCACCAAGCTTCTACTTTGCTACGATTGGCTTCTGTCTAAATTGTATATGAATGTGAGCTACCCTCAAGGAGCTTACAATCTAAGGTCCCTACCTTAGATTGTAAGCTCCTTGAGGGTAGGGACTGATGTGAATGTACAATGTATATGTAATAGCGCTGCGTAAAATTGACGTAGTAGTAGTACATTCATAAGCACTGGCTGAAATTTATCGATCACTTTATTCATATTAACATTTTGCATTTTGATGTCCATTTTCTGCACATGGACAGCCTGGGAGTTCTACATAAATTCTACCAGGCACCTTGGTGTCAATGGTGACTCCTTCCCTTATGGCCAGATTGTGCCTATGAGCAGGCTGCTGTGCTGTCTCTTTAGCTAACCAGTAGAGCTTTGGAAATCCTTTGTCACCTGTTAAATACTTATTTGTAAAAAAAAAAAAAAAGTGAGTGAAAGCTGTTTGTGCCCATTAACACAAAAATGTCCTCCAGACCTGCGTTTGTGTATATGATTTGTGTGTGTGTGTGTGTGTGTGTGTGTGTACAGTAAAACCTCGGTTTGCAAGCATAATTAGTTCCAGAAACATGCTTGTAATCCAAAGCACTTGTATATCAAAGCATTTTTTTTGCATGGTATAAAAGCGAAGAGCGGCATCTCTAAGTGTAGCAATAAGTTGCTAAATGTTGTACCTTCATTAAATGTAACAAAATTGCTACACTTAGAGGCTCCTCTCCCTTTTTTTTATTTTTTTATACTCAGTTGTGACATGACACTACTTTTATATCAAGACATCGCTTGTATATCAAGGCAAAATGTATTAAAACATTTTGCTTGTCTTGCAAAATTCTCTCAAACCAAGTTACACTCTCAAACCAAGGTTTTACTCGGTGTGTGTGTGTATATATATATGTAAAATAAAATTGGGGATCCCCTTTTCCTGGAAAAGAAAGTCAGCATGCAGGTTGTTTCTTTAAAATATGGTGGGTTGCCAGTGTGTGTGTAATAAAAAATATATATAGTATGTGTTTGTGTGTGTGTACACACATACAAAATGTGTATAACTACTAATATACTAAGCTTTGTCCATCAATTTTCTGAATTGTTGCATTGTATTTACTGTGCTTGTATTTTATATTTCCAATGCAGTAATAAAGCTCAGCTCTAAATACATATCTCTTCTTTTTTAGAACACATCATATTCAGGGTACGATCCAAGTGGCTGGTCTTGTGCAGGTCAACCCAGACCCCCTTATCCCCCCAATTACACAGTTGGAGGACAGGTATGTTCTTACCTGTTACTTGCAGTAGCACAATAGGGCCGACCTCCTGCTCCATATTGGAGACTAGACATGTGCATTCGTTTTCGTTAGAATGCATTTTCGTCCGAAAACCGAGTGCAAGAAACGAAAACCGAAAGATCCGACATAAAAAATGCTTTATTTTCTTTTTCGATATAGAGAGATTCTACATTATAGGGAAAAGATTCGACATCATAGAGAAAAGATTCGACACTATAGAAATAATAGATTCGACATTACAGAGAATAGATTTCAATTTATGAGAAAATAGATTCGACATTATAGAGAATAGATTCGACATTATTACTAGTCGTACAACATTAGAATTCTTGTAGGCGGAATATTCGAACGGCAATGTACGATTCGACGTAAAGATTCGACGTTCCGTCGAATATTCTTTTGACCATTCGACAGAAACCAAGTATTATTGGATTTTCCGTCGAAAGCTATTCCCCAACGAAAAACAAAATGAATCAAAACGATTTTCGGGAGTAACTAAATAAATTTATTTTCAAAACGAAAAACGAAACAAAATATTCCAGTCTGCACATGTCTATTGGAGACTTGTCCTATTGTCTTAATTTCTTTGAAATGCTAAGCTTCTCTAGATAGAAGGATAAATGTATATGTAAATGGAGGATCCTTTATAAAGTCCTCAGTCCTCCTTCACTTGCCTCATTCTTCCATTTTTGCTTTTTAAATGTCCTTATTTCTTCTGAGAAATCCTCACTTCCTGATCTTCTGTCTGTAACTCCACACCATAATGCAAGGCTTTCTTCCTGGTGTGGAGAAAGCCTCTTGAGGGGGCGAGCAGGAGTGTCAGGACGCCCACTAACACACAGCTCCTTTCTCTATCTGCAAAGTAGAGAGTGTCCTGACACTCCTGCTCGCCCCCTCCGCCCTCAAGAGGCTTTCTCTACACCAAGTAGAAAGCCTTGCATTACTGTGTGGAGTTACAGACAGAAGAACAGGAAGTGAGGGTTTCTCAGAAGAAATAAGGACATTTAAAAGCGAAATGGAAAGATGAGGTAAGTGAAGGAGGACTGCACTAAGGTAAAGGAAGCTATTTAGGGGGAAACATTTTTTCCTTTACAACCCCTTTAAAATATGATGAGGTGAATACATTTATTTTTTTATTTTTATTTCACAGGGTATGGAGCACTATGCCAATGGCTCATATGGACCAGCCTATAGTCAGTCTGCAATGAACCCTTCTTATCCTGGCATTCACCCGCCCAATCCCTATTATCAACCACCTCCACCTCCTCCTCCCTCACAGCCTCATTATACTGTTGATCCTTATAAACAACAAGGTGGTGCTCCGCAAGCCGCTCCACATTGGGGTTATCCTCAGCAGCCTCCCCAATATCAACAATACCCCGCTCCTCCGGTGAGTAACGACTGACATTGATAGGTTTGTCATGGGTGCTTTCTTTGTAAATGAGATATTTGTATGTGTTAGTCATTACGTATCAATCCAGCAAAGACGTTGTCTAATGCACCTAAAATGTTTTTGTTCTTTTTCTTTTATGGTCATTAAAAACAAATCTTTGTTTTGTTGGAAATATCTTTTGCATGAACCAGCTGCCTTGTGAATTCTGTAAAGATTTGTCCATCCAAGAAGCAATCAAAGATAAAATCAAGGAAAACACTACATACAGCTGAAATGTACACATTATTAGAGCGCTTTTTCACCTGAACAACCGGGGGGGGGGGGGGGGGGGGAATGGGTTGGTTATACCACTCTCTCTATTGACGTTAGTAATACGACCTGCTGATTGGACAGTGAAGGAGCAGCAGAAGATGGACTGGTTCTCCTTCACTTTACATTTGCCCCTCCTCCTGTCGCCTTGCTCCTTATCATATTTGCATGCAGCACCCCTAGTGGTGCCTCCTCATTTTCCCAATCTAAGTGCAGCTGTACAGGAGAATACAAGAGGCTGATATAAAATTAACTAACACAGCCCTATAATTGACACTCGCCTGCTCGCATTTTGCGAGTACATTTTGAGGGCTGGCGAGTGTGGGCTGCCTGGGAGCAGGGGGGGGCGAGCAAGGAGAGGAGCCGCCGTCTGGTTGTTCAAAATGCGGGGATTATAACAGCTTTCAATTCAATAGCTGTTTTCCCCGCCGCGCTGTAATATGCAGCTTCTCCCTCTTGTCCGGGCACTTTGATAGACAGAACACCCATCCCAGTATTGGACGGGTGATCTGTCTATCAAAGTTTTCTGGACAAGGGGGAGGGGCTGTATATGACGGCTCGCAGCGGGGAACACAGCTATTGAATTGAAAGCTGTTATGTTCCCCGTGCTTTGCACAACCAGACGGCGGCTCCGGCTCCTGTCCTCTCACCCAGCACAGGTAGGCTGCACTGGGGACACGTGGCTGCATTGGTAGACATGGGCAGGCTGTATTTTTGGGCAAGGATAAAGTTGTTGTTAATATTTATTTTTATAACTTAATTCTGCATAAAACATTTAAGTGTCATTTCATGAGATAATTTATGAGGGCGTGTCTAGGGGGCAGTTGGAGCCGTGTTCTGCCTGGGGAGGGGATTTAAAAGTCAGCAGCTACAAATACTGCAGCTGCCGACTTTTAATATATGTGAGTGGGGGTGGTGGCGCTGTCGAAATTAGGTTGAGAGTCTGGGCCAATTAGTATCCCACACTATGGGTGGGTGTGGCCTAAAGGGGCAACCTTCCCCGTCTGGTAAGTGGTGTTAGCAGTGTTCGTCTAGACCCCAATAGAATAGAGGTGACTAGATGTAACCACCTAAAACAGTGGAAAAATGTGGGTGTCACCAATATGTATTATGAAACGATATAAACGTATATGTTACAACAGGATATAAGAGCATACATCTGATTAATGAGAGTATAGTATATAGCTCAGATAAAAACCGTGACAACAAATAGGAAAAATAAATAATAGTAGTAATGAAATAAGGGTTCCAAGACTTAATGGGACCGATCACTAGCAATTAAAAAGCAGGTGGTCCCCTACATATAAGAATAAAACCCAATGGGGGCCTCGGGAAGCAATCTAGTGGGGTAAAGCCAAAAGGTGGACACAATCAGCAATCAGGAAGTCTAAAATAAGTATACAAGTCCATGTAACATAATAAAATCGCTGTAGCAATGTTTAGTTCAAGGTGCACCTAGGTGGATCGCTGATCATAAGCAATACATTAAGTGATCCTCGCAGTGGGTCCGGTGCTCCCCCTTATGGTTCCCCACTCACCAGAGGCATTCACCCCTGCTGGGGTAGAATGCGTATAAATAATCTGTTCCTCTGTGCTGTTTCCTCGTGCCTGGGTTTCTAATGTGTCTCCTAGGTCCAGATGGCTCTATTCCGTAAAGCTTTTGAATTCCTCCAGAAAAAAGAAACAGGCTACCATAGCGTAGTTAGTATGTAGTAAAAGTACTAAAAATCTTTATTAGCACAGCCAGTAGGGGGCGTGCATATATAAAATACAAAACATAACAAAAAATATCACAGTTGGCTGTATTAAGCAGACCAAGATGTAATAAAGCCTGTAGCCAGTACAGAAATAAAAGGACCAAAAAATATAAGTATTAAAAGAAAATGAAAAAAAGATTCAACGGTCTAACCCTACAGGGTATAGGTATTACCGTTCACAACACTACAGATCCGATGGATGGTCGTACCAGCGTGAATACGGCGTGCGTTTCACTGACAGTCAGCTGGTCAACCCGGAAGTGTGTGTGGGTGTGCGTGTGTCCGCTTTACGCACGTTCCGTTATTACGTCTTCTGAAGCGGGTCCACTTTTAATATATGGACACTTACCTGTGCAGGGAGCTCGCAATGTCATCACCCCAGCCAGGCTGTTGGGTGCTGCCGCCAACCATTCGTCTAAAAGGGGATGTAAAGGTAAATGTTTTTTCACCTTGATACATGCTATGCATTAAGGTGAAAAAACATCCGACAATACCGGCCCCCCCCCCATTACTTACCTGACCCCTCGAAAGTCCCGCGCCGTGAACAAGCAAGCTTCTCGGCCGTCTTCCCGGCTCATTGATTGGTTGATTGAAAGAAGCGTAGCCATTGGCTTGCGCTGCTGTCAATCACATCCAATGATGCGGCACGCCGGGGGGAGGGGCCGAGTGATACAGTGAGCAGCTATGGCCGCCGGCTATATCACGGGGGCACGCCCGCAAGCACTCGAGGTGTTGAGTCCTTGCGGGTTGGAGCCGAGACAGCCGCTGAGGGACCCCAGAAGACCAGGATTGGGGCCACTCTGTACAAAACAAGCTGCACAGTGGAGGTAAGTATAACATGTTTGTTATTTAAAAAAAAAAAAAATCCTTTAGTGATCCTTTAAAGGAAACCAGCAGTGAAGCCTTTTGACTTCACATCTAGTTCCCTACTGCGTATATGTGAAGCGCGCTGCTCTTCCTTACTGGGCCGGCGGCAGGCGAAGAAGGAGGGCGGGCCAAACTTCCGCTGTGCTGTCTCCTGGAAGTGGGGAAGGGTACCTGTCAAAGACAGGTACCCGTTCTTCCCCCTCTCTCCCCTGAAAGATGCCAAATGTGGCACTGGAGGGGGGAGGAAGCAGATAAGCGGAGGAGGTTCCACTTTTGGGCGGAACTCCACTTTAAGATGCCGCCGCTGGGAACGGAAGACCGGTGGAAGGAACAGCTCGGGTAAGCACAGAACTGAACTGGATCCCCGGTCAGGTAAGTGTGTTTATCAAAAGTCGGCAGCTCCAGCTTTTGTTTTAAAAAAACACCCCTTTACCTGTCCTACCCACCACCATCTTCAGTCACCACTCCATCTCTGTATTGGCTGCAGCACCACTCTCCACCTCCTGCTTTCACTGGAGACGCTGAAGGCAGTGGGAACTATAGGATCCTGCTGCTGTCAGTCAAACGCCTGTGGGGGGGCGGGGGATCAGGGGTGTAGCTTATTGGTGCTCTGTGTATCTATGGACACACACAGCCCTGCTCAGGAGTGTGTGCACGGGTGCCTTCTTAGCGCCTGACTTTCTAAGGACACGCCTAGAGGAGGGAGGAGCAGACAGCCCTTGTGGGGGCTTCTAAAACAGGAGGCAAAGGACCTTTCTGTGTAATACCGTTGCACAGAGCAGGTAACTATATAAAATCTTTTTTTTTTAAGCAAAAAAAATATCCTTTAGTATGACTTTTAGTAACATTCACAGGCTGGGGGAAAGACAAGACCAGTAAAAGTAGAAGCACAGACTACTGGGCTCATCTCTTTAGCAATCTTCTCTCACCTCCTATCCCTGCCATCCATACTGACAGTACAGCAATCTGTTCACATAGGCAGGCTGCCGTTCTGCCTCTGTATTGAATGATCGGTGGGTGCAACTGATATCAAGTCTGCAGTACCCACAGATCAGCCCTCACTGTGTATAATCTGTGGGAGCGGGATGGCGGCTTCGCGCATGCATGCCCCCTACCCAAAAGTGTCAGATCACTTACTAGGTGTCTGGCACAGCAGAGCTACCTTGCCTCCGTATATGCAAGTTATACATTCGGCAAGTGGCTAATGCTCACAGGCTAATGCTCACAGCATGTGTGTAATTTTTTTTTTTTCCCCTCTGGTTTCAGTCTGATTTGACCTAATTGGCAGCTCTCTTTCTGGCAGGTCCTTGGAAGAACATAAGTGCTAATGACTACTGCCAACAACTGTGCCCCATAAAATGCATGTAATGCTGGCCATACATTATACAATTTTTCCTTTTAGTTTGCCAAAACCATATAATATGAGGTCAAACCGAAATTTCAATTTGTATGCAATCAGGCAGACCCTTGCACTACATAGTTGAAGGTAAATATAAAGTAAATTGAATAATAAAATTGTATAATGTATGGCCAGCTTAAGACTGGGCAGAACTTATCTTGTACTTGATTGCAATAAACGCAGAGATGTAAAAAACGCCTCTTTATATTTCAATGGTAAATGATGGAAAGATATCTTGTTTTGCAGGGAATGCCTCAACAGAGCCCACAAAATGAAAACTGGAACGTTTATGGAGCCCACAATCCATACCAGTGGCCCCCAGCACCCCCTCCTACACACAACCCAAACAGCGGCCATTATATGGCTGGTGGCAGACCACCATGGACAGCAGGAGACGCACCACCAGGAGTGTATGATATGAAGGTAAGCAGCCATGTTGAGAAAGCTTTAGATGTTTATCTGCAATTGTGCAAGAACTACACGTCTCATTATGTCCTACCAGTAAGCCAGGGATCTTCTCATATCGATGTTTGAAGAACCTCTCTTCATAACCTAGTGTATTCTTTTACCTATATTCCATCATCACCCGTTTTTCTTCAGAAGGGAATCGCCGTTTCTGCTTTCTGGACTATTGTGTTGGATCAGGGACGACACTGTTATGAAAATCTCAGTAGCCCTTACAATCTTGGCTGTGAATGTACACATCTCGCACAAAAAGCCGGAGAAAAGAAGGCAGATGGAAACTTTTCAGCTCAATGGTGGCTGCATCTAAACAGATGCGGTCATAGTTTAAGGTCAGGTTCACACATGTGTGGTCCAAATTTTAGGTCCGTTTTCACTGTGCTTTTCCAAAGTAGCTGTTTATCGGTTCAGCTGCGTTTTTGGTACGCTTCTGATACAGATTTTTGGAGCAGGCGGCCGCTGGCAATCTTGACAATAACTGGTTGTTAAGGAGCAGGCCGGCAAGCTGGTTGCCACGTCCTTAACAACCGATGACTCATCAGCTGTCAGCGGGTTCCCACTGACAGATGAATGTAAACCAAAAGAATCGCCCGCAATAAAATTTGAGAAAAAAAATGTGTAGGGGTACCCCCAATCCATACCAGGCCCTTCGGGTCTAGTGTGGATTTTAAGGGGAACCCCATGCAAAATGTAGTAAAAAATGGCATGGGGTCCGTCTGTCCCCCATTTCAAACCAGGCCTAAGGTATTTTGAGGGCAACTCAACCAAACCCCCCCCCCCCCCCCCCAATCCACACCAGACCCTTATTTGAGTATGCAGGCTAGCAGGCCAAGAAAGGGGGGCGAGCAATAAACGAAGGGGCGTCAATGGATGTCCCTGCCTTCTCATGATGTCATCAACTCGGCGGGAGCCGGCATCGGGTTCAGGCCACCTCCTTTATTTTTTTCGGGGTGGCGGTGTTCATCATGATTGACGCTGGATTTACGTCGGGGGGGGGGGGGGTATTGTGTTTTTTTATTTTTAAATAAAGGAATTGTCAAACTGTCTCTGTTTTTATTTATTTTTGACACATGTTTTGAAATGTACCCCATACTAATTCACATAGTGGGGTGGTGGGATCTGTTAAAGGAGGCTTTGAGATATGGCCAATAGTTGTGGGGAAGAGACCCTTGTCCCTATAAACGCTGGGACAAGGTTCTTTTGGGAAATGGGAAGCACCCCCTACCCCTCCTTTCTGGCCTGGCAGGCTGCATGCTCGAATAAGGATCTGGTATAGTGGTATTATTTTTATTTTTTTCTTGGCATAGGGTTCCCCTCAGAATCCATACCATACCCGAAGAGTCTGCCATTAGGTTGTGGGGACCCCCCTTGCCATTTAAGTTTTTAATTTTGGCAGGGGTGGGCGGACCTCCACTTTAAACCCTACACAGCCATATTGTTATTAGCTAGGTTGCTAGCATATATCAGGAGATGTGTAGCCACCCTTAAAAAGTGGTTAATCCTTGTGCAGAATGTCATGTTTATTTTCTCACCTCGTCTTTCAGGACAGCACTTGGAGAGAGCGCAGCTCCACCCACTTTCCCAGGAAACACTGCAGTCACTTTAAATTCCGCCCACTTCCACCATGACCTCAGTTGTTGTGTTTCCTCCGGCCATGGTGGAAGCGCTGCAGGGAACCAGGGGTGTGCTGTACTCTCTCCAGGTGGAGGTGGCTTGGGCATACCGGCGGCGGTTATTTAATACTCACAGGCAGACCCAGCACCCCCCCTGACGGGTGGGGGGTTCTTCGGTGCTTTCCCCTCTTCGAGTCCGGCGAGGGCAGAGGCCGCTGAGGGTTTTTTCTTCCTCCATAGGCGGACGGCGTGGGCTGAGGGAAGAGGTCAGGTGCCTCTTCCGGGTTCACGAGGTTCCGTTCCGGGTGGCGGGCGACGTCATTTCCGGGGGGGAAGAGCTTTCGGCGGCGCGCGGCAGCTTCCGGTTCCAGCTGCTGGAGCGCAGGAGGGGAGGCGGCCTTGGCGGTGCATTTCCGGGCCTCGTGGCGACGAGTTTGCCGGGAGTTTTAAAAAACGATCGGACGGCTGCTGCACTCTGAAGGAGAATGGAGCCGGAAGAGGAATCAGCAGTGGTGGCGGGAGCAGGAGCCACAAGCACCAGCCCGGCCCAGGTAGGAGACGGCGGTTTCCACGTTACCTGGGATCTATATGTGTCCCTCCTGTTGCCCCTCTAGGGGGAGGGGAGCCTGCAGCATTTCTTTCCCTAGTTATGTCTTTGGGAGTAATGCTTTCATGTTTTACACAGCGGTGGTGGGATTTTGTCTGTTTTGTTCACTGCTGTTGGTGTCAATGGGGTTGTTGTCTGATACACAAAAAGTTAAGCATTGGGTTGTTTGTTTATTGTGTTTTTCAGAAATGCAAAGAAAAACTTAATGTTGCATTGCCCCCACCTAAGAAGAAGTGTGCTATTTGCAAAACGTCCCTCAGGGGTTCATGGGTTAAACCCTTATGCAAAGCTTGCATTGCTGCAGTAATTACAGAGGAAGCCTCTGTTAGTACACCCTCTGAACAGCCCAAGGAGATAATTTCCTCCTTCAGGAAGGAACTACAGGAAACATTTCAATCTTTCCGTTCCTACCTAGACAAGCGTCCGATCTTTCAGTCAGCACCTAGAGCCTCCACTAGTACCCAAGGGGGGGTAGTTAGTGAGTCTGAGGACGAGGAGCCTAGGAGTGTGGTGTCAGGGTCTGAGGCAGAGGAGGATGAGGAGAAAGATGCATCCTCATCTCGCTACAAATTGTCATTAGAGGAGGTAGATGATCTCCTGAAACAGATACATGCTACCCTTAATATTAAGGAGGATAAGACCCAGTTGTCGTTACACGACAAGATGTACCAGGGCTTAGATGAGATTAAGCACAGAACCTTCCCAGTACACAAAGTGTTGTCTGATGCTATTAAAAGGGAATGGAGGGAACCTGAGAGGGCCCCCTTCTTTTCTAAATCTTTAAAAAGGAGATTTCCTTTTGAGGAGGACGAAGCACAAGTCTGGAATAAAAAACCCAAACTTGATGCAGCCTTTTCTAAAGTCTCACGGAACACAGACTTGGCCTTTGAGGACATGGGTACCTTGAAGGATACCATGGACAAAAGGGCTGAGACGCTTTTGAAGAAAGCTTGGGATTCAACACTAGCCAACCTCAAACCTGCTATGGCGTCTACGGTAGTAGCCAGGAACCTGGAGCATTGGCTGGACAAGCTTAAAGCCCATATTGAGGCAGGGACTTCTCGCAGAGAACTACT
This sequence comes from Rana kukunoris, assembly GCA_029574335.1. NCBI lineage: Eukaryota > Metazoa > Chordata > Amphibia > Anura > Ranidae > Rana > Rana kukunoris. The sequence continues at coordinate 483,028,820 of CM056051.1, forward strand.
TGACTCTCTTCCGGTTCTGGGGAACGCTGTGAGTTACATTGCAGATGCATCAGCAGAGTCGGTAAGGATGTCGGCTCGTTCCTCGGCCCTAATTAATTCGGCCAGGAGAGCCTTATGGGTTAAAACTTGGTCAGGGGATGCAGCTTCAAAGATTAAGCTGTGTGGCCTACCTTTTGAGGGTGACCTGGTTTTTGGTTCTGGTCTAGAGGCAGTTCTAGAGAGGACAGCGGACAGGAAAAAAGCTTTGCCAGTGAAGAAAGTAGTTCCACAAAACAAAAAGAATTTTCGTTCTTTTGGACAGCCCCAAAGTTCGAAACAGACACAAAGAGGGGGAAAGTCCTGGCAGCCCCAAAGGGGACGAGGGAAGCCTGGGGTACTATTTCGTTCCCCCAGCCAACCCGCAAAATCACAATGACATCCTCCCGGCGGTGGGAGGACGTCTTCGGTTGTTTCTTCCTCAGTGGAAAGAGGCAACATCCAGTGCGTTTGTCCTGAAAGTTATCTCGGAGGGATACGCACTGGAATTTTCGGAGAATCCACCGTCTCGTTTCTACATAACCGAGTTGTCCCGGGACAGGGAAAAAGCTCTGGCAATGATGTCCTTGATAGAGGAGTTCCTTCAACAAAAGGTGATCACTCCTGTACCGCAGCAAGAGGAAGGTCTAGGGTGTTACTCCCACGTGTTTTTAGTGAGGAAGTCGTCAGGAAGGTTCAGATTGATCCTGAACTTAAAGATTCTAAACAGGTCCATTCGGTACAAAAAATTCCGGATGGACTCCATCTATTCGGTGAGGAAGCTGCTTCCAGCAGGATGCTTTCTGGCCTCAATAGATCTGAGGGATGCATATCTGCATATCCCGATAAGAGCCTCATCACAACGCTATCTACGCCTAGCGTTAAGAACAGAGAAGGGGGTGAAGCACTTTCAGTTCAGAGCACTTCCCTTCGGCCTCTCCTCCTCCCCCAGGGTTTTCACGAAGGTCGTGGCGGAGGCAATAGCACCTCTCAGACTGGAGGGGGTGTCTCTTGTCCCATATCTGGACGATCTCCTTCTGTTTGCCAAATCAGAGGATCAGTTGTTCAGAGACCTGAAGAGGACTCAGACCCATCTAGAGGATCTGGGCTGGGTTCTAAATCTAAAAAAATCGAACTTGGTTCCATCTCAGGTGATAATTTTTTTGGGTTATTCCATAGACTCGGTCCAGGGAAAGATTTTCCTGCCAGAGGAAAAGATAATCAAGATACAAGGGGCGGTAAAAGCAGTACAGACAAACCTGCCAGTGACCGTCAGGACAGCAATGTCCACCCTGGGTCTGCTCACCGCTTCTATACCAGCAGTTCAGTGGGCCCGCCTCCATGCAAGGGATCTTCAGCAGGCAATCCTACGAAACTGGTCTTTCGGGGAGTCGCTGGAAAAGCAGTTCAGGATTCCATCTCAGGTAAAAAGGAGGTTGTGGTGGTGGAGGACTCGAGCAAACCTGAGTCTGGGTCTGTTGTGGTCCTTCCCCACAACAAGGATCCTTACGACGGACGCAAGTTCCTGGGGTTGGGGCGCCCATCTCGAGGGTCAGATGACCCAGGGGTCATGGTCCAGGGAGGATTCCAGGAGGTCCTCCAACTGGAGGGAGCTAAGAGCCATTTTTCTGGGGCTAGGGGCCTTCAGCCAGTCTGTCCAAGGACAACACGTCCAAATCCTATCGGACAATGCCACAGCAGTGGCATATATTTCAAAGCAAGGGGGCACGAGAAGCAAGTGTCTTTTGGGCCTAGCTTTACAAATCCTGTACTGGGCAGAGGAAAATGTTGCGTCCCTGACTGCGGTACACCTGAAGGGCAACCTGAACCATCTGGCGGACTTTTTAAGCAGGAAGAGGGTTCTGGAGTCCGAATGGAGTTTAAACCAAGAAGTCTTTCAGGAGTTGGTAGACAGGTGGGGAACTCCCCAGATAGACTTATTTGCATCTCAAGCCAATGCAAAGGTCCCGCGGTTTTTCTCCCTCAACAGGTTGGACCAAGCGGAAGGACTAGATGCGCTAGTCCAGCGTTGGTCCTTCCGTTTGTGTTACGCCTTTCCCCCAGTTCAGATGATACCATTGGTTCTCAAGAAACTGCGGGAGGAGAGGACAACGCTAATTTTAGTTGCCCCATTTTGGCCCAAGAGGCCCTGGTTTTCGGGCCTGTTGGACCTAGCGATAGAGGCTCACTGGCTACTACCAGTCAGGAGGGACCTACTGTTCCAGGGTCCCCTTATTCATCCAGACGCACATCACCTGAAGCTTGCGGGTTGGCTACTGAGGAACAAATCCTAAGAGGTAAAGGGTTATCCAGGCGTTTAGTTAACACTTTACTTAGTAGTAGAAAACAAGTCACCAGGGCCATTTACTTTAAAACCTGGAAGGAAGGTCCTGCAAGCGGTGGTCCCACCCTAGAGTAAGTACTCGGTTATCATCTCCAAGTGCTGTCCTGAAAGACGAGGTGAGAAAACCTTAGTTAGACTTACCGGTAACGGTATTTCTACGAGTCTTTCAGGACAGCACCGATAACCCTCCCTTTGTTTTTTAAGGGACGATGTATAAATACTATGTATAAATACTAACGTGTATAGTTGCTATGTTTTGCTTATCTAATTCCAGCATGTCCGGAGGTACTCGTTAACAACTGAGGTCATGGTGGAAGTGGGCGGAATTTAAAGTGACTGCAGTGTTTCCTGGGAAAGTGGGTGGAGCTGCGCTCTCTCCAAGTGCTGTCCTGAAAGACTCGTAGAAATACCGTTACCGGTAAGTCTAACTAAGGTTTTCTTATCTGTCTGACGGTCTGAACAAAGACTTCTCATGGGGATGACGTAGCAACCCCTCCTACAATGGATCCCTCCTGTTTTCGGAACTTCACAAAGAGCGTGATGACATTACTCAATGACTCATCTTTGTTTATGTGTTTGCTGACGTCAGCGCTTTGCTGGGACGTTTATCTGGCGATAGATACAGTACACTATGTATGATCTGGAGCATCAGGATTCTACAAAATGGGTGGATCACACTATTGCATGAGAGAATCCAACCCCATCCCCCCCCCCCCCCCCCCCCCCCATCTCATTCCTGGTTTTCACATACACTATATTGTCAAAAGTATTGGGACGCCTGCCTTTACATGCACTTTAATGGCATCCAATTCTTAGTCCGTAGGGTTTAATATTGAGTTGGCCCACCCTTTGCAGCTATAACAGCTTCATCTCCTCTGGGAAGGCTGTCCACAAGGTTTAGGAGTGTCTTCGGGAATGTTTGACCATTCTTCCAGAAGCGCTTTTGTTGGGTCAGGCACTGATTTTGCATGAGAAGGCCTGGCTCGCAGTCTCCACTCTAATTCATCCCAAAGGTGTTCTATCGGGTTGAGGTCAGGCAAGTCAAGTTCCTCTACCCCAAACTCGCTCATCCATGTCTTTGTGAATCTTGCTTTGTGCACTGGTCCAAATCATTTGGTGGAGGGGGGACTATGGTGTGGGATTGTTATTCAGGGGTTTCTCTTGGCTCCTTGGTTCCAGTGAAGGGAATTTTTAAGGTGTCAGCATACCAAGACATTTTGGACAATTTAATTCTCCCAACTTTGTGGGTACAGTTTGGGTATGGCCCCCTTCCTCTTCCACCATGACTGCGCAGCAGTTCACAAAGCAAGGTCCATAAAGACATAAATGACTGAGTTTGGGGTGGAGGAACTAGACTGGCTTGCACAGAGTCCTGACCTCAATGCAATAGAACACCTGTGGCGTTAATTAGAGCGACGACTGCAAGCCAGGCCTTCTCGTCTACGTCGGTGCCTGACCTCACAAATGCGCTTCTGGAAGAATGCTCAAACATTCCCATAGACGCGCTCCAAAACCTTGTGGACAGCCTTTCCAGAAGAGTTGAAGCTGTTATAGCTGCAAAGGGTGGGCCAACTATATATTTAACCCTACAGACTAAGATGCCATTCATTTCATGCGCATGTAAAGGCATGTGTCCCAATACATTTGATAACATACTGTAACTACAGATAATTTGGCTAATTGAACACATTACAGGAAAGCTCAACCAATTGAGTAACATCTTGTAATACCCCTTCATTACCAGGCCATATTTAGATGTTCAGTACTGTGATAGTTTGACAATTGTCATAGAACACTATACCCAAATAAATGTTTAAAGATTTCATTTTATTGAGTAATACAGAGGATTTGTATTCATAGACCATGGGTTATATGTAGCTACCCTCACATGGTCGTTGTCAAGCGAAACTTATTATGGTCACCCACAGAGAACACCATACAACCCCAGGGCTATCTAGATCAGGTACCTTGGGGACCGTACTTGGACCCCACTCTGTTGGCATGGCCTGTAATGTTTGCTTCAGGCCCTGGATCTGGTGTTGGGTGTCACCGAGGCATGCAGTGCAACATGTGTAGTTATGAGCAAGGTGCTATACAGGTCCAGGGCCGTAGTCTATTTCTTTGGTTCCCAGACTCTGAAGATCCTTTTGGGGTATGCCCACAGTGATGGATGAAGCCTCTGCCTCTAACATGCCCAGTGTTATTGATAAGACAGGGTCTTCCTGTAGGTGTACACAGGTTCCTGGCTCTTATTTAAAACTATCAGCAGTGTGTAGCACACTATGCAGTTTACTGGACAGAGGAATGGGGGGTCACTTCTTGTACCATCCCATGCCATTCTATGCATTAAGATTAAAAGCCTTCTGTGTGCAGCAGTCCCCCTAATACTTACCTGAGCTGCATCTCGATTCATGCAACTGGGAAACTCGGCTGTCTGAGACTCTCCCTCCTCATTGGCTGAGACAGCAGGGAAGCTCCCACTGCTGTCAATCAAAGTCAATGAGAGAGAGGAGGGGGCAGGGGGGGATCGTGGCTTTGTGTCTGAATAGACACACAGAGACGCGGCTTGGCTTGGGTGCCCCAATAGGAAGCTGCTTGCTGTTGTGGGGCACTTAACAGGGCGAAGGGGCCAGGAGCACCAAAGAGGAACCTGAGAAGAGGGGGATCTAGGCTGCTCTGTGCAAAACTACTGCACAAGGCAGGTAAATATAACGTGTTTATTTTTATATTAAAATAAAAAAAAAACAAGACTTTACGGTATGTTGTTTTCCTTTGCCTGGGGAAATGGTCTAAGAGAACCAAGTAGGCTTTGTTTTCTTTTGTTAAATAAGAATGTATAACATCTTATGAACCATTCCCAGAGAAATTTTAGATAATTACTAGGGAGTTCCCAACCTTTTTCTCACCACCATAAATGGTTACCAGAATTGTCACCCATACACATAGGCATTGGTATTGTTTTTTGACTTGTGGAAGGGTAAAGCGTTTTGTGGTTAGATTGTCTGTCTGTGATGTCTTGGTTTTATCGTCTGTCCTGTCTTGGTTTTATTTCTAATGATGAATGTGCAACAATAATGAGAAAGCTTGAGTTATTCTTGGTATAATAATTTTTTCATCTTACATTTTTTTATTTCAGGATCCATCTCGGCCATCCAACTACAACCATCAAAGGCCCTACCCTGGCTACCCCTCCAATATCTCTCAGCCAGGGCCAACACCGGAAGCCAAGCCTAACCCACCTGCCTCAATAGCCCCAACCAACCCTCATTACAGCGCCTCTCCTCAAATGTACACCCGAAAAGATCCTTCAAACGAAGAAACCAGTCCTAGAGCCAAAGAAGCTAATGCTTCTACATTTGATCCTTCAAGCGCCCATCCTGGCATTGTGAAGATCAGCGAAGTCTTGGAAAAGGTGGTGGAACTGGAGAAGGAGGTGGATGAGTTTGTAGGTAGAAAGACTGATATGAGTTACCGATGTTTAGAAGAGCTATTAACAAAGCAGTTATTAGAATTAGATTCTGTAGAAACTGGTGGTCAGGAGGGCATTCGTCAGGCACGAAAAGAAGCTGTGAGGAAGCTACAATTGATTCTGGAGAGGCTAGAGCGGAAGGGTTTGTGATTTCATGTGGCAGAAGGAAAGGATTCTTCGTTATAAAGGTTTATTTGGATTCCAAGAGGTTTCTGGCCAGCCGACATACAAAATGGCATGGTCTTCGGGTGCCTAACATGCCAAAAATATGATGAAGGGAAAAGCCACCTATTTATAAGAAAAAGTAAGACATCCTTTTGGATGCCCTGCTGGAATAATTGGACTTCCAGCACCCATGGACCATCACTGAGTCACCTTGAAGAATATTTACAATGGAAATTCGTTGTAGTTGTAGATGTTTTCATCAAGAACTAAATATTTTAGGAAAAATGCTGTGTTTTTCTGCAAACTATTTTTTTTCTAGGTAGAATAAAGCCATTTTGGAGTTCACAGGTTTTAATTACTTAAAGCCATTCGAAGATGAACTTTGCCACTGACTGCAGTCATTACCAAATCACAAGACTTTATTTGCCATTACAAACCGTTCTACGACTGTGGCTACCTAGCATGACAAGTGTTTGTGTTCTCTGCATATTTTTGGATGTGCAATACATCCATACTTTAAAGTTTGGAAATGTGAGAGTCACATGTAAATGATTTAATGTCTCATTTTGTTTGGGGGACTGTACAATAAAAAAAGGCCAGTGTGGGTAACTCCCAATTAAGGACTATTGCCAAAAAAATTAAAAAAATGAGATTTGGGTGAAATTAGGTGGTTCCATTGGTTGGCCTGGTGCCCTTATTCAGACACAGGATCTTTCAAATAACGTTTCAGCCTGAGGAAAGTCCCATTCAAATGCCTGAGCCCATGTAAAGGTTGCCATTCATAAGCCGGTTACACACATTCATATGGATTTTCCAATTCGCATTTGAACCTTTGATGCTTTCCAATGTACATCATAATCTTTGTCAAATACGTTTTCCATCCATATATTATATCCTTTGTATCGTGATTTTTCTGTTGCCTTTGTCACTGTTTTTAAAACATGAAAAAGTCTCTGTAAACCTGGATAGAGCTTGGGGTCTCTGCTCAAGCTTGCACAGCCCCGTTCATTGGATCCCTCTGTGGGTGCAGACTAGATAAGAATCTGCCCTGACTCAATACAAACTGTAAGGCAGAAATAGTATCCAACCCAATGTGAGAGTAATAGCAGCTTCAGCAGACTCTCACTGAGCCATGCCTGACGCGTTTCACCCTGCTCCCAGGACTTTGTAATGGAGATGAAAAACTTTCCCTACAAAGCAAGCAGTTAATACTTTGCTGTCCTGCTGCCTATGCTGCTGACCTCTGCTTGGTTTAAGAGCGAACTTGCTCAAAGATCTTCTGCATTTAGCACTTCTGGCATGTTGAATGCTGTTGTCCCCAGCTAAGCTCTGTGGTTTCCTCCACTAGACCCTACATCACTATAGAATAGGGGATGGCAGAAGCAGACATAATAAGCAGTGGGGGACCAGACATTCAACTAATACTGAATATCTTTTAGCAAGATTATCTCTTCAACCCTGTGGAGTTTGGTGGCAGGGGCAGCAGGACCGGTATTAAAAGTTTCTTTTGTAGGGGACCTTCATTTTCTTGTTTTTAAAGATCAGCTAAAGTTGCTTTAGAAAACTCATTTATTAATCCAACTCTTTGTGAGTTTCCTGTTCAAATGTCCGAAAACGTACCACATTCTATTGCCTTTAATATTTAGAAAACCTCCATTTTGTGTCAGAACCTGTGCATTGTGGGCATCCTGATCATAGCATAACATTCTCATTTAAATAGATGGAATGTGACATCCCAATCTGATCAGATTTGGGTTTTACATTTAAAAGCTTTAAAGGGAGATCACAGGGCAAAATATGTGTTGGCTTTTGGCTGGTTTATTATATTTAAAGCGGAGGTCCATCCATTTTTTTTTTTTTTTTGAAAGCCAGCAGCTACAAATACTGCAGCTGCTGCCTTTTAAAAAATGGACACTTACCTGTCCAGCACGCCCACGATGTCAGCAGACGAGTGCGCGAGGATCACGGTGCGCTGTCACTGGTCCCCGCTCTCTCCTTGGAACAGTGTTTCCCAGAAGACAGCGGGGGGACGTCACGAGGCTGGACTCCCGCAGGAGTCGGAACCTGGAAGTGGTGCAAATACCTGTCTCAGACAGGTATCTGCATCCCCCCTGAAAGGTGCTTAATGTGACACCGGAGGGGGGAGGGAGGGGGAGGGATACAAAAAGCGGAGGTTCACTTTTTGTGTAAACCTTCGCATTAAGTGGAACTACACTGCACCTGAGCACCACAAACCAATAACTGCTTTTAATTACTTGGTATAATATTTAAAGCAAACCCATCCATCCATCTAAGTCTCCATGCTTTATTGTACTGATAAATTGCTTTGAAAAACATCCCCTTACACAAGGATGGCGTGTCTTGTTTTGTAACTTTATTTCCCCTACACTGCAGAGTGCATTAACATTACAGGAAATGTAATTCCAAAACATCTTGGATGCCAAGGTTCGCCATCATTGCCCTAGCATTTCTGGTTGTGGCCATCTTGAGTAAGGACAAATGATTCATGAAGCATTTACTTCCTGAAATTCCTCTGCCCTTAGCTCAGCCATGTATAACATCATTTGCCTAGGGAAGAAAACAGAAGAAATGTTGAAATAAAAAAAAGTTAAAAAAAATGTAGCTATGTTGGCTTCCTATCTATTTACTAATGCTAGCAGCACATTGGTTAAAAATAGTCCAATGTTCTTCGAGAGAGTAAAATTCTGCTTTAAGCAGGGATTGCACAGCTTTGCCATATTTAGATCTGCTTGAATCTACAAAAATAAAAATTCACCTGCTGGTAAGATTTGACATTGCAGCATGACCATTGCTATGTGGTGATCTTGGCGTGCATTATGCGAAAGGTGACTCCTACTTAAAAACAGACATCTAATTTTTGTACACAAAATCGTTTTCATCTGTCTTTCTCCAATTGTTATTTAAAGCGGTAGTTAAGTCTGCCAAAAAATAAATAAAAAATGCCCCCTGCCGCAAGGAAATAACATAAAGTGCTAGTATGCATCACATTTTAGCACATTATGAAAAACGTACCCTAAAATGAAGTCCTCCAGTGGCACGCTGTCACTGCTGACATGGCTTCCATCTTCCCCCGGTCTTCCGGGTTTGTGGACTCTGGCTGTTTGAATGGCTGAGCCTCGATGATGTCACGTACGGGAGTCAGTCGAAGCACAGTGCTCTGAACTGACAGCATACTCGGTATTCCTTCAATTCGGAGCACTGTGCGCATGATTGGCTGCAGAAATATGGAAGATCTTCATTGTACCTACAGGTAAGCTTTATATTCTAAGTTACCTGTAGGTACAGGCGACCATGCAATGTTTACTACCGCTTTAATATCCTGTTGGAAGACCTAATTCTACCCAAGCCAAATCTTGATTTTATTTTTATTTTTTGGGGGATAAATCCGTCTTTGTCATAGTCTCTGGGAAAACTGCAGACAATCGTAATTATTGATACAGAAGGGGTATGATTTATCTTACCAGGATAATTTAAAAAACCTTATCTCAGGAAAAGTGACTGTCCAATTAAAAGGATTTGTGAATAGGAAAAAAAAAATAATTTACAAAACTGAAGATAATTTTCTTGAAATGCCCTTAATGAAAAGGATGAATGTTCTGTGTATCACCATAGCAACAGTAAGGACCTGAAACTCAAACACATGCAGCTGTCTTGGGAATAACAGGTTTTGTATTTGCACTGAGAGGAATACTGTGTAACTGAAAAAATATATATATATATATATATATATATATATATATATATATATATATATATATATATATATAAAATTAATGTATAAAAAAACTTGTTTCATAAATAAAGCCATACAGAAATGACTTGTATTTCTTGTATTCAATGTTCAAGAGCTGTCTGTCTTAGCGTTCTGTCGTGAGCTTTAAAGTGTTTGTATAGGTTTGTTTAAAAAAGAAATAACAAACATGTCATACTTACCTCCACTGTGCAGTTTGTTTTGCACAGAGTGGCCCCCAATCCTCCTGTCCTGGGGTCCCACGGCGGCTGTTTCGGCTTCTCTCCGCTAAAGCTAACCCCCTCTGGGAAGCTCTTTCCCAGAGGGGGTTAGCTTGCGGGCATGCTCCCGTGTCATACACTCGGCGTCCATAATAGCTGAGTGTGTGACTCTGTCCCAACCCGGCTGCGTCATTGGATGTGATTGACAGCAGCGGGAACCAATGGCTGCGCTGCTATCGATCTATCAAATTAACGGCCAGACTCAGAGAAGAAGGGCACAGCAGGTGGACGGGCTCAGGTAAGTAAGATGGGGGGGGCCTATGACAGCAAGGTGTTTTTCACCTTTAATGCATAGGATGTATTAAAGCGGATCTCCACCCTAAAGTGAAGTTCCGCTGATCGGAACCCTCCCCCCCCCCCTCCGGTGTCACATTTGACACCTTTCGCAGTCTCGGGCAAAATATGTGTTTTTCCCGTTGTGTCCTGGGAACTCTCGACTCCCAGCACACAGCGGGAGCCAATCGGCGGGCGCAGCGCGACTCGCGCATGCGCCGTAGGGAACCGGGCAAGGAAGCCGGAGCGCTTCACTTCCTGGTTCCCTCACCGTGGATGGAGGGGGGGAGCAGCAGAGAGACGAGCGAACGCTGGTCTTCTGCTGCGGACGCCGCTGGACTCCAGGACAAGTGTCCTTATATTAAAAGTCAGCAGCTGCAGTATTTGTAGCTGCTGGCTTTTACTATTTTTTTTTAAGGGGCCATCCGCTTTAAGGTGAAGAAACACAAACTTTTACAACCCCTTTTAACACCTTCACCTTAAAGCGATTGTTAACCCTTTTTTGTATTATTATAACAAACATCTCATACTTGCAGTGCCTTGAAAAAGTATTCATATCCCTTAATTTGCCAATTTTTTTCATATTACAATCAAAAACATAAACGTATTTCATTAGGATTTTAGTGATAGACCAACACAAAGTGGCGCATAATTTGTGAAGTGGAAAGAAAATTATAAATACCTGAGAAGTGTGGCGTGCATTTGTATTCAGCCCCCCTGAGTCAATACTTTGTATAGCCCCCTTTCACTGCAATTACAGCTGCAAGTCTTTTTGAGGATGTCTCTACCAGCTTTGCATATCTAGAGAGTAACATTTGTGCCCATTCTTCTTTGCAAAATAGCTCAAACTCTGTCCGATTGGATGGAGAGCATCTGTGAACAGCAATTTTCTAATCTTGCCACAGATTCTCAATTGGATTTAGGTCTGCACTTTGACTGGGCCGTTCTAACACATTAATTTGCTTTGATCTAAACTATTCCATTGTAGCTCTGGCTGTATGTTTAGGGTCGTCCTGCTGGAAGGTGAACCTCCACCCCAGTCTCAAGTCTTTTGCAGACAGATTTTCTTCTAAGATTGTCCTATATTTGGCTCCATCTATCTTTCCATCAACTCTGCCCAGCTTCCCTGTCCCTGCTGAAGAAAAAGCATCCCCACAACATGATGCTGCCACCATCATGTTTCACGGTGCGGATGGTGTGTTCAGGGTGATGTGCAGTGTTGCTTTTTCACCACACATAGTGTTTTGCGTTTAGGCCCAAAAATTTTACTTTAGGTCTCATCTGACCAGAGCACCTTCTTCCACATTTTTGCTGCGTCCCTCACATGGCTTCTTGCAAACTGGCAACGGGACTTTTTATAGCTTTTTTTTCAATAATGGCTAAGGTTCTCTAACAAACCTCTGAAGGCTAAGATTTAATTACACACAGGTGGACTCTATTTACTAATTAGGTGACTTCTGAAGGCAAATAATTCCACTAGATTTTAGTTGGGTGTATCAGAGTAAAGGGAGCTGATTACAAATGCACGCCACACTTTTCAGATTTATTTGAAAAAACATTTACCATTTTTTTTTTCACTTTACAATTGGGTGCCACTTTGTGTTGGTCTATCACATAAAATCCCAATAAAATACATTTGTGTTTTTGGTTGTAACATGTCCAAATGTCAAAACTGTCAAGGGATATGAATACTTTTTCAAGACACTGTACCTGCTCTGTGCAGGCTCACTCCCAAGCCGGATCTGTGGGTCCATAGACACAGCATGGCTTAGCCCCCCCGCTTCCTCCCTCACTGGTTGTGATTGACAGCAGTGGCTCGCACTACTGTCTAAGAGGAGGGAGAGAGCTGTTGCTCTTGTGCACAGCACTGGATCAAGATCGGGATCAAGTAAGTATGGGAGGGGGGGCAGGGGAGCTTCTCTCTGTAGGTTTTTACTTTAATGCAGAGATTACATTAATGTACAAAATCTTCATTCTCTAGAACCACTTTAAGCTGGCTATATACTTGTAGAATTTTTGTAAGAAGATTTTCATTTAAGAACATGTATGTTTTATTTTTTTCTAATGGTTAGTTAGTGTGTAATTTTTCTTTGCAAAATTAATTTCTAACAGTAAATGTGTTTTTCTTTGGGCAAAACACTAAGAAAGTAGTCAGCTGTCAAGAAATATGCATTTTTGTAAGTGCTTAGATAATCCGCACAGATGCTGTAGTAAAACTGTTTAGATCAAAATGATAAATCACCATATTATGTTTTTTTGAGTTGTGTTAACAAGGAAACATTCACATCTGCTGGCTTTCCTAAAGCTAAATTCTATTGAGCAAAATAAAGTTTTGTCTTTTGTTCATGGACGGACACAGCTTCCTTATACTCTTGACTGTAGGGTTATGTTCTGTCTATCACAGGGGTCTCAAACTCCCGGCCCGCGGGCCAGTTGCGGCCCGCAGACCGAGATTTTGTGGCCCACTGACAAGCCCTTCCCCCGGACAGTGTCATACTTTGCAGCGCATGCAGCGCAGCGCGGTACCCTTTCCCTGCAGCCCCCCCCCCCCGTACTCATCTTTGTGTCCGGCAAAGCAGGGGTGTGCATCATGTGACGTCAGCAGCGTAGGGCGGCGCTGCCGTCACGCGCCCGTCCGCACTGAAGTGAAGTTGCTCAGAAGAGCTGAGCGCCCTCGCCCTCGTCAGCAGCGTCCTTCAAAGTAAGCTGTTGCTACTGTAATGCCAGTTAGCAGATGCTATCACAGGGTGGTAGGGGGAATAGGGGGTGCTACTGCTGGGGGGGGGCGGTTGTTGTTGGATGATTGGGAGGCTAGCACCCTCATGTTATTACCACAGGGGGGGGTGTTGCTGGTGAATGATTAGGGTGCTACTGTTCATCAACACCCCCCAACCCCCCAGCAGTAGTACCCCCATAATCTTTCAGCTGATGCTATTATCACAGGGTGGTAGGGGGAATGGGGGGTGTTGCTTGTGGATGATGGGGGTGCTACTGCTGGGGGGTTGGGGGGTGTTGATGAACAGTAGCACCCTAATCATTCACCAGCAACCGCCCCCCCCCCCCTGTGGTAATAACATGAGGGTGCTACTGCCCTTGCAGTAGCATCCCAATCATCCAACACCCCCCCCCCCAGCAGTAGCACCCCCATCATCCGTCAGCTCATGCTATTACCACAGGGGGGTAGGGCGATTGGGGGTGTTTCTGGTGGATGGTGGGGGTGCTACTGCCCTGGCAATAGCATCCCAATCATCCAACAACACCCCCCCCTACCCCAGCAGTAGTACCCCCATCATCCGTCAGCTCATTCTATTACCACAGGGGGGTAAGGTGGATGGGGGGGGTGTTGCTGGTGGATCTCAATCATCCAAACCCCCCTTCAGCAGTAGCACCCCCCAACATCTGTCAGCTCATGCTATTACCACAGGGGGGTAGGGGGAATAGGAGTGTTGCTGGTGGATGATGGCGGTGCTACTGCTGGTGGGGGGTGTTATTGGTGGATGGTGAGGGGCGCATGATGGGGCATTATATGTGAGGGGCACATGATGGGGGCATTATATGTATGTGAAACCATATTCGCTCAGCCCTGATAGGCTGAGCTCTTGTTCCACCCACAGAAATTTCCTATCAGGGCTGAGCGAATATTGGCTCACTGCCCTAATAGACTGAGCGCTAATCTATGTGATTGGCTGGCAGTGCCGAAAGAAGAATGGAGAAGAGTGAGTGTGTGTATGTGACTGCAGCCAGGGTCATAGGGACTGTCCTGGAGAGTGAACATTAGGGGCGGCAGGGGCGCAATCTGTGACATTTTGGTCCAATACTTGATGCGGCCCAGCCTCACCCAGCTTATACCTCCAGTGGCCCCCAGATAATTTGAGTTTGAGACCCCTGGTCTATCAGGAGAGGACTAGGCAGACATGTTAATGGTTAAAACATGTAATCTTTAGCAAAGCTGAACAGCCCCGCGCAGGGGGCAGTCCCTCTGGTCATAATCCCTCTCACTGCAGTGAGCAGCTCCAGTTTTTTTCTGCCTAGTAGAGGAGAAGGACCTGGCTCCCTTTGGGCCCATGGTCCTGAAGAACTTTTATTTTTTTGATCCTGGGATCTTCTATCACCTGCCGGCTGGGTGACAGGCTGGATAATAAAGATCCTTGTAGTCTCCCCAGCCTGCCATCAAGCGTGAGCAGGCCTTGGCCACGACATACTCCATTTGCTCCAGGGGTGGCCGGTGAGCTAATGCCCTGGGGCTCTCATATGACCGGGCTACTGCTGTCTGAGTCACAGTGAGCCGTGGCCGACAGCTACTCCGTACTGCTCGGAAGTGGGTCTGGCAGGGTGGAACAGCTGGACTTTCCTAGGGGGGTCGATTAGGGGGTCTCTTGTCCTCCCTTTCCTCCACCCGTCCCTTCCTTCCTCCCCATGCATGGGCTTGCTGTGATTGACCGCGGTGTACCTGTGGAATTTTTGTCTGTGTCCTGGCTGGGGGCTGCGGGGGTGTCCGGGTCCGCTATCTGGGGGTCACTTCATTTTCGGCCTTCTTATCCGCCTCAGTGTCACTCTGCGCCATTTTTCCTTTGAACCAGCGCCGTTTTCTTTTAAAATACGTTTATTAAAGAGCAGTTCAGTACAGTTAAATGCCGCAAAAAACATTCTGGGGCAAAAGGAAATACACGCAGTACATCTTATACAGTTTACATGGCATAGAAAGAAACAAAAAACCCCCCCCCCCCAACCTTCACTCAGTATTAAATGGCTTATCCTACCTAAACGTGATAGAGCAGCTCTGTTAAGGTAGGATAATCAGATTAATGCACTTGACCCAAAAGTCTGTTCCGACACCCCCAATGGGAGTACGCTGTGTCGGAACTTGACAAAACCTTTAACTGCTACCTGTGCTTACGAAATGAGCAGGACTGACCACGCTTCTCCGGAAAACCTGAAAGTCTCAAAGACACGTGGGGGTCCTAAAGTGAAGAGAAGAGAATAAACACTGAATCCAGTGTCTCGAGTAAAACCTGAGTATCCCAAACAAGATACTATACACAGCTCAATTTCCTACTCAGTTTAGTAAAACTGGAAGAAGAAATCTCTTACCGCAGTCCTAACCGCTATACTGACTGCCCTCAAAATGGTACAGTTAACAGAAAAACAAGAAGTACCGTGTTTCCCCGAAAATAAGACACCGTCTTATATTTTTTTTTCCTCAAGAAATCACACTATGGCTTATTTTCGGGGGGTGTCTTATTTTTATTACAGAAAATAAAGGTTGCCTACCTGAACCACACTTGCGCTTCTTAGCATTTCCTCTGTCCACCTGTAGACTGAGATTATCGTATTCTGCACGCCATTTTTGGACCATTCGGATATCCAACTTCTTCTCTTTGCACTCATCTTGTCTGGCTGTACAGAAAGATAGGCCAGCAAAGCTGATGTGGAGCAAAGTGGAGCTGGGGTGATCTCTTTGGGCTCAGTAGCAGCTTTTCCCTCTATCCCCTGGTGTTTGTGTGGGGTGAGAGAGGGGTTTGCTGGTCAGTGCTGGGAGAAGCTTTACAGCTTTACACAGCGTTCTTCTCCTCACTTCAGCTCCAGTACAGTACCGTACGCCTATCAGGTGTTTCCCGCTCCGCGCCGTTACGCATACGACACTACGTCTTATTATCGGAGATTCGCCACGTCTTATTTTCGGAGATTCGACACTACATCGCTACGTCTTATTTTCGGAGGGGTGTCTTATATTTCGATCTTGTGCCGAAATCCCGCTACGGCTTATTTTCGGAGTACGTCTTATTTTCGGGGAAACACGGTAGTACAAAACAAAAAAAAAAAAGAACAGAACTAGAATGAGAGAAAGAAGATAGATAGAGAAGGGGAGAAGAGGAGAACAGAGGTGATTGCCAGCTGTAAGATCAAACTCTTGTGTGATGTGTCACGGTTCCTAGTGAAAGGGAAACCCCCACGTATCTAGCCCAGGGTTCCCATATCGTTTCAAATAGTTTAGGTGTTTTTAGGATTAAACTAACCATTTTCTCCTGAGTCATGATCCAGGATATTTTTCTCTTGGCAGCAACAATAGAGACTCTTGGCTGTTTCCAAGCACCCGCCAGAGTGGTTTTTGCGCCCAAGAGCATAAAAGTTATACATTTTTGAGTGTGTTTAGGGGCTTGAGGGATACTAGTCCCAATCTGTGGAGATTTCCTTACAGGAATACCCGTAATTCTTCTGATGAGATTAAAGATTTTGTTCCAGAATCCTCTGATTCTAGGGCAATCCCACCAGATATGAAGCACGGAGCCCTGGGCTTGACAGTCGCAAAAACATAGCGGAGAGGCGGTTGGAAACATTGCCAGCACCATTTTTTTGTAGCTGTGCTGCTGCTATTGTAACACAGCTGGAGGCCATTTTCTTGTAGCCACGCTGTGGCGCATATATTTTCAGCAGGAGGCTATTTTCTTGAACCTCATGGTCCTTTTTGCTGAGGCAGCCGGTGGCCATCTTTGTGTGGTCTTCATCTCAGAGGCACCCAGACACGCACTGTGTTGAGAGAGAGAGAGTGGGACGGGGCGCTGAGCAGTTCTTGTCAGGGAGGTGAGTCCCCTGGTCAGTAGCAGCAAGGAGGGTGGGCCCCCTTTTTTAAGTGAACCTTGTGCTTGACTGCAGTCCCTGAGGTTTTCAAGTGAGCGGGTCAGCATGGCGTCAGAAGCTGGCGTTTCTTCCCAGACATTCCGGTGGTAGCAACCGGTGCCCCTGCACCTGTGGTTCCTGTGGACGCTTTGTGGGCGGTTCTGCAGTCCTTTGTTGCTAGGGTGGAAGTGGTGTGTGGGTGCAAAGGGGTAAAAAAACGCCCCCCATCTTCTTCTGGGGATAGCTCTGACTCGGGCCTGACTGTGAGTGTGACCCAGGGCCCCTGTTCTGAGGTATCAGAGGATGCGGACCAGGACCATTCAGACAGTGAGGGTAACCCCATGTCCAGGTCAGCGCAGGAAAAGGCACTTGTTGGAGCACTTATCACCGCAATGCGGGACACTCTTAAGCTGGAGGATACGGCTGGGGCATCTGCTGAGGTGTCTGTCCCTTTTGGGTCCTACAAGCCGACCCGCACTGCTAAGGTGTTTTCTTATGTGACTTATTTTGATAAGTTCATAGACAAGAAATGGGAGCGACCGCAGAGGACCTTTTCGGTCCCTAAACGCATGGCGGTGCGTTACCCTTTTGAGGAGAGCCTGCTGAAAAAATGGGCATCTCTCCCTGTCTTTGACCCCCCCCCCCCAGTGTCTAGGTTAAACATAATCACTATTCCGGTAGAGAGGACCCCTGCATTTAAGGACCCTATTGATAGGAGGTCCGAGGCAGTGGGTTGGTCCATGTTCACCATCCTGGGATCAGCATTGCAATGTCACAGACATTGACTGAGTGTGCAAAGTTATTGCAGCGGGAATTGGAGGAGCATCATGCTCCCCCGGGATGTGTGGAACTAGCTGATCAGTTAGTGCATGGCCTCAAATATGTCTGCGATGCAGCCCTGAATGCAGCTCATTTGATCTCCAGAGCCTCGGTATCTGCAGTTGTTTTGCGGCACCTGATCTGGCTAAAATGCTGGTCCGCGGGCAAGACTTCCAAGAAGGCACTGGCGGATTTGGGCTTCCGGGGAGAGAGGCTATTTGGAGCCTCACTGGATAACATCATTAAGGATGTCACGGGGGGTAAGAGAACACTCCTCCCTCAGTCCAAAAAAGGTAAGGAGCCACGTCGAAGGCCGGGACCCTCCTTTTTCCACGCAGAAGCTGTATTTTCATCAGTCAGGGCCCACAGGTAGGCGTTCCCAGGTCGACAAGGGGACAGCAAATCTGCTACTGCCTGAAGGTTTTCCCCCACTTGACCCTCAAGATCTGTCTCTCCTCTCCTGGCAGAATGGGGATGTGTGTGCCCGGAGGACATCGCACCCGACAGCCACGAGCATCAGGTCCCCCACGTTCAGCGGGCACGTGCGTGCACCCACCCGCAATAGCTGTTTAAGGGACCGACGTACAGCTACGGCGATTTGCGCAGGAGAGCCGACCTGCCACTGTAGAATGACGGTGGCTGGTCAGCTAGTGGTTAAAGAGAAGCAATCACAAAAAAATGTTTTAAGTATTCTGAATCCCCACTTTTGTATTGCCTTCTTCTAGACCAGGGGTCTTTAGACTTTCTAAACAAAGGGTCAGTTTACTGTCCTTCAAATTTTTAGGAGGGCCGGAGTTACCAGTGCAAGAAGCTTTCCCAGCTTCAGTTGGAGTAGAAAAATGATATAGTGCCTGTAGTCAGTTGAATGAAGAATAATGTCATATCACTATTTGTGAAAGGAATTTTGCTTGAGTCTGGATTCACACTTGTGTGGTGCGAATTCCAGCTCTGTTATCTCTGAAAAGAGATAACAGAGTTGTTCAGCGGATTATCTGCTTTGTAGCTGCGAATTTGCTGACCTGGGAGAGGGGGAGGGGGGAAGTGTAGTGAGCATGAAGATAATTCCTGTTCAGAACGGAACACATCTGATGATGGGTCTGAATTTGCTCCTGAGCCGCACCACAATGCCTCGAAAACGCACGCGTTTTTTTTTGGCACTGCGCAAATCCATCGCAGATATGTAAACCAGCCTCATAAAAATGTATGTATTTTCTATTTACATGCGAATTGGATGCGTTTTAAGCTGCATCCAATTCGCATAGGTGTGAACCCAGCCTAACTGTTTATATCAGTGTGAGGAATTATGCCCCATTCCTGGTGTCAGTGGGAGAAATAATACCCCATCATTGGTGTCAGTGAAAGGAATTGTTCCCTACTGTTGGTGTCAGTTGGGGGAATAGTGCCCTGAGGACTGAATAAAAGCTAGCAGAGGGTCCATGGGCTGCAGTTTGGAGTCCACTGCTCGACGTTGTAAAAGGAAATTGATGAAGATCTGTGGTTTTTTTTGCAACCTTTTAAATAAAACTTTATTTGAATGCAGTATGGCAACTTTTTGGGCAGTAGTATCTTCTCTGTCACTGGAAAAAGGAAGGAGAATACCCCACGCTGCCAATATTGGTTAAATGGTAGCTGCTAACACGGCTCGTATGAGAAAAGCAAAAGTATTGGATATGTGGAAAATGTGTAGCGCTTAAAGTGACTATCTGTTAATGATAGTCAGAGGCACAAAAAAGAGTGAATAGATTTGTGAAACAAAATAAAGGACCCTGGAATATCCAGGGACAGGCACTATGTAACTGGTGCGTGATGAACAGTGTATAAATGTTCTGTTAGTATGATAGCATTACATAATATGATCAACTGCTATTGAATGCAATTATTCACATATAGAAATACACATATACTGAAGAAACAGTGATAATTCATTTCTTAGACAAACATGAATAGGTTACTGGCCACTAGATGCCAGGTGCAATAATATCCCGTGAAAGGAAAATAGGAAAAAATAAAAATAAATCTTGGTGTGAAAATAACAGTCAATCTGATGATTGGTGAATGCTAAATAACTTCTCCACTGAGTTGTTCCCACCACCGAAAGCAATGCAGGCTTACCGGAACCAATTGACTTCAGCTGGCTTACACCACTGAAAGTCAGGATAGGCTTGTATTGGCTGATGTCAAAATGGGCTCCTTGACAGGGCAGTATTTTGGCTGGTCATCAAAAAAACCTCTGTGGGATGGATGGACGAAGCCCAGCTGGGAGTACGATCCCCAAATGGATGTTCTCACAATGAATGAATTTTGGAAGAGATAAGAGAAAGAAGTGGCCACATAGCGTAATCCCGTTATGTAGAAAAATAAAATATTTATTTAAAATGTAAGTTTGATAGCTGCAAATAAATATTTTATTTTTCTACATAACGGGATTACGCTATGTGGCCACTTCTTTCTCTTATCTCTTCCAAAATTCATTCATTGTGAGAACATCCATTTGGGGATCGTACTCCCAGCTGGGCTTCGTCCATCCATCCCACAGAGGTTTTTTTGATGACCAGCCAAAATACTGCCCTGTCAAGGAGCCCATTTTGACATCAGCCAATACAAGCCTATCCTGACTTTCAGTGGTGTAAGCCAGCTGAAGTCAATTGGTTCCGGTAAGCCTGCATTGCTTTCGGTGGTGGGAACAACTCAGTGGAGAAGTTATTTAGCATTCACCAATCATCAGATTGACTGTTATTTTCACACCAAGATTTATTTTTATTTTTTCCTATTTTCCTTTCACGGGATATTATTGCACCTGGCATCTAGTGGCCAGTAACCTATTCATGTTTGTCTAAGAAATGAATTATCACTGTTTCTTCAGTATATGTGTATTTCTATATGTGAATAATTGCATTCAATAGCAGTTGATCATATTATGTAATGCTATCATACTAACAGAACATTTATACACTGTTCATCACGCACCAGTTACATAGTGCCTGTCCCTGGATATTCCAGGGTCCTTTATTTTGTTTCACAAATCTATTCACTCTTTTTTGTGCCTCTGACTATCATTAACAGATTGGGGTCAATTCACAAAGAGAAACGTTATTGGTTTTCTTCAGTTGTTAAATTAGCACTCCTTATTTAACGCTAGCAAACATGGTATTCACGAAAGCTATAATCGTTATTTAACACAGTCGTTATGGTTTTCAACTGACTCTTTATCCAAACGTTATGCTAACTACTCAGACGTTATTATTAACATTTGGGACGTTAAAATAACTGTTAAGATCGTTAAATAATGCTGGAGAGATGCATTCTGGGAGCAGAAGGGGAGGAGAACAGCTGCATGTGGAAAAGAGCAGATACAAAGAGAGAGAGAGAGAGAGACACACAAGCAATACACATGGAGATTGAGCATGTGATGTGCAAAACTTCTAGTGTGTGCTTTTCTAAAGCCATGTGTATTTCCTCATACAGAGAATAAATCATGGGAGATGATAATTGGAATTTAGCTATCACCTGGGTTTCAGAAAAGTCATCCAAAATAGTATGTGAACGGAATACACGTTTATAAATCTGAACAACATTCTAACGTTTTCTTCTTCGCCTCTGGATAATTTTAAGTTCAAATAGAGCACGGTTCTAGCTTGCCCAACACTACTAAAAACGTCACTACACTACAAAAATCGCCAAAAGCTTCCTCTAACAACAAAATATCGCCTGGGAAATGTCATAACGCCACCCTGAGGGAGGTGTTAATTTAACGATTGCTTAACGATTGATAACTGTCAAAAAAATCTTTGTGAATTGCACTTCTGTACATATTTAACGATTTGACTCTTTAAAATAACGTTTTGAATCTTTAAAAAAACGATTTGACTCTTTAATAAGGATCCACACCTTAAAATATCGGTTCTGTGTAGGGGAACGTTATTTGATGATTTTTCAAAGCGTTAAATCGTTTAGTGAATTGAACTAGCTTCAATAACGTGCAAAATCGTTAAAATAACACTCGCAATCTGAAAATAAAGCTTTGTGAATTGACCCCATAGTCACTTTAAGCGCTACACATTTTCCACATTCTCTGTCACTGGAACTGACTGTTTTGTCACTGGAACAAGAAAATCCTCTGGTGATATTAGACTAATGCCCCATACACACGATCGGAATTTCCGATGGCCTAAAATCCGATGGAATGTTTCGTCGGAATTACATTCAAGCTGTATTGCATACACACTGTCAGATCAAATTGCGATTGTCCAAAACGCGGTGACAAAAAAAACTATGACGAGCCGAGAAAAATTAAGTTCAATGCTTCCGAGCATGCGTCAACTTGATTCTGAGCATGCATGTTTTTTTCTCCGTCGGAGTTCCACACAGAATTTCCGATAGGATTTTTCTGAAAAAAATAAAACATGTTCTATTTCTAAACAATGGGGCTCACACACGATCGGAATTTCCCGATGGACTTTTTCATTGAAAATTCCGATCGTGTGTACGCGACATTAGGCTCAATTTATAATATTATAGTGTGTTAAGCCGCATGTTCGCATTTGTTCCATTAAGGCAGCCCACTAAAGCAGAAAATTGAATATCGAATACTTACCGCAATTTTCCTTTCCTGACTGGCTCCATGTCAGCACACACATGGGTACGGGCCCCGCCCACCCCCACATTGATAGGACGTTTAACTCATACACCATATTCTGTAACCAGCATTCAGAACGGGTGGGAAGGTGTGCTGAAATGGAGCTAGTCAGGAAAAAAAAAAATTTAATCAATGTGAAACAGAGCCCATAACTCTGTGCCCAAACTCCTCCGTAGTTAAGGCAGCTGGCTCAATACAATGCTAAGGAAGATATATCTTGAGGACCAAGTGACCACCTTGCAGATCGTTTCCATGGACACACGATTCACTGCTGCCCAGGACGCAGAAATGCTGTGAGTAGAATGCACCATGATATCATCAGGCAATGTCAACCCTTTCTCCTTATAGGCCAAGGCTATAGCTTTAACTATCCAGGAAGCGATGAGCCTGCTGGATGCTTTTGAGCCCTTGCTTGTTCCTGTTGGAAACACAAAGATGTGATCCAAAGACCTAAGGGAGGATGTGGCCTCTATGTAAGAGCTTAAGGTTCTCCCGACATCAAGAGGACTGACTTGGATATCTCCATCTGAGTAGAATTTTGGCAGGACGATATCCTGATTTAGATGGAATATTGTAGGCACCTTCAGCGTGAATCCTACAATTGGAACTAGGACCACCCTGTCTGCATAAAATGTTGTAAAAGACTCCTTGCAGCCCAGGGCTTCCATCTCTGAGACTTTCCTTGTGGAGGTGATGGCGACCAAAAAGGCTGGTTTTAAGGTGAGATGTCAAATGGACATATTTTGTGAGAATTTATCCAAAGCCAGAAAGTCCAGGACCACGGGTAGGTCCCACTTAGGAAAGAAACGTTTTCTTGGAGGCTTTAACCTCAGGACCGCTTTGAAAATTTGAATTACAAGGCTATTGGCAGCCCACTGAATCCCTGTGAAGGCAGACAGGGCAGAAACATGAGTACTAAGACTTATGCCGCGTACACACGATCACTTTTTGTGATGAAAAAAAACGACGTTTTCAAAAACGTCATTTAAAATCACCATGTGTGGGCAAAACGTTGTTTTATGTAATCAAAAAAACAACCAAAAAAAATTCGAACATGCTTGAATTTTTTGTGTCTTTTTTTCAAAACTTTGTTTTTTGTGTCATAAAAAGTGATGGTGTGTAGGCAAAACGATGTTGAAAACTACGTTATTAAACCCGCGCATGCTCAGGGGCAAGTTATGAGACGGAGCTTCAATGGAACAGAGTGCCGTCGAACGTGGTGTACGTCACCACGCTTTGCTAGAGCATTTTGGAAAAACGATGGTGTGTATGCAACGTCGTTTTGGAAAATGAAGTTTGAAAAACGTCGTTTTGTTTCATCACATAAAACGTCGTTTTTTTTCATCACAAAAAGTGATCGTGTGTACGCGGCATTAGGTTGATAGTTAGGTCTTTTTGAAGAAAGTCCAAAGTATTACTTATTTGGGGAGAGGAAGGAGAGAAGCCTTGGGTGGAGGAAAAGTCCTGGAACTTGTAAGTTGAATTAGTGCTCGGGTTTCTAGACTTTAGCAATGTACCAATTACAGCATCTGAACAGCCTGCCTCAATCAGCCTCTGCCTTTCAAAATCCAAGCCTGCCACCACAGTCTCTGAGAAGATAGATGAAGCACTGGACTCTGAGACAGCAGACCCAGGGTTACTGGAATTGACTTCAGTGGCTTCAAAATCAGTAGACATAGAAGCAGAAACCACTGAAGTTTGGACTAGTTGGCTATTACTGCCAGAACTGCGACGTTCTCCTTCATTAGTCTAGAAGTAGAAGATTTGCGGTGTTGGTGAAAAGGCATTTGCTGTCTGAAAAGAACACGCTGCTGTTGGAACATCTGCGCTGCTGCCTGTGGGCAAGGAAGTCTGGTGTAAAACATTGGCAGTTTGGTATTTGCTGGGGTGCAAACAGGTCCAACTTTGGATGGGAAGCCCAACTTATTAACATCTGAAAGTTTTGTGGATTCATGAACCATTCGTTGTCTAACTAATGTCTTGATATATAGTCTGCCTCAAGATTGGAGGGACCCGTAATGTAGGCTGCCCACAGATAGAGAAGTTTCGACTGGGCCCAAGTCATTATGGGCGTCACTTTGGCCGGAAGAGAACGACTGCGAGTCCCTCCTTGCTTCGGGATGTAAGCCACTGCCGTAGCATTGTCCATCTGCAACAAGACTGAACATCCCCAAACTATATCTTGAAAGGTGAGAAGGGCTTGAAAGGAACCTGTTAATTCCAGGATATTTGACAGTATATCCTTTGTTTGACAGGGCTACTTGCCTTGAGCCACTCTCCCCTGGCAGGCAGCTCCCCAGCCTTGAGCACTGGCATTGGTTGTGACTACTATGCAGGTGATCGGCAAAAGGGAGTGACAGGACAAAAGGTTCCTTGTGTGTAGCCACCAGCTCAGATCTTTCCTTATCTCTGATGTGATTCGAATCAATTTGCTCATGTTCTCTGACAGAAAACCAAACTAGAACGCTAAGGCCTTCCACTGAGCCCATCTGACTATGGGTATTGCAGCCACCATCGTCCCCACTATCTGTTGGCAATGGTTTGCTGAGGGAAATTGGATGAATCACTGGAATGTTCTGCTCTGGAAGGGACACTGTGCTTCGATGAGTGTCTATACATGCCCCCAGGTATATGAGGCATTGAGTAGGGTGAGATTGCTTTTTTCAAAGTTGATAAGCCAACCGAAAACCTGAAGAACTGATAGCACTAGCGTTGGATGTGAAATAAGAGTTTCCCGACTCTGGGCCAGCAAAAGCAGATAGTCTAGGTAATGGTAAATTCAGACTCGTAAAAGGGCCACCAGGGAGAGAAAGACCTTGGAAAATACTCTTGGAGAGGTTGTAAGCCCGAAGGGCAGACAAACAAACTGAAAGTGTAGGTGCCCCAAGGCGGAGTGGAGATATTTTTTTATAGTTTTGGTGTATCGGAATATGAAAATAAGTGCCTTTTAGGTCCACCAATAGCAGCCAGTCTCCAGGTTGAACAACTTTCAGTATGGTATGAAGTCACTCCATCTTGAAATGCTCTTTCCTTACATATATGTTCGTTGGGTCTATAACAGGCCTCCATCCTCTTGATTTTTTTGGGGACCAAAGATATAAGAGAATACACACCCGAGAAGCGTTCCTGATGAGTCACTGGAATTGTTGCTCTCTGGGACAGTAACGTGTTTATATAGGAGAGAAGAGTCTCCCTCTTCACAACACAAACTGGTGTTTTCGTTGAAATTAACATGAAGCATGGTATCTTGAGGAACAGCCACGACTGACCTTCGAAAATTGTACGCAAGACCCATTTCTCTCTCACGTTGTCTGCCCATACTCTTCTAAATCAGCGCAGTCTGGCCCCTACTGGAAGAGTCTGGGCGGGCAAACCATCCAAACGACCTAGAAGCTCCCTGGTTAGAGGTGGAGGCACTCTTCTTAGCTTTCAAAAAGGAGGAAGAGGGGGTTCCAAGATCTTCTATATTCCCTTATAGGCCTGTAAGAGCGAGACTCTGTTTTTGTTTTGATGAATTCTTCTGTCTCAGAATCCTTCTATCTTGCGGGATGAACCCCGATTTACCTCCATTTGCCTTCACAATGGCCGCATCCAACTTGTTACCAAAAAGTGACTGACCTTCAAAGGGGATCTTGCACCATGCTTGTTTAGAGACCGTGTCTGCCACCCACGGTCTAAGCCATAAGGCTATAAGGCTGAAAAAAAATAGCTTCAGCCATAAAACCGGTAAACGACGTCCAAGCCAGCAAGTGGGTATAGTTAAAAATTGGTAATTTTTTTGGCTGGGGAAATACTATATTGTCCATTAAAGGAGTTGTAAAGGTTTGTTTTTTATTTTCTAAATAGGTTCTTTTAAGCTAGTGCATTGTTGGTTCACTTACCTTTTCCTTCGATTTTGTTTTTTTTCTTTGTCTGAATTTCTCACTTCCTGTTTCTCCTCAGTAAGCTTGCCCCCATCATCTGGCTGGGGGTTAGTCAGCCAGACCAGCTTACTGAGAAGGAAGAGGAAGTGAGAAAAAACATTTAGAAGGGAAATTGAAGGAAAGGTAAGCGAACCAACAATGCACTAGCTTAAACGACCCTATTTAGAAAATAAAAAACAAACCTTTACAACCCTTTAATGTTTGTTTTAACCACTTAAGGACCACCTCCTGCACATATATGTCGGCAGAATGGCACGGCTGGGCACATGCACGTACAGGTACGTGCTGTGCTAGTACCCAGCCATGGGTTGCAGGCGCATGCCCGTGACCCGGTCCGAAGTTTCGGGACCGTGGGACTCGCGGACCCGATCGCCACTGGAGTCCCACGATCGGTCCCCGGAGCTGAAGAACAGGGAGAGCCGTGTGTGAACACGGCTTCCCCGTTCTTCACTGTGGCGGCAGCATCGATCGCGACATCCCTTTTATAGAGATACACAATCAATGACGTCACACCTACAGCCACACCCCCCTACAGTTGTAAACACACATTAGGTCACACATAACCTCTTCAGCGCCCCCTTGTGGTTAACTCCCAAACTGCACTGTCATTTTCACAATAAACAATGCACTTTAAATGCATTTTTTGCTGTGAAAATGACAATGGTCCCAAAAATGTGTCAAAATTGTCCGAAGTGTCCGCCATAATGTCGCAGTCATGAAAAAAATCGCTGATCGCGGCCATTAGTAGTAAAAAAAAGTTTTTTTATAAAAATGCAACAAAACTATCCCCTATTTTGTGAACGCTATAAATTTTGCGCAAACCAACCGATAAACGCTTATTGCCATTTTTTTTTTTACCAAAAATAGGTAGAAGAATACGTATCGGCCTAAACTGAGGAAAAAATATTTATTATAGCAACAAGTTAAAAATATTGATTTTTTTTCAATATTATTTTTGTTTATAGCACAAAAACTAAAACCGCAGAGGTGATCAAATACCACCAAAAGAAAGCTCTATTTGTGGGAAAAAAAGGACACCAATTTTGTTTGGGAGCCACGTCGCACGACCGCGCAATTGTCTGTTAAAGTGACGCAGTGCCGCATCGCCAAACCTGTCCGGGTCCTTTAGCTGCCTAAAGGTCCAGGTCTTAAGTGGTTAAATTGCAGCACACTGTCATTAAAAACGGACATGTTATGCTATTCAGTTTGCGGCTTTGATACATGTATTACATGTATTATTTTCTGGATGAAAAAGCTGACTCTCTGCTTCCAAATTTTCTTTTATTCACAACGGATGCCATTATGTTTAGCAAATATGTACAATTTCTATAATCAGTGTGCACAAAAATCGTTTCTTTTATCATTTCTGGATGAGAAAAGCCGACTCTGCCTCCAAATTGCCCTGCAAATAAAAAGGATGAGATTCTCTGCCGAAAATCACTACAATTTTTATAGTATGTCTCTGCAAATATACAGTCTATTTTATTAGTATTTATTCAAATACTACAGCCTTACATGAAAATATTATGTCTTCATTAAGACATAAAAAAATAAAATAATTTAGAACCTTGTAGGGCCCTTTACTTTGCCGTGAGAAAGGGGATCTGGGAGTTGCTGAAATATTGCATGCTATTTATACAGCTATAGGTGTAAAAATAAATTCTCCAATGTGATTACTAGTTTTGCCACTAGATGGTGGTGTTTAATGGTGTTTAATGCTTGCCTAATAGTTCATAATGGAAGTTTTTCCAGTTACGTATTCCTATTGTTGTCTTTGTTTCTGATGTCTAATTGGATGATGTCATCCAATTTTCCTCTGAAGATAATGTATTGGTGATGGTCTTGTATATATCTGTTTATGTTTTGTTCTTTGTATATTGATAGACAATAATGGTGTCTTCACCACCTCCCAACTGCTAAGTGATATGTCTGCTCAGGGCCGCCATAAGGGGGGGGTACAGGCAGTACACCTATAAGGGGCCCCCTTTATTTTTTTATTTTTTTTATAAAATAAATATATTTTTTTAATATATTTTTATTTTATTTTTTATTAAAGGGACAATTTTTTTTTTAGGGGTCTGGAGGTACCCAGGGGCCCGGAGATCCCAGGGCCCCAGATGACAACCCCCCCCCCCCCCTTTTTTATAAAAAATTAATATATTTTTTATATATTTTTTATTTTTATATATATAATATAATATAATATATTATATAATATATATATATATATTATAATATAATATATAATATAATATATATATAATATATATATAAATATATAAATATATATATATATAATATAATATATAATATAATATATATTATAATATAATATAATATATATTATATATATATATAATATAATATTATGGCTACCCCCTTTTTTATATATATTTTTTTTGTAAAGAGCCCCCTGCTTCTCAATTCGCGGCAGCCCCCCCGCTTCTCAATTTCAATTTTCATAGCCCCCAACTGTCCCTGATTTCGAGGGACTGTCCCTGATTTGGAGCAATGTCCCTCTGTCCCTCTTCCCCCCTCATTTTTTTTAAATAAAATATCACGAATATTCGATATTAACCACTTTGCAACCGCCCTATAGAGAAAGTACGGCTACAGGGTGGTTGCTCAATTCTAAGTGGCCGTTAATTAACGGCTTCTTAGAATCGCGCTCCCGTGCGCCTCCTGAGGCGCGCACATGGGAGCATCCGTTACCGCCGGGTCCGGAGGACCTGGCGCATCACGGATCACGGTAAATCGCCGCTGATAGCGACGGTTTACCACGTGATCGCTCCGTCCAATGACGAAGCGATCACTTGTAAACAAACCGGCGTCATGTGCTGACGCCGGTTCCTCCCTCTCCTCTCTGTACCGATCGGTACAGTGTGAGAGGAGAGGGGAGGGAGCGGATGGCAGCGCCAGTGCTGTGGGCTGGATCTGTGACAAATGTAGTCACAGATCCATCCATCCATCCATCCCTCCCTGCTCAGCCATCCCTGCTGCATATACTCTGCAATACTCTGGGCACATACTCTGGGCACATACTCTGCAATACTCTGGGCACATACTCTGCAATACTCTGGGCACATACTCTGCAATACTCTGGGCATATACTCTGGGCACATACTCCGCAATACTCCGCAATACTCTGGGCACATACTCTGCAATATTCTGGGCATATACTCTGCAATACTGTGGGCATATACTCTGCAATACTCTGGGCATATACTCTGCAATACTCCGGCATATACTCCGCAATACTCCGCAATACTCTGGGCATACTTCGCAATACTCTGGGCATACTTCGCAATACTCTGGGCATACTCCGCAATACTCTGGGCATACTTCGCAATACTCTGGGCATACTCTGGGCATACTTCGCAATACTCTGGGCATACTCTGGGCATACTTCGCAATACTCTGGGCATACTCCGCAATACTCTGGGCATACTCTGCAATACTCTGGGCATACTCTGGGCATACAGCGCCCCTGTCCCCGTGAGCTCGCATGCAGAAGCGAATGCATACGCAAGTCCCGCCCCCATTTGAAAACGGTGTTCAAACCACACATGTGAGGTATCTCTGCGAACGTTAGAGCGACAGCAATAATTTTGGCCCCAGACCTCCTCTGTAACTCAAACATGTAACCAGTAAAAATATTTAAAGCGTCGCCTATGGGAATTTTTAAGTACCGAAGTTTGGCGCCATTCCACAAGCGTGAGCAATTTTGAAGGGTGACAAAAAGGGGTCATTTGGGGGGTATTTGTACTTCTCTGGCATGTTAGGGTCTCAAGAAACGAGAGAGGCTGTCAGTACATCAGATGTGATGAAATTGATCAATTTTCAGGAATTGGTACCATAGCTTGTATACCCCATAACTTTCACCCAGACTAAATAATATCCAATTTTTTTTTTTTTTACCAAAGATATGTAGCAGTATACATTTTAGGCCAAATTTATGAAGAAAAAATACGTTTTTGCAAAATTTTATAATAGAAATGAAGAAAAATTATTATTTTTTGCAAAATGTTGTTCTTTTTTCATTTATAGCAAAAAAAATTAAAACCGCAGAGGTGATCAAATACCACCAAAAGAAAGCTCTATTTGTGGGAAAAAAAGGACAAAAATTGCATTTGGTTACAGTGTTGTATGACTGAGTTATTGTCATTCAAACTGTGAGAGCACCGAAAGCTAAAAATTGGTCTGGTTATTAAGGGTGTTTAAGTGCCCAGTGGTCAACGAATATTTCGCGAATATTCCTCTATATATTCGTGAAATATCGCGAAATCTAATACGGCGTATTCCGCTCATCACAACTTGTAACCCCAAAAAGAAAAAAAATATATCCTGATCCTTAAAAAGAATGATAGCCAGCACAGTGACCCACTGTAACTCTTCTCCACTCTGAGGTGCCGTACACACGGCAGAGAACCTCGACGGGCAGAACACATCGTTCCGCCCGTCGAGGTTCTCTCCCGGCCGTCGGATTCGGCGACCCGCCCGTCGGGAATGGCAACCAGCCATTCTTCCAGGCGGGCCGTCGAGGAAATAGAGAGCGTGCTCTCTATTTCGGCTCGACGGGCTTCCCGACGGGAAGCTCGCTGAGACCGTACACACGGCCGAGGTCCTCGCTGGAATGTGCATTCCAGCGAGGTTCTCGCTGATTTTCAGCGAGAACCTCGGCCGTGTGTACGGGGCCTGAGCACTGCAGAGGAAGGGGCCGATGACGTCGGAACGAAAAAGATTTCCAGCTGGTCACGTGAGCTCCCAGCAGCACTGTAAGGTATTTTCCAAAACAAAGTTAGAAAAGGAGACAGACTGCACATTATATAATCTTTTTACAAAACAGATTACATGTTTTTACAACGACTTTAACTAGGGCTTATTTTTGGGGTAGGGCTTATATTGCAGCCATCCCAGAAAATTACGATAGGTCTTATTTTCAGGGTAGGGCTTATTTTCAGGGAAACAGGGTAGGTGTCCCTCATTCCTATCTCAAAATGTTGGGAGGTATGTTGAAGGGTATGTGAATCCTAACAATGAGCTTTCTTCAGTAAAGTGCAAAAATACCTGTTGATCCTGCAAGTATTGGCTGTTATAGATTACATGTGTAGCACTATCCCTGCAAGGGCAGCTGATAACTGTATTTCCTATTCCTGCACAGCCAGGCAATAAGCATTTTTTTACTTGCATCCAGGCACAAGAAATCAGTCTCTGAGCTTGGTTTTGTTGTTTTGATTAGGGATAATAACTTTGATGGGTTAGAGGCAGGGCCGGACTTACCATTGGGCTTGACTGGGCTCAAGCCCATGGGCCCGGCCAATAGGGGGCCCCTCTAAAAAAAAAAAAAAAAAAAAAACATTTTTTTTTTTTAGGGGTCTGGAGGTCCTCAGGGGCCCGGAGGCCCCCAGGGCCCTGGACAGCAACCCCTACTTTTTTTATTTATTTTTTATAAACAATTTATATATATATATATATATATATATATATATAACATTATTATTAAAGGGGGGCCTAGAGGTCTCTAGGGCCCCCGGATGGCAACCCCCCCTTTTTTTATAAATATATATATTTTTTTATTAAAGGGCTCAGAGGTCCCCAGGGCCCCATGTGGCAACCCCCCCCCTTTTTTTATAAATGTTTATTTTTTTATTTTTGTTTATATTTTTTTATTTTTTATTAAAAGGCCCAGAGGTCCCCAGGGCCCCCGGATGGCAACCTCCCTTTTTTATGTATTTTTTATAAATGTTTTTTTATTTTTTATTTTTTTAGGGGTCTGGAGGTCCCCAGGGGCGCGGAGGCCCCCAGGGCCCCGAACAGCTACCCCCACTTTTTTTATTTTATTATAAAAAAATTATATATATATATATATATATATATATATATATATACATATATATATATATTATTAAAGGGCCCAAAGGTCTCCAGGGCCCCCAGATGGCAACCCCCCCTTTTAAAAAAAAAAAAAATTCTCATTTGGGCCCAGAGGTTTCTTTTTTCTTTTTATTAAAGGGCCCAGAGATCCCCAGGGCCCTGGATGGCTACCCCCTTTTTTTATATCTATATAAATATATATATATATTTCTTTATTTCTTCTTTTTTTTGTAAAGGCCCCCCCGCTTCTCAATTTCAGGTGGCAGCACCCCCCCCTGGTTCTCTGCTCCAGGGGGCCCATGCCTTAAGCTGTGTAAGGGGCCCCAAAATTCCTGATGGCGGCCTTGCGCATACCTCCCAACACGCATGGATTCTGCGGGACTTTCCGCAGTCCCGCGAAAGGGTTAATTTTCCTGCACTGCAATAGGAGGCAGCACGGAAGCAGGAGGAACCGGAGTGGTGTGGGGATGTCTGCTGAAGGGAAGAGAGCCGACACATTCCGTGCACAGATGAGAGTCACCCCCCCGCGCAACAACTTTAATGCACCCCCCGTTTAACAACTTCAATTCGCCCCCCGCTCAACAATTAATGCACCCCCCGTTTAACAACTTCAATTCGCCCCCCGCTCAACAACTCTAATGCGCACCCCCCGCTCAACAACTTCAATCGTCCCCCGCTCAACAACTTTAATGCGCACCCCCCCGCTCAACAACTATGATCCCCCCCGCGCTCCAGGGGGCCCCTTCAACACTCAAGCCCAGGGGCCCCCAACACCCTAAGTCCTGCCCTGGTTAGAGGGGTTATGGTATGCCCAACTTGGCAGAAACAATGCAAGGGGACAATTTCCTTCTATTGTAAAAAACTAAAGATCCTGGACTGTACTTCCTCCTAGACATCTTCAGTCCTTCAGCAGCAAAAAGTCCCTTGAGGACTAGGAGCTCTTAAAGGGTCACTAAAGTAACATTTTTTTTGTATAATAACAAACATGTTAGGCCTCGTACACACGATAGGTTAAACAGAGGACAACTGTCTGATGGACCGTTTTCATCAGTCAAAACCGATCGTGTGTGGGCACCATAGGTTATTTAACCATTGTTTAAAAAAAAAAAAAAGGGGGCTTTAAAGCGGAGCTCCACCCGCATTTTTTTTTTTCAAAGTCGGCAGCTACTAACAGTGTAGCTTCTGACTTTGAATAAGGACACTTACCTGTCCTAGGCGCCCGCGCTGACGTCCCCCGCCGATGCCGATCCTCGATCCTGGCACCGCCATCCACAGTCAGGGAAACAGGCAGTGAAGCCGTGCGGCTTCACTGCCCGTTTCCTACTGCGCATGTGCGAGCAGCGCGGCGCTTTGTGAATGGTCCGGCTGCTTTCTGGGATACACACAGTTCCCAGAATGCAGTGTGGCCCATTCACAAGAAGACACTGAGAAGAGGAGGAGGAAGAAAACCACACCGCGGATCATGAGGGCAGATTCGGGACTTCTGCATAGCAACAGCCTATTTAGGGTGAGTATTTTTTTTTTTTTATTACCGTCGGTTGTTTTTTCACCTTCATGCATAGGATGCATGAAGGTGAAAAAACATTTACCTTTACAACCCCTTTAAGTCTCTTTAGAAAAATAACACAGTCTGCGATAAACTACATGCAATATTATCTCCTCTCTTTTGTAGAACTACTCCCAGCTCTACTGCCTGCAGAACTACCAGCCCTCCTGGCTGCTTCAAAGATCTCCTACGGCACAGGTGCCAAACACAAGGCCCACGGGCCGAATCCGGCCCTCCAGGCCATTTCATGTGGCCCTTGCACCTCTCCTGCAGCTGCAGGAGAGCTCCAGCCCACCTCTGGTATTCCTCCAGACCCTGTACTTTCTGCTTTCAAGCAATGCATCCATCTTCTTCCCAGCAGCAGCATAAGGTAAGGTACAGGTACACTGTGATGTAAGGGAGGGTGGGGGACTCAACTTCTGATGGTGGGGTGGCTCTTGGCATCTAATGTAAGGGGAAGGGGTGTGTTGGACATCTAATCTTACAGATATAACCGGCCCTTTTGAGGGCAATCATAATGCTGATGCGGCCCACGAGAAAAATTGAGTTTGACACCCCTGTCCTACGGCAAGGGATAAAAAGCTCGCTACATGTGGCAATCTCTTCGGTGGTAAGTCCCTGGATGTGCTGATGTACTCATACCTCCCAACTTTTTGAGATGGGAATGAGGGACACCTATTAGCAAAAGTATGCAGACACACCCCTTGCCACACCCCCTTAAAGGAGAATTGTACGGAAAAAAAACAAGATTTGTTAAACCCACAAGTGCTTTTTTACCACTACTATTCCTTCATATTGCAAATGCAGACATTTAGAAATCATGGAAGATAGATAGATAGATTGATAGATACAAAGTGCATTTTATATACATCTATATGGATCAGACCAAAATGAGGGACAAATGAGGAGGAACGAGGGACAGAGGGACATTGCTCCAAATCAGGGACAGTCCCTGAAAATCACGGACAGTTGGAAGCTATGTGTACTCACTCTGTCCTCCTTGCTCCCTGCTGTACCTGAGGCAAGATTCTTTCTAAAACCGTGACTCTGATAGGATCTTCCTAAGCAGGCTCATCCGGGAAGCAGAGCCCAGTAGACCCAAGAGTCACCTCCTAGGCCACGACAGACTCCACAGTACTTCATCATCCACCCGACTCCCCTGCTGGCATGGCTCCACCATATTTAAGGGCTGACCTAGCCACCCTGCCAGGAGATTCTGCCTTGGGATTGGCCAAGTTCCCTCAAAGCAGATCAGAACCTTCTGTCCTCCACCCACAAACTTCCAGAAACTTCTACCAGCTTCTGCCTCTGTAGAACCAGCCTAACCTGCAGTAACCTGACCCAATTTCTGACTCACATAACTTACAATGAGCCATAACTTATATTTTCCTAATACTAGTAGCACACTACAGGGTGGTACACATTGTTCATAACTATCTCTGGGCCTGCTTTTCCATAGATACATTAAAGTGAGTGAGCTTTATCACCATCTTTCTTTCCTCTGTCAACCGTCTCAGAAATTAGTATAGGAGGTGGACTGGCTGGAAAGCATATTCTCTCCAAAAGTTCCATTGACATGTCAAGGCATATGACCTTATCTTCCGGAAACTGGGTAACTTGGTGAAGAATTGACAACTCTTTCTTGCCTCTGCAGTGAGTTCACATACAGTTGTTTTGAAGAATTTCCATTTCTATTCTGTGTTCATCGATGCCCATATTCCACCCAGTCTAAATCCGCGTACACACGGTAGTTTTTTTGTGATGAAATAACGTGATGAACGTAACCGCGCTTTGCAAGAGCATTTTCAAAAAAGGATGGTGTGTAGGCAACATGGTTTTTTAAAATGAAGTTTGAAAAGCGTCGTTTTGTTTCGTGAGATAAAACAACGTTTTTTACATCACAAAAAGTGATCGTGTGTACGCGGCATTAGTCGTAGGCTGCATTCACACCTGAGCGTCGGTCGTTTTTTCCGGCTTATTCATGCTTATTTGCGCGTTTGCATACAGCGTCGTCCGACAGTTTTGTACTTCGACATTTTTTATTTTAGCCAATAGGAAAAATTATCATCTTTTCATCACTTGTTGCTATGTTGGTAGATTTTTTTTATCTTCTGCCTGGGTGAAAAGTTCTATTGATTGAAGCGACGAAACGCCTGTAGCAAACGCTCGTTGTCGCGCTAGTCGCTTGAATCGAGCGTTTCCATTACTTTCTATGGGAAATGGAAATGCTCAAATACGCCCAAACCGCCCGATACGCGCGACAAAAAAGGGTCCGGAACTTTTGCTTCAGGCGACAAAACGCTCAGGTGTGAATGCAGCCTTAGAGAGCAGCCTGCAGCAATGGAAAATTTGCTATCCTAAGACCCCTTTCACACTGAGCTGCCCATATTGTCAGTGGTAAAACTCTGCTATTATTACCGCCGATGCTATGAGTGGATTTGTGGAGCATTTCAGCCACTAGCAGGGCGGTTTTACCCCTCGCTAGCAGCCGAAAAAGGGTTAAAACCGCCAGCGCACTGCAGGCGGTAAAGCCGCCCTGTCCTATTGATTTCAATGGGCAGCAGCGGTGGAGGAGTGGTAAAACACCGCTCCTTCACCGCTCCAAAAATGCGGCTAGCAGGACTTTTTTTACCGTCCCGCTCGCGCAACGCTCCAGTGTGAAAGCCCTCAGGCTTTTACACTGGAGACAATGGAGCAGCTGTTTGTGGGCGGATTGCAGGCGCTATTTTTAATGCTATAGCACCTGCAATACACCCTTGTGTGAAAGGGGTCTAAAGTTAAGGTTTTTTATCTTTCCATTATGTCCTTGATGTTTACAGCTAATATTAAATGAAATTGTGTTATGGTTACTGCTACCCAGATGTTCTTTTATATGAACATAAGTAATAAGTTATGCATGGTTTGCGATTACCAGGTCCAGCAGAGCATCATTTCTAGTTGGGGGATCTATGAACTGTACCATAAAATTATTTTGTATTAGGTTGATACATTTTTGCTCATTAACTGTTCCTGCAGTGCCATTACACCAGTCAATTTCAGGGTAGTTAAAATCAGCCATTGTTTTCACTTTCCCAGCCCTTGAAGCCCTTTCTATCTGAGCATAGTCTCCACCTCATTATTAAAGGGGTGTTCCAGCCAAAATTGTGTTTATTAAAAGTCAGCAGCTACAAAAAGTGTAGCTGCTGGCTTTTAATAAACACTCACTTACCTGCTCCTGCGTTCCAGCGACGCGCCGACCGGGGCTCCGCTCCTCTCCCCCCTCCCCAGCCGGCGTCTCCATTTCGACTGTGGGCACCTAGCCGTGACAGACTTCGGCTTCACGGCCGGGCACCCACTGCGCATGCGCGAGCCGCACTGCGCATGCGCGCTGCGCGGCTCGCCGCTGATTGGAGAGGCGATTGCATGGGACCTGTCAGTGTCCCATGTGATCGCCTACAGGGAGGGGCTGGTGTAGGCGATTAAGGCTTAATCGCCTAACCAGCCCCTCGGCAGAAGCAGGAAGTGGGACAGGAAGTCCCACTCCTACTGAAGCCCCCACTCCCCCCCCAAAAAAATTACATGCCAAATGTGGCATGTATGGGGGTGAGGAGTGGAACAAGAGGAAGTTCCAAATTTGGGTGGAACTCCTCTTTAACACTGGGTGGCCTATAACAAACTCCAATGATTATCTTCGTAGCATGCACACCCATATGCAGGTCATCCCATAATGATTCAGTCTCATTACGCTCTATATCAACTATGTCCTCTCACACTTTCTTTGAAATCACTTCACACATAGAGAAATACACCACCACCTTTTGTTTTATCCTGTCTCTCTAAAAGAAAGCATAGCCAGAAATAATAATAGCCCAGTCATGTGAAGAATGAAGCCAAGATTCAGAAATACCAATTAGATCATAGTTCTCTTTGTCACCAAAGCTTCCAACACCTATTTTTCTTGTCAGACTTTTGCCATTGGTGAACAAATGCATTTTGCATATTTTTCTTTGTAGTACCATTTCTATTGGTTGTTTGTAGCCTTACATTCTTTGTTTTGTTTAATTCATCCAAAAAATAAATAAATAAGGATTCCCTTATTCAAATAATCATCTCTGCTGTGTTATTGTATTCTGGAAGTGGGACTCCCCCATCATCAGAATACACTGATTAGTGCAAGTGCTGATTGAGTGGAAATTTTCCAGCAGGACCATTCTTGAGAAGTTGATCCATATATGACCAGTTGAAGTCTTTTCTTCAACAGAGTTAGCTGTCCAGAGACAGCAGTTTTAGTAGAGGGGGTTGTTTCAGGATGGAGAGCAGGTGAAAGGGCCACTAATATGTCATTTACAGGCCATGTCCTTTTCTAAATGAACACAGTGAGTGATCTGTAGCAATCATTTACTATGTTCATTCATAACAGAATCATAGTAAACTGTGTTTACTATACTTCAGTTTGTGAATAAACAGAAAGCCATTAAGCACAGAGCACTTCCCAGCTTAAGCTACAGGTGTGTTTGAGCTTTGAGGTGCACACCCTAATGTAATAGGCTGTGCACACCTATGGAAACACTAGATACAGAAACACTGCTACTTGAAGCAGAATTACCTTAATATTACTAGTAGTAAAAGAGGAAAGTAAGCTGAATCCAGTATAAGAGAATCCATTATACTGACAAGAGAATGTGCCATCCTGGAGGAGTTGGACTGCCTGTGCAACCTTTATAGGGTCCAAGTATCACCTCGTGCTACCAGTAGGGACACTGACCCTAGCCAAATGCAAAACTAGTGAAAAACAGTCAGAAAAGATGAGTAGGGAAAAAAATGTCAGACACCTCTACCTGAAAAACCATTCCTGTTTTGGAGGTCATCTCATTGTTGCCCATCTAGTGCACCTGAAGATTTTGAGATTTTGTACGTTTTCCCACTTACAAAGAAATCAAGGGTCTATAATTTTATCGTAGGTGTATTTTATATAAAAGAGACGGAATATCAAAATCCAGAAAAAACACATGAAACACATGAATTACAAAGAAATGAAGGGTCTAAGCAAGGATGCATTCAGGTACCTAAAGTCCTCCTTATCAACCTATGACACATCAGTTGTTAGGATGCCAGCAGCTGACCTGAATGGTGCCCAAGGTTGTAATGCTGCACAATAAATGTGACTTTGTATAACAGAAAAAAGGCGGGCTCGATCCATCTTCTGGCATGTTAATTTTTTTTGGAAATTCTGGGCAATTTTTAAGCATTCTGCAAAGGCACCTCAGAAGAACTCAGAAAGCACCTCAGGGAGCTATGACGCTGTTTGAAAAGGGTCCGTATAGGGTCTGATAATAAAGGCGGACAGACAATACAGAAAAGAAGAGCACATGACAATGAGTGCAGACAGTAGAGTAAGTAAAATGTATAGAAATAATGCAAATACAAAAGCCTTTAGCAAGAATCAGGCTTTCCTATGCACTCTGTAGCATCAGATTACAAGCTATACAATTTACAATTTTCCTGTGGTCTCAGTTTAAATGTGACTGTCATGTAAAGGCAAGACAAGGAGAATTAGAGCTATTGGTGAGTATTATTATTATTAATATTATTATTAATATTCCGTAATTACATTATCTTAAATAATTAGTATTTATTTGATCCCCAAGCAAAACATGACTTAGTACTTGGTGGAGAAACCCTTGTTGGCAATCACAGAGGTCAGACGTTTCTTGTAGATGGTGACCAGGTTTGCACACACCCCAGGAGGGATTTTGGTCCACTCTTCTTTACAGATCTTCTCTAAGGTTTCTTGGCTGTCTCTTGGCAACTCAAAGTTTCAGCTCCCTTCATACATTTTCTATAGGATTAAGGTCTGGAGACTGGCTAGGCAGATACATGACCTTAATGTACGTCTTCTTGAGTCACTCCTTTATTGCCTTGGCAGTATGTTTTGGGTCCTTTTCATGCTGGAAGACCCATCCACGACCCTTCTTCAGTGTTCTGGTTGAGGGAAGAAGGTTCTTATCTAAGATTTTACAATTCTTGGCCTCTAAATGCGGCAAAGCCAGTCTGTAACTTTAGCTAAGAAATAGCCCCAAAGCATAATGTTTCCACTTCCGTGCTTGACTGTATGTGTGGTGTTCTTGGGGTCATAGTCAGCATTTTTATTTTGTCTCTAAACGCAGTGAGTCGAGTTAATGCCAAAGAGCTCAATTTTGGTCTCATCCACAGCACTTTCTCCTAATCCTTCTCTGAATTATTTAGATGTTCATTGGCAGACTTCAAATGGGCATGTGCATGTGTCTTCTTGAGGAGGGGGACCTTGCGGGACCTTGCGGGTGCAGCATGATTTTAATCTATGGCACCGTATTGTGTTACCAATGGTTTGTTTGGTCCTGGAAATCATTCACAATCTCCTCCCGTGTAGTTCTGGGCCTTACTTTTCGCATGATGATCTTTATGAGGAGAAATCTTGCATGGACCGAGGGCAATTGATGGTTATTTTGTATTTCTTCCATTTGCAAATAATCGCTCCAACAGTTGTCACTTTCTCACTAAGCTTCTTGCTGATGGTCTTGTAGCCCATTCCAGCCTTGTGCAGGTCTACAATCTTGTCCCTGATGTGCTTGTGCAGCTCTTTGGTCTTGTCCATGATGGTGAGGTTTGAATGAAAGAAAGAGATTCTGTGGACAGGGGTCTTTTTTAATACACATACCGTAAAATGGCGGTAGGAGCACCTTCTTATATTGGCACGACTAATCTGTGTACCACATGAGCACATACTGTAACCAGTGATTGGGAGCCAGGATTGTTGGTTTTTAGGGGATGCAATTTTTTTTTTTTTTTACTTAAATATTTTTTTATTG
Organism: Rana kukunoris; assembly: GCA_029574335.1. Taxonomy (NCBI): domain Eukaryota; kingdom Metazoa; phylum Chordata; class Amphibia; order Anura; family Ranidae; genus Rana; species Rana kukunoris. The sequence goes on from CM056051.1 coordinate 483,069,361, forward strand.
TTTTCTTTCATATACAAAAGAACAAAGACTCCATGTGTAACCCACACATCTTTGTACAAAAAAAACTGATTACCGTATTTTTCGCCGTATAAGACGCTCCGGCATATAAGACCACCCAATTTTAAAGGAAGAAAATCTAGAAAAAAAAAAAGATTCTCAACCAAATACTGTAGTAAAATATTTGCCCCCCACTCATCATCACCATCACACAACCCCCTCATTAGTAATAGCCAGTAACATTGCCCCCACATTAGTATAGCCAGTAACATTGCCCCCACATGATAATAGCCAGTAACATTGCCCCCACATAATAATAGCCAGTAACAGAGCCCCCACATAATAGCCAGTAACAGAGCCCCCACATAATAGCCAGTAACATTGCCCCCACATAATAATAGCCAGTAACAGAGCCCCCACATAATAGCCAGTAACATTGCCCCCACATAATAGCCAGTAACATTGCCCCCACATAATAGCCAGTAACAGTGCCCCCACATAATAGCCAGTAACAGTGCCCCCACATAATAGCCAGTAACATTGCCCCCACATAATAGCCAGTAACATTGCCCCCACATAATAGCCAGTAACATTGCCCCCACATAATAGCCAGTAACAGTGCCCCCACATAATAGCCAGTAACATTGCCCCCACATAATAGCCAGTAACAGAGCTCCCACATAATAGCCAGTAACAGAGCCCCCACATAATAGCCAGTAACATTGCCCCCACATAATAGCCAGCAACATTGCCCCCACATAATAGCCAGTAACAGAGCCCCCACATAATAGCCAGTAACAGAGCCCCCACATAATAGCCAGTAACAGAGCCCCCACACAATAGCCAGTAACAGAGTCCCACATAATAGCCAGTAACAGAGCCCCCACATAATAGCCAGTAACAGAGCCCCCACATAATAGCGTCGGCAGAATGGCACGGCTGGGCAGATCCACTTACAGGTACGTCCTGTACTACTACCCAGCCGTGGGTCACGGGCGCGAGTCCGCGGCACGCTCCCGTGACCCGGTCCGAAGCTCTGGGACCGGGGGACTCGCGGACCCGATCACCGCTGGAGTGCGGCGATCAGTCCCCGGAGCTCAAGAACGGGGAGAGTAGTGTGTAAACACGGCTTCCCCGTGCTTCACTGTGGCGGCTGCATCGATCGTGTCATCCCTGTTATAGGGGGACACAATCGATGACGACAGACCTACAGCCACACCCCCCTACAGTTGTAAACACACATTAGGGAACACATAACCCCATCAGTGCCCCCTGTGGTTAACTCCCAAACTGCAATTGTCATTTCCACAATAAACAATGCAATTTAAATGCATTTTTTGCTGTGAAAATGACAATTGTCCCAAAAATGTGTCAAAATTGTCCGAAGTGTCTGCCATAATGTCACAGTCACGAAAAAAATCGCTGAATGCCGCCATTAGTAGTAAAAAAAAAAATAATAATAATAAAAATGCAATAAAACTATCCCCTATTTTGTAAACGCTATAAATTTTGCGCAAACAACCGATAAACGCTTATTGCGATTTTCTTAACCAAAAATAGGTAGAAGAATACGTATTGGCCTAAACTGAGGAAAAACAATCTTTATATATTTTTGGGGGATATTTATTATAGCAAAAAGTAAAAAACATTGCATTTTTTTCAAAAAAAGACACCAATTTTGTTTGGGAGCCACGTCGCACGACCGCGCAATTGTCAGTTAAAGCGACGCAGTGCCAATTTGCAAAAAGGGGCCTGGTCCTTTAGCTGCATTTTGGTCCGGGGGTTAAGCCTAGGTGTGAATGCAGCCTAAGTGGGATTTAGATTTATTTTCAAAGTAAAATAATAGTCTAATCTAACATTTAATTTTGTTGCGCCATGAATTTGTTGTATTTTTTATAACAATAGAAGGCTTTTTTCTATTCTAGGTGATAACATCAACTGTAATATACAAGCCTAAGGGTCTTTTCACACTAGCAGACCGTTCGTCCGCTCATTACAAGTCCGTTTACGGACTTGTAATGGGCCCCTATGGGAGCGGATCCGTTAGCGGATGATGCATCCGCTAACGTCCGCCAGATCCGCATCCGTTTTTGCGAACGGAAGAATGTCCTATTTTTCTTCCGACCGGCCAAATGGATCGGATGCAAACGGACAGACGGTCCGTTTCCATCCGACTCCCCATAGGGGAGAGCGGAGGAGAGACAGGGCGGTCCCTGCACAGTGTGCGGGGACTGCCCTGTCCGCCGACAGCTGAGCGGAGACCCCCCGCTGAGCTGCCGGACACACGGAGCGGACCGAAAAACGGTCCGCTCCGTGTGAAAGGACCCTAATATTATGTTTGATATCTTTTTATGTACTGGATGTTTAGTTTATGTTTATGAGTAATTGTTTCATTGAGGTTATTCATCATCGTGTAAGGTTTGCAGTACATATATTCTGTCTTTTACCTGAATGTGCTGTAAACAAGGCCGCATGCCAAAACGTGTCAGCTGTGTTTTATCTTGACTCATATGTAGCTATACATTTTTTTTAATGGAATCTGGAGTTTCCAGCTACATCTTTCCTGGAACTGTGTGTTCTGACACCTTTCTATTGGAACCAGCATTTCATTGGATTGGACTACACAGACCAGCCTTTCCTCCCTTGGTCACCCTGTCTCTGGTTTGCTGGTTTTCCTTCCTTGGACCACTTTTAGTAGGTCCTGACCAGTGGAGTTTCTAGGGGGGAGCGGGCCGCACCCAGAGGACACCTACCAGAAGGGTGACACCCGACACAGTGCTGGATAGAGAGAGGCGCTGCGGCTCTTAATTCTTTCTCCTTCCCCTGTGCACTCCGGTACTTTTGCTGTGTCTACTTAACTCCCCGCAATGTTCGGGGAGGGAGGAGGAGAAAGAGTTATGAGGCAGAGTCCCACAGCGGCTAGCCCAGTGCCCGCGACTGCATGTCTTCCGGGAACTGGCACTGCAATAAACTATTATTGTGACAGGCAGGCGGGAGAGGTGCCGACTGCCTATCACAATTACACTCCTCACAGCCGACAGTCTAGGCTCCTCCTCCACACTGACAGTACATTCACAACAGGAGGGGGAGCCTAGGAGGAGGCACATCCATGTGGACAGAGCCACGCTGATCTGAGGTCTATAAATGTGGGAATGAGATTAAACAGGGTTACATTAGGGGGAGGTCACAGAGGGGGAGTTACATTAGGGGGGTATTTACACAGGGGGTTCACAGGGGGGATAGAATGCGGAGGTTTTACACTGTGGGGATTTACACTGGGGAGTACAATGGAGGGGGAATTACACTGGTGGGAATTTACACTATGAGAGATTAAACTGGGAGGATTTACTAGGGGGAGGGGGGATTACACTGGGGGGGGGGGGATTTACACTAATTGCACTGAGAGAATTTACACTTGGGGGAGTCCACTGGGCTGCTGAGTCTAAAATACCCGGGTCTATTTTTTGTCCCAGTCCAGGCCTAGGTGACACCATTAATAAGGAAGTGATATCTGAATGTGATAGTGTCACCCCCATCCGTGACAGTGCATGGATTGGTGCACTGGCATAAACCACAACATTTACAGGGGCCGGGTTGGGGTGCGCATAGTCCCAAGACTAGCCTGCCCAGCGCCCTGCAGCGCACTGTGGCAGGCTAGACAGAATAGAGCCCGATCCACTAGCTGCCCAGTGTCTACTGCTCTGTTCTGCTCCTGCTGTCACCCTGCAACGGCAGGCCAGTGGGAAAAGCTATGCTAATGCACTAGCCTGCTCAGTGCCCCAGATTGCCACCATATTATACCGCACCAGGTGACACTAACCCTAGTGACGTCACTGGTCTTGACCACTGCAGACCGGAAAGAGCTGCAGTTTTGGAGTTGCTCTGACCCAGTCATCTAACCATTACAATTTTCAAGTAACAAATGTCAGTATTTTAAGATAATCAATGTTATTCACTTTACCTGTCACTGGCCATAATGGTATGGCTGATCAGTGTAAATTAATTTAATAAATTCCTAAAATATGAATGATAATATGAGCTGCAAAGTGCAATTCATCATCACACTTAATTGGAAGATATAGCAAACATAGCAAATGTACACTCAGTCATACTAATTTTTTATTGCTTGTCTATGTAGAATTTTCAACTTTATTTGTGTTTTATCACTTTTGTATTTATGTTGACATTTGCAGGTTAAAAAGGCCAAATCTCCACCGCCCCTGTTTCTAGATGTATTTAAAAAAAAAAGAATATCTTGTTCATTTATTTGACAATATCTACTAGAAAATAAAGGTTAAGCAGGAAAAGTTGGGAGAATTGTGATCAGAGTACACAGCAGATTTGCAGAGATTCTTAATAGGAACGTATAGAGCAAAAAGTACAGCTGATGGCGACCTCTCCCGATACTTCAGGTAAAATACCATAATGACTTTACCCTGATCAATGTGTCAATCTTTCATATCTGTGCAAACCTCACATTAATGAGTATGTAAACTCAAGATTTCATATTACTGGTATGTGCCTGCTGTACCATGTACTTGTATGAGAATGTATCCTGTTCTCTTGCTTCTCTTGCGTTAAATCCCTGGTGTTCCTGCTATTCCCTCTGCTTTCCTATTAAAAACTGACCATACTAGGCCTCAATGCTCTAGCTGTGCTGGGAGCTGTGTGCTCTCATTCAATGATAAGACTTGTCCTGACATGACCCCCCCCCCCCTCCAACAGCCATTCAGTGGGAACATCAGTGTGCTGCCTTCTCTCCTCCCTGAGCTCCCTATGTAGCTGAGGAAAGAGGGAACGCGATCACTTATAAAAAAGGGGGGAAAAAAGGTATTTATATTGTTTTTTTTATATCTATACACAAACTTTTTACCATACCTCCCAACCTTTTTGACATGGGAATGAGGGACACCTAGTTGAGCGTGGGGGGGGGGGGGGTTCCGCGGATCTAAGTTGTTGAGTGGGGGTGGGTTTTCGCAGATTGGAGTTGTTGAGCGGGGGGGTCTGCGGATCAAAGTTGCTGAGCGGGGGGGTTCCGCGGATCGGAGTTGTTGAGGGAGGGGGTTCCGCGGATCTGAGTTGTTGCGGGGGGGGGGGGGTTCTGCTGAACAAAGTTGTTGAGCAGGGGGGGGTTGGCAGAGCAAAGTTGTTGAGCGGGAGGGACTCCTCCAGCCCTAATCGCGGGAATGCAGGATTTACCGCGAATCGCAGGACATTCCCACGATATCCGGGACGGTTGGGAGGTATGTTTTTACCTTTCATTTATATTTTAAACTGAATGGGTTGTTTTACAAAGTGAGGGTTTACATATACTTTAATATGTGATGTGATGTAATGATGTGCTGAAATCAACCCTAAATGCTGTACAGTGAAAAAAGATGAAGTATAAGAGCCCATTCACACCTGAGCGGCAAAACGCCTGTCGCGCGACGCTCGTGCCGCTGGAGGGGAAATTTCCCATTCATGTCTATAGAGATGGTTCACATCTCTGAGACGCCGAACGCCTGTCGCCTGAAAAAAAGTCCCGGACCCTTTTTTTCAAGCGACATTGGCGTTCGCCCATAGACATGAATGGGAAGATTTGTAAAAAAAAAAAATAAATAAATAAATAAATCGAAGCGCGGCAAGTAAAGCCGCGTATGCGGCGTTACTTGCCGCTCAGGTGTGAATGCAGCTTTAATAATATTCATGAACTTATATAGGTACTGAGTGAACTGTGACAATCCTGCCAAAAATGTGCAAAAATAAGTACCAATGTAATAAGAGCAACAATATGCAAATCATAGTCCAATTATCTGAACTAGGTAAGAAGTGATGGTAATCTCCAGTGATACTGTCTTCCTTCCACCCTGCTTCCCCCGACCACTTGCATATGACACTTCCTTAACCAAAACGACGGCTCATAGGAAAAAAACAAATGACAAAACAAGACCTCATTGCGCAATATGTAGCGCCAAATAGAGAAACAGCACGACAGCGATACGATCGCACTCACGAATCCTTTGGAAAAAACCAAACGTGCAGCCTCGCTCAGTGTAGCGATCTCATGCAGTGTCCGACACCTTCGATCGCGTCACTCGGCCCCTCCCCCTACACGTTACGTCACACGTCACGTGACTTAATCGTCACACGTCATGTGGGCCCATGATTTTTGGCAGGATTGTCACAGTTCACTCAGTACCTATTTAGGTTCATGAATATTATTTATACTTTATCTATTTTCACTGTACATCATTTTGGGTTGATTTCAGCGCATCATTACATCACATCACAGTTTTTATTAGTTTAGTACACTATTTTTATGTATGCAGCTTTAATTATTTGGTTATCCTTGTTTTTTCTTTTGTATTTACCACAATAGCGCTGTAGTATCACTTTTCCAATATACTTTAATATGTCTCATATTTGCTTACTATAATCTCCTAAAGACTCCTGGAGTCTTACATGCTTTACCTTCCTCCATTCCTTGCATGTATGTGAATAGTCTGACACACATGTAATGACTGCTTGGTGCTGACTAGTGAGTGTAAAATACCGGGGCACAGATGGATGACTAGAATGTTATGTTGACTGCTTGTCTACTGGCCAATTTAATATTTTACACCCATGTTAAAATCAGCATTCTTTTGCTAGAAGTTACTTAACCCAAATGAATTACATGTACAAAGATGCTGAAGAATAAAATAGTGGCAGGTGCAATTTTTTATGTTGCATAAAAAAAGTTGCAAAAATCGAAAAAACTATTTAAAAGGTGTTTAACCACTTAAGGACCGCCTACTGCACATTTACGTCGGCAGAATGGCACGGCTGGGCACATCAACGTATATATACGTTGATTTTAGTACCCAGCCGTGGGTCGCGGGCGCGCGCCCGCGACCCGGTCCGAAGCTCCGGGACCGGGACCGCGGGATTCGCGGACCCGATCGCCGCTGCAGTGCGGCGATCTGTCCCTGGAGCGGAAGAACGGGGAGAGCCGTGTGTACACACGGCTTCCTTGTGCTTCTCTGTGGCCGTAGCATCGATCGCGTCATCCCTGTAATAGGGGGACGCGATCGATGACGTCACACCTACAGCCACACCCCCCTACAGTTGTAAACAAAGCACATAGCCACACATCCCCTACAGCGCCACCTGTGGTTAACTCCCAAACTGCAACTGTCATTTCCACAGTAAACAATGCAAATTTAAATGCATTTTTTGCTGTGAAAATGACAATTGTCCCAAAAATGTGTCAAAATTGTCCGAAGTGTCCGCCATATTGTCGCAGTCACGAAAAAAATCACTGATCGCCGCTATTAGTAGTAAAAAAAAAATAATTAATAAAAATGCAATAAAACTATCCCTTATTTTGTAAACGCTATAAATTTTGCGAAAACCAACCGATAAACACTTATTGCGATTTTTTTTACCAAAAATAGGTAGAAGAATACGTATCGGCCTAAACTGAGGGAAAAAAAAGTTTTTTTATATATTTTTGGGGGATTTTTATTATAGCAAAAAGTAAAAAATATTGCATTTTTTTTTAAATTGTCGCTCTATTTTTGTGTATAGCGCAAAAAAATAAAAACCGCAGAGGTGATCAAATACCACCAAAAGAAAGCTCTATTTGTGGGGAAAAAAGGACGCCAATTTTGTTTGGGAGCCACGTCGCACGACCGCGCAATTGTCAGTTAAAGCAACGCAGTGCCGAATCGCAAAAAGGGGCAAGGTCCTTTACCTGCATTTTGGTCCGGGTCTTAAGTGGTTAAACAACTTCACAGGTTACCAGTTAACCATAAATAATGGCCCTAGAATTATTGCTCTCACTGTGACATTTGCGACGATACCTCCCGTGTGCTGCAATTTATGTTTACATTCACATGCATGCCCTAAGCCAGGGGTAGGCAACTTCGGCCCTCCAGCTGTTTTGAAACCACAAGTCCCATGAGACATTGCAAGACCTTGACAATTATAGGCATGACTCCTAGAGGCAGAGGCATGATGGGATTTGTAGTTTCACCACAGCTGGAGGGCCTACCCCTGCCCTAAGCAGTTTTTTTTTTCGTTGGGTTTATTGGGGTGCTTTTAATTTTTTTTATACTTTATTATGATTTTTTTTACGTTTAATTTTTTTTTTATTATTTATGTAGCGTCCTCATCTAGGTAGGCATTTAAGTTAAAATTTTTTTTTTTTTTTTTTAACTTCACTGCACTCAGTAGAGCAGTGAGCTATTGTTTTTGTCTGGTCAGGGTTTCCTAAGCTGGATGTTTGATTCCTTTCACCTGCTTCTGGGAGAAGCTTCCAGAATATAGGGCAGGAAGGATCAAATGTCCAGTATAAATATTTATCATGCCCTAGACAATCCCTGGAAGGAGGCACCCAGAAGGTGGCTGGGGAAATGATAAATGTTTTGGAGGCCTGTTCAGGATGTTCTTCCTCTGCTAGTTGGGTTCCAGTTCTGTCGGGGCTGCTGCCTCTGGGAGGCAGCTAGAAAAAAACAAGAGTTGAAGCCTGGGCCTCATTAGGAGCTGGGCTGAGGGTGGCATATAAAAGACTACTAAATCATTTTTGCTGAAGGGCACTGTTCTGAAGTCCTTTTATTTTAAAACTTTATAGTAAAAGGACAAAACATCAACCAATGTTTCTAAAGAGGCCCTGCATGTCCCTGGAATGTCTGTAGATTTGTTGCCCTTTCTTCTCCTTGCCTGCATCGCCACCTGCTGGTGACGTTCAATATTATGCCAGTACTATTTTCCCTGGGTAGGTTTCTGAAAATACACAGCAGTGTGATACTAGGCCTGTTATTGTATAAAAGGAAGATGATGAAGTCTGGGTCATTTCTTTGTTACTGTAGGGGGTGGGGGTTTATATATGTATATTTATATTTATTTATATATTATATATTTATATATATATATATTGATTTCCATATAGGCTAGAAATCTCCTTCTAAGTAAAACTAACATACAAGATGACACATTTTAACTGTATAATTTTTATCTTATACTGTCCAGATGTAAATCAACAGGTTGTGAATCAGCAACCAGGTAATCAGCAACCAGGTAGGTGATGAGATTCGGTAGACAATAACACATGCATGCGTTGTATGTATTGTGCATACATTGTGAATGTCTACATATGTATGTAACATAATTTATAATGTCACTATGATTTGAGTTGCATGCATGCATGTAGAAAGAAAAATTGGTATCATATGTTCACCTTAAAGTGGTCAGATAGACCAAAAAACATAAAGAAAAATCATATTTGTATTTTAGGCACACCACTACTTAGCCAATTCTTACATTCAGTGCTAAAGCATACACATAGCAAACCACACATAGTAAAGTCACAGTATGTAAGTTTATTTAATTTATTTATTACAGGTACTTATATAGCGCTGTCAAATTACGCAGCGCTTTACATAAATATTGCACATTCAAATCAGTCCCTGCCCTCAAGCAGCTTACAATCTAGGGGGGCCCTACTCACATTCATACATACACATGCTAGGGTCGATTTATACAGGAGCCAATTAACTTGCATTGGACAAGTGCACATTTTGGGCACAAAATAAATACTGCGAGCAAACAGTGATTACAGGTCAATTAGCTTCAGTATAAATCACACAAATAGGAAACATAAGGAGAATACAAAGACACTAAATTTCAAAAGAGCCAAAACTACGAAGCTTGCTAAAAGATATAAATTGGGATAAAATCTTAGGAAAAAAAAACATGGAGGAGAAGGAAAAAAAGAACTGAAGAGCAAATAGGGTCCAGAGTACATGAAAAAATGGTGCATTTATGATCCACCTATATATGCCTGTGCCGTATATAAGGTGGGCTTACTGTTTAATCACTATCACAAAAAGGGTATATTAACCACTTTACAACCGGAGGCCGTCTTTTAACGTCCTCAGCCTTGTGCGGCTTTGTGCGGTGATATCTGAATGATGACTGCAGCTACAGGCATCATTCAGATATCACCGTCTTCAGCCGCCGATTCTGTGCACTATAAGAATGATCAAATCGGCAGTTCCGCCGTTTGATCGTTCTTATAGGCAGCGGGAGGGGACGTTCCCCCCCTTCCGCCGCCATCCGGTGCTTCCCCGGGCTCCCCCGTGCCATCGGGGGGCCTGAAGAGTGAATCCGCCGGCGCTGTCTGGGAAGCAATATAAACTACTTAGGTCCAAGGTCCCCGAACCAAGGAACCAAGCAAAGGAGGGGAAGGGCCAGTTCGGACTATTGCGGTACCGATACAAAGATATAAATTAGAGATAGGGATTTTTTAAAAATAATTGATGAATTTTATTTAACATAAACAAAGACAATTAAAAAGTTACAGCCATCTAACAACACCGAGCACGAAGTCCCCGAAGGGGCAAACATAGCGATGAGTTGAGGGTTGCGACAGTTCTCAACTAGTTTTGCAGGTGTACCGCTTCATCAGGAGAAAATTTAGAAATGATTAAACAATACATCAATAATGAAATAAAAAACAACAATGTAAACAACAAGGGGAACCACAGGTTGAATTGCTCACCTAAATGGAGCCCACCACAGGGGTACGGCGGACGGGACCAGACAGAATCCCCAAGGGTGGCCAAAAGGGAGGACACGCATATGGGGGGACCTACTTGCCTAGTATAGAAAAATAAATTAGCATCAACAGAGCCAGGACCTGGGGTAAGAGAGGGGGGAAGGGAGGTGTGTGGGTAACACGCGTGGTCATGAACACAAAAGTGATGGGGAAAGGAAGGAGTCAGGAGGGATGTGGATGTGAGGAGTCTGGGAAGCATAGAGATGACTGGTGACCAGATGGTCACCAGTCATCTCTATGACTGTTGGAGGCCCGGGCGCGACGTTATGTACCCGCAAGTAAACAAAGCCTCAATTGCAGCTGTTGGCATGTGATCAGTGAATTTTTTTTCACCGATTTCATGCTTGTAAGCCTGGAGGAGAGACGTGGGGTCTTATTGACCCCACATCTCTCCATAATGAGGATCTGTCACAGTGATTACTATTACAAGGGATGTTTACATTCATTGTAATAGGAATAAAAGTGATCAAAAAAAAAATGTAAAAAAAAGTGTAAAAATAAGATTTTTTTTTTTTAAACGCCCCTGTCCTTGGTAGCTCTTGCGCAGATATTTGTATACTGTGTATAAAAATACACGTTATTTACACTCGACTATATTCAATACCTATATTGCATCGTAAAAAGATGCATCAGTGTTGCCAACCTACCAGATAGAAATTTACTGACATGGCACCCAAAATGTACTGGCATAGCCAGGTTTTTACTAGTATTTCCAAAAGTTAGGAAATTTAAGTATTAATTGAAAATGTTCAGCATTTAGGCTATAAACAAGTACAATGTGCAATTAGCAATGTGATTTAAGGTAGATATTAGGGCAAAAAAACTATTTCCTTGGCCCACTCCGGACCTGAACCACGCCAGCCGAGTGTCATAGCCATATTTTTTACTGGCAAGCTTTTCCTGTGACTGGCATTTACTGACAGGAAAAAGTGCCCATTTTTTACTGACTGACAGTCAAATTTCTAAAAGTTGGCAACACTGAGACGCATAACTGTGCAAATACAGTGCCTTGCGAAAGTATTCGGCCCCCTTGAACTTTGCGACCTTTTGCCACATTTCAGGCTTCAAACAAAGATATAAAACTGTAATTTTTTGTGAAGAATCAACAAGTGGGACACAATCATGAAGGTGAACAAAATTTATTTGATATTTCAAACTTTTTTAACAAATAAAAAACTGAAAAATTGGGCGTGCAAAATTATTCAGCCCCCTTAAGTTAATACTTTGTAGCGCCGCCTTTTGCTGCGATTACAGCTGTAAGTCACTTGGGGTATGTCTCTATCAGTTTTGCACATCAAGAGACTGACATTTTTGCCCATTCCTCCTTGCAAAACAGCTCGAGCTCAGTGAGGTTGGATGGAGAGCGTTTGTGAACAGCAGTTTTCAGTTCTTTCCACAGATTCTCGATTGGATTCAGGTCTTGACTTTGATTTGGCCATTCTAACACCTAGATGTGTTTATTTATGAACCATTCCATTGTAGATTTTGCTTTATGTTTTGGATCATTGTCTTGTTGGAAGACAAATCTCTGTCCCAGTCTCATGTCTTTTGCAGACTCCATCAGGTTTTCTTCCAGAATGGTCCTGTATTTGGCTCCATTCATCTTTCCATCAATTTTAACCATCTTCCCTGTCCCTGCTGAAGAAAAGCAGGCCCACACCATGATGCTGCCACCACCATGTTTCACAGTGGGGATGGTGTGTTCAGGGTGATGAGCTGTGTTGCTTTTACACCAAACATAACGTTTTGCATTGTTGCCAAAAAGTTCGATTTTGGTTTTATCTGCTTAGAGCACCTTCTTCCACATGTTTGGTGTGTCTCCCAGGTGGCTTGTGGCAAACTTTAAACAACACTTTTTATGGACATCTTTAAGAAATGGCTTTCTTCTTGCCACTCTTCCATAAAGGCCAGATTTGTGCAGTATACGACTGATTGTTGTCCTATGGACAGAGTCTCCCACCTCGGCTGTAGATCTCTGCAGTTCATCCAGAGTGATCATGGGCCTCTTGGCTGCATCTTTGCGCTTTAAACGGACCTCTGAGACTATCACAGTACAGATGCATTTATAAGGAGACTTGATTACACACAGGTGGATTCTATTTATCATCATTAGTGATTTAGGTTAACATTGGATCATTCAGAGATCCTCACTGAACTTCTGGAGAGAGTTTGCTGCACTGAAAGTAAAGGGGCTAAATAATTTTGCACGCCCTAATTTTCAGTTTTTTATTTGTTAAAAAAGTTTGAAATATCCAATACATTTTGTTCCACTTCATGATTGTGTCCCACTTGTTGATTCTTCACAAAAAATTACAGTTTTATATCTTTATGTTTGATGCCTGAAATGTGGCAAAAGGTCACAAAGTTCAAGGGGGCCGAATACTTTCGCAAGACACTGTATGTAGTCAATAGAAAAATCAATCAAATAATGTTATTATATTAACCAAAGAACAGATAGACAGAATGGGCAAAAGAAAGAGTTATGTCAGGGCCATTCACAAGATCATGAATGGTGCTATTTTGAAATCAAGAGGATTTATAGCTCAAATGAAATGCTTTTATTGAATGTATTATTTTTCTTTTTCCAAACAACCTGAGGCAATTCCCTCCAAAAATTATTTTAAATTTGTGGCTTTGTTCATGTCAGACAGTGGAGGTGAGCAGATCCCTACACACACTTTACAAGTTTTGCATTTATTTTGCAGAAACACAAACACCAGTGTCAGCAGTACCTATAGTGACAACAACAGGATCAGAACGTAAGGAATATTGTTTTACAGATCAATTTTATGTAAATGATGAATAAGTGGGAGTTGTAAAGGAAAACATTTTTATGGCTAAAATTAATGTCTGCAAGGTCGACAGACAGAACAGTGTAATGATTCTGTTAAAAAACAAGTAAATACCTATTAAATCCCTTCATCTATATCACCTCCGGCGTTCTAGTTTCTGTTCTCTCATTCACTTCCTGGTTTGCGGTGCTCGTTCATGTAAGAACTAAATTTCCTAGTATGCATTGCGGCACGCCCAGTAATTCACACATCCTTGAAGTCTCCAACACGTAGAGAACGTCCTGCCACACAGATGTAGTTCCCAGGAGGGGGCGAGTACATCACTGACCGCCGCAGTAAAGCCCCCCTTCACGGTGGTGATTACCCTCACACAAGCAGGAAGTGAACAGAACAGAGAAGAAATAGAGCGACTTCTGAGCAAAAACGAACAATGAGGAAGTCAAAAGAGGAATGTCTGCAGGTAAAGGATGCTTATTATGAAAAAAAAATGTCCTTTACAACCCCTTTAAGTATAAGAGTGGCCATAAATGGGCATACACTATATTGCCAAAAATATTGGGATGCCTTTACATGCACATGAACTTTAATAGCATCATGGGCCCTGGGCGAAGCAATGCACTGGGGCCCCTACCAGCCTGCCCCAATTTACGCACTTACTTTCAAGAAATAACATATAAATAGTTGATAGAATTAAACATATATTAATAAAATTATTATTAATAAAATTTACAAAAGAAAAACATTCCATAAATCAAAGACTAGTAAACACAAAGGCCGCGATTCAGATACATTGGCGTATCTTTGTGCGGGCGTAGCGTATCTTCTTTATACTACGCCGCCGCAACTTAGAGAGGCAAGTGCAGTATTCACAAAGCACTTGCTCCGTAAGTTGCGGCGGCATAGCGTAAATTGGCAGGCGTAAGCCCGCCTAATTTAAAGTAGGAAGGAGGTGGGCGTCATCTATTTAAATTAAGCGTGACCCCATGCAAATTAATGGCCGGTCGAACTGGGCATGCGCGCGCATGCTCAGAATCACGTCGCATATACTCCCTAAGATTCGTAACGTAACCTACGCACTGCCCTATTCACGTAGTACTACGTAAACGGCGTACGCAACGTAAAATTCGATAGGCGTCGTTCTCTGGCCCATACCTTAGCATTAGCTGCTATATGAGGGGTAACTTTATGCCGGACGTAAGCCTTACGCAAATCGTGTATATGAAGCGGCCTGGCGCATCTACGTTCGTGAATCGGCGTATCTTACTCATTCGCATATTTATAATGGGAACGCCGAATGCGTCCAGCGTAACTATGCGCCCACGATATGCCGGCATAGGCAAGTTACGTCAGGCGGAGGAAGCCTATTTTTCGACGTATCTCGCTTTGTGAATCGGCGTAAAGATACGACGGCGCACATTTGGACTTACGTCGGCGTATCTGGAAATACGCCAATGTAAATCGTTTCTGAATCCGGGCCAAAGTGTGCAGTACGGGGGGTGGGGTGGCGGTCAGGAGGGCACAATACTGGGTTCAGGAGGGCACAGTATAGGTTCTGGGGCGCTTCCCGGAACACGACCATATCGGGACAGTTTAATAAAAAGCATGACTGTCCCAGAAAATTCGGGACAGTTGGCAAGTATGATGTAATGCAAGATTATTGTGGGGCCCCCATGTACCTGGGGCCCCTGGGCAGTGCCCAGGAGTTCCTGTGCATTAAGATGGCCCTGATGGCATCCCAGTCTTAGTCCATAGGGTTCAATATTGAGTTGGCCCACCCTTTGCATCTATAACAGCTTCAACTATTCTGGGAAGACACTCCACAAGGTTTAAGAGTGTGTCTATGGGAATGTTTGACCATTCTTCCACAAGCGCATTTGTGAGGTCAGGCACTGATGTTGGACAAGAAGGCCTGCCTCGCAGTCTCCGATCAAATTCATCCCAAAGGTGTTCTATTGAGTTGAGGTCCGGAATCTGTGCAGAACAGTAAAGGTCCCCCACCCCAAACTCGCTCATCCATTTCTGCCCTTAGCATTTATACAGTCACCCAGCATGAACCGAGGCACTTTCCTCTGCCAATAGCCAGGGCTGTAACAATCCATAAACAACAAATAAAGGTGCTACTGCCTCAGATTAATGAAACTCCTCCTGAAATGTCGGGTGCAGGATGTGCAGTTGCTCAGCTGCCAAAGTGATGAATGGATAAAGGACAATCCGCAGAGCTGTAACAATGCCTGTGCTCTCACTTGTCAGTTTTCCTCACACAGTCCAATGTGCGTCCGTATTGGAGCAGTGTGAAACATTCAGACAAGCTGAGCTGCACCTGAGCACCATGAGCAGACCTCACTAATAGATCCTGCTCACCGATAGGCAGAAAGCATTCAAAATTTCCCTAATGACCCTCCTGTTAGGCAAAAAGACCCAAAACTATACTCTCTTCTAGCATCTACCTAGGAGGGTGCTACACAATTGTTAATTGTTTGAAAACAAAAATGGAGGTATAAAGATTTTTAAACCATTAATTACATAAACCACTCACCATGATGCCATTAAAGTGGAAGTAAACCCTCCTATCGTTTTCAGCCGAGGAAGTTGCCATTTTGGCCTCTGTTTATTCTACAACTGCCATGATGCTGCACATGTGATCAGTTATGACACCAGCCATTGGATGGTTTGACAGTCTGGTTCAGAGCACAGCCAATGGGATTGTTACATTCCTGGCATGTGCCGGAAATGTAACTGTTTTTTGGGATGGTGAAATGGGTGGGTTTACTTACAGTCAGGAACTGATGCTAATAGTTCCATTCACATAGATACAAGTGTGAATTGTGTTCAGGTCACCAGGGTCAAGATGATAAAATAGCCAGGATATGTGAATGAAAGATGTCGTCAAAGGCCTGTTTTGAGATGGTTGTGAACCAGGACATCTATGTCACTGGAATAATCATCTCTAAATATGGTACAAATGTGTAACGGTCACCACCGTTTACGACCTTCCATCCACCCACGACAAGCTTATCCGACACTCCACAATCCAGCAGACATGATCCATTCCATTTCCCAGAATAACGAGACTCCGCTCTGTTCTCTAGTTCCAAAATAAATGCTTTAATGGTTTCTTCTCAGCTTTTTATGCAGTTACAAGCATGTGACAGTAATCAAAGGGACAATGAAATCTCCACCCCCTAATCACACACTAAGGCTAATTACTAATTAGTGTCCAGACATTTCGGCACCTATCTTGACGAGACACATTCCTTTAGATCAGGGGTCCTCAAATTATGGCCCTCCAGGTGTTCAGGAACTACAGTTCCCATCATGCCTAGTTATGTCTGTGAATGTCAGAGTTTTTACAATGCCTCATGGGAAGTGTAGTTCTGCAACAGCTGGAGGGCCATAGTTTGAGGATCCCTGCTTTAGATAATGACATCAAAACAAAATACTATCACACAATGATTTGACCTCCATCCACATCTTTAGACAGACGTACTGTCTCCGGCAGAAAGGTCTTAACACCTGGGCATCAATAGGCTATCACACAGTGTTATCACACAAGGAAGAGGTCTTGGAGCAGACCTGAATTAACACCTTTACACAATGGACAATGAACTGTCTAGGAGTAGATGCAATTGACACCTTTCAAAAGAATGTTTTCCCACATTGAATAACCAACAACTTGTGATATCTCAAGACATCCTGCAAACATGAATTATTATTAATGTCCCATCTCATGTAATACATGAATTATGATTCACTAGCCACCCCATGCCCAAAGGGGCACAGGGTGGACTCAGACCCAAGAGTTATCAGTGACGCTGACACAGGAGTATCCCCCATCCTTCCAAAGTCTCTGGTTGTCACGGGTCATCCCGTTACAAAATGTATCTAAATGCCAAGGCCACAGGGAAGTTAAGAAATGTAAAACAAAACGAAAAAATATATTGTGGCCAGAAAACAAGGCTCACATTTTATTTAAAATTGCATTTAAATGTCTGCTTTGCTTGCAGCCACATGTTTTTAACCACAGGGACCTATCATCCTATTCATCCATGATGCGCTATACCACTGCAATAAAGTGGATCTCAAAAAGATGTCATGAGATCTTTGAGCTAGATCATTTAAAATAAATTCTAGATGTGGACTTTCACAGCATATTTTTTCCAAATAGAACCCGCAATTTCTTATGGGGAAGGGACCTTGATTTTTTAGGTGCACCCTGTCTTTTTGGTGAAAGATCATTGTTACGTGACAATACCCACAAATCACCACAGAGAACTTTGTGCCCTGCCATTTAACTTCCATAAAGAGCGTTTAAAGCTCTTTGAAGGAGCACAAAGAAAAGGGCAACACTGAGGACCGTAGATGCAGTGGTCAGCCAAGGAAACGTAAGGCAGCAGATGAAAGACACATCATGCCTAATTCTCTTCAACATCGGAAGATGTCCAGCAGTGCCATCAGCACAGAACTGACAGAAACCTGTGGGATTCTGGTGCACCCTTCTACTGGCTGGAGAAGTTTTGCCAGAACTGGTCTTCATGGAAGAATGGTGGCCAAAAAGCCATACCTCCGACGTGGAAACAAGGCTAAGAGACTCAACTATGCATGAAAACATAGGAACTGGGGTGCAGAAAATTTTCAGGAGGTGCTCTGGATTGATGAAACAAAATGTAAAATTTTTGGCTGTAGCAGGAGGCATTCATTCGCCTAAGGGTTGTAGAGAGGAACAATAATGTGTGTCTGCAGCTAACAGTGAAGCATGGTGGAGGTTCCTTGCAGGTTTGGGGCTGCATTTCTTGCAAACGAAGTTATAGATTTGATCAGGATCAATGGTGTCCTCAATGCTAAAAAAAACACAAGCAGAAATGTATGCACTGTGCCATACCATCAGGGATGGGTGTTATTGCCCCCACATGTATTGTACAGTAGGACAACAGCCCCAAACATACAGTTAATGTCATTAACAACTATCTTCAATGAAAGAACAGGAGTTCTGGAAGTGATGGTTTCACCCCCACAGAGCAACGCTCTCAACATCATCAAGTCTGTCTGGGATTACATGAAGAGACAGAAGGATTTGAGGCAACCTACATCCACAGAAGATCTGTGGTTAGTTCTCTAAGATGTTTGGAACAACCTACCTGTCAAGTTCCTTCAAAAACTTTGATTTCTCCTCTATTCATTTACTTTACATTTTATTAGTAAATTGTGAGTAATATGGCACAAAAGTACATGGGAAGGACACAATGGGGGTTATTTACTAAAGGCAAGTCCACTTTGCACTACAAGTGCAAACTACGGGGCAGATTCACATAGAAATGGATTATCGTAGCGTATCAGAAATACACTACGCCGTCGTGACGTCATTCGTTGTTTAGGTAGCGTCGTTTACGGGCGATCCTAGTCCCGAACGAGTTACGTAAACAAAAAAAATAAAAAATTAAATTCGAAGCGGGAACGACGGCCATACTTAACATGGGCTACGTAATGTTAGAGCAGCAAAAAGCTGCTGTAACATTACGTACAAAAAAATAGACGAAAACGATTGCGACGACCACTCGTATCTTCGGGAATCGCCGTAAAAAAACATTTGCATATCCCGACGCATCAAAACGACGCAAACTCCTCCCAGCGGCCGCAAATAGATGGCAGCGTAGATCCGAAGGCTTACGAAGACGTAAGCCTCTCGGATCGAAGCCCGAAGCCGCCGTATCATGGTTTGAGGATTCAAACTAGTGATACGGCGCGCAAAATTTGAAATTACTCCTGTCTAACACCAGTTAGACAGGCGTAATTGCTCTATGAATCTGGCCCTACAAGTGCAAAGTGCACTTGAAATTGCACTGAAAGTGAACTTGGAAGTGCAGTGGCTGTAAATCTGAGGGGTAGATCTCAAATGAGGGGAAGCTCTGCTGATTTTATTATCCAATCATGTGCAAGCTAAAATGCTATTTTTTATTTTCCTTGCATGTCCCCCTCGGATCTACAGCGACGGCACTTCCAAGTGCACTTTCAGTGCAATTTCAAATGTAGTTTGCACTTGTAGTGCAAAGTGGATTTGCCTTTCGTAAATAACTCCCAATAGGTAGGAAGAAAGTAAATGAGAGACGAGTCCTCTGGGCAACTTCTTAGAATGTAAAGTCCGTGGTGTCATAAATGCGGTATATTTTGCGTAGCACCTCTAAGAGACTGAAGGACTCTCTAAAGTTACAAGCAAACACAGTAGAGTGTGCAGACTAAGTGTAGTAGATGTTATAAAAATTATTAAAACAAAGACAATTAGCAACTCACATAAAGATTAATGTAAAATACTTGTCATCACAGTCCAGAGGGGGTCTTGTCCAGAAGGGGCATCAGTGAATAGGTTGAGAAGAAACATTGTCAAGAAGGAAAATTGTAGTAACTGGAAAGACAGCAAAAGGGCGCCGAACTTAGTGCAGTGTGGGTAAGGGAAGTAAATTCACACAGTGTAAAGATTGCATGTATCCTGTTTCTGAAAGTTTATCCCGGGTCAGTTTGCCTCTGTATTTTACAGGATTTTGTATTCATTTAATACAGCGCTGCATTAATTGGTCTTTTAAGTCAGCTTAAGTTTAGCTGTACAGTTGGAAAATAGAATTTGTTTAGTAAGCAACTAAATTCCATTTTACTCTGATCTTCCAGCTCTTGGTTTCGCTGTGTGTTGTGGAATATGTGAAACATGTCACTGCTGCGCAGGCTGCTTACACATGTAAGTATATTTGTTATTTAACTATTGGGCATCAACTATTAGGGCAGCACAGTGGTGTAGCGGTTATCACTTTCGCCTAGCAACAAAAGAGTCGCAGGTTTGAATCCCGACTACAGACACTATCCAACTGAAGTTTGCATGTTCTCGCTGTGTCTCCGTGGGTTTCTTCCAGGTACTCGAGTTTCCTCCCACATTCCAAAGACATGCTGGTGAGTTAATTGGCTCCAGTCTAAACTGGCCCTAGTCAATCCCTTTGGGGTAAAACCACGCTATATCAAGATACAACTCAACTCAATATGTTTGTGAGAATGATCTTTAGAATGACACGTAGTAAGAGTGGTAATTTTGAAGCTGGCCTCATATTATTTGGTCAAGCATAATATGTCACTAAATTGAATGGGAAGTATTAGCTGATAAGAGTTGGAGATGCCCTTGCAATCTGGATGCAGGTGCAAATGTATTTTTAATTGCATCCTAAATGCAGTGAATACTGCAGTCTTGTGCAGTTTTAGTAGTGCAAGCACTGCTTTTTGCATGGTTCGGTGCTTTTTGCAGCCCATTCATATGAATGAAATGTCAAAATGCACCACACAGAAATGTGTGGGTTTGAACTCACATGTTCCTGTGCTATTCTGATGTGAACTGGTGACTTTTCAGTATTGTTCCCCTATCCAGATGGTTCCTGTAAAGACTGCGCAAGCGCAATCCTTGCCAACGGAAATCTCCAAACCTCGGCCAGCATCCAGGCTCATTCCTTAACCACTTAAGACCCGGCTGCTAAATGACCCAAGGTGTTTTTACAATTCGGCGCTGCGTCGCTTTAACAGACAATTGCGCGGTCGTGCGACGTGGCTCCCAAACAAAATTTGCGTCCTTTTCTTCCCACAAATAGAGCTTTCTTTCGGGGGTATTTGATCGCCTCTGCGATTTTTATTTTTTGCACTATAAACTAAAATAGAGCGACAATTTTGAAAAAAATCACTATTTTTTTACTTTTTGTTATAAAAAAAATCAAATAAACTAAATTTTAGTAAAACATTTAGGCCAAAATTAATTCAGCCACATGTCTTTAGTAAAAAAAAAAATCGCAATAAAAAAAATAGCTACCTAGCGGGAACAGCGACACTAATACAACGATCAGAAAAATGATCGCTTAGTGATGCTGGCAATAGGGAGTGAAAGGGTTAACTAGGGCAGTGATCAGGGGGTTACAACTTTATTAGGGGGGGTGGGGGGGCTATCCTGAACCTAACACTAACTGATTTTACACTGACTGTCACACTGACACTAAATGCAGTGATTAGATCACTTCATTCAGTGACACTATGACAGGGGGGTGGGGGGCGATCACAAGGGGTTAATGTGCCTATGTGTGTGTGTGTCAGTGTTGTGTTGGTGCACACTTACTGTGGATGTCTTCTCTCATCAGCAGCGGTGGGAAACACTGCTGCGATGAGAGATGACATTATTTCCTCCTTCCTATGTAAACACAGGAGGAGGAACTGAAACGAAGGGGGAGCGCTCCCATTGGCTGGGAGCGATCGCGGGGGGGCGGAAAACACGGACATCCGCCCGCTCGTCGGCGATCGCTCCCAGAGCCAGGGGGACCGCCGCACGCCGCGGAGGGGGTCCCGATGGGACCCCCGAACCGCACAAAGGCGAGGACGTAAATTTACGCCCTTGTGCCTGTACGAGCCATGTTGTGGACGTACATAGGGGTGCGGGGGTCCTTAAGTGGTTAACATCCCCGTGGATTGGAGGATGTTAAAAAAAGAGCCAGGAGGCCGAGCGAGCGGAGCGAGGACGTGAGGCCGACTGGCCACTTTCCTCAAATTCCACGTGGCCCTGGATGGCGGCCGAGGTTCAGAGATTTCCGTCGGCAAGGATTGCGCCTGCGCAGTCCTTACAGGAACCATCCTGATAGCCGGAACCATAATGGCAGATCACCGGCCCTTATTGTTACATGAATAAATATATGGATAAAAATATGGATTAAAACTGCAAATAAAAATGTATTGGCTGACTATACAACAAGAACTCCCATCTACATATCCACTTTGTTACATACAAGATATATGTAGCAGTTGTGTCTGGACTTGTCCAAGCAGGTTATCAAGTCCAAAAACTTTCGAAAAGATCTTCGTTAAGGGAAATTTATATCTATATGTGCATACATAGAAGGAGTGCCAGACCAAAAGATAAGTGTCCAAATGTATGAACTCATATCAAAGTCCCAGCACCATTTGGATGCATTTTTATTTTTAATTAGATTCATATCTATATGGCATACAATGGACACCATGAGTAATCTCAAAATTGATTATATTATAATAACTTTCATTCTGTGAAAGACATACATACAAGCTTATGAGAGTTTTTTACAGCCAAAGATAAATAAAATCTATCCAGCATGTGGACCCAGAAGATGCTTGGAGAGATGCATGAGAGATTACATTTTTGCAGGGACCCAGAGACATGCACTTGCAGATGTGATTTCTGCAAAATACTATATATAATAGTAGTAACCCATATCACAGTGTTAGGGATACACCCAGAAAAAGGACAAAGCCACCCAATGCATGTTGATGTATAACTTACCCTCTATAGCAGGGGTCTCCAAACTTTTCACACAAAGGGCCAGTCTACGGTCCTTCAGACTTTGGGAGGGCCGGATTGTGGCCAGCAGGGGTAGAAAATGTCCCGAGCCCAGCATTAGTGAGAATAAATATGGCCTCAGGGTTGGTGGTCAGTAGGAGGAGCAGTGCCCCATTATTGGTATAAGTAGGAGGAATAGTATCCCATCATTGGTATCAGTGGAAAACATAGTGCTCCATTGCTGGTGTCAGTGGAAGGAATAGTGCCCCAAGGGCCAGATAAAGGCTAGCAAAGGGCCACATCTGGCCCTTGGGCCGCAGTTTGGAGACCCCTGCTCTATAGTAAAAAATATAATGAATACTACTAAAACCACAGTGCATTGCCAGTCAATGAGTTGTGTATGTGCAATATGGAAGGAAACAGATAAGTGGGTAAAGGGAATATCACCCCTAAAATACAATAAAATAAAATTGTAATTAAAAAAAAATCAAAACGTTCAAAATGAAGCTCATCTGAGATGTTGAAGAGGTGGCCCAGAATTCCAGCCGACCCTACCGATCCCTCTGTGAACAAGGTTGGTTGCTGGAGTCTGGCGCCCACCTCTTAAATACTGAAATGGAAATAGGAAGGAGAAGGCCATTGCGTGTCATCCAAGGGAGAGATAAAGATTCCCCAACCTTGTGACATGTATGTGATCATATATTCTTCTCCAGCATTTCCTCCTCATCTTGTCTACATAGAAGCAACCAGGGGCGGACTGACCATTGAGTCACTCGGGCACTGCCTGAGGGCCCCATGCCACTAGGGGGCCCCATCAGGGTTGCCAGGCTCAGTAAAACCAGTGACAGTATGTAAAAATCTGTGTTTTTTTTACATCTGTCCCTGATATGTCTGAAACTGACATGCTTTTGATGTGAAAATCCAGAGATTTTAGCTGCCCCGCCTCTGCACTGCCTCCTGGTGTGGTGGCCATCTGTAAGCCCGGGGGGCCCCATAATCTTCTATTGCCCGGGGGCCCCATGAGTTGTCAGTCCACCCTTGGAAACAACCACACTCACAAGTCATCAGATAAATTACACTTGGGCCCCTTTCACATGGGGCAGCTCCATTTGACGGACTCCACTTGCTCAGCAGGGAGAGCAGTAGAAGAAAAAAGGGGGGATGTTAAGTACACAGAATGCCTCTATCACACTCCTGCATGAGATAAGGAAATCACCTGTCACTCACAGCAAGGGGGAAGAACAGACACCTATTTCTCTGTGTGTCTAGTATTATCTTACTGAAGAAAGATAAGAGGATTGCTCAGAGCTGGATTAACTCTCTGTGGCAAGACTGGGCACTGATGAAATGACATCCTCTGCTGTAACAGATATGAGTCTTAATTAAAAAAAATATTTGTGGGGTTTACATCCCCTTTAAAGTTCCAGCACCATCAATCTACTACTCCGAAAACAGAATGTAGACAGGGAAAGTCCTACTTCCAGTACCTTCTTCCTTTACAGTATTATATTTTACAGATGTGTTATTATGTCATTTTAAATTATCTGTATATGAAAATAATTCCCATAATATTCTCTAATTATTGCATCTTTGCTTTTTGATCTCTTTTCAGAGTGCTTCACTGTTTTTCAGAATGAAATAGAAAAAATCCTCTTCTTGCCTGAAACTGCATCCTGCATCTTTTCTCACGCAGTGAGAAACAAATTTTACTGAGATTTAAAAAAAAATTAAATCATTTAAGGCCAACAGAAAGTATAAAATGTGTGCTAAACTCAAGAATGGCAAAGTACCTCCTACTTAGAGTGAGTGCTAATCATTTTTTTTCCAATGCTGAAACTACCATTTTTTCGGACCTCTTTGGCCTTCTAAAACACAATGCAGTCCATCCTCAGAATTCCCTGAATTATAAAGCAATGCCCAACCTTGAGTGGTGCCGATATTATAAGCATGTGCCCACATGGGTGTTTTCCATTCCCTGCCATCCCTTTTTAAGGCCCCAGATACACATGCCCTGCCCCTTCCCCAACCACTGATGAGTTTCAAGGGGGCCTTGACTTGTGCAGAAGATGCTGTGAGACAGCTGTGAAATTTTAATTAGATAAACAGTTTAGACTAGATTAGACCAAGATCAACAGTTTTTCTTAGAACTTATCAAAACACATATACCAAAATGCTTTCAACTGTGTTTTTAGCAGACTAGAATAGAGAAAATACAATGGGCCAGATTCTTGTAGATATCTGTTTTTTGTGCGTAGCGTATCCCCTTTTCGCTACACCTTCGCACTATTTACGGGCAAGTGCTGTATTCTCAAAGCACTTGCTCCGTAATTTGCGGCGGCGTAGCGTAAAGGGGACGGCGTAAGGCCGCATAATTCATATAGGGAAGGAGGGGGGTGTGCTGTATTTAAATTAAGCGCGCCCCCGCTCTGAACAAACTTAATTTACGTACAGCCCTATTCACGACAAGTCACGTAAATGATGTAAACGGAAAACCCGACGCTGTCCCGACGTCCATACTTAACATGGCTTACACCGGACCTAGGAATGGTTACCCCTCATTAGCCTTATGCTTACGCAAACTACGTAAACTACGACGACGGCGCAAAAACGTTCGCATATTCAACACAGAAATTGACGGGAACGCCACCTAGCGGCCAGCGTAACATTGCAACTTAGATCCGACAGTGTAAGTGACTTACGCAAGTCGGATCTATGCCAAATATATGCGTAAATGATTCTAAGAATCAGTCGCATAGATGCACAGCCCCGCAAACAGAGATACGACGGCGTATCTCCTTTCAGAATCTGGCCCCATGAGTTTATTTTTGGCGTTTGCATATAATTTCTTTCATACATAACAGAGAGAATCAGGCAGATCCTGGGTGGATACACATTTGTCTTGTCAGTCTCTCTTGGTAGTGAAATTAACAGTACTGGGAGACTGCAGGTACAGACCACTATATCGGGGGTCCTCATGTTTCAGGAACACCTTAAGACGATTTCACACACATTTTTGCACACAGAACTTTGATGATCCACACAGTGTACTGAAACAATGCAATGCCGCGTACACGCAGTCAGACTTTCCAACATGAAAACCTCAGTTGGAAATATAGAGAACCTGCTCTCTATCTAAGTCCATCGGAAATTCCGACAGAAAAAGTGCACTGGGACATACACACGTTGGAATATTTGTTGAAAAGCTCCCATCGGGCTTTTTCTGTCGGAAATTCCGACCGTGTGTACGCGGCACTAATCTCACCTTGAATTACCAAAGCATCTGCAGGTCTATATCATCTACATATCAACAACATTTTCTGGTGATATACATTTTAGACTATTCCTAGTGTGCAGTGACCTAGTGTTAAGTCAAATATCACTTAGATCTGATCACCTTGGATTCTTCTATTCCTGTCAAACGAAAAAAGGGAAATCCTAAAAGTTCCATCACATAGACCTGTTGGAGTCAACGGTATATAGTCATAATACCAAAATCTACCGAAAACCCTGGTTTTGATTCTATTCCAAGATATACAAGGTGAAAAAAGGGGCGAGTATAGCCTCATTTATAAAGGAGTAGTAAAATTAAAAATGTACCATCATCCCAGTTACAGTAGAAAAAGGGGAGAGTGGGAGTAGGGAAATAGTTGCTGAAGCTAGACCCAGTGTGACCCACTCAAATGGTTGGGGGGGGACTGTCTTGGTACTGATAAAATACAATAAGCAAAATAGTGTAAAAGATTTATTTAAATATAAAATTGCAAAAAATTGTACAAATCCAGGATTGGTCGAGGTCTACTAGTTTCGCGGGATTGCCCCTTCATCAGGACAGCCAATCTATACAAAGAATGATGCAATAAAATATGTAAGATACATCAGCAATGCACTAAGCGATAAAAGAAAAATAATAATATATATATAAACTTACCCAATGGGTCAATTGTTGGTGTGCGGAGAAAGAAAGAAAGAAAAGAAGTGCTCTCTCTCCACTTCTTTTCTTTTCCTCCTCGCTTTTCCCTTCCCCTTCCTCCCCTACTCCACTTTCTCTCTCTCCCTCCCCTCCCTTACCCTGCCATGACATGTTGCTTTGGAGTCAAGTGTATTTGTAATATGGTATACATCATTTATTTATACACACTGCTAGTACCACACACATATCTTTGTCTACACTTTGATTTGATTTCCACGGTTTATTATCCCCCTGTCTGCCGCCGGGAGAATCCCCCCTTGGTTGCCTGGTTCCGCACACCAACAATTGACCCATTGGGTAAGTTTATATATATTATTATTTTTCTTTTATCGCTTAGTGCATTGCTGATGTATGTTACATGTTTTATTGCATCATTCTTTGTATAGATTGGCTGTCCTGATGAAGTGGCAATCCCGCGAAACTAGTAGACCTCGACCAATCCTGGATTTGTACAATTGTTTTGCAATTTTATATTTAAATAAATCTTTTACACTATTTTGCTTAATTACCCCAGCTGTTTCATCTGAGGGAAATCCTAAAAACGTGACCTGTTGCCTGTTGGGGTGCCTTGAGGACTGGGATTGAGAAACACTGGTCTAGATAGTCCAACAATTCTAATCCGAATCATGCACATTTTTTTTTGTAGCACTTCTCCCGTAGGAGTTGCTGAGTATAGTCTTCCCTGGGCCTCCATCTGATTATCCTGCAGATAGACACCTGAGTATTTTCACACTATCACCCACACACTCTTCAGCTCGTTATCTAATGATCAGTCTAGGATATTTTTTAGTTTATTTTTGGGATTTATTGGTAGAACTTGGATAGGAGAAGGGATTAGTGGAATAATCCAACTTAAACTATGTACAGATGAGGACAACTCTCACTTGACCCCATTAAATTGAATTCGGTAGCAGATTCCCTGCTGGACCACACTATTGCTGTGTGCGAGAATAAGTCCCTTGCTTGTTATAATCCTGTAAAAATATTTCAAATTTACCAACATTATACCTAATGTTTTGTTAATCGTACAATTAAAAAATGTCTAGCGTGCATATTGTTTCTGATATTGATTCTCCATTTTAAGACTGTAAAGTTACAAAAATCAGCACTTACATTTTCAACATTTGTTTTAGGATTAAACTATGTATGAATAAAATGTAATCAAAACATACTTTTTTTGTCAGTTTGTTTATTTTCTTTCTTTATTTCTCCCTCTACAACTTTAAAAACACCTACACACCTTAAAGAATAAGGCCACCTGCTTTTCCACTGTCACTTAAAGCGGAGTTCCACCCAAAAGTGGAACTTCGGCTTTAAGCACTCCTCGCCCCCTTACATGCCATTTTTGCATGTAATTTTTTTGTGGGGGGGGCTTCATTAGGTGTGGGACTTCCTGTCCCACTTCCTTCTTTGCCCACACGCCTCCTAGATTACTCCTCCTCTCCACCTAGACAGCCCCTCCCTTTAGAAGATCTACTGGAACAC
The DNA here is from genome assembly GCA_029574335.1 of Rana kukunoris. Classification (NCBI taxonomy): domain Eukaryota; kingdom Metazoa; phylum Chordata; class Amphibia; order Anura; family Ranidae; genus Rana; species Rana kukunoris. The sequence goes on from CM056051.1 coordinate 483,097,506, forward strand.
GTGACAGGTCCCAGGAGATCGCCTGTCCACTCCAGGAGCACAGTGCGCCAAAATCTGTCACGGCCGGGTGCCCTGAGTGGTAATGGAGGCGCCAGCGGAGAGAAGTGGGGAGAGGAGCGACGCTCCCGGCAGCCGCATCGCTGAACCTGGAACAGGTAAGTGTCTGTTTATTAACCACTTAAGACCCGGACCAATACGCTGGTAAATGACCCAAGGTGTTTTTGCGATTCGGCACTGCGTCGCTTTAACAGACAATTGCGCGGTCGTGCGACGTGGCTCCCAAACAAAATTTGCGTCCTTTTCTTCCCACAAATAGAGCTTTCTTTTGGTGGTATTTGATCACCTCTGCGATTTTTATTTTTTGCGCTATATACAAAAATAGAGCGACATTTTTGAAAAAAAACACTATTTTTTACTTTTTGTTAAAAAAAAAATCAAATAAACTAAATTTTAGTCAAAGATTTAGGCCAAAATTTATTTAGCCACATGTCTTTAGTAAAAAAAAAAATCGCAATAAAAAAAAATAGCTACCTAGCGGGAACAGCGACACTAATACAGCGATCAGAAAAATGATCGCTTAGTGACGCTGGCAATAGGGAGTGAAAGGGTTAACTTGGGCGGTGATCAGGGGGTTAAAACTTTATTAGGGGGGGTGGGGGGGCTATCCTGGACCTAACACTAACTGTTTTTTACACTGCCTGTCACACTGACACTAAATGCAGTAATTAGATCACTGCATTCAGTGACACTGTGACAGGGGGGTGGGGGGGGGGCGATCACAAGGGGTTAATGTGCCTATGTGAGTGTGTGTCAGTGTTGTGTTGGTGCACACTTACTTGTGATGTCTTCTCTCATCAGCAGCGGTGGGAAACAGCGCTGCGATGAGAGGTGACATCATTTCCTCCTTCCTGTGTAAACACAGGAGGAGGAAATGAAACGAAGGGGGAGCGCTCCCATTGGCTGGGAGCGATCGCGGGGGGGCGGGTAAGCGCCGACATCCGCCCGCTCATCCCGGATCGCTCCCGGAGCCAGGGGGACCCCCGCACGCCGCGGAGGGGGTCCCGATGGGACCCCCGAACCGCACTTAGGCGGGGACGTAAATTTACGCCCTTGTGCCTGTACGTGCCATTCTGTGGCCGTATATGTGCGTGCGGGGGTCCTTAAGTGGTTAAAAGTCAGCATTTTTTTGAAGCTGCTGACTTTTAATAAACATAAAAAGCCTGGAACTCCCCTTTAAATATGGTGCCAATGATACCCATTGCTGTGCCACACTATTTGAATGAAAAGTCTAAACATAATAAACTGTACGTTCATCCAGATGTGCTAAACCACTTTTACCTTACTACCAGGGCCTTCTTAATAGCATCATGGGCCCCTGCGCAAAGTAATGCTTTGGGGCCCCTACAATGATGACAGTGCAGGTAAACAGACATTAAGTAGGTAGGAGGAAGACTGCCTCCCCTTTGAATTCATCACTCTCAGAGCCATCATGGGGCCCCCAATTTAGGGGGATCATGGGATCAAGGACCAGCTGCTTTGGGAAAAGTGCAGGGCCCCCCATACAGCAGGGTGCCCTCTCATTAAGACAGCCATGCTTACTACCCCGCCAGTACATATAGTTACATTGTTTAAAAGGTTGAAAAAAGACAAGGTCCATCCAGTTCAACCTACGTGTGTGTGATTTTTATTCTTTACAAATTATTATAGCCCAGGACATTCTGCTTCCTGAGGAAGAAATGTTTAAAGTTTTTTTTAAGTTTTGACACTCTCAGCTAGTAACATTTGCTGTGGGAGGGAGTTAAACATTTAGGGCCAAATTTAGGTAGCCTTACGCCGGCGTATCTCCAGATACGCCGCCGTAATTTCAAATGTGCGCCGTCGCATCTTTGCGCCGATTCACAAAGCGAGATACGCCGAAAAACATGGCTTCAGCCGTCCAATGTAACTTGCCTACGCCGGCGTATCATGAGCGCATAGTTACGCTGGACGCATTCGGCGTTCCCATTAAAAATATGCTATGTTTTTCCGGCGTAAAGATAAACCACCAAAAAGGTGCCGCATCCCATGCAAAGGAATGGACGTCGGAACAGCTGTCAAATTTTACGTCGTTTACGTAAGTCGTACGTGAATGGGGCTGTGCGTAAGTTACGTTCACGTCCTAGGCAGTGTTCAACGTGTATCTTAGGCATTCTATTCGACATGATTCTGTGCATGCGCACTGGGATACGTCCACGGACGGCGCATGCGCCGTTCGTTCGTCCCATCTTTTACATGGGGTCACGGTTCATTACAATACAACACGCCCACTGCCTTGCTACTTTGAATTACGCGGGCTTACGCCGGCCCATTTATGCTACGCCCCGGCAACTTACGGAGCAAGTGCTTTGTGAATACTGCACTTACCTCTCTATGTTTTGGCGGTGTAGCGTAAAGAAGATATGCTACGCCCGCACAAAGATACACCGCTGTACCTGATTCTGGCCCTTAAACTGCTCTAACTTTCTTCATCAATTTAGGCCAATGTGTGTTCTGCAAACATTTTTTGTAAAAAAAAATCCCAATAAGCGTATATTGATTGGTTTGCCCGAAAGTTATAACGTCTACAAACGATGGGATATTTTTTTATTTTTTACTAGTAATGCCGTTGATCAGTGACTTATAGCGGGACTGCGATATTGCCGCAGACAAACCGGACACCTAACTGACACTTTTGACACTTTTTGAGGACCAGTGACAATAATACAGTGATCAGTGCTAAGAAAAAAAAAGGAACTGTAACTGTACTAATGACACTGGCTGGGAAGGGGGTTAAGATCAGGGGCAATCAGAAGGTTAACTGTGTGCCTATCCTGTGCTTATTCAGTGTGGGAGGTGATTTGACTAGGGGAAGGTAAAGATCTGTGTTCCTGCTTTGCAACAACACAGGATCAATACCTTCCCTTCTGACAGAACGACAATGTGCCTTGTTTAGTGTTAAAAAAATTATTGCGCAAATACCGTGCAAGATAAAACATTGCAATGACCGACGTTTTATTCCCTAGGGTGTCTGCTAAAAAAACATATATAATGTTTGGGGGTTCTGTGTAATTTTCTAGCAAAAGAAAGAATGATGATTTGTACATGTAGGAGAGAAGTGCCAGAATAGGAGGTGTGGAGGTGTATATAAAAGCCCGGTATTGAAGTGGTTAAACATGATTGAGTAATTTTTGCACATATCATAATATAGTACCCAGTGGACTCCCAGGGGACGGGGCCAAGCCACTATCTGTGTATCTTTGAACACACAGAGCCATCTCAGGAGCTAACCCGCACGAGTGCCTCCATAGCAAATAGCAAGTGGCAAGTGTTATTTAAAAATAAATAAAAAAATATAGCTTTACAATCACTTTAAGTCAACACAGTCTCTTATTTTATTTATTTACATAGTTTATTATAGTTTATTATAATCCCATTATACTTTATTGTCTTTCCAGGCCAATCAGTGAATTACAGCCATTTCAGTACTTAGAGATTGGCTGTAGTACCTGTATCCACAATATGATCTTTAATTTGTGGTATAAAGTAATATATTACATAGTTTATTGAACTGCAATCGCACATTGCCACATTTTATATATCTTCTGGATAATAATTCAACACGTTTGGTGAAGTAGCATTTATTATTTAAATTACCTCTCAGTTGTTGTTTTACATAAAAAAAAAGAATTGTGCATTTTCTTTTTCCAAATTGTCAATCTGGTTATATAATGAATTCATAAGCTTTAGGCTGTATTCACACTATAACGCGGCGTAAATTGCGGCGTATTGTACCGCGATTTGCCGCGACAAAACGGGTCGTTTTTTTTTTTTTTTTACAACCTTTTTTTTTTTTTACAAAACATTGTTGTCTATGCCGAATGCCGAAAGCCGCCTGAAAAAAAGGGTCCAGGACTTGTTTTGAGCTTCAGGCGTACGACGTTTTAGCGTTCGGCATGGAGATGTGAACCATCTCCATAGACAACAATGTTAAATCACCCCTCCAGCGGCACGAGCATCGGGCGTAAATACGCCAAGGTGTGAATGGAGCCTTAATGTTTCTTTCTTTTCTCCAGATCCAAAGATAAAGCAAATACTAAAGATGATATTTTGAACCTCACTTATTACAAGATTAGAGATAGAAGTCTGATTATTACGGTTGAAATATTCTTTTATGACAAGTATGATTTGGCTTTTATGGGAGTCAGTAGATAAAATAAAATGATTATTAGATACTTAGATGTACATATTTTTCCTGAATCGAACTCTGACCTAGAATAACATACTCTTCTCTCCAGATGTATACTTACTTACCTGTCACCTGCCATATTTACACAAAAATATTCTCCCACTGCCCACACCTTTAAGGGAATTTGCATAGATTTAGAAGATGGGAGGAGGGTAACAGAGACACAATGGCACAGGAGAGGCAAAACTAAAACAAAGACGATGACCCAGGCAGGGCCGCCATCAGGGGGATACAGGCATTACACCTCTAAGGGGCCCGAATGTTCCCAGGGGCCCGGTCACCCCCCCCCCCCTTCTCTGCTCACGGCTGAGAGGAGAAAACTTTCATTTCGGCAGTCCCCCCTTCCCCTCTTATGTCGCGGCTGGAGAGAGGAGAGAAAACACTTTCACTTTGCGGCAGGAGGAAGAGGTTAGTGAAATGACACTGTCAACTTCGACAACCCCAGCCCCCCGGTTCTCAATTAGCGGCACCACCCCGGTTCTCAAATCGCGAAAAAAAGAAAATATCCCACCGACTGACAGACACATCTGATTTCAATGCTAACTTGCACCATATGACTTTTCCCCGTGCCCCACCACTAAAAGTAAGCAGTATGGCCATGTGGTCATATCTGGTCAGTGATGTCATGCTTTCTCCACCCCTGTGTTTACATGGCAAAGGAATTCTGGCATGTACATAAATAGGGCCAGGTGACGTTACTGGTTGCTAAAGATGCAGCAGGTGCTGGCGCTTTGTGCTTCCTTAGCAACCATTGACAGATAGGAAGCTGTCATATATAATAGCAAAAGAATTCTTGTAACTATTTATAATGTTTGGCTCACACAGAAATGGCTAAAGGTTTGGCAATCGGCCAAATTTTTGTATGAAACTGTGTTTGGACCGAACCTCAAGCTCATCCCTACTCATGACATAGATTAATTTAAAGCATAGGTCAATATACAACTTCTTCTGATTTCCTATTTTACTTATGAGTCCATTTTCTTCTCATCTTATGAATATAATGCATAAGTTCTACTTTCACTTTGTCATTGGGGAAATCTGCCTCTTTCTGGCATTTCCCCAGTGAGATCCAACCTCCACAGATTGGTGTTTCTCCATTGAGATTCCACCCCCTGGTCACAGAATGATTTTTCTCCAGTGAGATACTAGCCCCAGGACACCGACTGATCTTTGTACAGTAAGGCCACGTACACACGATCAGACTGGTCCGATGCAACTGGTCAGACGGAACGTTTTCATTGGACCAGGCTGAAGTGGTCTGATGGTCTGATGTGTGTACACACCATCGGACCAAAAATCCGATCAGACCTGTGACAGAACCCACTGTCACTGTATGTCTTGGAAAGGATTGTGGGCGTGCCTCCTACCGACAGACTATGGGCCAGAAATATACTGGAGACCTGAAGCTGGCATTATTGTGATGTAATGTAATGTTACAGCCCTACACCCCCCACCCCCCCTCCTCTTGTTGCTGGACACAGACAATGGAGAGTGGACTGCAGACGTCTCTCCGCAGGGGGTGTGTATTGAGAAGCTAGGCTGCCTGCTTACCATAATCTCATTAGGTTTCTGTACACTGTTTCAATGTCCAAATGTTCTGTTCCCATTTATTGTTCCTTGTCCCCCTCCCCTCAGACAAGGCAAAGGGGAGTGTCCCTTACTGTGTGTAAAACTGTATAGTTTGGATTTTAATAAACAGTTAAGCTCTGGATGTGTAACCCTCAACATGTGTGGATTGTCTCGTGATTGAGGGGTTAAGGGCTGGTTATGGCGAATCTGCAGGCTGCGGGTGCGTTTGGAGGACAGGAGACACAGGTCTGGCGGATGTGCCCAGCAGGGGTACTTGAGGTCCGTCACAGTGGTGGCAGCGGTGGGATGTCTCCTGCAGTCCAGGACATCCAAACCACCACCAGGATTCAAGATCTGGGCAGCTGCCGAGGAGCGATACGGGGACCAGCCAGCATGAGAGCGGAGTTCGGGAGGAGGCTGCAAGGCATGCGGAAGAAACATCGGGGACCAGTGACAGAGCGCACCATGCTCGGCTGGGAGGATGTGATCCGCCGGCAACTCTGGCATGAGGCGCTAAGCTACGAGCGGCGCCAGCAGGGGAAGATCCTTCCCTCCTCCTCAGAGATGTACTGGACGCAGTACTGTGCGCGAGAGGTGTTCCTGAGGGAACGACCGCGAGATGATTGGAAGACGGAGCTCAGAAGATTGGTCCAGGAGGAGATGAAGCTAGACGCCAGCTACAGAGCCCTCCGGTGGTTCGCGGCTCAACTTTGGCCAAGTACAGCAGATGGCAGCCCAACAGAAGGCGTTGGCTATGGCGGCGTGGGGCTGCTCCATCAAAAAATGTACGGAGACCCAGACTTTGGGAGCGATGAGGAGTGGCGGTGGGAAAACATCTTGGACTTCCGAGATGAGGTGCTGGACCTCCCTGTAGAGGCATGTGACCTGGGGGAATTGGAGTTCCTGGTTGAGCAGGAATTTGAGCTCGAAATTGCATACAAGCGGCTGTTTGATGGTGATGAGCAGCCTGGCATGGCTCCTGTTACCTGGGACTGTCCTGGAGAAATAGCAGACAGTCACAAAGATGAGCAAATGGGGCCAGGGGTGACCCTACATTTTCCTGTCCTAACCGCAATGGAAGAAGCGGCAATGATACAGAGGGCACTGCGAGCGCTAGAATGCCGGAACGCACCGGAGGTCCCCCAGGCAGTGAGACAAGCTAATAGCATCAAGGTCTCAGAAAGTGGAGTTGAGACAGGCGCTGGAAGGCTGGAAAATGGTGATCAGCAGCAAGTCCAGAGTATCTCATCTGGGGCCCCAGCAGAAGCGCTGGCTACAGGGCAGAGTGCCCCTGGCATCTGTCCAGCATCAGAAAAAGAGTTGGCTCCGGAGAGTCCGAGAGATGACCTGCGTGAGCTGTTTCCCCAACTGCAGATATCCCCACCTGGAGTAGAGGAAGCAATTCTCCCTCCCCAGCAATTGGACACTACCCCAATGTTCATCCCCCCAGCAGAAGCGTTGGCTATGGAGCAGAGTGCCACTATAATCTGCCTAGCATCAGAAAAAGAGTTGGCTCCGGAGAGTCTGAGAGATGATCTGCTTGAGCTGTTTCCCCAACAGCCGCTATCTCCACCTGGAGTAGAGGAAGCAATTCTCCCTCCCCAGCAATTGGACACTACCCCAATGTTCATCCCCCCAGCAGAAGCGTTGGCTATGGAGCAGAGTGCCACTATAATCTGCCTAGCATCAGAAAAAGAGTTGGATCCGGAGAGTCTGAGAGATGACCTGCGTGCGCTGTTTCCCCAACTGCAGATATTCCCACCGGGAGTAGAAGAAGCAATTCTCCCTCCACAGCAATTGGACACTACCCCAGTGGTTCTCTCCCCAGCAAAAGCGTTGGCTATGGAGCAGAGTTCTGATGGTCCCTGCCCAGCCCTCAGTATGTTTTTGGAGGGTTTGGGAGACAGCCCCTGTCAGAAGTCACCCCAAGGGCTGGTCACAGAACCGGCAGGGGAGAAAACCCTTCCCCCTCTCCAGCAGCTGTACCCAACATTTTCATATGTCTCCCCGGCAGAAGCGCTGGCTACAGGACAGAGCGCTGATGGTCTCTGCCCAGCATCAGAACAAGAGATGAAGAACCCAGGAGATAGTCCCTGCAAGATACCTTCTCAGCGGCTGGTAACTACACCACGAGAAAAGCAAGTACCTTTGCCTCCCCAAATGCATAGCCCTACCAGCCTATGTTCCCTACCAGCTGAAGCGCTGGAAGCAGGGCAGAGGATTATTCAGCTTCCCCCAATATCTGCAACCCCCCCCAGGATCAGAGGAGTGCAAACAACTGTTCCCACTCTGCAGCGGCTGTTTTTATTCCCGGGAGACCGTCTGTGCGGTTTTGCTCCCCAGCGCAAGAGTCGTACCTTTACTTTTCCTGTTTGCCTGGGGTGGAAGTTTGTGACTAACGCAGGTCCAGACCAGTTGGGGGTCAGGAACCTGGTTAGTCTGTTTTTAAAAGGGGAGAAATGTGACAGAACCCACTGTCACTGTATGTCTTGGAAAGGATTGTGGGCGTGCCTCCTACCGACAGACTATGGGCCAGAAATATACTGGAGACCTGAAGCTGGCATTATTGTGATGTAATGTAATGTTACAGCCCTACACCCCCCACCCCCCCTCCTCTTGTTGCTGGACACAGACAATGGAGAGTGGACTGCAGACGTCTCTCCGCAGGGGGTGTGTATTGAGAAGCTAGGCTGCCTGCTTACCATAATCTCATTAGGTTTCTGTACACTGTTTCAATGTCCAAATGTTCTGTTCCCATTTATTGTTCCTTGTCCCCCTCCCCTCAGACAAGGCAAAGGGGAGTGTCCCTTACTGTGTGTAAAACTGTATAGTTTGGATTTTAATAAACAGTTAAGCTCTGGATGTGTAACCCTCAACATGTGTGGATTGTCTCGTGATTGAGGGGTTAAGGGCTGGTTATGGCGAATCTGCAGGCTGCGGGTGCGTTTGGAGGACAGGAGACACAGGTCTGGCGGATGTGCCCAGCAGGGGTACTTGAGGTCCGTCACAAGACCAGAACGCGGTGACGTAGAACACACCGACGTGCTGAAAAAAGGAAGTTCAATGCTTCCAAGCATGCGTCAAATTGATTCTGAGCATGCGCTGGTTTTTGGTCCGATGCTTTGGCGTACTAACCATCAAAACTGCCTGACGGACAGGTGTCCGTCGGACAGATTTTAAAGCAAGTTTTAAAACTTTGGTCCGACTGACAACGGTCCGATAGGCCGTACACACCATCGAATTGGTCCGATGAAACTGATCTGCAGACCAGTTTCATCGGACCGATTTGATCGTGTGTACGCGGCCTAAGACACGGTGAGATACCAGCCCCAGGAGATCAATTAGTCTTTCTCCAGTGAGATTCCACCCTCAAGACAGAGTGGTCTTTCTCCAGTGAGATCCCACCCTCAAAACACAGGGTGGTCTTTCTTCAGAGAGATCCCACCCCCGACACACTCACACATTGGTCTTTCTAGTGTATCCCTTATCCAGTACACACAATTTACAGTTTCCTCTCCAGAATCTCCTCACTGTTTATTTGCACAATCCCACCACACAAATTGAATATTAAATACTGTCCATGGCTTTCTGATAAACATTGCCTACTCCACTAAGGCCCACTACCATACACTCTGCCTCTTTCTGGCATACCCTCCCTTACCTTTCTGCCAATACGCATCACACTCCTCTCCTGCACATATTGCCCCCCCCCCCCCCCATACCTAGCCACTTATTCGGCCTCCTATCCCATCTGTGGTTGCTGTATTTTTTCTTCTTTTTCAAATAATTTCTTGAAAGGGTGATTTCTGCTATTTAATATACCTGTATTTCCCCTTTTCCTCCTCCTACTCCTTTCCCCTGGCGTTTTCCTTCCTCTCTCCCCCCCCCCCCCCCCCTCCATTTCTTTCCTTTTTTCTTTTTCTCCCTTTTTTTCTTTCCCTTTCCCTTTTCTCGCTTTCCCGCCCTTCCCTTTCCTTTTTCCTCCCATTCCCTTTCATTCTTTCCCCTCCCCATTATCACCCCCTTTTTCTCCCCCCCCCCTTTTTTTCTATGAGTCTACGGTCTTGTGATAGTGGACTATAAAACAATAAAAAATGTTTTTGTATATTTACCAAATTTTAATGACTATGGAATACCTCCAGAGTTTATTCATCAAGCGTACTACTACTTTTGTGATAGACTCACTCGCTGGCTGTATCCAACGTGAAGTCATACATGACGTAAATATGCGCTGTTTTTTATTTATTAATTCATTTACCTTTACCTTTTTCCATCCATTAAAAATGCTATAAATGTACTAATGTAATATATATTGTTTCAGACAACGAAATAATATTTTCATACTATCAAAAAAATCCCTTTTGGACCGTCCTGAAGAAGCCCCACAGCGAAAAACACGCAGGCGACTTCAAAGGATTTTTTCCAGTAGTATTTGTAATTATTGTTATAAATTTTATGTAACAAATTTTTCTATGTAATTGTCTTTGCATCTATGTGATATTCTACGCTTGTAATATTCTATTTCTATTTTTATCGTTAGTAATTGTTTTTCCTTTATCGTATACGGATGTGGCAAATGTGAGTGCATTCCTATTGTGCCTATTTACTTTACTTTTTTCTTCCCTATCTCTCCCCACCCTTTTTCCTCCCCCTCCCCTTCTCAATCCTCCCCTCCCTTTTTTTTTGATTGCCCCCCCATACCCTATGCACTCCTTACTTTCACTCCTGCACATATTGCCCCTCATCATACCTTCCCTTACCTTTCTGCCAATACTTTTCACACTCCTTTCCTGCACATCATTAGTCTATATCAGGGGTCTCAAACTCAAATTGCCTGAGGGCCACATGACAAGTTTTCAAATCCCATGGGGGGCCGCGATGCAAACTTTCAAAACTTCAAAAACAAACTATACCAGCAATAATATACTATACTATACCCAGCACTGGTGTCAGCAGACACATTTTTAACCCCATTACTGGTGTCAGCAAACGCATTATTAACCCCATCACTGGTGTCAGCAAACGCAGTATTAACCCCATTACTGGTGTCAGCAAACGCATTATTAACCCCATTACTGGTGTCAGCAAACGCATTATTAACCCCATTACTGGTGTCAGCAAACGCATTATTAACCCCATCACTGGTGTCAGCAAACACATCAAAAATCCGCCAGAACTGGTGTCAGCAAACGCATTATTAACCCCATCACTGGTGTCAGCAAACGCATTATTAACCCCCAGCATTACCTACCCCCACACTGCACAAATCCCCCCACACTCCATAAAATACCCCCCCCCCACACTGCACAATTACCCCCTACACTGCACAATTACCCCCACACTGCACAATTACCCCCCACATTGCACAATTACCCCCACACTGCACAATTACCCCCACACCCCATAAAATACTCCCCGCTCGCTCACCTCTCCTGGCAGTCAGGATCGTTTGCCCGAGTCCTCTCCTCGTGGCTTTTACAGAGGCCTTGTGATAGAGCACCCAGAGAACACACGCAGAGGTAGCAGCAGGACCCTGGACTCCCCGGGTCTCTGATCAATCGTCAGTGCATGGTGGGCGAATCGATGGGCGGGGCGATGGGCGGATCCTTCCTCCGCTTCTGTTCTCTCTCTGGGCTGCAGCAGCGTGCAGCGTAGAGAACAGAGGAGATAGAGAGGCAACACTGTTAGGCACCTCAGCCTCTGCGGAGCATGAGCAGTAAAAAAAAAAAAAAGCCCTGGATCGGCCTTGCCTGCGGGCCATTTTTAACCAGTCCGCGGTCATAAATGGCCCGCGGGCACGGTACTTTGAGACCCCTGGTCTATATGGTAGGCGGGAGGTGGTTTAAGTGGTTTTAAACCATTGAAATAAACAAATAAACAAAGCATATGCCTCTATAGCATAACACCCTCAATCCAAAGCACCTAGTGTGGTTCCGATGTGCTCTCTCTTCCCTCTGCTATCTGCATTAATCACCTCTGACAGGTTATGCCACAACCACAAAATCTTGTTTGACAGCATCAGCTGTGCATGTTTCTCTATGGGACTGTGTAGAGGCGTCCATTGCCTCCACTCAGGTGTCATATTACACTCAGCTCCCTGCTCTCTGCTGTGTCAGATTCCCATTTCATTACATTACATTACAACATTACATTCCATAACATTACAACCACTTTAAGTTAATAATTAAAGTTTAGACCTCTAATAATAAACTTGTAAAACTCTCGTTGACTAGAAAGACTATAAAACTGTACATCTAGCAGAAGCTGTAGATTGTAGACGATCATACAGAATTCCTGAAAGGTGAGTGAATGGTTGGCTCATTTCATTTAAATAATTAAATATTCAATGGTCGGGGTGGCTAACTATTTTCTTTTTAATTTTGGAGTTTTGTTACCCCCGCAGATGCCGCTTGTAATAGTTGTTTCTTCCCAAATTGTACAGAGGCTGCCCACCACCACAAGCACCAATCCATACATTCTGTCTCTGATAACTCAGTCTAGAAAATGACTTTCTGAAATGTATTGCTTGACAAATTTTAAACATCCTACGCTAAGTGCGTGCTTAGTTTATACTGTATATATTTTTACCTGAAGCTTTGTGTAGGTTTTAGCACTTTCTTTTAACTATTTTAATATTATAAAAGGCTAGTTCACCCAAAATCTATTTTTGGAGGTTGGTGAGCTCATTCAGTCCCTTTCTTCTGAAGTATCGCTATTACTGCATGTTGCAATACAGCTCTTGCTGCCATCAAGGCATAAAAGCATCCAGTGTGTATATCAGACAACCACCAAGAAATGTCAGTCCTGTTAGAATGTCCATTGGGTCTCTTCATTATGACATAAGCACAGGGTTCAAACCTTAAATCAAACATTGGGGGTTATTTACTAAAGACAAATCCACTATGCACTACAAGTGCAAACTACAAGTGCAAAGTGCACCTGAAATTGCACTGAAAGGGCAGTCGGTATAGATCCGAGGGGGACATGCAGAAAAAACAGCATTTTAGCTTGCACATGATTGGATGATAAAATCAGCAGAGCTTCCCCTTAATTCGGATCTACCCCTTATATTTACAGCGACTGCACTTCCAGTGCAATTTCAGGTACAGTTTTCCTTTGTAGTGCACTTGTAGTGCAAAGTGGATTTGCCTTTTGTAAATAACCCCTATTGACATGTTTGGTACAACTTTTTAAAACATTTGGAGAAGGTTTTATATGGTTAGGTGATTTTTGCTGTATAAACCATAAAAAGTCAGGCGCTACACCCCAACAATTATTAATAAATAACTTCAAAAAACAAGTACATAAAAAACAAATTAAATGAATCCAAATCACTTCAATTCAAGCTAAAAGTCCACAAAAATGCATAAACTATACTTGTGACTCTTGCTCCTCCTTCTTATCTTGGTGCAAGTGCTTTGGATTTATTTCATTTGTTTTTATGTACCGCATTTATCAGGGTATACCGCGTCCCGGCGTATAGCGCGCACCCCAAGCCCAGAAGGGAAGTTTAAGGAAAAAAAAAATACTTACATTTTGAATGCCCCTCGTCGGTGTCTTGCCCGGCATCCATCGGCGGCCTTGTCTGGCATCCGTCTGCGGCCTTGGTGGTGTCCTCCCCGCTTCTCTCGGCTCAGAGTGTGTGGTCTCTGAGTGCCGCCGACATAGACCAAGCCGAGTGTACCCGAGTGTACTACGCACTCGGATAGGCTCGGCTCCTCTCGCATAAAGGATAGGAGGCGGGACAGGGCGTGACCGCGAGTGGAGCCGAGCATGGTTGAGTCTAGCCGAGTGCGCAGTACACTCGAGTACACTCGGCTTGGCTCGGTCTATGTCGGGGGCGCTCAGAGACAGCGCAGATCGACGTACAACGCGCACCCACGATTTCCCCCTGATTTTAAGGGGAAAAAAGTGCGCGCTATACGCCAATAAATACGGTACTTGTTTTTTGAAGATATTTATTCATCACTTTTGGGGTGTAGCGCCTGACTTTTTATGGTTTATACAGTTTATAAAGTGTGGATTGCACACTTAAATAGGGAGGCACATCATATGTCACATTTCAGATTCACTTTTGATTATTTATAAGTGAATAAGGGTAGGCACCTCCTATCCTTTTAAGGCAAGGTTCACACTGGTCTAAAATGGTCTCAGTTATACCTATAGATGGAACATTTATTGCAGCGTACACAATGGTGGAAGAGGAAAATTTCCAACAAGATATACAGTGGGGAAAATAATTATTTGATTCCCTGCAGATTTTGTAAGTTTGCCCTTTTACAATGGAACAAAAAGGTCTATAATTTTTATCATGGGTGTATTTTAAATGATTGAAACACAATACAAATGTTATAAATTCAGTTGCAGTGAGTAAAACAAGTATTTAATCCCCATGCAAAACATGATTAAAGGTTTTGTAAAGGAAACATATTTTTTTTCATGATAAGCATCCTTTACCTGCAGACATTCCTCTTTTCACTTCCTCATTGTTCGTTTTTGCTCAGAAGTTGCTCTATTTCTTCTCTGTTCTGTTCACTTCCTGCTTGTTTGATTGTTACTCACCACCGTGAAGGGAGGCTTTACTGCCGTGGTCAGTGACGTGCTCACCCCCTCCTGGGAACTACATCTGTGTGGCAGGATGCTCTCTACGTGTTAGGCCGCGTACACACGATCGAATTTGTCTGCTAAAACTGGTCCGACGGACCAGTTCAGCAGAGAAATCCGATCGTGTGTATGGGCTAGCGGACATGTCCGACCGGCGGACACATTTTTAAAACATGTTTTAAAATTTGTCCGCTCAGGACATGTCCGTCGGATATGTCCGCTGGTCAGTAAGTACACTCACCAGCGGACATATCCTCCCGCACATGCGTTGAATGGATTTGACGCATGCGCGGAAGTATTTTTCTTCCCGGTGCGGTGACGTGGCGGCGTCAACGTCACCGCCACGTCACCGCGCTGTCTGCCGGGGGGATTTTGATCTGATGGTGTGTACACGCCATCGGACCAAAATCCGGAGGGGACATGTCCGCTGGAAACGGTCCGTCGGACCGTTTCAGCGGATAAGTCCCTCCGTGTGTACGCGGCCATAGAGACTTCAAGGAGGAGTGAATTACTGGGCGTGCCGCAATGCATACTGGGAAATGTAGTTCTTACATGAACGAACGCCGCAAACCAGGAAGTGAATGAGAGAACAGAAACTCGAACGCCGGAGGTGATATAGATGAAGGAATTTAATAGGTATTTACTTGTTTTTTAACAGAATCATTACACTATTCTGTCTGTCTACCTTGCAGACATTAGTTTTAGGCAAAAATGTTTTTTCCTTTACAACTCCTTTAAGTACTTGGTGGAGAAACCCTTGTTGGCAAGCACAGATATAAGACGTTTATTGTAGTTGGTGACCAGGCTTGCACACATCTCAAGTGGGATTTTGGTCCACTCTTCTTTACAGATCTCTAAATCCTTAAGGTTTCTTGGCTGTCGCTTGGCAACTTGATGTTTCAGCTCCCTCCATACATTTTCTATAGGATTAAGATCTGAAGACTGGCTAAGCCACTCCATGACCTTAAAGGGCTTGTAAAGGATTTTTACCGCTTAAGGACCGCCTCCTGCACATTTACGTCGGCAGAATGGCAAGGCTGGGCACATGCACGTACAGGTACGTCCTCTGTTAGTGCCCAGTCGTGGGTCACGGGCGCACGCCAGTCCGAAGCTCCGTGACCGCGGTACTTGCGGAACCGATCGCCGCTGGAGTCCCCGGATTAGTCCCCGGAGCTGAAGAACGGGGAGAGCTGTGTGTAAACACAGCTTCCTCGTTCTTCACTGTGGCACCCGCATTGATTGTGTGTTCCCTTCACACCTACAGCCACACTCCTCTACAGTTAGAAAAACATATGAGGTCACACATAACCCCTTCAGTGCCCCCTAGTGGTTAACTCCCAAACTGCAATTGTCATTTTCACAGTAAACAATGCATTTTTTTCTGTGACAATGACAATGGTCCCAAAAATGTGTCAAAATTGTCCGAAGTGTCCGCCATAATGTCGCAGTCACGAAAAAAAACGATGATCGCCGCCATTAGTAGTAAAAAAAATAACTAATAAAAATGCAATAAAACTATCCCCTATTTTGTAAACGCTAAGGGGCAGATTCACAAAACAATTACGCCTGTCTAACTGGGGTTAGACAGGAGTAATTTCAAATTTCCCGCGGCGTATCACTAGTTTGAATTCTCAAACCATGATACGGCGGCTTCGGGCTTCGATCCGAGAGGCTTACGTCTTCGTAAGCCTTCGGATCTACGCTGCCATCTATTTGCGGCCGCTGGGAGGAGTTCGCGTCGTTTTAATGCGTCGGGATATGCAAATGTGTTTTTACGGGGATTCACGAACAAACGAGCGAGCGTCGCAATCGTTTTCGTCTATTTTTTTATACGTAATGTTAGAGCAGCTTTTTGCTGCTCTAACTTTACGTAGCCCATGTTAAGTATGGCCGTCGTTCCCGCTTCGAATTTATTTAAATTTTTATTTTGTTTACGTAACTTGTCGGGACGTGGATCGGCCGTAAAGTACGCTACATAAACAACGAATGACGTCACGACGTGATTTCGCGCAATGCACGGCGGGAAATTTGCGAACGGAGCATGCGCAGATCGATCGCCGCGGGAACGCGCCTAATTTAAATGTTTCACGCCCCCTACTCGCGCAGATGGATTGCGACGGGAGAAATACACTACGCCGCCGTCGTTTACCGTAGAAAATCTACCTGAATTCCAGCGGCAATTGATGGGGCACACTGGAGGCAATTGATGGGGCACACTGGAGGCAATTGATGGGGCACACTGGTGGCAATTGATGGGGCACACTGGCAGTAATTGATGGTGCACACTGGCAGCAATTGATGGGCACAGTGGCAGCAATTGATGAGTACAGTCGCTGCGTTTGATGGCACTTTAGCTTCAATTTATGGATACAGTGGCTGCATTTGATGGGCACAGTGGCTGCGTTTGATGGGCACAGTGGCTGCGCTTGATGGGCACAGTGGCTGCAATTAATGTTTTTTTTTTCAGTTTGTTTGCGCCCCAAAAAAAATATTTAAGCACCGGCCCCCACTGCTGGGTATGCCCAGTAGGCTCTGTAGTGTATAATTTAAATTCTTCAAATCAGAACAAAAAGAAGTTAAAAAAAAAGTATGACTATTTTGTGAAAGTTTTGTGAATCTTGTATGAAAACTTTTATAAATAAAAGTTCTCTATTGCAGGATATTATAATATTCTTATTGACTGCAGATTACAAAGGAAAGCAGATATACCATGTCAAAGGAGAAAACATCAGGTAAAGAAAGTAGCAGTGAGGTAACAGATAATGGTAAACAATTAACAAACTTACTCTTGGATTAAAATTATTAAAAAAATGTATAAAAAATATATATTCAAGTACAGTATGTAACTCAAAAGATCCATCCTGTTGCTCTCAAACTCCTTCAAATCTCCAGATTCATCTTTTTGCTGCTGTGATCTGATTTCCTGTTCGGCTGCATTCACACCTAATCGTAGCATCTTTGAGCGTTTTTTCGGGGGTTTGTCACAAGTTTTTGGCACGTTTTTTTTCTTGACTTGAGCATTTGTATGCAGCTTTTTTGGGCTTTGGTGGTTTTTTATTAGCCAATAGACAAAACTATTATTTGTAGCATAATATGTGGCTAGCTTTTCTATTAGCTTTTATTTCTTCTTTTATTATAATTTTTTTTAAATCATAAGAAAGTTTTTATTGCTCACAAAACAAACAGGGGAAAAAAAACAGTATGACATTGTGACATATCATGCATAACATGTGTAGTACAATACACAAAAGCTAACAATTGGTAGCTGTACCCAGTAGCATGCCCTCAGGTCCCGCCCCCCTGGAACTTAGCAAGTCTAGTTACCACCCAACAACCTCATCTGAACAAGCTCCATAGGACGCTTTTATTATTATTAATTTATTATAATGTTTTTTAGTTAGGATAAGGGGTTCGAGTGCAGTTTAGGTTAGGGTTGGAGTTGGGGTTGGGGTTATTTATTATTATTTTAAAAAAATGTAAAATAAATACACAAAAAATGTAAATCATAATTAAATTCAATACATTAATACTAAGTAGCAATAAATAAATAATTAACCCTTAACTTTAACCCTTACCCTTTAAAAAAAAACTAAACACTCTAACACAAAATAAATAATTATTATTATTATTATTATTATTATTATTATGAATAATGTATTTTTTTGTTTGAGTTTGGGTGTTTATTGTTAGTTTATGTTGAATCAGTTTTTTTACGTTTCAAGCATTGTTAGACCATAGTGAATAAACATAGGCAAAGAAAAACACATTTCCACAGAGTGTACAAGATTACATTAGGATCGCAGAAACTGAATTTAGTGCGCCCTGAGCCTACCCTTTTTTTGAAGCCAATTAGGGCCTTGGGCTCTATTAATGTGCTTTAAAAAAATTGAAATCCATGTGCCCGGCATCCTGCATGTAGATTAGGGGCTGGGCGCATGGATTAGGGAATCTGCGCCCCAGCACACCTAAGGCCCCTTTCACACTGGGGCAGGAGGTGTGGTGGCGGAAAAGCAGCGCTATTTTTAGCATCGCTTTACCGTCGGAATTGCGGCGATATTCGCACTTTAGCGGTGCCGTTTTACCCCCCGCTAGCAGCCAAAAAATGGTTAATACCGACCGCAATGCTCCTCTGTAGAGACTTATTGCCGGTGGTATAGCCGCGGTGTCCCATTGCTTTCAATGGGCAGGAGCGGTGGAAGAGTGGTCACCACTCCAAAGATGTGGCTAGCATGACTTTTGTAGCGGTCCTGCTAGCACACCGCTCCAGTGTGAAAGCCCTCGGGCTTTCACACTGAAGAAACAGAAGCTGCTGTTTCAGGTCGGTTTGCAGGCGCTTTTTTTAGCGCACTAGCGCCTGCAAACTGCCCCAGTGTGAAAGGGGTCTAATAGATGGGCGGCCACTGATGCCACTACTACTTGAATGACAAACTGTAATTTTACATGCAGTTTTCTATACCTAGTAATAAACATTAAACAAGGACAAAAGATATGTTTTAACTGTTATTTTTTCATACTCACCAGAAAATGATGAAAAGAAATGCTGCAATTGCTGCTGTGCGATGGATACATTTTGTAAGTTTAACACCGACCAAACACAATAGAGAAATGATTTGTTATGTAAAGTCAAAACTAAAAGAGACACAAGTTCCTCTTTAAGTTCTAAAACGTCCAGTATAGTTCAGAGAAATATACTATGACAAAAGAGACAAGAGACCTTTTAGGCTGCGTACACACGATCGAACATATCCGCTGAAACTGGTCCGCAGACCAGTTTCAGCGGACAGATTCGATAGTGTGTATAGCCTAGCGGACAGGTTTCCAGCGGACAAAAGTTTTAAAGCATGCTTTAAAACTTGTCCGCTGGAAACATGTCCGTCAGACATGTCCGCTGGTTAGTACGACTAACCAGCGGACAGAAATCCCCCGCATGCGTCGAATGGATTTGACGGATGCGTGGAAGCATTTTATTTCCTGGTTTGGTGACGTGGCTGCGTCAACGTCACCGCCACGTCACCGCGTTCTCTGTCCGAGGGGATTTTTGTCCGATGGTGTGTACACACCGCCGGACCAAAATCATGCAGGAGACATGTCCGATGAAAACGGTCCACGGACCATTTTCATCGGACATGTCCACTCGTGTGTACGGGGCCTTACTCACGGAAGGTCTGTCCCAGAGTCCAGCATCTAATGTTAGAGGGATGAAGAAGAGAAGTCCTAAAAAATGCACAATACCCTTTATGCCGCGTACACACGATTGGTTCGTCTGATGAAAACGATCTGATGGACCATTTTAATCAGACGAACCGATCGTGTGTGAGCCCCATCGGTTTTTTACCCATCAGTTAAAAAACTAGGAACTTGTTTTAAAATTATCTGATGGTTAAAAAAACGATAGAAAAAAACGATCGTCTGTGGCCGCGTACACATGATCGAATTTGTCCGCTGAAAACAGTCCGATGGACCGTTTCAGCAGACAAATCCGATCATGTGTACGGGCTAGCAGACAGGTTTGTCCATCGGACAAATTTCAAAGCATGCTTTGAAATTTGTCCGCTACAAACCTGTCCGTCGGATATGTCCGCTGGTTAGTACGGGAAACCAGCGGACATATCCTCCCGCACATGCGTCGTATCCTGTGAATGGTTTACTTCCTGGAGCGGTGACGTAGCGGTGACGTGGCGGCGTCAACGTCACCGCCGCGTCACCACGCTGTCTGCCGGCGGGGATTTTGATCCGATGGTGTGTACACGCCATCGGACCGAAATCCGATGAGACATGTCCGCTCTAAACTGTCCGTTGGACAAGTTTGAGCGGACATATCTCATCGTGTGTACGAGGCCTGTGGGTACGTCCATCGGTTAAAAATCCATGCATGCTCAGAATCAAGTCGACGCATGCTCGGAAGTATTGAACCTTATTTTTCTCAGCAAGTCGTTGTGTTTTACATCACTGTGTTCTGAAACAATTGTTTTTTTTAACCGATGGTGTGTAGGCACGACTGATGAAAGTCAGCTTCATCGGATATCTGATGAAAAAATCCATCAGACCGTGTTCATCGGATGAACCGATCGTGTGTACAGGGCACAACACTTCTCCAGGCTTCCCTTCAATGGGGAGAGAAAACAAATAAGGCCCACTGGCCTACATGTTTAATTGGTCCTGTCCACCCACAGATAAAAAACAGTAATCCCACTAACACTCCCAATATAGACTTAACTAGCAGAGGCAGGGCTGGCACTTAAAGGGTTTCGGTTAGGAATAGTCCAGTGGTGGCCGCCATAGAAGAAGTCAACTAGAGAAGCAGAGTTAGATTCCTGAAGGACAATTTCCAGGCGGCTGCATTTTCAAAATGGTGCTAAAACCTTTTTCCTAAATAAATATCCCCAGAAGTTAGGAGAAGCAGAAGAGTGAGAAAAGTAAGATGGGAGTGAAATTAATATGAGCGCACAAGCCCCTGTGTGCTGGAGGTTATGTCAGCATGCAGATTCAGAATGAGTGTAAAGAGTGCAGTAAAATAGAGAACACATCAGTGGAGGTAACATATAAACTGTGGGTTGGAGAAGAGGAGTAAAGGAAAGAGAACTTAAAGCTGAACTTCGGTCTCGTACACTTCTATAAATTCCTCTCTTGTACTGAAATTGCTTCCTCTCATTTCACTGCACACTGTAAGTTTCTCATATTGTGCATTCGAAGCTGCAGCAAGTAAGATACAGACTGCCTCGCTTACTGGCTGTAGAGTAGGAAAGACTTGATAGAGTGGAGAGGGATTAGAACACCTGTCAGTTTTTATTGCTATCTGTGCCCCCCATTAGGGAGATTAACCTTCTCTATTTGGCCTGTTTACCCTTTCATCAATAGTGGAAAAAAAAAACGCAAATTTGGGTTTGACATTAGAACACTAATAGTGGGAAAATCTTCCAATGGGGACATTATTTTGGTGACCCAGATGAAACACAGAGATTATCTCACTTTAGAGCAATGGTTCTCAACCTCGGTGGTCAAATGACGATTTGCCAGAGGTCACTGAATCCTGGGCTGTTTCTGAAGCTTGCACCACTCTCCCAGCCTTTTTGCGCTGTTCCTGGAGCCCATGGCCGCCCACTCAGCCTCTTCACAGCCGCCCATTCAGTTCACGGCATGGGTGGGGAGCACAGACTAGAGGTCAGCTGACTGGTGAGGAAGGTGAAGTGGGAGGGGCTGAAGGAGACTCTATCTCCTAATTTCGGCATAGTTGTCACTGCTGCGAGACACCACAAAGCTGGAGACACAGTGAAGCCGGAGACACAGTGAGCAACACTACCTGTGATTATAGGGCCAGATTCATGTAGAGTAACACCGGCGTATCAGTAGATACGCCGGCATAACTCAGAATCTGAGCCGTTGTATCTTTAAGCGTATTCTCAAAACGAGATACGCTTAAATCTTGCTAAGATACGACCGGCGTAAGTCTCCTACGCCGTCGTATCTTAGTTGCATATTTACGCTGGCCACTATGTGGCGCTTCCGTCGATTTACGCGTCAAATATGTAAATTAGCTAGATACGCCGATTCATGAACGTACGCCCGGCCGTCGCAGTACATATACGCCGTTTACGTAAGGCGTTTTCAGGCGTAAAGATATTCCAACAAAAAGATGGTGCAGCCAATGTTAAGTGTGGATGTCGGGACCGCGTCAAATTTTTTAAATTTTACGTTGTTTGCGTAACTCGTCCGTGAATGGGGCTGGACGTAAATTACATTCAATTCAGTTTTCAATTACTCTTTGCAACGTCATTTGGAGCATGCGCACTGGGATACGTTCACGGCCGGCGCATGCGCAGTTTAAAAAAAAATGTCATTTAGGTGGAGTCACACTTATTTTAAATAAAACACGTCCACATCAAACACATTTGAATTTAGCGGGCTTACGCCGGCCCATTTACGCTACGCCGCTGTAAATTAGCTTTGTGAATAGAGCACTTGCCTCTCTAATTTACAGCGGCGTAGCGTATCTGAGATCCGTCGTATCTTTAAGCGTGTTCTCTGAGATACGCTACGCCCGCATAACATTACGCCGATCTACCTGAATCTGGCCCATAGTTGCCATTTTAAGTCCCCACTACAGTTCTCAGATCAGCAGATGACCTTGATCAAGAACACCTAAGTTGGCTGATCAGAGCTCCCCCTAGCATTACCACTTATCCCAACTTCCCGCCAGCACTACCACTCACCCCCCCCCCCCCCACACACACCAAGGACTAGGGGAGTAGGAGAAGGAATAAAAATAGAGAATACATGGAAGGGAGAGGAAAAAAGGGTGAGGAACAAAGAAAAAGGTAGAGAAAGAACAAGAAAGATGGCTAGAGAGAGGGATGGGGGAAAAAAAACAAGAATTGAGGATAGAGAGAGATAAAAGGGAAAGAAAGAGGGACAAAGAGAAAGAGTGGTACATCCTAAAATGTAGCATAAGGGAATTTAATACTGTTCAAGTGGAAGGAACTCAGGGAGCGCAAATGACTTGCCTTGCCTTGGGTGCTGACAACCCACGCTACAAAAATAATTTTACTGTTAGTGGTCCCCACAACTTGGGAAATTTTATCAAGGGGTCACTGCACTACAAAGGTTGAGAACCACTGATTTAGAGGGATTTCCTCTCACTTCCTATTTTGGCTATGGGACAGGAAACGAAGGGAAATCTCCCCAATTAGTATGACAAGGGATATAACCCTTCGTTAATCTATTAAAAAAAAACAAAAAAAAGTTTTGCATTTAGTTACACTTTAAGCGGAAATTATTACTTTAGCAGAAATGTTCATGGCAGATTCCTTTGCCCTTTTGGCATAGTGTCTTTCACCCCCAATGGCTGTTCTTAATTTACAGGGATATGGGGTGTGGGTCTTACTTACTTGAATATGTGATATGCTTTTTAAATACAAATGTTATACACATTTTTAGGCCAACTATTTAGCTGTGCAAAGAGCATTGCTGTAGTCGCTGGAGCAGAAATTCCAGATGAATTGGAAGCAGTCCAAAATGTAGCGGAGAAAACCCTAGAAATAATGGAAGAACTTCCTGTTGATGAGATGTAAGTCATACTATATGCCCAAATTATATTATTCTTTATTACCTGTTAAAAGAAAAAGGAGTCCTCTATTCTTAACAACAACGATTTTTTTGTATGTTGAACTATTTTAGTGATTCTGTTGCTGAGTTTACAAAAATGTCAACAAGCAGGTCCTGGAAAAGAAGAAAGCTTGTGCTCGTCTGTCCAGCTGCCTGATACTTGGCTTTTCATTTTTTCCAAGACATAAAGTCATTAGAAGAATTTTCACATTCAACATTTCTGGCAATATGGGGTATCAGCACTCCCTGCTATATGCTGTAGTTCCTTTCACTTACCCCTATATCACTACATTGATTTCATTTTGGGATCAGTCAAAAGAACCACAGAGTGCAGCAGGGAAACATGCATTTGACAGTTCTGGAAGTAAAGGAGCTGTTTGAGTTTGTGAAGATTGGAGGAATACACCTCTGGGAAGGTGAGTATAAGCTCTCTACTTTTGTATGTCCTTTTTTTTTACAGTTTTTGTACATTTTCCCACCCAAGGACAGACCTAAAGTAGGTTGTAAAGGCTTAAGGTTTTTTAAATCTTCTGTGTGCAGCAGCCCCTCTAATAATTACCTGAGCCCCATCCCAATCCAGCAATGTGAACGAGAGCCATGGCTCTCCTGGGTCTCTTTCTCCTCATTGGCTGAGACATTGGCTCCTGCTGCTGTCATTCACAGGCAGTGAGCCATTGAGGAGAGAGCATGGGCGGGGTTGATGCCTCACTCGTCCATAACAGGACTTGTGCAGTGGTTATGCAGATATATTTGAGTGGACAGGTATGTAAGTCACTCAAGATGGTATAACACTAAAATGGGGAATTCTAGACGGTTATGCTGATTTCATATGTCAGCGTGTAGCATAAAGACTGAGATATGGGTTTACCAAAGTCCATGCAGTAAAAGGAGAAAACATCTCTCAGTGTGAAAAGGATAGTTCAATCCAATCGTGTGTGAAGGTGGCTATCGGTATTGATATAAATTATAGGCCTTGGTAAACTTTACAGTTCAGCATTACCAACAAAGGATTTTGTACCAAGTATTAAAGACATTTCAGTTAGAGTGTTCAATATTTTTCCCCATGTCATTTCCTGATCACGTGTGCGAAATGTGTTGACGTAGACAGCGCCATCTCCACCCTGCGCTCCAACAGGTGTGTGCAACCCTGAGCCGCCCCTTCCACATGGACTGACTGGACAAGCTTATACACACTCACTCACGGGTCTCCTGACTTGATGTATCAACGTCCGACCGGATGTCCAGAGTCTAGCTGCTATCTGGCATTGAGCCAACACAACAACACAAGTATTCATTAAGGTTTTACCAATACGCTGACTGCAGCATCCATGAAGGGAGACGGTCTATACATCATCTTCATCTCAATAACCATGAAGTGGTAAGAGCCTCCAGCAATGTCCCTTTATCTCATCCTTGATATACTCCCCAGTCGAGCTCCCAGTAACATGTCATACCCATGGGCGTCTGCAGGTAGGGGCAAGGGGGGTCAAGTGCCCCCCCTTGAATCAGGGATAGGATCGGCACTGTGAAATTCAGCACAGTGGTGTCGCTAAGGGGCTGTGGGCAGCCCACACCTGGGTGCCACCCGCCAGTCAGGTGACACCACCAAGGTGCTGTCAAGCCCCCCATCAGTGTAGTGTGACTGCGGGCTCTTTTCCCTGCTCAGTCCAGCAGAGAACTCGGCGGCGCTGTGACAGAAGAAAGGCGAGCTGCGGGCTGTCAGAGGTTTCCCCTGCTCGCCCCCCTTTCTCCTGTCAGGGAGAAGAAACGGCAGCTCCCACTAGGTTTGCCGCTCAGCTTCCTGCACACTCCATTTATTTCCCATTGGCCATAACTGAGGGCCAATTAAAGGAGACTAGGAAAGGAGAGCATCATGGAACATGTAGTCCCAAATATTGGTGGCTCCATTTTTCACAGGGAGGAGGCTACAGCTGAGGGAGTGAGTGCTACAGGACAAACACAGAGGAGTGTGCTGGGCAGAAGCCAGAGAGAGAGCCACACTGCCCAGCGCCACCAGAAGGAGAGCCATGCTGTCCAGTGCCACCAGAGGGAGAGCTACACTGCCCAGCGCCACCAGAGGGAGAGCCACGCTGCCCAGCTCCACCAAAGAGAGAAAGACTGAGCCACTGCCAGGGTATAGACATGCTACACTACTGACCAGAGTCACCCCCAGGGAACACAGAGTGAGCGATCATCCAGCAAGAGGATCACTGCTGTAGTTTCGCTGGGTCTGGTAAGAGGGCCTATCGGCTATTATCCATTACTTGTCCTAGAGACTGTACTACGTCTCTATTTATTAAACTTCCTGTCCTGACTTAAGCCATATCCTGGACAGGTGCATTAACCCTTTTCGTTCTCCTTTTAAAAGGACCATAGCCCAAATAAAGGGGAAACATAACGTCCTTCCCAGCCACGGCATCCTGTACAATATATTTATATATATATATATATATATATATATATATATATTTATATATATATATAATGTGTGTGTGTGTGTATACATAAATATATTATGTAGGGGGACTCTTTATTTTATTAACATTAATCATGCCATCTGTCCGTGTTTTGAGCAGTGATAATTTATCACTGCTTAATAAACTGACATCTGTGTTTCTGAATTTCTGGTACTGTAATGTCGTAAAGTCTCATGAGATTCAAGTATCAGGGGCTGTTCTCCACTGTTGGAAGCGTTAGTAGATCGCTTCACTCCTCCAAAGGTCCTCCAAAGGTCAAGCGATCTACAAAGCTTCATTAACTGGCACCCAGAGGAGAGAGATCTCCTCTGAGAATTCCGGAGAATGAAGCAGCGAAATATATTCTGCTCATAAACGGACACCTATTTCACAAATACAACCAATTAATACAAGTTTGTTTATCCATGCTATTTTGAAGACAAGTGATAACAATGATATGCTAAAATATAATATCAGGTGTATTTTGGTGATAATACAAACATTGATATACTTTCAAATATCAAATATATATGGGAATACAAATGATAATCCCATTTTTACCACAAAAATGTCATATTTACATAAATACCATATTTCAATACTTGAATGATAACTTGGTAAATTTAGACTTGGTAACTTTTAGTGATTAGCTTTCCATGGCTCCACAGACTTATGAAAATAGACTAGATGTTGACGTTAAAGCGGATCTCCACCCTAAAGTGAAGATCCGCTGATCGGAACCCTCCCCCCCTCCGGTGTCACAATTGACACCTTTCAGGGGAGTGCAGATACCTGTCTAAAGACAGGTATTTGCACCCACTTCCGGCCCGCAGTCTCGGGCAAAAGTCGGGTTTTTTTGCGACATCCCGTCACCCCCCCCCCCCCCGTTGTGTGCTGGGAACTCTCGGCTCCCAGCACACAGCGGGAGCCAATCGGCGGGCGCAGCGGGACTCGCGCATGCGCCGTAGGGAACCGGGCAGTGAAGCCGGAGCGCTTCACTTCCTGGTTCCCTCACCGTGGATGGAGGGGGGAGCAGCAGGGTGACAAGCGAACGCTCATCCTCTGCTGCAGACGGCGCTGGACTCCAGGACAGGTAAGTGTCCAAATATTAATAGTCAGCAGCTGCAGTATCTGTAGCTGCTGGCTTTTAATACACTTTTTAAATGGGACATCCGCTTTAACACTTGTGATTCCTTCTCAAAACAAACAGACATTAAAGCTTAAAGGAGTTGTAAAGGTAAACTTTTTTTACCTTAATGCATTCTATGCATTAAGGTAAAAAAACATCTCACAGCACCAGGGGCGGACTGACAACTCATGGGGCCCCCGGGCAATAGGAGATTATGGGGCCCCCGGGCAATAGATTATGGGGCCACACAGTATACACAGACACACAGTATACATACACACACAGAGTACACACACTAAAAAGGTACTGGAGAGGCCGGGCAGCTTTAATCTTGGGATTTAAAAAAAAAAAAAACACAGATTTTTACATACTATCCCTGGTTTTACTGAGGCTGGCAACCCTGATGGGGCCCCCTAGTCGCATGGGGCCCTCGGACAGTGCCCAAGTTTCCGAATGGTCAGTCCACCCCTGCACAGCACCCAAGTCCCCGTTTTACTTACCTGACCGTTGGAAACTCCCGGGCGCTTCCACGTCATCCTCTTCGGTTCCCAGCCTGGCCGTTGATTGGCTAGGCTGGGCGGATGACGCGGCGCGCCGGGGGGTGGATGACGCGGCGCGCTGGGGGCGGATGATGCGGCGCGCCAGGGGGCGGAGCCAAGTGATACAGTTGGCGGCTATGGCCGCCCCTTTATCACGGGAGCGCGCTCGCAAAAGCTTTCCACCGTGCGAGCGCCCTCGCATGAAGATGGAAAGCTTTTGCGAGGAGGAGCCTAGACAGCCGCCGAAGGACCCCAGAAGACAGCTTTCCGGGCCACTCTGTGCAAAACGAACTGCACAGTGGAGGTAAGTATAACATGTTTGTTGTTTTAAAAAAAAAAGAAAAATCCTGACTTTAGTGTTGCTTTAAACCACTTTTACAGTATATGGACAATTTTGTTAATCATATACAAACTTGAGAATTTTAACCAAGAGTATTTATAAATGAAAATACATTTTAAATGAATTTATTTTTTAACACATATCATGATAAAATCATTGTACAGACATTGTACAGGAAAAAAAAAAGAGATATGGACTCAACAATAAGAAGCTCTGCCATATATTTAAATGGTTTTGTTTTGTATATGCTAAAACAATTCAATTACTAAAAGGTAAAAATAAAAAGATTATACTTTACCAGGGCTTAAGAACTCTGTTGTTTTGAGAAGCATCAAGTTAGGTTTCCCAAAGGACTTCTTCCAACATTCCCACATCTCTTCCTACATTTCTCCAAACTATGTGTAACCACTTTTATCCCCCATTTAAAAAGTGTGTGTGATACTACCACGTAATTGATGATGTCAAACGATATGTTGTTTCTATGTAACTATGAAAATCACATCTGGGGGTCGTCTTGGACGATCCACAAAAGGCTGGCGCTGGCGTAGCCTATCCCAGTTATACTGCGCCGCTGTAAGTTACAGCGGCGTATCCTTATCCACTAACACTTTCCGCTGTAACTTATGGCGGCGCAGTGTAAGTGTTGCGGCGTAAGGCCGCGAAATTCAAATAAGGTGGCTGTGGGCGTGATGTCATGTAAATCAACATGACCCCACGTATCCATGGACATATTCCAGTGCGCATGCGCCAAATCACGTCGCAAAACATCAATGAAAACGACGTGAACGTAACCTACGCAAATCCCTATCCGCGAACGGTTTACGCAAACGACGTGAACGACAGAAAAATCGACACTGGCCCGACGTCCAAACTTAACATTATGTACACCTCTATACAGCAAGGGTAACTTTTCGCCGGACCGACGCTTACGCAAACGACGTAAAAACACTGCTCCGGCCGTACGTACGTTCGTGAATTGGCGTATATAGCTCATTTGCATATTTTACGCGGACACACAACGGAAGCATCCCTAGCGTCCAGCGTAAGTATGCAACTAAGATACGACGGTGTAATAACATTACGCCAGTCGTATCTTAGCGTAATTCCGGCGTATCTTGTTTTGTGAATACAAAACAAAGATACGCCGGCGGGAATTTGAAATTACGGCGGCGTATCTGGAGATACGCCGCCGTAATGCTTTGTGGATCTGGCCCTTAATATTTTCACCACCAAGGGGCAGTGTTGTATTAGAATTTATTTATTTAGGAATTTAATGACCTTCTGACCTTGGCTTAGCAGAAATCCATAAACTAGCAAAAACTGTCTAAACTCTGCCATTCTCTTCAAACATTGCATTTATAACTCAGAAATATGGTTGGGAGACTGTTTGGATAAGGTCATTAACTTTACTTATTGCATACCTTAAAATGCAATAATTATTTTACACACAAGTCCACTCTAAGAATACTTATCCAATTAAAATATTCATAATATTATAAACATGTTATGTATATTTTAATGTATCAATATATTTTTATGAATATAGCCAAATAGTATATCATAATTATTTTTGGTAATTTTTTTATAAAAATACATTATCTAAAGACAGAGGTTAAACTATTCACTTAATTAGCATATAAATACTGTAATGTAATAGCAATACCATGTAACTTTGGTTAATATGACTATTAATGCAATACGTAATACAACATGTTTCTTTTGTGAATAAGCCCCTTCTCTCATTCCTGGAAACAGAAATTAAGTCTGTGAGCTCATTTGAAATATCAGTCTCTAGTCTAAACACTATCCATGGGAAGTCTGTAAGCTGGATACAATATGCTATGAGGCTGCTAAACTGATTTTTCCAGACTTTTCAGTGGATACCCAGTGGTCCCCCCCCCCCCCCCAGTCCATTACCAGGCCCTTTGGGTCTGGTATGAATAATAAGGGGAACCCTGTGCCATTTTTTTTAAATGTTGTAGGGGTCCCTCTCAAAATCCATACCAGACTCTTCAGGTCTGGTATGGATTTTAAGGTGAACCCTGCGCCAAAATAAAAAAAAATGACGTAGGGTTTCTTCCATAAATCCATACCAGAGCTTTATCCGAGCATGCAACCTGGCAGGCCGCAGGAAAAGAGGTAGGACGAGAGAGCAACCCCCCTCCTGAACCTACCAGACCACATGCCCTCAACATGGGGGGTGCTTCATGTTGATGGGGACAAGGGCCTCATTCCCACAACCCTTGCCCGGTGGTTGTGGGGTAGGCGGAGGAGGAGGGAACCTTGGAGGAGGGAACCTTTCTGGGTTTTTTTGTTCCTGTCCCCCAGAAGGATTACATCGCTAGATTTTTTTTCATTTATTTTTTAATAAAGGACCCAAGCTGTCTCTTGTCTTTTTTTTTATTTTTGACACTTTTTTGGTGAAATGTTTTTTTTAAATAAATTGGCACAGAGTTCCTCTTAATACCCATACCAAACCTGAAGGGCCCTGGTATGGAATTTTGGGGGACCCTCACACAATTTTTTTTTTAATTTTGGTTCAGGGTTTTCATATTTCCGGAACCCAGCAATTAATTATAGCCACCAGCAGTTTTAAATTACTTTTTCTCTTTTAGAAATATAATTTTTCTGCAGGGACTGTTCTGAAAACAGGAAAAATGTGCCACTTTACAGGCATACTATAGACACCCCCAGGTACAAAATTTAAATTAATATACTTGTATTGTTTCACTTTAAGCATTATTAAAATCACTGCTCCCAAAAAACTTCTGTTTTAAAAAAAAGAAAGTTGCATTGATACATGTCCCCTGAGGCAATACCATGCATTTAAGCCTTTAAAATTAGCAATTATTTGCCTGTTCGCAAGTTCTGGTGCGAACCGAACAGGGGGCTGCTCGGCTCATCCTTAGGGCTAACTAAACCCCTGTTTTTTTAGCGCACACTGTTGGACAGGACAATTCAGTTGGTTACAGACTGGTCGGTAAATTGAGCTGGGAATTTTCTTTCTTTTGTTTGACATGGGTCACCATTCCTTCCACGTGCTCCTTTCTGCAAAGGTCAGTGATAAGTGAGGGCAGTGGCTATTTGTTTGAATTTTATACATGGTCCTGTACTTATATTCAAAATTTTTGGATGAGTGGCTTGATAATTGCTGTAGACCACTTACTCTTACTGCTGGGTATTACCAATTAATATTCCCACGACTTTCCATAAAAGTTTTTTTTAATTGTATACCATGTTTTATGCCAGGAAAAAAATCCTATCTAAATGAAAACTGCCAAAACCTCCAACTGTCTCTGCCTGGGGATCCACAGTAAACGCAGTTCTACCCCTTTATACGCTTAGGTATACGGGTTGTAATTGTCCCAAGAAGTTTAACAAAATCTGATCGGCTAGGGTAAAATCTAGAGACCTCACTTTTTAACATGATCTGGATCATATATTCTTTTTCAAGAGTGCCATGGCTCCTTTATGCAGAGTTAGGGAGGTGTCCTTTTAAACTGTAAAAGATCCTACTGATCCTTATTTCTCTCAACATTCCCAAACCCTGTTTTGGCTTTTTCCCTTCTTTGCTTTTACCATTTCTTTTCCCTCCCCCCCCTTTTTCTTGCCTTTGGTCTTGCTAGAAAATGTGACTACTCCAGGAAGAGTCAATTCCTGAGCACAGCCCCCTCACTTCTTGCATGTTAAAGTCTTCTGCTCCTATGAGAGTGTCTTATTAATGTTTGTGCTGGCCCAGCTACTCTACCCCTCACCTCCTTACAAAAACATTTATGTTTTTATAAGGGGAAAACTATGAAGTGTCCCTTGTGTGACAGATCTGAGTCCCATGGGGCTGCTGAAATCACATCCAAGATAGCCACACCCAACAGATGTCTCAGAGCTTTTGATTGGTTACACAAGGGGGGCTTTTACAGGTATATAACATACAGTACATATAAAATATTTACTGTACATATAATCTTATGGTTGTTGTTAAAATGAATGGTCTGGCAACAGGGCCTATTTAATGAAAATCACTGCAGCTGCTTCTACTTGCCTTCTCTTACCTTTCCTGTTACACGTGTAGCACTACCCCTGTAGGAGCTGCTGGTTTAGATTTGGGCCTTGCACGTTACCTCACCCTTTGTTGTCTAGGGGATGAGATGTGAGTCTAAGAAACTTCAATGTCCACACAAGTTGTAAATCCCTTTTCTGTCAGGTTTTTATTTTTACACAAACTTGTATAGGTAGAGGGATGGAGGGTTAGGGGAAGGATCAGGCACACTATGCAGATCACTGGGGAACTTCTATGGTTTCGTAAGCCAACTCACCACTTTCCTCAGAGTGGGTATTGCTCACCCGGATAGGCCTTCTCTCTCAATGGCCTAGCAGCCAGGATGATGCACGGACAAAAAGAATACAGTCTTTGCCACAGACCTTTCTTTGAAAATAGAAATAAAGTGTTCCAAAATCCTCTGCCACAGGATTTAGTATCTGGATCTCCAGCCGTATCCGGTACATCCTCCAATAAAGTCACCAGGCCTCTCCCGAGATACCAGCCTTCCACTTGGTCCTCTCCAGGACAGGTCCTCCCCTGGTTTCCTCCATTGAGTGGCTTCCCCCCGCAGGACAGACAGCACAGGATCACTTTCAAAGTGCAGGCCCCAGTCAAGACGACTGGGCCTACCTGGCGGAATTGCAGCCTTGGCCATCGTGGTCCCGGGGCTGAAAATGGACCATCACATACCTCAAACCAGGAGGGCCACAAGGCAAAAGGACCCAGGAAAATGGCGTCTGCCCCTTACGTATACTTTCCCAGCATGCCCAGCTGAGAGACCACTCCCACTGGGCTGTTCCCAGGGAAAGATACCCAATACACTCTGGCTTGCCTGTGTTCCAACATTGGCCTGTGGTGGTAATGACACCTACCGACAATCAATGGAAAAACCCTCCAAGCAAAGCCATAGCCGGAACAGAGGATGATTTAGCCTTAATCATTAGAGTGTGAGCTAACTACCAGTTCAGACACCCACTAAATTTAAACATAGCGCCTGGTCATCAGGAGCAGGGTGCTACACACCATAACCCCCATTGGTAATTTCTGGCATTATTAATAGAAAATTTGTTTATGTTTTTTTATTTTTTTTATTTCTTTCAGTGTGAAGGATACATCAGATTTTATTAAAGAACAGAAAAAACAAAAAAAAGCGAACAACAAGAAACTACCTTCAGACAATCCCAAGCAAACTAAACAATAATCTAGCTTCAATAAATGTAAATGGCCCAAAGCTACCAGGTAAGAAAATCTTTCTTTATTATTCTTCTCATGAATGAAGCTACATGGAACCTTTTTTTAACCAAATTTAAGAATTAAGACAATGCCTCTTAATATTATTAGTAGCATAATTTAGTTAGTGTAGTTTATGAAACTATGTGGTTTTGTCAGGGTAATGACTCCCTCCATTTTAAAGTTTAAATAGCTATTGAATAGGGTGCCCTTATGGCACTTTCTACGGTGCTGT
Source organism: Rana kukunoris (assembly GCA_029574335.1). Taxonomy (NCBI): domain Eukaryota; kingdom Metazoa; phylum Chordata; class Amphibia; order Anura; family Ranidae; genus Rana; species Rana kukunoris. The sequence goes on from CM056051.1 coordinate 483,131,013, forward strand.
GTAAACAGGCAGACCAAGAGAAGGGATAATTATTCAGCTGTGTGTTTACATTTCAGCTTCAGCTACTGAGTATAGTAAACGTTATGGCTTTTTATGGCAGACTTGTCTGGCAGACATGTGATAAGGAACAGTCTTGTCAATATTCCTATCACACACGTTCCTGGAAAGTATGGCTCTTAAAATGGTGCGTGCAGTAGCGATTGCCAGTTGGGTCCTGGAAACATCAAGCAAGTGAACATATTCGCCAGCACACCATGGATCAACACTTCCATTCAAAGGTTTCTTTTATTGAGAGAGATCACATCACAGAAATTGGTGCAGCATTTCAGAGCCGCGCAGGGCCACTTCATCAGGTATGTGATGACGAAGGGGCCCTGCGCGGTTCCGAAACGTTGAACCTTTTTCTGTGATATGCTCTCTCTTTCAATAAAATAAACCTTTGGATGGAAGTGTTGATCCATGGTGTGCTGGTAAATATGTTCACTTATGTGATAAGGAACAGACAGCTTCACAGGCTGGCTACATATGGAAATACAATATACTGACATGCATTGTTTTATATTTGACTTAAAGAGGAACTGTAGTCTGCTCACATAATTTGTAATAAAAACATCTTTGCCATTCTGAAGCTTATTATTATTTCATATTATTTTATATATACTGCGATTCTGTACTTGCCAAATATGCTGCAGAAATCTCCCTCCACTAAGTCTGGCTGCATCTATTTTAACTGTGGGTAGATGAAGCTGTTGCCTCTTCACTTCTTGAATTTACACAGACATACAGAAGCATACCTCCAGTCCTACAGCTCTCTCTGGCCCTCTAATGACTCATCCCCCCTCCCTTCCTGGCAAACTCTCACAAGAGTGAGAGCGAAAGCTGTGCATGATGTCATAGGGCGGCCTAGGCTAATGACCAGACAAGAAACAGGAAGTATTTACTGGCAGATAAAAAAAATGTTTTACTATTCAAAGTTAAAACAACAAGGGCAGAAGATTGAATAGATGGAAAGATTAAAAAATTACTGAAGTTCCACTTTAAGGCAAAACTTATTTTAGTTTTGGATAGAGTGGAGATGGATTAGAACACTAGTCAGTTTTTTTTTTTTAATTAATGTCTGTGCCCCTGTTACAGCGATTTACCATCATCATTGAAAGTAAAAGAAAATACAAAGTTTTGAATTGTGTCTATAGTTTATAGCAGGGGTCTCCATACATTCTAAACAAAGGACCGGTTTATTGTCCTTCAGACTCTTGGAGGGCAGGACTTTGGCCAGCGGGGGTGGAAATTTTCCTGGCATCAGTGGGACTAAACATCTGGTATTAGGGGGATGAATAGTGCACCATCATTGGTATCATAGGGAGGTATAGTGCCAATAGTGCCCCATTAGTAGTGTTAGTGGTAGAAATGGTGCTCCACTGTCGGTGTCAGATGGCAGAATAGAGTCTTGTATCAGTGGGGGAGATAGTGCCCCTAGGGCCAGATAAAGGCAAGTAAAGGGCCACATCTGGCCCTCAGGCTGCAGTTTGGAGACCACTGGTTTATAGTGTTTATAGTAGGTGAGGTTGAAAAAAGACACATCAAGTCCATCCTATGTGTGTGATTATATTTCAGTATTACATTGTATATCCCTGTATGTTGCGGTCGTTCAGGTGCTTATCTTAAGCCCTGTACACGCGATCGGTTTGTCCGATGAAACCAGACCGATGGACTATTTTCATCGGACAAATCGATCGTGTGTTGGCCCCATCAGTTTGTTTTCCATCGGTGAAAAAAAAACAGGACATGTTTTAAATTTTTTTAAACAACGCATGCTCAGAATCAAGTCGACGCATGTTAGGAATGAATGAATGAATGAAAAACTTGTATAGCGCGGCACATTGGAACCAAATCGCCTCTGGGCGCTTGTTGTCTCTGTCTCTCTTGACATCAAAAGAGCAGAGTTTTAATCTGTCTTCTGAAGGTCAGGTGGTTTTCCTCCAACAGAATGCTGGTTGGTAAAGCGTTCCATAGTCTGGGACCTTGAAAAGCAAACCTACTTTCTCATTTGGACTTGTATCTGGCTTTGGGTACCTTGACCAGTTTTTGGTCGGTGAATCGCAGAACGCGATTGGAATTGTGGGCTTCTATCTTTTCGCATAGATATTGCGGGGCCTTTCCATGGATGCACTTATGTGTCAGACAGAGTGCTTTGAAAGCAATTCTGTCCTTTACTAGCAACCAGTGAAGGGATCTCAGAGAAGGTGAGATTGATTCCCAGGGTTTTTTCACAAGTCTGGCGGCCGTATTTTGAACGACTTGCAGACGAGCGATTTGGTACTTTGGGAGTCCGAGGTAAAGCGCGTTTGCATAGTCCAATCTGGAGTTTACAATTGTTCCTACCAGGACTGCTACGTCTTCTTTGGGAATAAATGGAGTAAGTCTGCGTAGTAGGCGCAGCAGGTGGTGTGATCCACTGACTACTGACCCTATTTGTGCGTCCATAGTCATGTAGGTGTCGAAGATGACACCGAGACTCTTGACTTTGGAGCTAAGGGTGATGATTTAGCCCAGAATGGGCAGGGGTATCCAGGTTTTTTCCCGTTGACTCTTGCGACTGGCGTGAAACAGAAGAAGTTCTGTTTTGGAACTGTTGAGTTTAAGATAACTCTTAGTCATCCAGTTTTCTATCAAAGAGAGACATTTCTCTAAACTGAGATGATGATCCTTTTTGTTGCAGATGCGAAAATACAGTTGCGTGTCGTCTGCATATGAGTGATAAAGTAGATCTTGGCTACTGATAATTTCAAAGAGAGGGCGAAGATAGATGTTGAAGAGCACCGGTGATAAAGGGGATCCTTGAGGGACTCCACATGACACCGTGTGTTTTTCAGAGGTGAAAGGTCCCAATTTCACTGTTTGTGATCGGTTTTCCAAAAAGGAGGAAAACCATAGTAGATCACCTTCTGCGACTCTGGCTACCTCAGCCAGCCGAGTCAATAAAAGTTTGTGGTCTACAGTGTCAAAGGCTGCGCTTAGGTCCAGCAGAACCAGGAGAGAGGATTCTCCTTTGTCTGCGGCCTCGAGGGCGTCATCCCATATTTTGAGTAATACTGTTTCCGTTCCGTGTCCGGGACGGAAGCCTGATTGAAATGGATCAAGTAGATTATGGGTATCTAGATGCTGTTGCAGCTGTTTTACCACTACTTTTTCCATTACCTTGGAGAGAACGTTAAGGCCTGTTATGGGACAGTGGTGAGCTGGGTCCTTGGGATCCAGGGTAGGCTTTTTCAAGATGGGCTTGATTGTGCCCTCTTTCAGCAGGGAGGGCACTATGCCTTCCTTAAATGACTGGTTTATAAGCTGCGTGATAGGTGGTGCCAAGATGTCGGCACATTCCTTCAGCAGTTTAGTGGGGATAATATCATTAGCGCTGTGCTGTTTCGCAAAGTACCGATGATATTTTTAGTGGCATCGATGGAGATGGGTTCCAGAGTGAACATCATTGATTGTCGATGGTTTCTGTGGATGTTATGTGGTTGATTGGGACAGGGGTTGAGAAGGGTATTGATTTTCCGAATGCTTTCCCGGATTCCCTCAATTTTTTTAATGAAGAAATCCGATAGTTCATCGCAAAATTCTTGGGTATCTGAATTGGGGGCTTCCAGGCAACCTGGATTCATGGTCTGAGTGACCAACTTGAAGAGTTCCCGGGGGCAATTTAAAGCGCTGTTGATAGCCACAGAAAAATGATGTTTCTTGGCTTTAAAGATTTCTTTATGGTATTTTCTTGTTATTTCCTTGTAGATGATGAGGTTCTCCTCTGAAGCGCTTCTTTTCCAGGCGGCTTCCGCCCTTCTGCGCTCTTGCTTCAGTAGTGACAGCTGGTTGTTGAACCAGCCGGACTTGTTTTTCTGGATGTGGGTTTTGCGTTTCGGTGCTACCAAGTCGGCTGACTGTAGTAGGGCTGCATTTATGTCATCCAGTGTATCTGAGGCTGTTCGGAGTGGTTGGATTATTTTTATTTTATTTCCCAAGGTAGATTTGAAGAGTTCCGAATGGAGCTTCTTCTGAGATCTAGTCCAGTGTATTGTCATCGGCTTGGGTGTTTTTATCAATGGGGGAATTTTGGGAATTATGAATTTAATTGCATGGTGATCTGTCCATGTGTGGGCCCACATACTAGTTGCTGTAGCCCTAATCCTTCCAGGTGGTTAATAGAGGCGTTGGCAACAGGATCCTGAGAGGAGTTTGCCCAGAGATTGAAGTCCCCGAGCAGGAAAAGGTGTTTGCTGGTATAAGTGGAGATAAACTCCGTCAATGATGTGAGAAGCTGCGATTTTGGCCCGGGTGGCCTATAGCAGAGAAGAATGTGGATGGTCTCCTGGGGGTTTGTTTGCAGTTGTAGAGTAAGGGTTTCCATAAATAGAAGAGGATTTTGAAGGACTGGTTTAGTGATCGCAAGATGAATCCTGTGGATCACCGCCAGGCCTCCACCTCTTTACCCTATTCTGTTTTCCGTTATAATGCGGTAGTTTTCTGGCACCAGTTCTCCTAGAATGGTGTTACAGTCGGCTGTAAGCCAGCTTTCTGTAATAAAAAGGCAGTCTAAATCATATTGTAGAATGAAATCATGGATTTCTGATCGGTGTTTTACTGCCGATCTTGCGTTGATCAGAGCACATGATATGTGCTTAAGCTGGGGTAAATGGCTGAAACTCTTGATAGTCGATCGGTTCTCAATAGTTGCTCTAATTTTAAGGCCTTATTGGTGACGGCTGGTAATACTGTGGCGAATCGCCTCAGACCCCAAATGGTTTCTGCAGAATATTGCAAAAGAGCCATAGTTGCAGTCATCGGGGGGGGCTATGATGTTTAAATGGCGATGGAGGGGGGATTCATTGAATCCTCTCTCCCGGCTTGGTCCAGAGGAAGGCAAAAAAAAACCCTGGCCGTGCTGAGCCAATGTGCTGAGGCCAGGGGAAAAAAAATCCTTCCTGATCCCTGAGGGGCGATCGGACAAGAACTCTGGATCAAGCAGTATTGATTGTGAAGAAGGAAGGGGGGGTGAGAGGTGTCTCTGTTTCTGGGGTGTACCAAGATGGCCACTGACCAAGACACAGGGCATATGCTGGGGGGCTGTCAGCTGGGTGGATGGATGGCTGTGGAGAACTGGATGGTTAACTGGGGGTGGATGGGATCCTCCAGGGGTAGGGGTGGGGTATTCTGGGCAGTTTACAGGTTATTTCCTGGGCGTAGGAGCGGCGTGCCGCTAGGCCACGGCTGAAGCCGCGGTCTTTCCTAAGCCGCGGCAGCCGCAAATGTGAGCAGGCCGGCGCGGATGCCGGAGGGATAGGGGAGAAGCCGCAGAACTGAGCCAGGGAGGCGGCGGGGGGGGGGGGGTGCCTTGATTGTGGATGGCGGTGTGGGTGGCGATGAGGGGTAGAAGAGAGGGGGAGAGCTGTAGGATGTAGCGGCTTGTCCTGAAAAGGACGGCCGCCAATGGTTGCAGTTGAGGTAGAGGTAGAATACCCTAAAAAAGACAGGGTCCTACCTGGAGAATGTTTGCCTGCAAGAAGAGGGAGTCCAAGGGGAGGAAGGAGCTGGTCCTAGGGGCTGCAGATTGTCTCATGCAGCAAGGGGTTTGCAGGAGCCTGCCTGCCTGCCTAGCTGCCTAGTCTGTCTGTCTGTCTGTCTGGTCCCTGGGTGAGAGCAGACTCGAGCGAAAGGTCCGGAGCGCCCTACTCCACCACTGAATGAATCAAGACTGAAGCATTGAACTTCATTTTTTTTAGCATGTCGTAGTGTTTTACATCACCACGTTTTGGCACAGTTGGATTTTTGACTGATGGTGTGTAGGCAAGACTGATGAAAGTCAGCTTCATTGGATATCCGACGAAAAAATCCATCTATCCGATCATGTGTACGAGGCTTAATGGGTTTTTTAAACTGTTGATGCTCTCCGCTGAAACCACCGCCTGTGGAAGGGAATTCCCCCTCCTTGCTGCTCTTACAGTAAAGAACCCTCTACGCAGTTTAAGGTTAAACCTCTTATCCTCTAATTATAATGAGTGGCCACGTGTCTTATTAAACTCCCTTTTGCGGAAAAGTTTTATCCCTATTGTGGGGTCACCAGTATGGTATTTGTAAAGCAACTCTTCTCCAAAGAGAACACGTTCAATGCTCGCAACCGTTCTTCATAAGTAAAATCCTACAGACCCCTTATTAGTTTATATTGGCATACAAATATATATTTGAAAATAAATATTTATTATTTGTGGTAATAACATGGTGTGAGTAGATTTCTTCCAGTCACTGTCTGTGCCACACCCCTCCAGCCTGTGTCTTAGAATAACAGAGGTGAAGCCTCCATTAATCTACTTGTAATATCCTTCTCCCATTGTTTTTAGCTTGTTAGTGGGCATGGAGGAGGAGGGAGGGAGTGGGCTGTCATTTACCACTGTGTATACACACACATGTGTGACATTATAGTCACATGGACTGCTCAGATGTAATAGGGAGGAAATGCTCAGCAAAGAACCTGACTGGAAAAACTGAGCATATGTAGAGTTACCACCACAGCTGCAAAATCCCTAGCTGAATTAGGGACACCAACAGAAGGGGGAGATAGAGAGCAGCAGGATTGACCAGTTATTTTGCAGAATACAGAAAAGGAATCTCATAGTGAATGAGTGAGTATGAACAGCATGTAATACACCATGTATTGATCATTTTTTATAATGTGGGTTTAGCAGTACTTTACATTTTACACGTTCTTCAGGAAGTCAAGTTAATTATTTCAACATTATTATTATTCTTTAGTCATCCATTTGAAAAAAATTGTTAACATAGTTATTATTTTAACAGTTATTACAGTAAGGCTGGGTTCACACTGAGTCCACATCCGATTTGAGAAACTTTCTGTTTAAAAAAAAAAAAGTGCTTGAGGTCCTATCTAATACTTTATAAGAACGGACAAGTCTGCAGCATATTTTTTTGCTAATAAATCCTATTTCCATCCATCCATCTTTGGTTTTTACAACTCCTTAACATGGTTACATATTTATCTTTAATTAGCTCTTATATAACCAAACTTATATTTAGTGGTTATTTAAGTCAAATATATACAAAACGTAAAAAAAAATTATGCTGTTTTTTTAATATATAATCTTTATTTATTAAACAGACCAGTCATGGGAAGACAAGAAATGGAAATACTGCCATCTAGACACAATACATCTTTTGGACACAGCATAATAAAACTTCATGTTGCCAAATGTTTTGACTCCAGTTTTTCCTTTTTTTAAAGTTAGCATGTGATTTCTAAAAGGGATTTAGCTGACTGCATACAAGCCTTTTTATCATACTGTATTTGTAACAGGGGTCAAGTCCTGGGGGAAAAAGTGTGGGAACTCCCACCCAAGATTCACTCCCCCACCAAAAAAAATAAAAAATGATACGCTCATATGCATAATTACTAAACCGCATGTTTTTTTGTTTTTTTTTTCAATCCACTGTACCTTAGTAATCCTTTATGTTACTGGCCGCTTCCTGTATATGGATTAATCGGGTAGTGTGCGGATATTCCGTCACTTCCTCGATGCCGCAATGTCTCCTGGGAGCTTTTGTCATTGTTTTCAGGAGACATTGCGGAAGTCTGCCATGAGTTATCGCGGGATTTAGAAAGAACTTTAAGCAAGTTCTTTCTAAATCTCGTGATAACTCACGGCAGACCTCCGCAATGTCTCCTGGGAACAATGACAAAAGCTCCCAAGAGACATAGCGGCATCGAGGAAGTGACGGAATATCCGCACACTACCCGATGAATCCATATACAGGAAGTGGCCAGTAACATAAAGGATTACTAAGGTTTGCCTGCCCCTGACAGTGACTCGAGCTGGGCATCGCCGCTTAGTGAAGGATTGGCTCGGGCGGCTTGGCTGCTCTCGGCTGCTCTAGTAATGGAAAGGGAACTGCGTTCCTGCTGTGAAAAAAGTGCAGGAACTCCGTTCGCACGCGTTCCCACAGGACTTGAGCCCTGATTTGAAAGGTAAACAAAAGCAAATATTCTTGCGAAATGAGTGTAATGTCCGGGTGATCTAATGTTCAAGGGATAATTTCTCAGGCCTTGCTGCCCTTCAGGATGGGGGTATCCTAGCAGTCATAAGAGAAATAAAGAAAAGAGAGCGCACCGGCCTTGCGCATTATCCTTAAAAACGTTATTGATAAAAACTGATTAAAAACTACTCACAAAAATGTAAAGAAAAATCGCTTTGTGAAAGCCTGATAATGATGGCAATCGGTGTAAGTATCGACGGTCTCCAGATAGTACAGGAGAGGACATCATGGAAGGGATACCTTCTTCCTCAGAGGCTACTCTTTGTTTTATCACACATCGCAATGCCACAGATGTGGCAAGTTTTGAGGGAGCATGCAATTGGCATGCTGACTGCAGGATTGTCCACCAGAGCTGTTGCCCTTGAATTGAATGTTCATTTCCCTACCATAAGGCCAGCATACTCACTGAACATGTCACCTATTGAGCATGTTTGGGAGGCTCTGGATCAGCGTATATGACAGCGTTTTCCAGTTCCTGCCAATATCCAGAAACTTCACACAGTCATTGAAGAAGAATGGACCAACATTTCACAGCCACAATCAACAATCTAATCAACTCTATGCGAAGGAGATGTGCTGCACTGCGTGAGGCAAATGGTGGTCACACCAGATACTGACTGTTTTTCGGACCCCCCCAATACTGCACATTTTACAGTGCCCTTTTATTGTGGCCAGCCTAAGGCACACCTGTGCAATAATCATGCTGTCTTATCAGCATCTTGATATGTCACACCTGTAAGGTGGATGGATTATCTCGGCAAAGTAGACATGCTCACTAACACAGATTTAGACATGTGAACAATATTTGAAAGAAATAGGACTTTTGTGTACATAGAAAAAGTCGTAGATCTCTGAATTCAGCTCATGATAAATAGGGGCAAACACAAAAGTGTTTATAATTTTCCTCAGTGTATATAGACTATATTACCAAAAGTATTGGGACACCTGCCTTTACACATACATGAACTTTAATGGCATCCCAGTGTTAGTCTGCAGGGTTCAATATTCAGTTGTCCCACCCTTTGCAGCTATAACAGCTTCAACTCTTCTGGGAAGGCTGTCCACAAGGTTTAGAAGTGTGTCTATGGGAATGTTTGACCATTCTTCCAGAAGCGCATTTGTGAGGTCAGGCACTGATGTTGGACGAGAAAGCCTCTCTCCGCTCTGATTCATCCCGTTCTATTGGGTTGAGATCAGAAATGTGCAGGCCAGTCAAGTTCCTCCACCCCAAACTCACTCATCCATGTATTTATGGACCTTGATTTGTGCACTGGTACAAATCATTTGGTGGAGGGGAGTTTATGGTGAGGGGTTGTTTTTCAGGGATTGTGCTTGGCCCCTTAGTTCCAGCGAAGGAAAATCTTAAGGCATCAGCATACCAAGACATTTTGGACAATTTCATTCTCCCAACTTTGTGGAAACAGTTTGGGGATGGCCAATTCCTGTTCTAACATGACTGCCCACCAGTGCACAAAGCAAGGTTGAGTGCGCGCCTAACTTCTGAGATGTCACAGTCCCTGAAGTAGAAAGAGGGGAAAGAGTTGATGGATGCTGCTCTGAAAGCTTTAAAGACCTATAACCTGGGGAATCAGCAACAGAGAAGGCACCGGAGAGATCACAACGATGAGAAGAGCTGGTATTAGTATTCCAAGGAAGATAAACACTGCTGTGTATTACTATCTGACTGCCAATTTATGCTGTCTATGTAAGCCCACAGTAAACCCTCTCTTTTACTTGTAAGTTTTCAACTGAGCTTTAATCCTGGTGACTGTAAAGATCTGCTAAGGCTTTTGCCAATATTGCTTTAACAGAATTGTCATTTGTGCCCTTTCACAACAAAACAGACGTGCAACTATACTGAATGCATGACCTATCAGTTATTTCCATCTGGAACACATATTTGCATTTGATCTGTGGGTCCAGCTTGTGAAAACAATCATTGTACTCAGAGTTTTTTTTCTCAGAAAATAGGTGCAGGAACTCAACCATGACCCTGTTCAGATTAACAAACAGTAGAAGGGTCTTATAGGGGCATTAAATACCAGGATTGCATTACATACAGAGTGCAGTGTTCAGGGGGGGGTTACACACAGAGTGCAGAGCTGTCACTTGTAAACACAGAAACCAGACTTCTGTGTTTACAAGTGATTGTGGTGAGCTGGCACCAAAGGGTCTCAGCCAAAGGTGGTGGAACTGAGTTCCCCCAAGTTCCCCCTGAAAAAAAGCCCTGATTGTACTATTACTGATGGCCTGCAGTGTAAAGCATTCAGCTTCTGTTGGATGCACCGGTTTCAAGCACATTGTCATACAAGTGTACATTTGCATGCAGTTGCATTAAACATCACATTTGAATTTGACAATTTAAGCTAAACATGATATGTTGGATGTCACATTGGACTTTCTGCATTTTTCCATAATATATTAAACTAAATTGAGGATAAAGGTCTGTTTTATGGGGAGTTTCACTTGGTCTAATCTAAACTCTGTCTCTTGATCTCAGATGATGAGCACTCATTAACTTAATTTTCGTTTTCTCATATGTTTAATAAATCCTAAACTCTAGCTTGGGATCATTAGTCACAATATCATTGACAGTTGTCTTCTAATCTCCTTTATGGGCATTGCCGTAGCAGCAATTTATCTTCAATAAAGTTCTACAATGAGTGATACTTTTAAATTAGTCTTACCATAAAAAGGGTGTCTACTCATTTATGAGCCTCATAAAAGGTCATCAGGGACGATTGCTAGGATACACTGGGGTTTATTTACTAAAACTGGAGAATGTAAACTCTGGTGCATGGTAGCCAATCAGCTTTTAACTTCAGCTTGTTCAGTTAAGTTTTACCAAAAAAAAAATGGAAGCTGATTGGTTTCTACGTAAATTTTCACTAGATTTTGCACGCACTCTTGGTGGTTTTAGTAAATCAACCGAACTGTGTAACTGATGCTTTAAAAAAATCCCACTGGAAACATCTCCTCATTTCAACCTTAGTAGAAAAGATGTTGATTCCCAAGAGAAAAATGTAAAAAGAAAAGTTTAGCTACCCTCATTGAAGCGGAACTAAACTGTATCTGATCATCTCAAGCTAAAAATGCTATTAAATTCATTTTTAATATTCAGAGCAAAGGTAACCATCCATCCATTTCTCCCTGCATTACTTTGTTGAGAAATCGCTGGATGGCGTGTACGTGAGGACGTGACACGCACTATGGGGGGTGGGACCTACGAGCGCTAAGCGCACGCAGCTCTGGGGAAGCAGGGACGGCTGCACGACGGAGGTAGCTGGAGCCCCGGGGACAGCGGATGAGGCGTGCACGGCAGAGACGGGGACGGGCAACGATCGCCGCGCAAACAACACCTGACCGAGGGAAGTCCGCAAGGCTCAAAGCGAGGAGTTGGCTGCCGTAGACCGCTGAATGCAGCGGGGATCCCACTGCCTTAAACCATCTGCCTCACTCACTCTGAGATTGGGAGCGGGACGCCGGGTGAGATCCACCCTCCAATCAGCCCTCACACTCCATGCGGTCCAGGTAAAGCTGGTAGCGGAAGCTTAAGGTAAGGTGATTAATCCTTACACCAAAGTCGTCCAGAGGGGTAAGAAGGAGACAGACAATCACCACCTTGTATGAACTGTAAACCTATATTATTACGTGATATGTGTAAAGTAATTATGGTCAAAATAACCAGAGGAACTCATATGTAATGATACAGGTAATTAGTTATGCTTATGCTGCATTTCTATCTGGGATAATATAAGCACGAAGCACAAGAGTGTTGAAATAGCAGTTCTGAAGGTGCTCAGCGGGTTACATCAGGCCTGAAAAGCTTCTATAACTAGGACATCTGTGATCCCCATAGACTAACTATATGGTGGTAATAATAGTTGGAATATCCTGGATGTAAAGGGTGGGAAAACGCTAAGTTTGGAGCTGCATGCTCCCTGCTCTTACCATCCACTCAGTTGATGGAAGGAGGAATGTAACTATTAAGGAGCCGTGTTAAAGCGAATGGAGAGGGAAACTGTACTTATGTCAGCCAGTGATCCTTTGACATCAGCCTTTGTTTTACTGCATGACTCAGCGCCCTGCTTATACCGGTCTCCCCCCTGCCTGCGCCGCCTGGTGCCCCACTGACATCGCCGACCTCCACTGACCTATACAGTATCTGCACCGCTCAATCCCTGCCGACACCAACACCTGCCCTGTCTTTTCTGCTCATCGACCCGCCGCTATAGATGCACTAAAATACACATACACACACTGTACACAAGTGTATTTAAGCCTGTACCTAAAGTTGACTCCCCTGGGGTGAGCGCGTAAGTGAACCCCAACTCCTCTATATGGACTATATATACTTGAAAGGAGCAATCGAGTATACAAAAACACAGTAGGAGTCGCGAAATACCCCCCCTCCTATACCATAAGCAAAGTGGTTCCTCCCCCCAACTTGCTCTATTGGTATCAACGGAAAGCACAATAAAGTGGATTGTAATTGAGGAAAAGACAATAGACCGTCAAACTGGGGAAAAGAAGCAGAAAAGCGAAGACTATTATGTCTAGGATGTCAAGCAGATCGACAAGGGGAGGAGTCCTAAAAACACCAGGTAACCCAGCGGCAACAAGCTCCATTAAACAATACATGTCCAAAGGGGGAAGCTCAAGAAATAACAGCTCTCCAAAAATACTACAAGCAAAAACAGATAAAAGGACAGAGGAAAAAAAAGCTCTTACCCCAACTCAAAGGGGAGCAATGGAAGAATCAAGAGAAGAAGGGACCAGTGAGAACGAATCAGAGACAAGTAAAATGGAGGAGCTGAGGCAAGAGGAACAAACTCCAACCAAAGGAGATATGGAAAGGATGATGGTGCGGCTAGAAAATGTGATCAAGGGAGAAATTCAAAGCCTTAGAACTGACTTAGGACACCTACTATCTAGGGTAGAGACGCTAGAAGAACGAGCGGAGACCCAAGATCAAGAGACAAGTACATTAAGGGAGCAAGTAGCCCAGATACAGAGACAACAAAGGAGCATACTGTATAAATTGGAAGATCAGGAAAATAGATCCAGAAGACAAAATCTGAGATTTAGAGCAGTCCCAGAAGACAAAGACGAAGATCTCTGGAAAATAATGGGGACAATATTAAATCTGATTCTGGAAAAAACATCGGAAGACCCTATTAGGATAGAAAGAGTCCACCGTATAGGAAAATATAAAAGAATGGACACAGAAAGGCCCAGGGACGTCATAGTTAGATTCCACTCCTTTGGAGAGAAGGAGGAATTATGGAAGAAACTGAGGGACCATCCGCCCCTAGCCTATAGGGGATCTACCTTACAGGTATATGCAGATTTATCTGCAGAGACCCTATTTAGGCGCCGGCTCTTAAAACCTCTCTTAGCACAGCTAGTAGACAAAAATATTAAATATAACTGGAGATTTCCGGCATGCCTCGTAGCGACAAGAGAAGGAAAATCAGCGACTCTTCGGTTCCCAGAAGACTTAAGCGAATTTTGTAATAGAATGGACATTCAGATACCAGACTTACCTGGGTGGATTTAAAAAGAGAACATTAACAAAAGGAGGGAGGAAGGGAGAACCCCTGCAAAGGGAATCCCTGCAACCACCGGAAAAATATTATACCCCCATAGATTAGGGATGGAGGGTTATGCGTAGGTCCCACCCCCGGGGTAAAAGAACCAAGGGGAGATGTTTGGTTCAAAGGCCTTTAGATGGCCACTTAGGAGGGGGGGAGGGGGGAGGGGAGAGGGAGAGGGGGGGGGAGTAGGAGGGAGGGGAAAGGGAGGGGGGGTAAGAGGGAGGGGGAGGGGAGGGAAGGGATCCACCTCACCAGAACCACTAGAAAAAGGGAGGACACAAGTTAAGATAGGATGACGATAGTCAATTGTATATCATATAATGTAAAAGGTCTAAATAGCCCGGTAAAGAGACATAAAGTGCTGAAAGAGCTGAAAAGAATGAAAACTGATATCGCATTCATCCAGGAAACCCATCTAACACTAAGCTCAAGGATTAGGCTACAATCTGTGGAGTACCCCACCTGGTACTATGGGGACACTGTCTCAAAACGAGCCAGGGGGGTGGCCATTGGAATAGCCAAAAGGATAAGATTTCAGCTACTGGACAGACTAGTCGACCCCGAGGGAAGATTTATATTTTTAAGGGGGAAACTAGAAGATATGGAATGTACTCTTGTAAATATTTACTCCCCCAACACAAATCAAATAACATACTTTATAGGAATCCTGAGGAAATTAGAAGAGTTAAAAAAAGGGAGGATAATTCTAGGAGGAGATTTAAATCTTTGTATGGACCCAATAATAGATAAGTCATCCCAGACAGTAGAATCTAACAAACCCCAATTTAGAAACACAAAAAACCTAAAAAACTCGCTGTTCAGAAACCAATTAATGGATATATGGAGAATAATGAATCCAGAGACCCGGGATTATACGTTTTTTTCCCCGGTACATGGAAGCTACTCACGTATAGATTACATTCTTGTAGACCACCACTTACTGGCAAACGTGGTGGGGGCAGGAATAGAATCTATTACGATATCCGATCATGCCCCAATAAGTATCTCACTAAACATTGAAGGGAAGAAGAGACCACCCTTAAGTTGGAGACTCAATGAGGAATTAGTAATAAACCCGGAGAGTCTCGCCAGAGTTAAAAAGGAGTTAGAAGAATACTTTCAACTGAACGACACAAGTGAGATATCAAAAGCAACACTGTGGGATGCACACAAAGCACTAATTAGAAGCATCTTTATATCCGAAGGGGCTAGGAAAAAGAAAGAAAAGAACTTACAGAAGAACAATATAATAGCTGAGATACGGAAATTAGAACAAGAACATAAAAAAGGGGGAAATCAAAAAAAAGTATATCTAGAATTGGTAAACAAACGTAATGAACTTAAAGAACTCCTCTTCCAGGAAACAAAAAGAGAATTCCATCTAATTGCAAAAGAGAGATATAGATGGGGAAACAAAACCAGTAAACATCTGGCAAGGATGGTACAGAAAAAGAAAGCAAAAAACTATATTGAAAAAATTAAAAACGAGCAAGGAGAAGAGATTTACACAACAAAAAATATAGCTGAAGCCTTTAGAGTCTATTACGAAAAACTATACGCAGTTAAACAGAAAAAATGGGGAGAAGAGGAAAAGGAAAAAAAGATCTTAGACTTTCTACAAAAAGCAGGACTTCCAATAGTTAAATCGACAAGAGCGTTAGTGATGGATAGACCTATTACAGAAAAAGAGATACAGACAGCACTAGCAGGCACGGCATCGGGTAAAAGCCCAGGCCCTGATGGCCTTACAGCCTTATATTATAAACAATGTAAAGAGATCCTTATACCACGACTATGTCAATACTTTAATGGTCTTGGAGGGGAATATACTCTTAGTAGAGAAGCGGCAGAAGCAACCATAACGGTTATCCCAAAGGAGGGCAAGGACCCCAGGATATGCTCAAGCTATCGGCCAATATCATTGTTAAACTCAGACTTAAAACTCTTCGCCAAGGTACTGGCCGAGAGGGTTAAACAAGAGATGATAGGCCTGATCCATCCAGACCAGACAGGTTTTATTCAAGGTAGAGAGGGGAGAGACAATGGGGTCAGGGCCCTCCTTCTGATACACGGGATGAGGACCCAGGGAATCCCCAGTCTGCTCATGTCAATTGATGCTGAGAAAGCGTTTGACAGAGTAGACTGGGGATTCATGATACAAACTTTGAAAACCATGGAATTCGGACGGAGGATTCTGGAGTGGATCGGAGCCTTATACCAGACCCCAACAGCGAGAATTAAAATAAACGGGGATATGTCCGACCCCTTCACGATGAAAAATGGCACAAGACAGGGGTGTCCTCTGTCGCCACTTCTCTTTGTGCTATCGATAGAACCCTTACTGTCCAGAATCCGCAATTGCCCGGAGGTAACAGGAATCAGAATAGGAGGAGAGGAGCACAAATTGTCTGCATTTGCGGACGATGTGCTCTTCTACTTAACCAACCCTGGATCCTCTATCCCGAATCTCCTAAATCTGTGCAGACAATATGGGGAGTTCTCCAATTTTAAAATAAACACTATTAAAACGGAAATACTTAATATAGGGGTGCCCAAGAAAGATGAGCAAATTATAAAAAACGAGTATAAATTCCCATGGGTAAAAGAGCTGAAATACCTCGGGATCCAACTGGCTAAGACGGGGAAGAAAATATATGAAAAAAATTTCATTCCACTACTAGAAGAAACTAAAAAGGAAATAAATAGAGTAAAAAATAGGCCAATTTCATGGACGGGACGAATCAACTTCTGTAAAATGGTTATGATGCCAAAAGTCCTCTATAAGATCCAGATGATCCCTATTAAACTACCAAAACAACTTTTTCAAATTCTCAGACAGTTAATAATGAATTATATCTGGAGAAATAAGAGACATAGGATATCACTCCAAACCCTTAGGCAGACAAAAAATAAAGGGGGGCTAGCAGTCCCCGACATTAAAAAATACTACGAAGCAATAATCCTATCGAGGGTAGTGGAATGGGCTAAAGACAATAGAGAAAAAAGATGGGTGAGCCTTGAAAATAAATTATCAAAGGCGAGACTAGACACAATAATTTGGAATCCACCACAATTTAGGACGTTAGACACGGATACACATGAAATCACAAGAAATGCACTTAAAATCTGGGATTTAACACAAAAAGAAATTAGTAGGGACTACAATTCACCTCTCATAGTATTAAAGAACAATGATTATTTTCCACCGGGGAAGGTTGAAGTGGGGGGGAACTGGGTTATAGACGATAGGACACAATTGAAAGATGTAACGCACCAAGGGCACTTACTTACACTAAAGGATCTAGAACAAAAAGAAAATCTCATGCTAATTAATAAATGGAGGCACCAGCAATTAAACCACTTTGTACAAACACTACCTCAACCGATAAGAGATATAGATCAGCTTACTGAGATAGAAAAACTATGTACCAATGAGAATACAAAAGGAAATATATCAAAATTATATAAACTCTTATTGCAGATTGATGAACCTGAAGTGCCTCCATTCATTAAGAATTGGGAAAGGGAATTAGGAACACATAAAGATAAAAGCACAATAGACAGGATCTTAAAGCTGACCCACTCCTCTGCAACCGATAGTAGGACGGCCGAAATGAATTACAAATGCCTATCGGGCTGGTGTAGTACACCAGTAAAGCTAAGTAAATTTAAGAAGGAAGAATCAGCAGATTGCTGGAGAGGCTGCAAATCTCCAGGAACAATGGCTCACCTATGGTGGGAGTGTCCCAATGTAGAAAGATATTGGGAAAGTATCCTAGGGTTGGTGGAAGATATCACAAAGATCAAAATTAAAAAAGACCCATGGACGGTCCTCTTTCACGGAGGAGAGGAAGGGGTTAGAAAATATAGAGAGTCCCTCGTCCCTCATCTATTAAATGCTGCAAAGAGCATGATACCTAGCAAGTGGCAGGAACTAGAATGTCCAACGGTCTGGGAATGGAAGTGTAACGGAACTATGTATTCTGCCTGTACATCTATAATAATCATGCAGTGGGACATACAAGGAACCGAAGGACGTGTTACAATAGGATGAATGATATCTGGGACTACCTGAGATATGGATTATCCACATTATATTCTGAGATATCTGGAGGGCTGTTTTGGATCTGTTGGTTCTGAATTTAGAAGGTTAATTGTAGAGTGACTCTTTCACTGTTGAATTCTAAATGTCTCTTCTCTCTTTTGTGTATTGTATTACAAATTAACAGTCTCCTGTCTGTGTATTGAATTAGCATGTCATTTGTGTTCAGAAGAACTTGTCAGGCTTTGCGGTGCCGAAATGCTTATCTATTGATGGGGTTATCTGTGATTGAAGTCTATTGAGAAAGGAATGTGGTTTCTTTTGGTCTGGTGACAGTGTGTCTAACTTGGGGCCCCCCTGTGGAGGGAGGGGGTGGAGACTTTCATTGTTCCTTGAGCACTCATCAGTTTGTAACTAGATATAAACTAAGAAATGTACCATTAAAGTTGTGTTACTTGACCCTTCCAAACGTAGCACCGTCTCGTTCTTAGGAGGGCATGCGATGGGATATTCCTTCTGTTTCTTACAACTGGACCTGACTCTCCCTCTGGATCTCGTGGATGGGCTTATACTGGACTTACTTGCATAGCAACTTGCCAGGGAAAAGGACGTCGCCAACGGCTCATACCCTCTCCCTACTTGGGTAGCCGTTACAGGATTGACGCTGTAGAAGAAACATACAGAATGGAGGATAGCTGTAATAATACTGAAGGCAACAGCGGAAACAAAAAATGGGAAAACTGGAAAACCTTTAAAAAATCATGGAGTTACGTAGAAAATCTAAGAGTAGAAAGATAAAATATCCGACAAGGTAAAGAGATGGTGAGGTGGAGGGGAGGGGGAGCGAGGGACAGGGGGGAAATGGAAGAAGGGAGAAAAGAAAAGATATATTTAATAGAATACCCAAGAAAAGACCCCGAGAAGGGGAAAAGAAAAAAAAGTCAACACACATAAAAAAAATTATATACGCAACTTTAAAAAAAAAAAAAAAAAAGAAATCGCTTTGAAAATAATGCATGGAAACATGGATGCATGGGAACCTTTGCTCTAAATATATAAAAACATGAATTTCCTGATGAAACAAAAACAATGCCTTTGCATGTATCCCTCAAAGCACTAAGTCTAATTATGAAGTCCTAAGTGCTTTTTTAAAATCAGTCAGGTTTTTGGTACCTTAGAAATCCATGTGATGCCCTGTATACACGATCGGGATTCTCGATGGCAAAAGGTCCGTCGGAAATCCCGAAGGGAAAACCAAGAACCTGCTCTCTACTCTGGATCTCGTGGATGGGCTTATACTGGACTTACTTGCATAGCAACTTGCCAGGGAAAAGGACGTCGCCAACGGCTCATACCCTCTCCCTACTTGGGTAGCCGTTACATTGGTTGGCAGCGGTGGGATGGTCCTTTTATCCAAGGAGCAAGTTCTGAATGGAGTCTCAGTACGCCAGGCTGAAAAGAACCACACTAAAAGATTTATTGGAGAGTCGTGGTAGGAGTGCCAGTAACAGGCCACGGAGGGAGCTGATAGCAGATTTACTGGAGCTGGACCAAATGGATGGATCAATGGAAGGAGCGGAGCCTCTAGCACCTGTCAGCGAGGAAGATGTAATTACGGATATTGTACAGCGGAGATTATCCTTGTATCCAGAAACGTCCACAGAACTAATAAACCAGCTGTTCCGGGAAGCAAAAGAGGAGATGAGGAAGGAAATACAAGAAATGTTAAGGCTGGGGATTATAGAACCATCTGACAGCCCCTGGGCCTCGCCCGTGGTCCTAGTCCCCAAAAAGGACGGAACAACCCGATTCTGTGTCGATTACCGACGCCTCAATGACAGAACCGTGACAGATGCCTACCCCATGCCCCGAGTAGATGAGCTA
This sequence comes from Rana kukunoris, assembly GCA_029574335.1. NCBI lineage: Eukaryota > Metazoa > Chordata > Amphibia > Anura > Ranidae > Rana > Rana kukunoris. The sequence continues at coordinate 483,150,633 of CM056051.1, forward strand.
TTGGATCGGATCGCCAGGGGACGTTATCTGACCACGATCGATTTGTGCAAAGGGTATTGGCAGATTCCCCTGGCCAAGGAGGCTATCCCTAAGTCGGCATTTGTCACCCCATTTGGCTTATACCAGTTCAAGGTCATGCCATTTGGGATGAAGAATGCCCCAGCCACATTCCAGCGCTTAGTGGACCGCCTCCTTGATGGCTTCCAGGATTTTGCTTGCGCGTACTTGGATGACATTGCGATCTATAGTGAGACTTGGGGGGAACACTTGAGACATGTTGAGGCTGTACTGGATCAAATTAGGGCCGCCGGTCTAACCCTGAAACCAGAAAAATGTAGTTTCGGGATGGCAGAAGTCCAATACTTGGGACACAGAGTCGGGTGTGGAAAACAACGACCAGAACCCGCTAAGGTTGAGGCTGTAGCCAATTGGCCAACCCCTCACACTAAGACCCAGGTACTGGCATTTTTAGGGACAGCAGGGTATTACCGAAAGTTTGTCCCTGACTATAGTACCATTGCTAAACCGTTGACAGATTTGACCAAAAAGAATTTGCCTAGAGTAGTCCTGTGGTCTCCCGCCTGTGAAACAGCATTCCAAACCTTAAAGCAAGCATAGATCAACGCACCTGTTCTATCTGCCCCCGTCCCTAACCAAAGATTTGTCGTTCATACAGATGCGTCCATGTACGGACTGGGGGCAGTTCTAAGCCAGATCGGGGAGGATGGAGGAGAACACCCTGTCGCGTACCTGAGTAGAAAATTATTACCCAGAGAAGTGAGCTACGCGGCAGTGGAAAAGGAATGTTTAGCCCTGGTTTGGGCGTTAAAAAAGCTCACACCCTACCTGTATGGGCAGGAATTCACCCTGATCACGGACCATAACCCACTAGTATGGCTGAACCGGGTAGCTGGGGATAATGGACGCTTGCTAAGATGGAGCTTGGCCCTACAACCCTACAATTTTTCTATCCAATACCGCCCTGGCAGATTCAATGGAAATGCCGATGGACTGTCCAGGCAAACGGAACTTTTACCCTAACAGCAGACCGGACATCCCCAAGTTGACCCGAAAAGGATCAATCCGGGTCTGCCGGAGTGTTCCACAAAAGGGGAGCAGTGTAACGGAACTATGTATTCTGCCTGTACATCTATAATAATCATGCAGTGGGACATACAAGGAACGTGATGCCCTGTATACACGATCGGGATTCTCGATGGCAAAAGGTTCGTCGGAAATCCCGAAGGGAAAACCAAGAACCTGCTCTCTACTTTTCCCCCGTACACACATTCGGTTTTCCTGTTGGGAAAACACAGATTGAGAGCTTTTCCTCGGGAATCCCGACCGTGTGTATGCTCCATCAGACTTTTCCCCCCACAGGAAAACTGCCAAAAACTGCTGTTTCCGCCAGGAAAGGGTCCACCGGTAATCCCGACGGGAAAGAGTGCTGGTTCTCTTTTTTTTGCCAACCGATTCCGGCAGTTTTCCCGTTGGAAAAACTGCGACGAAGCATACACACGGCCGGAATTCCCAGCCAAAAGCTCTCCTCGCAGCTTTCACGTCGTAAAATCTGGTCGTGTGTACGGGGCACGATACTTGGCTACTCTCAGAAATCTGGGTCAGTCACCAGGCTCTCCAACACAATAGGTGAAATCAGTCAAGCATGATATCTGTTGTGACGCAAGTAGAGGAGCTGATAGATATACTATCTATCTAAAGGAGGAACAATAAGGAACAAGGAAGAAAACTGCCTGACTATAACTTTAAAGAATGACCTACTAGCGGATGGGGCATGTAACGGAATGACCCATGACAGACTGAGATTCTCCTATGTCTAGGGTCACCTTATGTCCACTATCTCCTCTCTCCTTGCTCCCGTTCATTCGGGAAGGTTTTTCTCTGTGTGTATTGGTGAATTCTTCCAGCACCCGAGCCCCAGACCCAAGGTCATTCCCCTCTAGGGGGCGCCCTGCAAGGGCCTCTGACAGCCTCCTCAGCTCTCCATCTCCATCTTCCACCTGACTTCCTCTTCTGGGCAGACCAGCTGTGGGGGGGGGCTATTCTACTGAACTTCTCTGGAGCTGATCAAGGGATTACTTTCTGGGAATTTGGTCTTAAGAATTCACAGGAGGGGGCGTGGCCTGGATCGGCATGTGAGTAGTTGCTTTCTCACAGAGCTCCCGCCAGTTACCTTGATCTGATCCTGTTCCCGGCAGCATCCCGCTGATTTGAGGATAGTGGCAGACTCCGTATCACACGGGGAACAAATTAAGCCGCTTACCTGGGCTGTAGCCATGATGGAACTGCGGGGAAAGACCAAAGAAGGGGGAGACCGTACAGAAATCCAAGATGGCGCCGTCGCGATGCCGCAGCAGCGTGGACAGCGCGGCGCTGAGAAGAAGGACACAGTGAGTAAACCTCCTAAAACGCCCAAGCATGCCAGCGGTGACCTCCTGACAAAGGAAATTCGTTTTTATGCCCAGAAACTAGCTGGCACCCTGCGCCTAGAGGAGGGGGAACCATCAGCACAGGGATCTGTGGAGGAAGGCATTCTGGGTGACACAGCTAGCAGCCCTATAACAACACAGGCTGAGGAAGCAGAGGAAAACAGTGAGGAGGAGGAGACTGTGCAGCCTACCCTGGCTGCGATTTTGAAAGCTGTTACCAAGTGCACTGCCTCTGTTGACACCCTGCAAAAACGTTTTGGTGGGCTGGAGGAGATAGTGTATTTAATTAGGCAGGACATCCAAAAGATTAGAGAACGGACCACTGCAGCTGAAAGCAGAATTAGTGATGTGGAGGATAAACTGCCGCCTCTGATAAGAGACACCCAACATAATACCAGGATGATGGCTGCGGTGGATCAGCGCGCAGATGACCTTGAGAACAGGATGAGAAGGAATAACGTGAGAATAGTAGGTCTCCCGGAAAAAACAGAGGGTAGAGACCCCACGAGTTTATTGAAAAATGGCTGCCGGAGGTGTTTGGGAAGGAAGTATTTACACCCCTGTATGCTGTGGAGAGGGCTCATAGGGTGCCGCTGCGCCCCCTTCCCCCGGGGCATCCCCCTCGTCCTATCCTTGCCCGCCTATTACACTATAGAGACAGGGAGATCATTCTGCGGCTTGCCAGAGAAAAGCAAAACATAAGATTTAATGGAGCGCGTATTTCTTTTTACCCTGATTTTTCCTCGGATGTACAGAAACGCAGGGCCCGGTTCACAGAGGTCAAGAAAAGACTGCAGCAGTTGCAAGTCCCATACGCTATGTTATATCCTGCACCGACTCAGAATTATAGCCAGGGGCCAAGCCCACTTTTTTGAGCAGGCAGCCGATGCGTCGGCCTGGCTGGATGTGAATGAAAACGCCTTTCGCCAGGCTGGACGGAGGGAGGCAGAAGGAGACTGACATGGCCTGGGAGCAGGAAGTTTCAGTTTAGCCGGGAACACAAGCTGATTTGTTGCTCTTCGTCCCCCCACGGAGAGAGTGAGTGAGACCGTGACGGAATGTTATCTAAATTCTTGATTCAACCTGTTCGTTTTGATCAACTTTCCCGACTGGTGGTTGTGAGGCCAGCGGTGTGGAGGACCTGTTGTCCTATATTCACACCCGAGGAACGTTTCCCTATATGTGACCTTCCACTACAGGCCGGTGGGATCGCGGAGGCGTCCGGGGCCATGACTCAGCCTGGAAGTGTGCTTGAGGTTTCAAGTAGGGGGATTGCTCTGGGCAATGTTAGAGTGCCGTTGCACTCGGAGGTTCAGAAAGTTTTGACCAGTTTATGCAGTATGGTACAGTACTTACGTCACTTACAGACTTCGACGATGAACGCAAGGCAGCGGTTACAGATTTTTTGGGAGTGGGAGGGGGGAGGTGGTTCACGCTATGAGTTGTACTGGAATGTGATATGTTGCCATTGCCAAGATGCGAGTCTGTTATGGCGGGAGGGTTGAATGTGCTTAAGGTGGTGTCATGGAATGTTAGGGGCCTAGGTGATCCTCTTAAGCGCACAATGGTTTCCACCTCTCTGAGGAAGTATCTACCGGCCATATGCTCTTTGCAGGAGACTCACCTTACCCCCGATACTCTGGCATGCCTCAACTTTAGGTGGGTGGGTAAGGCCTATCACTCCACTCACACCTCCTTTTCCAGAGGTGTGAGCGTGCTGATACATAACTCACTGGACTACCAGGAACTGGATAGTGTGGTGGACTGTGAGGGGAGGTATATCATTCTGTACTGTCAATTGTTTGCGTTGAAATGCATATTTGTTTTTGTATATGTCCCACCTCCGTACGGCCATCGGGTTCTGAGAGCAGTCTTGGACTATCTGGTGGACCGCCCGGAGGTGCCAGTGTATATTTTGGGTGACTTTAACTGTTACTTGGATCCATTGGTTGACAAGCATCCGCCAGTGTCGTCGGGGAGAGGTGCCTGCCGCACGCCCCTGAGAAAGCTGATTGAGGAGGTGGGATGGGTAGATTTGTGGAGGGTCAGGAACCCTGGACAATGTCAATTTTCATGCTTTTCGAAATCACATATGTCCCTTTCACGTATTGACCTGTGTTTATGTTCGGAGCCCGGGGTCCGATCGGTGGTGGGTATCACTTATGCCCCAAGGGGAATCTCGGATCATTCACCGTTAATCGTGGACCTGGAGGTGTGCCCCCCTTCGGCGCTACTTAGGGCTCCGTGGAAGCTTAATGCCTTTTGGCTTAATCTTCTGCCAACGCCATCTCAGTTGCTGCAGGATATAGTTGACTTCTGGGGGGTGCAGGCAGATTACCCGGATGTAGGGGTGGGATGGGACACATTCAAGGCCTTTCTTAGAGGGCTGTTCATTAGAGAAATTAACAGTTTCAAAAAGGAGTCGAATGCACTGAGTGAGGGGTTGGAGCGTTTGATCCATGACTTGGAGGCTAGGTTTGTGGCGGATCCTAGCGAAGCAAGTAGGGATGCGTGGGTGGCGGCGCAGGACGCGCTACATCGGCTCGCCTCTTCGGCGGCTGAGCGTAAGCGCTTCTTCAGCAAACTCGCCTTCTATGAGGAGGGGGAGCATACCGGTCGCCTCCTGGCAAAAATCTCCCGTGCTCAGCAGACGTCGCCATCTATTGGTGCCCTGCGGGCGCCTGATGGCAAGATAACTAACTCTCCAGATGACATAATGAAGATTCTTAGCTCCTTTTATTCAAATTTATATTGCTCCCACAAAAACTACACAGAGGCCTCCCTACAGGAGTACCTTGACAAAATAGAGTTACCTACCCTGACAGCTCTGGATAGACAACAACTGGAAGCCCCTCTGTCTTTGGAAGAGCTGCAAACTGCAACTGGTTTGTTCCCCAACACCAAGGCACCAGGGGAGGACGGGTTGCCCATAGAGGTGTATAAGAACTATGGGGAACAGCTACTACCTAAACTATTGGGGGTGTTTAATGACGCTAAGGATAAGGGGAGGCTTCCCCTATCCATGTCTAAGGCCATTATAGTACTGCTACTAAAACCGGGTAAGGATCCCTTGGATCCAGGTTCGTACAGACCGATCTCCCTTCTCTAGACGGATGTGAAAATATTGGCCAAGGTCCTAGCCTTGCGACTTAATAAAGCTATCTCTTCCATAATTCACTCCGACCAGGCAGGGTTCATGCCTCAGAAATCCACGGCTATTAATTTACGCCGCTTGTTTGTCAATTTACAATCTGTCTCTGATAATATGGGGGACAGGGCTGTGCTATCACTGGATGCACACAAGGCCTTTGATAGTATTGAATGGGCATATTTGTGTAACGCCATCGGCGTTATATTTCATAGAACGAGCGCAGCTGTATCTTCTTTAGACAGCTGCGCTCCATCCAGTACCTCGTCAGCGTCACTTCTGGTGCGCCCTGGGTCCCTGCGTTCCACGCTGGAACGCGGAAGCGCGCCCGGCACGTATCCCATGTTGGGCGGGCTATTTAAACCTTCTCTGATGGCGGCTGGGTGTTGGGTTATTGAAGTTGACACCCGCCGCCATCTGAGATCCGAGCACCTCCACCACAGACCCTCTCACCAGCTGCCTGCAAGGAGACACTGGGTTGCAACGCCAGGACTCTGTCTAGCCTGATCCCAACGCCTTGACCACAGAGCTGACACTCTACAGCTCCTTAGGATCATACTACTTCCCTGCTATCTCTCACCAGGAAGAACTATAAAGCTCACCGCTTCTAAAACCGCAAGTACCCATAGGGATCAGTCATTTCAAGCTTGAACACGGGTTAACTGTTTATGCTGTGTATGCTACTACTATAGGATCTTGTTCCCTGTATCTTATGATTATAGTGGCTGTACTGAGAATTTCCAGATATCACCTCTCACCTATAGTACATGCACCACACCACTGATGCGAGATAGTCTGCAGGAGAATGTGATGAATTAACCCCTACTCTTTGTACAAATATAGAGTCAATTGGTGGTTTGATACTGAGAATTCTCCATTGCAACTGACTAATTGTCAATTCCTGTCATAGTGACGGCGTAGGCGTCACAGAATAACCGAACCCCAAAAAAAAATATATATATATAAAAAGTTATGGATCCCGCCGATCTAACAAATCATTTACTGGGACTCACACAAAGGGTGGATACCCTCACTAACTCTTTAAATGAGATACGTTTAGAGAATGAAGCTCTCCGCCAACAGAACTTTGCCCAGGCCAGGGAGAGACCAGAACCAAAAGTTTGTACGCCAGAACCTTTCTCTGGAGATAGGAAACTCTTTCGCCAATTTATCAGCTCATGTCGTTTAATGTTCGAACTACGTCCCCGTACCTACTATTCTGATAGGGTGAGAATTCTCACCCTTATCTCATATCTCAGGGGTGAACCTGGAGTTTGGGCCGACGCCTATCTAGAAGAGCATGGTGATCTCCTGGGGGCTTTAGACACCTTCCTCACAGAGATGTCCCTCCTGTACGAGGATCCCAATAAACAGCTGACTGCTGAGAATTCCATCAGAAGTCTCAAACAAGGGAAAAGACCAGAGGAGGACTACATTTCAGAATTCAAATGTTGGTGCAGAGAGACCCAGTGGTCAGATATTGCACTCAGGAACCAATTTCGGCTTGGCTTGACAGAAGCTTTGAAAGACGAGATTGCACGTGTAGAACTTCCAACATCTCTAGAGGACCTAATGCAACTCTCCATTACTATCGATCGGCGTCTCCGTGAGAGAAGAGCTGAACGTGCTAATGCATATCCTCCCACACCTTTTAGGAGAGCCAGATCTCCCCCCAAGGAACTTCCTATGGAACTCGGTGCGATTAAAGGGCCATTAAGCGCAGCTGAGAAACAACGCCGCAGAGACCAAAACCTCTGTCTGTACTGCTCAGCCCCAGACCACGTTGTCTCCACCTGTCCCCTCCTCAAGAAGAATTCGGAAGGTAAAAATCACCACTTTAACAAACTTAAATTTACTGGTACTATTTCAAACCGCTACATTATCATTCTTCTTACTTTACAGTGGGGTCAAGAAAGGATTTCCATTGATGCAATGGTCGACAGCGGAGCCTGTGGCAACTTTATTGATTCAAAGATTGTAGAATCTAATAAAATACTCTGTGTGTGCAAGCAAACCCCTGTGTCACTCACTTTTATTGATGGTTCTAGTTCCTCCACAGGTCCTATATCATTTCAAACTTCCCCCCTTCTGGTCACTTGTGGTTCAGGTCATACTGAGACCCTTGTTTTTGATGTTATCTCATCACCCTTATTCCCAATAATTCTCGGAATACCATGGCTACGTCTTCATCAGCCAACCTTCCAATGGTCTACTAGTTCTTTAGCTTTACAGTCCATTCACTGTAAAGAGAGCTGTTATCCTATATGTTCCATCTCGATCACAGATAACAACCCTTCTAATCTCCCAGCTTATTTACATGATTTTGCAGATGTTTTCAGCAAGACCATGGCAAACAAACTTCCCCCACATAGGATCTATGATTACCCCATAGACCTCATAGCTGACAGTCCGATTCCTACCGCACGGATCTATCCGTTATCCCAACCAGAACTCGTACACCTCAAGGATTATATCGATGAGAACCTTAAAAAGGGGTTCATCAGACCTTCGACCTCTCCAGCAAGCGCAGCAATGTTCTTCGTAAAAAATAAAGATGGCTCACTCAGACCAATCATCGACTACCGTGCACTCAATAACATCACCATAAAGAATAGATACCCACTACCATTAATTCCGGAACTCATCGAGCGTCTCCAAACCTCAAAACTCTTCACTAAACTAGATCTTAGGGGTGCCTACAATCTTGTGAGAATCCGTCCAGGTGATGAGTGGAAAACAGCCTTTAAGACACGTTATGGCCTCTATGAGTATACTGTAATGCCTTTCGGGTTATGCAATGCACCCGCAACATTCCAATGGTTTATCAATGACATTTTTCGAGATTTGTTAGACGTTTGCGTCGTGATTTACTTGGATGACATCTTAATCTACTCAGATTCTCCTGAAGAACACATCAAACATGTGCGTTGGGTTTTGGCTAGTGTCATGGACAGTCTGGCCCGCTGGCGGGCACATCGGCGCGCACGGGCGCGCGCATGCGCGGTAGCGGCGCGCGCATTCGCGGTAGCGGCGCGCGCAGTCGCGGCACCATAGCGCGCACGGGAGCGCGCACTAGCAGCGGCGGCGCGCGTGCACGTGGGGACGCCGTTTTGGCGCCAAATCTGGCTTTAAAAGGATCCTGATCCCTGTGCTTCTTGCTGTCCTGTCTACAGCGTCTCTGTGAGCTACCCGCATCTGTGAACCTGATTGAACCTGATCCTGACCACTCGGCTTGTACCTGTTAACCTGTTTGCTGCCTGCCCTGACCTCGGCTTGTCTGACTACCCCTTTGGCTTAATCCTCTGTACTTCTGCTGCCCGCCTGCTGATTGACCCGGACTGGACCTGACCCCGCCTGTACCAACTCTACCTTCTACTGAACCCCTAGCCTGCCAGAGGGCTTACCTGCAGAGACTTGTTCCAGTCGGTACTACGGGACACCTCCCCCGCTTCTGCTGTACTCCTGCCTCCAGCTGCTCGACAGTGAGCTTGGATCTTCAGCCTGCACCAGTCTGTAACGTGACTCCGGGAACTATTGACTCAGCTCACGGGCCCAGCACTCGCCAGTACCAGGCGCTTGCACGCCGGGCTCGTACCACCAGGTACGTGACAGTACAGGACAGCCATGACCGAGCCCACGCAGGGAGTGGATCCTATGCAGGAGCTATGCCGGCACCTTGACGGTCTGACCCAAGCCGTCCGAACCTTACAAGAGGGTTACACCCGACTGGAGAACCGAGTCCAGGCCTTGTCCACCCCAGCTGCCACCTCCGCCACGACAGGCACATCTGCTTCACCTGCTGTAATCATGCTGCCGCCTGAGCCTAAGGTTCCCATGCCAGAAAGATTCACTGGGGAACGAAACAAGTATCGAGCGTTCCAGAACGCCTGCGAACTTTATTTCGCACTCCAGCCACGGACTTTCTCCCTGGAGGCCACCAAGGTGGGATTTGTCATTTCACTTCTGTCCGGAGAGCCACAAGCCTGGGCTCACCGCCTGTTGGAACAGAAAGATGTGTCCCTTGACAACTTGACCACTTTCTTCCAAGCCATGTCCCTACTGTACGAGGACCCTCACCAAACGGCCACCGCAGAAGCCGCCTTACATGCCCTCCAACAGGGACGCAGACCAGCGGAGGATTACGTATCCGAATTCCGCAGATGGAGTTCGGATACGAACTGGAATGACGCGGCCCTTTGCTACCAGTTCCGCCTGGGACTTTCTGAACCATTGAAGGATGAACTTGCTAGGGTGGGTGTCCCTGGAACCCTGGATGCCTTGATCAACTTAACAATCCAAATCGACAGGCGCTTAAGAGAGCGTAGGACTGAAAGGGCCACCGGTCTGTCTCGCCCTACCTGGATGATGCCGCGAGTACCTAGTTACTCAAACCCAGCTCCGCCGGCTCCCACGCCTCCACAGTCTCATGACCTCGCTGAACCTATGCAACTAGGACTTCTTCGCCCTACCCTGACACCTGGGGAACGCCAGCGACGCCGGCTCAACAATCTGTGCCTGTATTGTGGAGGTTCCGGACACTATGTGAGGTCTTGCCCAGTAAAGATCCGTAAGTGCCTGTCCATGTCTACCGTTCGTGCACCTATTGGATCACCCAACCCTACTCACCTGGCTATTTCCGTTCTCTTTCAGCTCCCAGAAGGGAACATCCAGGCCAGCGCTATCCTTGATTCGGGAGCATGTAGCTGTTTCTTGGACCGGACTTTTGCCATCAGACACCAGATCCCTCTTCGCTCCAGAGCCTCGGGACTTTCAGTATACTTAGCGGACGGATCAATCTTGAGATCTGGACCGGTCACCCAAGAAACCCAGCCACTGGCCACAACTATTGCCGGAACCCACCACGAACTATTATGCCTAGATGTGAGTCCCCGCTGTTCCCCATCATTCTGGGCATGCCGTGGCTTCACGCCCACAACCCTCAAATCAACTGGGTCACAGGGGAGATTTACTTCAACTCTCCTTATTGCCTGGAACATTGTCTGCAAGTGCCACCATCAGCCCCCTCTCTGCTCTGTATGGATTCTGATGCGGAGGTCCGTCAAGCTGTCCCAGAGACTTACCATGGCTTTCTAGATGTTTTCAGCAAAAAGGGAGCTGAGACCCTTCCGCCACACAGGGCCTATGACTGTCCCATCAAACTTCTCCCGGGAGCAGAGATCCCCTTCGGCAGGATCTTTCCTCTAACAGAGCTCGAACTGGAAGCCCTAAAGACTTATTTAGACGACAGTCTCCGGAAGGGGTTTATCCGCCCGTCCACTTCACCTGCAGGAGCAGGTATCTTCTTTGTTCAAAAGAAGGACCTCTCTCTCCGCCCCTGTGTGGACTATCGGGAACTTAATAAAGTAACTATCAAAAATCGGTACCCGCTTCCCTTGGTACCCGAATTGTTCCAACGCCTAGGATCTGCAGTAATTTTCACCAAGCTGGATCTTCGTGGGGCCTATAACCTTGTGCGTATCAAGGACGGAGACGAGTGGAAAACCGCTTTTCGCACACGCTTCGGGCACTTTGAATATCTGGTCATGCCCTTTGGTCTCTGTAACGCCCCGGCCACCTTCCAGCACTTCGTAAACGATATCTTCAGGGATTATCTGGACCTTTTCGTTATCGTTTACTTAGATGACATCCTTATCTTTTCTTCTTCGTTGGAAAAACACCGGGAGCACGTCAAGAAGGTGCTCAGACGGCTTTGAGTTCACGGTCTCTATGCTAAACCGGAGAAATGTGAATTCGAGCAGTCAAGCATACAATTTCTGGGACTCATAATTTCAGTAGAAGGTATTCAGATGGATCCCCAGAAGGTCTCCGCAATTCTTGACTGGCCAGCACCCACTGACAAGAAGGGCATTCAGCGCTTCGTTGGTTTTGCCAACTTTTATATGAAATTTATCAGGGGCTTCTCTACCATCATTTCCCCGATTACCAACCTTACTAAACAGACTGTCCGGTTTCGTTGGTCACCAGAAGCCCAATCGGCCTTTGAAACCCTTAAAGGACTAATTACCTCCGCATCTGTCCTCAGACATCCTGACGCGAGTTTGCCTTACATTTTAGAAGTTGACGCATCCGAAACAGCGGTAGGGGCAGTTCTTTCACAAAGACAGGGTCCTAAGGCCCTCTTACACCCTGTTGCCTTTTTTTCTCGTAAGCTATCAGACGCAGAAAGAAATTATGATGTAGGGGACCGAGAACTATTAGCCATCTAGGCCGCCCTGGAAGAATGGCGGTACCTCTTGGAAGGCGCAGCGCACCCGATCTTGATCTTTACCGATCATAAAAATCTCGAGTATCTGAAGGCCGCCAAGAGATTGAAGCCACGCCAGGCCAGATGGGCACTATTCTTCACTAGATTCTCGTTCCATATCACGTACAGGCCAGGGTCGAAGAACACCAAGCCTGATGCCCTTTCACGCATGTACGGGGACTCGGAAACCCATGCCCCCCCGGATACCATTCTGTCATCAGGAAACTTTCTGTTACTGCAAGAAGATCTACTAGCCCAAATCAGACAAGCCTCGTCCGGAAACACCTCCCTACTCGGCTTGGACCTACAGCTCAAAGATGGCCTATTGTGGCACCAAGACAAAATCTTCGTGCCGGAAGATCTACGGGTCAAGGTCTTGAACTTGTGCCACGATCATGAGTTGGCAGGTCATTTTGGTGTGCATAAAACATCCGAACTCCTACAACGCACGTTCTGGTGGCCCCAACTTTCAAATGACTGCAGGAAATATGTGGAGTCCTGCATTACCTGTATTCGGAACAAAGGAGGCAATTCAAGAGCCTGGGGGTTACTTAAACCACTGCCAGTACCAGAGAAGCCATGGAGGATGATCTCCATGGACTTCATCGTGGAGCTTCCTCCTTCAGAGTGTTTTACTACCATCTTTGTGGTAGTGGACAGACTGACAAAGATGGCACACTTTCTGCCCATGAAAGGCACACCCTCGGCCCCGGAAACGGCCAAGGTGTTTATTAAAGGGATCGTAAGGCTCCACGGCATCCCGGCGAATATTGTGTCTGATCGTGGAGTACAGTTTACTTCCAGATTCTGGAGGGCTCTCTGTGGATCCCTCAAGATCGGTCTGTCCTTCTCGTCGGCCTATCACCCGCAGTCCAACGGCCAGACGGAGAGAACAAACCAGACTCTGGAGCAGTACCTGCGTTGTTTCTCCTCCTTCTCTCAAGAAGACTGGGTATCCCTGTTGCCGTTGGCTGAATTTGCTTACAATAACTCTGTTCATTCAGCCACCAAACAGTCTCCGTTCTACGCGAATTATGGCTTCCACCCGCTGTTCATGTCCAACTCCGTCCCAGAGTGTTCGGTACCTGCCGTCCAGGAAACACTGCATTTCTTCAACACAAACAATAAGATCTTACAGGAGACAATGACCAAGACTCAACAGTACAACAAAGAAGTATTTGACAAAAAGAGGAGAGGAGAACTTAATTTGGAACCTGGAGACCTAGTATGGCTGTCTACCACGAACCTGAAACTTGCCTGCCCGTCCAAGAAACTGGGTCCCAGATTTGTAGGCCCCTTCCCAGTTAAGAGAAAAATTAATAACGTGGCCTACGAACTGGAATTGCCCGAAACATTCCGCATCCACCCGGTCTTCCATGTTGCCCTCCTCAAGCCTGATGTCTCGGACCCTTTTCCTGGCCGGAACACTGGTCCCCCCGAACCAGTACTAATTGACGGAGAAGAGGAGTTCGAAGTCGAGTCCATCTTGGACTGCAGAAAGAGGCGCAACCAGGTTCAGTACTTGGTGAAATGGAGAGGCTATGGGCCTGAAGACAACTCGTGGGAGCCAGAGTGTAATATACACGCGGAGAAGCTGATCCAGTCCTTTAAAAATGCCCACCCACTCAAGTTGGCCCAGTTGGGCATCCGGAGGCTGCCCCTTGGGGGGGGGCAATGTCATGGACAGTCTGGCCCGCTGGCGGGCACATCGGCGCGCACGGGCGCGCGCATTCGCGGTAGCGGCGCGCGCAGTCGCGGCACCATAGCGCGCACGGGAGCGCGCACGGGAGCGCGCACTAGCGGCGGCGGCGCGCGTGCACGTGGGGACGCCGTTTTGGCGCCAAATCTGGCTTTAAAAGGATCCTGATCCCTGTGCTTCTTGCTGTCCTGTCTACAGCGTCTCTGTGAGCTACCCGCATCTGTGAACCTGATTGAACCTGATCCTGACCACCCGGCTTGTACCTGTTAACCTGTTTGCTGCCTGCCCTGACCTCGGCTTGTCTGACTACCCCTTTGGCTTAATCCTCTGTACTTCTGCTGCCCGCCTGCTGATCGACCCGGACTGGACCTGACCCCGCCTGTACCAACTCTACCTTCTACTGAACCCCTAGCCTGCCAGAGGGCTTACCTGCAGAGACTTGTTCCAGTCGGTACTACGGGACACCTCCCCCGCTTCTGCTGTACTCCTGCCTCCAGCTGCTCGACAGTGAGCTTGGATCTTCAGCCTGCACCAGTCTGTAACGTGACTCCGGGAACTACTGACTCAGCTCACGGGCCCAGCACTCGCCAGTACCAGGCGCTTGTGCGACTCTGTAGTCCCGATCCTCCTGTCTGCACTATCAGGGGTCCCGGGACCAGAGAAGCAAGGGCTGCCGCTCCCTGCACGCCGGGCTCGTACCACCAGGTACGTGACAGCTAGACTGAGAACACACTCTTTATATGCCAAACTTGAAAAGTGTGTTTTCAGTCAGCGCAGCATCTCTTTCCTCGGGTATCTCATTACTCCAAACGGAATACAGATGGAATCATCGAAAGTCGAGTGCATTTTATCCTGGCCCGTTCCCCATTCCAGGAAAGCACTACAACGTTTCCTCGGATTTTCAAATTACTACAGGAAGTTTATTAAGGACTTCTCTGCGATTGTGAAACCACTAAACAGTCTCACTAGTTCTAAGACGCCTTTCTCCTGGTCGGACGATGCACAGAAATCTTTTGATCTCTTGAAGCTCAGTTTCACTTCCGCTCCAATTTTACAACTTCCAAACCCACTTTGTCACTTCACATTGGAGGTAGATGCCTCACACTTTGCATTGGGTGCTGTGCTCTCCCAAAGATCTACTTTTTCGGAACCTCTGCATCCGGTGGCTTTCTATTCCAGGACTCTATTACCTGCCGAGATGAATTATCCCATTGGGGAGAAGGAACTCCTTGCCATCAAGGATGCTCTGAGTAACTGGAGACATCTTTTGGAGGGTTCTAAACACCCCATCACCATCCTTACGGATCATCGCAATTTGCAACATCTGAAGGCCTGCAAGACCCTATCCGCCCGCCAAGTTAGGTGGAGTTTATTCTTTGACTTCAACATTTCCTATCGTCCTGGTACAGAAAATGTCAAGGCTGACTCATTGTCACGAATGCATGACAGCCACACAATTGAGACTCCTCCCTCTTCGATAATTCCACCCAATCGCTTCATTGGAGCATCTGTTCCTTTCCTGCACTTACTTGTCCAATCTCTCCCTACTGAGGTTCCCCCAATGCCCCCGGGTCTCAAGAGACAACCTAACGGGCTATATACATTCAACAATAATGTTTACGTTCCTCCTGGTTTACAACCCACACTCCTTAAACAACTTCATGATGCTCCACTGGCAGGTCATCCAGGAATCAGTAAGACCATTCACTTAATCAAAAGAGATTACTGGTGGCCTAGGCTTTCACAGACAGTCAGTGATTATGTCAATTCCTGCGTGATATGTGCTACCAACAAACATTCCAGGAAGCCGCCCTATGGTCTTCTTACATCCATTCCAATTCCGGAAAGACCCTGGGATGTTGTCTCTATGGATTTTATAGTCGACCTCCCCAGGTCTCAAGGTGCCAACACGATCATGGTTACAGTCGACTTATTAACAAAGATGGCTCACTTCATCCCATTAAAAAAAATACCAACCTCTCTTGAGACTGCACAAGCCTTCCTACAGAATGTTCTTAAGTTACATGGCTTGCCCTCCCAGATTATCTCAGACCGGGCACCCAATTCATTTCCAGATTCTGGAGCCCTTTGTCAAGCCTTACAAATTGATCATCGTATGTCCACTGCCTATCATCCCCAGACTAACGGTCAGACGGAACGGGTTAACCAAACACTCGAACAGTACTTACGCTGTTATTGCACCCATCTACAGGACGACTGGCTTCAATTTCTTCCTCACGCTGAATTCGCGTACAATAACGCCTCCAGTTCTTCCTCCGGATTTTCTCCTTTCTACGCAAACTATGGGTTCCATCCCAAATCTGCACCAACCTCTGTTCTCCCTAACAGTGTTCCTGCTGTAGAGCATTACCTTTCAACCTTAAAGAGGACTTCAGAGATACTCCATTCTAATCTTCATGCTGCTCAACAAAGACAGAAGAGATACTACGATTCCCATAGAACTGCTCCTCCAAAATACAAAGTTGGTGATTTAGTTTGGCTCTCTACTCGAAACTTACGTCTTAATATCCCCTCAAGAAAACTAGGTCGCCAATTCACTGGTCCTTTCTCCATTTCACATCTCATCAACAACAACACCGTAAAACTACTTCTACCTTCAGATTGGAAGATACATCCTTCTTTCCATGTGTCACTTATTAAACCTTTCACACCTAATCCCTTCCCTAACAGAGTTCCTCAACCCCCTTCTCCTGTTGAGGTTCTCGGTGAGACTGAATACGAGATAGAAAAAATTCTAGATTCCAAGAGACAAGGTTCTTCCTTCCAATATTTAATTCGATGGAAAGGCTACAGCCATCTCGATGACTCTTGGGAAGATTCCTCTCACATTCATGCTCCTCGACTCATCAAGCATTTTCACCGCAGATACCCTGATCGGCCGTCACCTTCTGGTTGTATTTTTGGGACCCCCTTGAGGAGGGGAGTATGTAACGCCATCGGCGTTATATTTCATAGAACGAGCGCAGCTGTATCTTCTTCTAGACAGTTGCGCTCCATCCAGTACCTCGTCAGCGTCACTTCCGGTGCGCCCTGGGTCCCTGCGTTCCACGCTGGAACGCGGAAGCGCGCCCGGCACGTATCCCATGTTGGGCGGGCTATTTAAACCTTCTCTGATGGCGGCTGGGTGTTCGGTTATTGAAGTTGACACCCGCCGCCATCTGAGATCCGAGCACCTCCACCACAGACCCTCTCACCAGCTGCCTGCAAGGAGACACTGGGTTGCAACGCCAGGACTCTGTCTAGCCTGATCCCAACGCCTTGACCACAGAGCTGACACTCTACAGCTCCTTAGGATCATACTACTTCCCTGCTATCTCTCACCAGGAAGAAATATAAAGCTCACCGCTTCTAAAACCGCAAGTACCCATAGAGATCAGTCATTTCAAGCTTGAACACGGGTTAACTGTTTATGCTGTGTATGCTACTACTATAGGATCTTGTTCCCTGTATCTTATGATTATAGTGGCTGTACTGAGAATTTCCAGATATCACCTCTCACCTATAGTACATGCACCACACCACTGATGCGAGATAGTCTGCAGGAGAATGTGATGAATTAACCCCTACTCTTTGTACAAATATAGAGTCAATTGGTGGTTTGATACTGAGAATTCTCCATTGCAACTGACTAATTGTCAATTCCTGTCATAGTGACGGCGTAGGCGTCACAATTTGTGGGCCATACTGCACAAGTTTGGGTTTGGGCCAAATTTTATAGCATGGGTACAGTTATTATATAGCTCCCCAACAGCAGCTATTAGAGAGTCTGGGAGGGTATCTCAGTGCTTTCCACTTCATAGGGGTACCAGACAGGGCTGCCCCTTATCGCCCTTACTGTTCGCCCTAGCCATAGAACCGTTGGCAGCCTGTGTTCGTGCCAACGATATTATCAGGGGCTTTCAGTACGGAGGATTGCAAGAAAAGTGTATGCTGTACGCGGATGACACCATGCTCTTTTTGGGTGACACGAAAGCGTCCCTACGGGAGGCTATGGAGGTGATTCGGACGTTTGGTTACTACTCAGGCCTGGTAATCAATTGGTCCAAGTCCTCCCTTCTGCTTGTGGATGGCACGCCTGATCCTAAGGAAGCGACTTTATTGGACATTCCTGTGTCTGGGGAATTGAGGTATTTAGGAGTGCAGGTTACCCCCAACCCTTTAGACTATGTCAGACTAAATCTATCCCCTTTACTGAACCGTTGCAGAGACCGGGTGAAGGTGTGGTCAAAATTAAAAATGTCCCCTGTGGGTAGGATAAATTTGATCAAGATGATCTTGATGCCCCAACTTTTATATATACTTCACAACTCCCCCATGGTGGTTCCCCTAAAACAATTTAGGATCATTAATTCCATTTTTAGGTCCCTTATTTGGCTGAACTCCACTGCTCGGGTAAAACTTGAACAATTACATCGCCCAAAGGATGCGGGTGGGCTTGCTCTCCCTAATCCATGGCTGTATTATGTGGCCTCCCAATTGCAACACATAGCGAGAGTATTGAGGCCTCTAGACACCCAGGTACTTAAATTGCAAGACCCGGTAGCGCATCTTTTTAGGACGGTGACAGGGGGGGAGGCGGTGGAGGGCCTGGAGGCGTTGAGATTTGCTAAATCCAATAAGCGTTTTCCCACCTACAATCTGATGCAGAAGGTGTGGAATAAAGTCAGGGAACTGCAGCAGGTGGAGGGTTTCACTAGATTTAGTCCCATCTGGGGGAATGGACGATATGTAGAGCTGGAAAGCTTACAATATGGTCCAAAATGGCAGAAGTACGGCATTATACATATGAAACAAATATTTAGAGATGGAAAGTTGCGTACCTTTTCTGCTTTACAGGCGGAATTTAATCTACCTGTATCTATGCGATTTTACTATTTCCAGCTCCAACATGCAGTGAGGGCCCAGTCGAATGGGGATACCTGGAGTCTTGATCCTACACCCATCTTTAACTACATGGTAGAAGTGACCACATTTAAAGGGTTCATTTCAGGCTGCTATTCTATGCTCCTCACTAAATTCCTTCCCGATAGTACTGCAGGGATTATATCCAAGTGGGAAAGGGACATAGGGGCTTTTGAGGAAGACCAGTGGGAGGAGGCGCTTGCAGCAGTCCCCTTGGGTTCCTTGAACGTGGCTCAACGACTGTCCCAGCTCTACATTTTGTTACGTGTACACTACACACCAGTTAGGTTGGTGAGAATGGGAGTGCGGGAGGATCCTGCCTGTACCAGGTGCAAGAGGGACCACGGGGACCTGATCCACATGCTGTGGAGGTGTCCCAAGTTGCACCTTTATTGGAGGGAGGTGGTGGACACAATTAACCGGGTATTTATGGTTCAGCTGGAGGCGCACCCGAAATCGTGCTTACTGGGTATTTTGGGCACCACCCCCCGGGGGAGGAGCCTGCTAGGATAGGGATATCGAGGGCCCTCTTCCAGGCTCGGAAACTCATTCTGCGGCATTGGAAGTCAGAGGACCCCCCTACGGTGCGGGAATGGATTAACCAAATGGGTGATACTATTAGATTGGAGAAATACATTTTTCAGCACAGGGGGAGTGCGAGGAAATTTGAAAGTATCTGGGCATGCTGGTTGAATGTTCCTGGGTTAGCTCCGGTTGATTTAATCATGGACCGCTTGTTTCTATAAGAGGAGGGAAGAGGACATGGGGTTAAGGGGGGCAGTGGTGATGCCGGTCGCAGGTTAGTAACCGGTGGTGGGGTGGGCATTGTACTTCTTTGGGGTTGGCTAGTTGTAACCCAAAGATGTGGGGCATATCATCTGAAATGCTGCATGAGATGGCCTAGTGGTAAAGCGTCTCCTATGTATTTGGGATTTTGATGTTGAAAGATCGAATTGCACCTTGCTTGAATGTTCTGTACTGCATTTTTTCATGTTACTTGTGTGTTTTTTTTTTGCTTTTGCTGTTCTTTAATAAAACCCTATTTGATTTAAAAAAAAAAAAAGAATTCACAGGAGATATGTCTGGCTGATATTGGAATGGGGCATCCAACTACCCAAGGACATTTGTGAGTACATACCAGTGTGTGAGATTCCAGCGACTGTGAACTGCTGCTATTCCCTTTGCATTACAGTCAGTCTGTGCTTAAAAATTCAAGAATTGCATGTCAGAGGGCCCTGCCTGCTAAAGGAGGCTGAAGACCCTATACAGCAGGGGTCTCAAACTGGTGCCCCCCCAGCTACTACAAGTCCCATCATGTCTCTGCTTGTACTTGTACTTTCGCAACAGCTGGAGGCAGTTGCGTCACTAGGATTGGGGTCACCCGGTGCAAAAACATATGGTGTCTCCCCCCTGCCAACTATAGCCTCCCTTCAGGCTAGGTAAACTGTAGCGGCAGCTGGAGAGAAGAGAAAAGTTGGCACCTGGCACCTGTCACACCCATGGGTGCAGACCTTTGACACAAGGGATCAGTATAGCAGCTTTATCATGATGACAGTTGCACTTTAACCACTTAACGACCGTCGCATGTACATATATACGTCGGCAGAATGGCACGTACAGGCAGATGGACTTACCTGTACGTCCCTGCCTAGACATGGGTCAGGGGTCCGATCGGGACCCCCCCCCCCGGTACATGCGGCGGTCGGTAATTCCGTGGGAACGATCCGGGATGAGGGGGCGGCTGCCCGCCCTCTGCCTGTGTAATGTAAAAACAGGCAGAGAAAGTGATGTCACCTCTCCTCTTGGCGGTATTTTCAATCCGGCGAGAGGAGAGAAGACATCACAAGTAAGTCGCACCAACACTACACTGACACCACACACATAGGCACATTAACCCTTTCAGATCACCCCCCCCAACCCCCTGTCACAGTGTCACTAATAGCAGTGATCATATATTTACTGATCACTGCATTTAGTGTCAGTGTTACAATTAGTGTGACAGGCAGTTAGCGTTAGGTCCAGGGTAGCCCCTGTACCCCCCCTAATAAAGGTTTAACCCCTTGATCACCGCCCTAGTTAACCCTTTCACCCCCTATTGCCAGTGTCACTAAGCGATTGTTTTTCTGATCGCTGTATTAGTGTCACTGTTGCCGCTAGGTAGTTTTTTTTTTTTATTGTGATTTTTTTTACTAAAGACATGTGGCTGAATACATTTTGGCCTAAATGTTTGACTAAAATTTAGTTTATTCGATTTTTCTTATAACAAAAATTAGAAAATAGAATTTTTTTTCAAAAATTTCGGTCTTTTTCCGTTTATATCGCAAAAAATAAAAATTGCAGAGACAATCAAATACCATCAAAAGAAAGCTCTATTTGTGGGAAGAAAAGGACGCAAATTTTGTTTGGGAGCCACGTCGCACAATTGTCTGTAAAAGCGACGCAGTGCCGAATTGTAAAAACACCTTTGGGCATTTAGCAGCATATTGGTCCAGGGCTTAAGTGGTTAAATCTGTCTAACTGCCTAAAAGTTAATCCTCTCAATTTTTTTTTTTCGGTTTGCCCTGTGTTTTGGTGTCAAAAAGGTGGTATGTTTTGTTCTAGCAATCATATACATTCATATCTCAGTTATTATATAAAATGATTTTAATGATCTGTTCAGAAATAAGGAGGCAAATGAAAAGATGTAAAGATTGTTGCTGTGTACATTATTCATTCCTGCAACAGCGAGCTAAGGTCCAGTCTACTTCATAGCATTCACATTGGCAGGAATCAGGAGCTGGAAATATACTTGTACCACAGCCATTAGCGCATGAGCATGAAGTAGCCGTATAACCTGAAAAAAAAGGGAACAGCGTCATCTGCCTGGAGAAGCACTACGTCACTTTTAAGTTGAAAGATAATGGTCAGATGTACTAAATAGCAATTGTTTTTTTTATCTTTTTAAGCCAATATATAGTTAAATAACACTCTATTGGCCACATGATATGTGCTGCGGAACGGGCTCTTATCCTCTCCTTCAGCTGAGACTCTACTGTAGGACCAATGGCAACGCATTTGGATATTTACCCAGCTGACAAGGACTCCTGGCTGTTATGTCAAAGGTGTCAACAAAGGTGTGTAAACACACAGATCCATGCCCTGTCAGGGAGAGGAGACCGATGGTGTGTCCCTTGCACATAGGGACACCGATCGGTCACCTCCCCCAGGCATTCCCCTCCCCCTACAGTTAGAATCACTCACTAGGGTACACGTTTAACCCCTTGATCACCCCTAGTATTAACCCCTTCCCTGCCAGTCACATTTACACAGTAATCAGTGCATATTTATAGCACTGTTCGCTGTATAAATGTAAATGGTCCCAAAATATTATCAAAAGTCTCTGATGTGCTCGCCGAAATATCGCAGTCACAAGAAAAATCGCAGATCGTCGCCATAGTAAAAAAAAAAAAAAATCCTATAAATCTATCCCCTATTTTGTAGCCGCTGTAACTTTTGCGCAAACCAATCAATATACGCTTATTGCAATTTTTTTTTTACCAAAAATATGTAGAAGAATACATATCGGCCAAAACTGTGGAAAACATTTTTTTTTATATATATTTTTGGGGGATATTTATTATAGCAAAAAGTAACAAATATAGCTTTTTTTTCAAAATTGTCGCTCTTCTTTTCTTTATAGCGCAAAAAATAAAAACCGCAGAGGTGATCAAATACCACCAAAAGAAAGCCCTATTTGTGTGAAAAAAAAAATGATTAAAATTTAATTTGGGTACAGTGTTCCATGACTGCGCAATTGTCATTTAAAGTGTGACAGCGCTGAGGCCGCGTACACACGGCAGAGAACCTCGACGGGCAGAACACATCGTTCCGCCCGTCGAGGTTCCCTGCCGGCCGTCGAAATCGGCGACCCGCCCGTCGGGAATGGCAACCAGCCATTCATCCAGGCGGGCCGTCGAGCAAATAGAGAGCGTGCTCTCTATTTCTGCTCGACGGGCTTCCCGACGGGAAGCTCGCCGAGAGCGTACACACGGCCGAGGTCCTCGCTGGAATGCAGCTTCCAGCGAGGTTCTCGCTGGTTTCCAGCGAGAACCTCGGTCGTGTGTACGCCGCCTGAAAGCTGAAAAATGGCTTGGGCAGGAAGTGCCCAGTATTGAGGCGGTTAAAGTGTATGTATAGGTAAAACTTTTTTTTTTTTAGATTTGGATAGAGTAGTGAAGGGTTCTTTTTCTTTTTTTGCCATGTGTCACGTGGAAAAGATTTCTCTTTGGTTCCTGTTTTAGAGACGCGAAATAAGAGGAAAACTCTGCAAAGTAAGTAGAGTTTTCCTTTTAGACAGTTGTCACCAGAACACATGTAATGTGCCAATTGGAAGATTTATCCCCCACCTCTTGTTTTGGTGACAGTTCTAAAATTTTGGATTTCCCATCACTTTCTGTCTGTGACAATGGTCATCAAGACAAATAGAAAAAGAGAATATTGCTAGCCTGGGCACAGACAGAAATAAAAACCGACAATAGGTTTTACCCTCTCACCATTCTCCATGATAATGGCTAGGAACACACTTTAAAGTGGTTGTAAACCCTTTTTTACATTATGCTACAGGTAAGCACTGTTTGATTTTGACGCAACTTGAAACAATGCCTGTGCCGTCTCGAGGTCTAGAGACCCAAAGTAGCATCAAAGTGGGACCAAAGTAGTGCAGGGACTACTTTGAATTGCGACTTGAAGTCACACAGTGATGCGAAAAGATAGAAGCCCACAATCCCAATCGCGTTCTGCGATCCACCGACCAAAATCTGGTCAAGATACCCAAAGCCAGATACAAGTCCAAAGGAGAAAGAAGGTTTGCTTTCCAGGGTCCCAGACTATGGAACGCTTTACCAACCAGCATTTGGTTGGAGAAAAACCACCTGAGCTTCAGAAGACAGATAAAAACTCTGCTATTTTGATGACCAGAGAGACAGAAACAACGAGCGCTCAGAGGCGATTCAGTTCGCATGTGCAGCGCTATATACGTTTTTCATTCATTCATTCGTTCATATGAACTGTCCTCATTGGAAATCATGGGGTACGACTTATCATGCAATTTTGCAGTCCCACGTTGCATGACAAGTTGCACTAGTGGAAACCGAGCCTTACAGAAGAGAAAAAGTAGAGGGCTATGACAAGAAATGAGGTAGGGGCTCAGTCAGACGTCCTTATTTGCCTATTTGTTCCTGATTACACAGTGACTCAGAGTATAATGCAAGATCGCCAGGATACAGCCAGGCAACATGGTCAGAATGACGAGAATGACAGCCAGGGAACTTGATTTTTCAGGAGACTTCAACAAATTGCAGAATTCATGTTTCTCTTGGGATTAGGCTTAGGCCGCGTACACACGACTGAGAAACTCCACGGGCGAAACACAAAGTTTTCCCAGTCGAGTTCCTAGTTCGGCTGTCAAAAAACTCGTCAAGCCAAATTTTCCCATTACCCGTCGAGGAAATAGAAAACATGCTCTCTTTTTGGCTCGACGAGTTCCTCGACAGTTTTCTTGGCGAAAAGTGTACACACGACCGGTTTTCTCGGCAGAATACGTCTCCCATCGAGTTTCTTTCTGAATTCTGCCGAGAAAACCGGTCATGTGTACGCGGCCTCACTTTAAAACAGTAAAATCTACTATGAAAAAAGATCTTACCTGAAGGGCATTTTGCATTAGATCCATCTGTTTTTCTATCTATGCATTTGAGTTCTGGAATTTTACATTTACACTCAGATCCTCCTGTATTAGTAGATCCTCCGCCACTACCAGTATTGGGATGTCCTCCACCTCCTCCTGAGCTAGGATACCCGCCATTGTGCTCTCCACTTCCTCCATTGTTGGGACGTCCTCCAGGATATCCTCCACTTCCTCCATTGTTGGGACGTCCCCCAGGATATCCTCCATTTCCTCCAGTGTCGGGACGTCCTCCAGGGTATCCTCCATTTCCTACTGTTCCGGGACGTCCTCCACTGTTTCCACCTGTACCGGGACGTCCTCCAGGGACGGGATATCCTCCACCGTTTCCTCCATTTCCCCCTGGGACGGGATATCCTCCTCCAAAACCTGGTCCAAAAATGTTATTTGCTCCAAACCAACCCGGCTGAGAATCTGCAGAAATATGAACACAAGCCAAGATATTTTTGCATATGTTATATATAATTTAACATCCTTTCAATGGAAATTTTAAGGGCCGGTTCACACCACAAAAACACACTCTGGATGTGTTCCAAATGTGTTTTTGCTTACAGTTCAGACCACAAAAACTCAATCTGGATACATTTCTGCATGCATATTTTTGATGTGTTTTCAATGCAATGCAGTGCATTTCCCCCTCTTTTTTCCCCAGTTTTCCTGGGGGGGGGGGGGGTTCCGCTGCCTTTTTTTGTGTGCATTTAGATGTGTTCTGGTGCATTCTCTATACATTTTGCCACGTTCAGGACGGTTCAGTGCAGAAAAAATGCACAGGAATGCACTGCACTGGTGTGAACTATGCCATTGGAACCCATATAATCTACTGTCCATGCATCTGAAAATGCACTGGACTGCATCTGGTGTGAACCGGCCTTTACATAATAGTTCCCCAGCTCTGATATTACTTTTGTATGCCTATAGTTTAAAGAGCAATCCTGGACAAGTAGAACCAGTCAAAGAGCTACTCATGCTACTATGCAATCATTTCAAAGCCAGAAAGTCAACTCAGTTGTACTTTGGTCCTAGTTCTCTGTAATTCACTTCAGACAGAATACGGGTTGCCACTTTTTTTTCTTCAAGCCAAACCCTAACACTTTTGCAGCTCAGGCCTCGTACACATGACCGAGAAACTCATGGGAAAAGACACATCGTTTTCCTCGACGAGTTCCTTGTTAGGCTTGTCGAGAAACTTGACAAGCTGTCTTTGCATACACACTGTCAAGACAAAATCTCCTCCTTCTCAAACGCGGTGACGTACAACACATAGATGGCAGGGGAAGTTCGATTCCACTGGCACAACCCTTGGGGCTGCCTTTGCTAATCTCATGTTACTGCGTGTTAGGCAAAAGTTTGGTGAGAGACATTTTCACTTTTCAGTCTGTTACAGCGTGACAAATGTGCTTTTTTCATTACAAATACAACTTTTACCGAAGGTGAGCGGGTTTCTAAGCATACACACCAACGTGTTTCTCGTCGAAAACCAGCCCGACGAGGAACACGACGAGGAAATTGTGACTCCCGTCGAGGAAAAAG
This sequence comes from Rana kukunoris, assembly GCA_029574335.1. Taxonomy (NCBI): domain Eukaryota; kingdom Metazoa; phylum Chordata; class Amphibia; order Anura; family Ranidae; genus Rana; species Rana kukunoris. The sequence goes on from CM056051.1 coordinate 483,176,364, forward strand.
AGAACTTGCTCTCTTTTTTCCTCGTCGAGTTCCTTAACAGTTTTCTTGATGAAAAACATACACACGACCGGTTTCCTCTGCAAAAAAGCTCTGCCACCAAGTTTCTTGATGGATTCTGTAGAGGAAACCGGCCGTGTGTATGCGGCCTCACAGTAAAAAAAAATTGTTTTAGTATACACTATAGGATTATAACAGTCCTGGGACACCTTTGTGCGCTCCAAAGAGAATAGTAATCCGGCGCATAGTGCCCCCTCATCCTCCTGTCAGGCCCTGTTCTGAGCCACATTCCAGTCTGAATAATGTGTCCGGGTTTCAGGTAAACTGAAACCCGGACAAATGATTCAAAACCCGGACAGGTGGCAACCCTAGACAGAATTTAGAGAGCACCTCACAGGATCATTGGGAGTGTACTTGCTGATGCATTGCATTCCTCAGAACCCATCAGGTCCAATGTTTTAAAACATGTTACGCAGTTTTGATGAGGGGGGGGCTTTGGGCCACAGTGAAACATCAGTTCAGTTTTCATCAGTATACATAATGACCAACTAGTCCTAGATCCTTTGTCAGGTCTTTTATTACTGTCTGTGATCCCAGCATAGGTGTGCACAGCTTATTGCATTAGGGTGTGCACCCCAAAGTTCAAACACATATGCATGTGTGTGCATGTGTATATATACTGGCGGTGTCAGTAGAGCAGAGGATGGTGTCAGTAGAGCAGAGGATGGTATCAGTAGAGCAGTGGACGGTGTCAGTAGAGCAGAGGATGGTGTCAGTAGAGCAGAGGATGGTATCAGTAGAGCAGAGGATGGTATCAGTAGAGCAGAGGATGGTATCAGTAAAGCAGAGCATGGTGTCAGTAGAGCAGTGGACGGTGTCAGTAGGGCAGTGGACGGTGTCAGTAGGGCAGTGGATGGTGTCAGTAGGGCAGTGGATGGTGTCAGTAGGGCAGAGATTGGTGTCAGTAGGGCAGAGATTGGTAGCAGTGGTGTATTTAGGTTTTGTGCTGCCCTAGGCTCTTCTGGGATTGCTGCCGCTAAAGTGCCAATTTGGATCTCTTTTGGACTTATGAACTTTCTATATGTTTTGATGAATACTCAGTCACTCTATCCTGATATTTAGACTATTTGCCAAGGTTGTTCTGTTATCCACCTCCCCTTGCGCCATCTGACAATATTTTGTGCTGCCCTAGGCCTTACTAAACTCGTGCACGCCCTAATTTAAATATGACCCACCCCTTCCTGTCAAGGCCACACCTCTTTATGTTTAAGACCCACCCTGAAATTTTCGAGCGGGGACACCAGTTCTTAGGGCCTTGGGGGATAGATTCCCTTAATTTGAATAGATTTCCTCTCACTTCCTGTTAGGCTATGGGGCAGGAAGTGAAGGGAAATCTCTGCAACGGGACAGGGATGGCAAAAAATAAACCGACAGGGGCTATAACCCTCCCTTACTCTATCCAAAACGAAAAAAAAAAGTGTTGTCTATAGTTCTACTTTAAACACAAATTTCTGATAATTTTATGGAGAGGACTAAGAAGATATAACCATGCCAATGTTGCAGCAGAAAACATATAGCACAGTGAGGAAGGTTTGTGGTCGATGATGATAGGACAGTCAAAATTAGTAGCAGCACCCCCCTCCCCACAGTTGCGGAATGCCGGCCACCCACATACCGGAAGCTGTGTAGCTGCTTTATGGGGGCGCTAGACTAAGCCCGTCCCATAAGACTGGCGCCACACTAACAGTGTAGCGCAAGCCGGTGGGGACTTATTCCGTGCTGCCCCCCTGCAAAGTGCTGTCCTAGACCTGGGCCTTGTTTGCCTAGGCCAGGATACAGCATTGGTCAGTAGGGCAGATATTGGTGTCAGTAGGGCAGAGATTGGTGTCAGTAGGGCAGTGGATGGTGTCAGTATTTATTTTATTATATTTTACAATTTTATTTTCATATTTATTTATTTTTCTATAAAAAAAAAAAATGATTTTCTTTTAAATTTGGTTAGAAATGTAGGGCCAGATTCAGAGACCCGTAACTCCTGTCTAACTGGTGTTAGACTGGAGTACTTTCGAATTACGCACGTTTTTTAGCTAGTCTGAAATCTCAAACCATGAAAAGACGGCTGCGGGCTTCAATTCAAATGGATTACGTGTTCGTACGCCTTCGGATCTACGCTGCAATAAAATTGCGGCCACTGGGTGGACTTCCCGTCGTTTTCCGCGTCGGGGTATGCTAATGAGCTTTTGCCGGCAATCCCCGAAATTACGATCTTCAATCGCAATCTCTTACGGCATCTTTAGTCATCTTTTTTTTACGTAACACTATACCAGCTTTTTGCTGCTCTAATATTAGACAGCCCATGTTAAGTATGGCCGTCGTTCCCGCGTCGAATATCAACGTTTTCCGATGTCTATTTTTAACCAGCAAGTATATTAAAGCGGATCTCCACCCTAAAGTGAAGTTCCGCTGATCGGAACCCTCCCCCCCTCCGGTGTCATTTGACACCTTTCAGGGGGGAGGGGGGTGCAGATACCTGTCTAAAGACAGGTATTTGCACCCACTTCCGGCCCGCAGTCTCGGGCAAAAGACGGGTTTTTCCCGTTGTGTGCTGGGAACTCTCGGCTCCCAACACACAGTGGGAGCCAATCGGCGGGCACAGCGCGACTTGCGCATGCGCCGTAGGGAACCGGGCAGTGAAGCCGGAGCGCTTCACTTCCTGGTTCCCTCACCGTGGATGGAGGGGGGGAGCAGCAGAGAGACGAGCGAACACTCGTCCTCTGCTGCGGACGCCGCTGGACTCCAGGACAGGTAAGTGTCCTAATATTAAAAGTCAGCAGCTGCAGTATTTGTAGCTGCTGGCTTTTAATATTTTTTTTTTAGTGGGCCATCCGCTTTAACGGGTGATCAGCTTTGATTGGACACAGCTGATCACATGGTAAAGGGCCACTGGTGGGGCATACTTGGACACCCTTCCAGAACTAGACGACTGTGCTGTAGCTGTCTTTTGGCTATAGGGTGGTCGAGAAATGGCTAAAGTGACTCTGTCCATAGATATAAAAGAAGTTTAAAATAAGAACTCCCTGCAAAGAACAATTTTCAACTGCATATCCACAAGTGTTTCCCCCCACTATGCACAATGGTTTCTTGTGTTGGCCCCCTAAGTGACATGGGGCCAGCAGATGGAACCACAGCATGGGGGGGGGGGGGCAGGCATCTGATACTAATGTAGCGAAATGTAAGATGCAAAAGATTCCTCAGGAATTGTTTCTAGGTGAGGAGATCAGCTTCACAGGAAGTGGGATAGATAAGTATTTAAAGTATTTAAAGGCAATTTATAATCAAAACTATTATCTAGCATGCAGAGTATAAAAGTGGTATATGCTATGCAGGATCCCTGGTACTTACACGTGGATGCCACTAGCAGGCAACAAACCAACAATGTCAGCGACGCCATGTTTCTGCAAGAGGAGAAAAAAAAATCTAATTTATGCTATTTCATTTTAAAATATACATTTGTCTGCAGTAAATTATACAGAGCCCCGTGCGATAGTGACTCGGTATGCACTTTAGGGTATATGCTCATTCATTTCTTGGTTTTCAGGGGACAGCTGCAGTATCGGATAAATGCTGCAGGCATATAGTTGAGAATGCTAAAACAAAGTTTTACCATTAGACATAAAGAAAAAAATGTATGTCCATTGGTCACAACTACTCTTCACAAAGGCATCTTACTAATAGTCCTTTGCTAGACTAGAGTAGTAGCTCCGCAATCAATGTAACTCAGTTCAGCAGCAGACATTTCTATATGTTATTGAACAGAAAAATCAAGTGCAAGCAAAAATGGTGCACTTTTTTTTCCTTGAGCATGATTGGGTATTCTTTGCAAATTTAAAGGGTTACTAAAGGAATTTTTTTTTTCTTTAAAATAACAAACATCTTATACTTACCTCCACTGTGCAGTTCGTTTTGCACAGAGTGGCCCCAATCCATGTCTTCTGGGGTCCCTCGGCAGCTGTCTCAGTCCTCCCCGCAATTACTTACCACAGTCATGCGAGAGCTCTCATGGTAGTCAGTAATTGTGGGCGCGCTCCCGTGATACAGCGAGCGGCCATAGCCACTCACTGTTTCACTCGGCCCTGCCCCCTCGGCGTGCCGCGTCACTGGATGTGATTGACAGCAGCACCAGCCAATGGCTGCGCTGCTCTCAATCCATCCACTCTGGCCAATCAGCGGCCAGGCTGAGCGGCAAAGAGGATCTCGGGACCGTGCGGGACTTTTGAGGGATCAGGTAAGTATAACGGGGGCTCGGGGGGGTGGCAGCATCCGATGTTTTTTCACCTTAATGCATAGATTGCATTAAGGTGAAAAAAAAATTCTTTACAACTCCTTTAACCACTTGCCTACTGTGCACCTACACCCCCTTCCTGCCGAGACGAAATTTTGGCTTCCGGCACTGCGTCGCTTTGACTGACAATTGCGCGGTCATGCAACGTGGCTCCCAGACAAAATTGACGTCCTTTTTTCCCCACAAATGGAGCTTTCTTTTGGTGGTATTTGATCGCCTGTGCGGTTATGATTTTTTGGGCTATAAACAAAAAAAGAGCGACAATTTTGAAAGAAAAATGAATATTTTTTGCTTTTTGCTATAATAAATATCCCATTTAAAAAAATGTATCCCAGTTTAGGCCGATACATATTCTTCTACATATTTTTGGTAAAAAAAAAAATCACAATAACCGTATAGTGACTGGTTTGCGCAAAAGTTATATTGCCTACAAAATAGGGGACATAATTATGTTTTTCTTTTTTTTTTTTTACTAGGAATGGCGGCGATCTGCGTTTTTTTTCGGGACTGCGACATTATATCGGACGCTTTTAACACATTTTTGGGACCATTTACATTTATACAGTGAACAGTGCTATAAATATGCATTGATTACTGTATAAATGTCACTGGCAGGGAAGGGGTTAACCACTAGGGGGTGGGAAAGGGGTTAAATGTGTAGCCTAGTGAGTGTTCTAACTGTAGGGGGAGGGGGGTGACCGATCTGTGTCCCTATGTACAAGGGACACAGCATCGGTCTCCTCTCCCTGACAGGACGTGGAGCTCTGTGTTTACACACAGAGCTCCACGTCCCTGCTCAGTTACTGGGCAATCGCGGGTGCCCGGCGGCCATCGCACTTTGCACTTGTAGTTTGCACTTGTAGTGCAAAGTGGATTTGTCTTTCATAAATAACCCCCCATGTATTTATTACACCAGGTTAAGAAAAAAACAATAAAAATTTTGAACCAGAAGAAAAAAGACATACCGAGGGAATATAACATAACATTATCTAACATAAAACAAATATCAAAATTTTTCCTGAACATTTTTCTTACCTTCTTGCTTACCTCTCACAGCAGAGCGCAGTTCATACAACTATGGAGACAAGTCCCTTTTTATACTAACCACCACCATGAAATTAACACCCTGGAAACTGGCGAGGACTTTCTCTGGGATAACCTATAATTTATGCTATAGGTGTGCTATAGGTGTGTATAGCTTGTACAGCCTGTTTAGTGACAACACCCAATAAAAATGTATAGAGATAATTTGTATATTGGTTTTCCGTGTGCTACCATGGCATTCATACATATGCAATTATTTTGGGAGAGGAAAATTAAAGGAAAATTGCATCAGATATTTTAAAGAAGCACTCCAGATAGCAGTGTTTTTTATTTTAAAGCGGAGCTCCACCCTAAAGTGCAACTCATGCTGATCGGAACCCTCCCCCCCTCCGGTGTCACATTTGACACCTTTCAGGGGGGAGGGGGGTGCAGATACCTGTCTAAAGACAGGTATTTGCACCCACTTCCAGCCCAGCATTCTCGGGCAGAATGCGGGCATGTCGTCACCTCCCGTCGCCCCCCCCCCCCGTTGTGTGCTGGGAACACTCGGCTCCCAGCACATTGCGGAAGCCAATCGCACGACTCGCGCATGCGCCGTAGGGAACCATGCAGTGAAGCCAGAGCGCTTCACTTCCTGGTTCCCTCACCGTGGATGGCGGGGGGGAGCAGCGATCGCTCCTCCTCTGCTGCGGACGTCACTGGAATCCAGGACAGGTAAGTGTTCTTATATTAAAAGTCAGCAGTATTTGTAGCTGCTGGCTTTTAATATATTTTTTTGAGCGTATATCTGCTTTAAAGTGGCTGTAAAGCTACGTTTTTTTTTTTTTTTTAATAATAAACATGTCAAACTTACCTCCACTGTGCAGCTTGTTTTGCACAGAGTGTCCCTGATCCACCTGTTCTGGGGTCCCTCTGCGGCATTAAGGTGGAAAAACATGAGGGTTTACAACCCCTTTAAGCCTAGGCTCCAATTGGACGGGTTTGAAATTGTGCGAGTTCAGATGAACTCTCATGTTTTCAACCTGGCATTGCAGTCTGACTTCAGGGGCGATTTGACTGACTTCTGTGTGGGTTCCTATACAAATCGCCCACCGAAGTGGGCAAAAGTAGTACAGGAACTACTTTTGTGAATTGGGATTCGGACGGTGCCATTTCCGGCAATAGCAGCCGATTTGGCATGCGATTTGACATGTCTCAATGTGAATCTAGGCTTAGGCTTGGTTCACACTATTGGGATCTGGATGTGGGTTTCGCCGCATCCAATTCTCATAGCAGGAGATTGTGACCAGCTCTCTCTGGAGTTTGTTTACAAATCTCAGGAGTGGCTCCGTGTGATTTGCACAGGAGTCCTGTGCATCTTTTGGTCCATTTCAGGTCCGAATTCAGCCCAAATTCGTGCTGAAATCGGACCTGAAACAGTGAATGAAGACGCACCGGACTGTGAGCCACTGCGTTCTCCAGTGCGAACCCAGCCTTAAAAAAATATCACGGTCTGTGTGAATTTATCCCCTTCTCTGCATTTTACTGCAGGCAGCTCTGAATCATACAAAATAAAAAGAAATAAAGAAATATGGTGTCTCCTGTATCCCTAGAGATGTTTCTGCTTCAGCTGCAAAGTTTTTCCCCCAATAGTGCTTCACATCTTGGGCCAGATTCAGAAAGATCCATGGATCTTTCTGCTGGCGTAATGTATCCCCGATACGTTACGCCGCTGTAAATATTTGCGCAAGTTCTTTATTCAGAAAGAACTTGCGCTATTATTTACGGCGGCGTAACGTATGTGTTGTTGCTTAAGGCCGCGCAATTCAAATGAATGAAGTAGGGGCGTGATTCATTTAAATGAATCATGACCCCACGTAATTTACTTTTTTTTGGACAGCGCATGCGCTGTCCGTGGACATTCCCAGTGCGCATGCGCAAAATCACGTCGCTTTTTCTCAATGTAAACGACGTGAACTAACGCCGAGCCCCATTCCTGAACGATTTACGCAAACAACGTAACCAACGTACAATTCGACGCTGTCCTGACGTCCATACTTAACAATAGCTACGCCTCCTAAAGCAGGGGTAATCTTACGCCGCTCTAACACTTACGCAAACGACGTAAACTACGACGCGCCGCCGCAAGTACGTTCGGGAATCGACGTAAATCGCTAATTTGCATATATTACGCGAAAACCGCCGTAAGCGCCACCTAGCGGCCAGCATAATAATGCAACTAAGATACGACGGTGTAAGCAACTTACGCCGCTCGTATTTTAGAACAAAGCGGGCGTATCTTGTTTTCTGAATACAGAAAAAAGATACGCCGGCTATTCTTAGTATTTACGCAGCGCATCTCTTGATACGCTGACGTAAATACCTTTCTGAATCCGGCCCCTTATATCTAAAATGCAGAGATGCTGGAGCTTACAATTAATGACTTGTGGGCAAGTGGCCCTCTAGAGGCAATCCACTGCACTACAAGCCATGTAAAGATTTTTAAAAGTATAACTCCACAGCGATACAGGGCCGATAATAGGGGGGGACCACCAGTCCTGCTGTAGGGGGCCCTGGCACACAGAGGGCAGCAGGAGGAATGGGTGTGGTTGGGCGGAAAAATGCCTTGTGAGGCTCTCTGCAGCTGCTGAAACTCAGTTTCTCTCCCTCCCGCTGGCTTTCAGCTGCTACAGGGAGAGACACAGGGCATTGTTCCTTTAATCATTTCGCCTTACAACGATCCCCTCCTTGTTCTGCCTACTTCTGATCCCCCCCATGTGCACCCACCCTCTGTCACTGTGATGCACCCCCCTCCTGTGGCACTGTTGGCTTCTATGTCCTGTTAAAAAATGTATTATACATTTAAAAAAAAGGGTTAATTTCCACAGGTTATCTATTATGTTTGTGTCAGCTAATAATGATTTTTGTGTATTTTTAGTTACATAGTTACATAGTTAGTCAGGTTGAAAAAAAGACACAAGTCCATCCAGTTCATCTAGTGAAAATCTTGTTTTGATATATTGGTGGGGGCCCCGCCAGGTAGGCTGTATGGGGCCCTGTGATCTCTACCAGCAGCCCTGAGAGGCACTGGAATCTTTGCCTCTCATTCACAAAACTTCATAGCATAAATAGCATGACAGGAATGCTGAACATAGCCCACCCTTCACCAGCCTACCACATCTTGTACACATACACTACTGTGCAAAAAGCTTTAGGCAGGTGCAAAAAATATGCTGTAAATTAGGGATATTTTCAGAAATAAAACTGTTAATAAGTAATATTTATCAATTAACAAAATGGAAAGTAAACAAACAGAAGAAAAATCCAAATCAATATTTGGTGTGACCACCATTTGTCTTCAAACAGCATCAATTCTTCTAGGTATACTAGGCACACAGTTTTTGAAAAAAAACAACTGGTAGGTTGTTACAAACATCTTGGAGAACTAACCACAGATCTTCTATGGATGTCGGCTGCCACAAATCCTTCTGTCTCTTCATGTAATCCCAGACAGATTCAAAGAGATCTGGACTCTATGGGGGCCAAATCATCACTTCCAGGCCTCCTTGTTCTTATTTACACTGGCAATAAGTTCCTTATGCCATTGGCTGTATGTTTGGGGTCATTGGGGCCAGTCACACACCTCCCAGATGGTATGGCGTTCTGGTTAAATATCTACCTGTATTTCTCAGCATTGAGGACACCAAACTTGCAAGGAACCTCCACCATGCTTCACTGTTGGCTGCAGACACTCATTATTGTACCTATCTCTAGCCCTTGAGGAAATAAACTGCCTTCTGGTACAGCAAATTTTGGCTCATCAGTCCAGGACACCTGCTGTCTATTTTCTGCCCACCCTGTTCCTATGTTTTTGTGCATAATTTGTTCACTTAGCCTTGTTTCCACATCAGAGGTATGGCTTTTTGTCTGCAATTCCATGAAGACCACTTCTGGCCATACTTCCCTGGATAGTAGATGGGTATACCTGGGTCCCACAGGTTTCTGTCGGTTCTGTACTGATGGCACTGCTGGACATCTATCATTGTTGAAGGAAAGTTAGCATGATGTGTCTTTCATCTGTTGCATCAAGTTTCATTGGCCAACCACTGTGTCTATACCTGCTTGGTATATATAGTTAATTATACACTTGGCTCCAATTCCACAAACTCCCTGAATTTTTGCAAGTGTACAAAGCATGCAAGTGTAAGAATTGATGCTGGTTTGAAGCCAAAGGGTAGTCACACCAAATATCGATTTGGTTCCGTTCGCTCATTTTGCCTTGAAATGAACAATTTACTAAAACCTTTGTATGGTATTGTATGTCAGGCTTCACTCCTGTGACCCACCGATGCAGACTTAAGCCCCGTACACACGGTCGGACCTTTGTCCGACCAAAATCACATCGGAATTCCGCCGGAATTCCATTGGAGTAAAAGAGAACATGTTCTCTATCTAAACTCTGACGGAATTCCTCGGAATTTCTGATAGAAATAATCCGATGGGGTATACACACGGTCGGAATTTCTGATGGAAAAAGTCCATCTGACTCATACACACAATCCGATTGTTGGCAGGAGATTGTCTGTTGACAGACTGTTGTCCTAAAATCTGACCGTTAGTATGCTCCTTCAGACAATTGTTGTTCAACTTTCCGCCAACAAATGTTGGGTGGCAGGCTAGAAAAATTTTCGGTAAACAACGGTCTGCTGTCTGATTTTTGTATCGTCAGTACACAAGTCTGTCACACAAAAGTCAAAAGTACAAACACTCATGCTAGGAATCGATGCTCACCAAACATGAAAATTAGCAAAAGGAGCCTAAAGCATGGTGCTCAAGAGCTCAAATTCCTAGTTGTACATCACTACGTTAGTGTATGTTGGCCGACAATTGTGTACCGTTAGTATGCAAGACAAGTTCCTGGCACACACCCTTTGGACAAAAATCAGACGCCTGGTTGGTCAACAATTGGATTGTGTGTACAAGGCTGCAGCAGGCTCTAATATGGAGACCAAGCTACAAAATGAGGGACAAAAAGCACAAGTCTCCCACCACCACGATCAGGGTTGCCAACACCCGTTATAGTCACCACCTCCTATCCAATTGGCTGCTATACAGTCGCCACAAAAAGTATGTGAACCCTTTTGGAATGATATGGATTTCTGCACAAACTGGTCATAAAATGTGATCTGGTCTTCATCTAAGTCACAACAATAGACAATCACAGTCTGCTTAAACTAATAACACACAAATAATTAAATGTTACCATGTTCTTATTGAACACACCATGTAAACATTCACAGTGTAAGTGGAAAAAGTATGTGAACCCTTGGATTTAATAACTGGTTGAACCTCCTTTGGCAGCAATAACTTCAACCAAACTTTTCCTGTAGTTGCAGATCAGACGTGCACAACGGTCAGGAGTAATTCTTGACCATTCCTCTTTACAGAACTGTTTCAGTTCAGCAATATTCTTGGGATGTCTGGTGTGAATCTCTTTCTTGAAGTCATGCCACAGAATCTCAATCGGGTTGAGGTCAGGACTCTGACTGGGCCAAACTCTTTCCAGCTTTATGCAAGTCAACAATTCCTAATCGTAGGTCTTCTGAGAGCTCTTTTGTGTGAGGCATCATTCACATCAGGCAATGCTTCTTGTGAAAAGCAAACCCAGAACTGGTGTGTGTTTTTTTTATAGGGCAGGGCAGCTGTAACCAACACCTCCAATCTCATCTCATTGATTGGACTCCAGTTGGCTGACACCTCACTCCAATTAGCGCTTGGAGATCTCATTAGTCTAGGGATTCACATAATTTTTCCACCTGCACTGTGAATGTTTACATAGTGTGTTCAATAAAAACATGGTAACATTTAATTATTTGTGTGTTATTAGTTTAAGCAGACTGTGATTGTCTATTGTTGTGACTTAGATGAAGATCAGATTACATTTTATGACCAATTTGTGCAGAAATCCATATCATTCCAAAAGGATTCACATACTTTTGTGGCAACTGTATATTACCAGTGTCTCAACCCAGGAGGTTAAATGTAAATGGATTTAACTCCCAAGATATTGTCCATGTGATACATAATGGTTACAATTAATCTCTCACTTAAACAGTTCTGCCCAAAAAAGGACAAAGACAACTTTGTGGTGACTTAAAGCGGAGGTTCACCCAAAAATCAACTTTCTGCAATTAGATCCAGCATACTGCTGACATCTGTAGTATGCTGGTCTTTTTTTTTTGTTGCACTTATCGTTTTAGCCGGGTTTCTTATCTGGCTCCGAGCGGGGATTTCTGCGGGGAGTAGGCGTTGCCGAAGGCAAGCGTAGTTGATTGACGGGCTTGGGTATCGCGTCACGCCTTTCCGAAAATAGCCGAGGTGATATGGCGCCTGCGCCTGCCGTGTAGAGCTGACTGCGCAGGCACCGTAAATTGCAGAGCGTCACTTCGGCTATTTTCGGAAGCCATGATGCGCTATCCAAGCCCGTCAATCAACTACGCTTGCCTTCGGGAACGCCTATACCAGGAAGTAATCACTGCTCGGAGCCAGATAAGAAACCCGGCTAAAAAGATAAGTACAAAACAAACAAAAAAGACCAGTGAAGCAGCACCCCCCCCCTCTGGTTCTCTTCTCCAGGGGGCCCATGCCTAAAACTGTGTAAGGGGCCCCATAATTCCTGATGGCGGCCTTGGCCCTCACCTTTTCTTAGCAGTCGGGAGTAAAGGGGAGGACATTCATCTGCCAGATCCTGTGCTTCTCTGTGGAGCCACAGAGAGGATCGCGTCTCAGAAATTGGCAACAGAGAGGAGGACAAGTCTCCTCCTACGGATTCTGCGCCTCTCTCTGCATCTCGTTTTCTTTTTTTTCAAATAACAATTTTTATTAGACACGAGGTAACCCTCGTGCCATAAAAGGAACAGTACAGGGATGTCAGCAGAACATCAGCCGAAAAGAAACAGTGCATAGCATATAACAGTACAATACATGGTGGATATCAGGGGGATGCACCTCGTTTTCACCTCCCCGGGTTCAGCATTCAGCAGACACCTGCAGTGGACTCCTTCCCTCTTCTGATTCTCCTCCAGACCCTGCACTTTCTGCTTTCCCCCTCCACCCTCAGCTTTTTCCTGGCAGCAGCACATGGTAAGGGGGGGGGGGTGCACTGTGATGTAAGGGAGGGAGGGGGGTGCTTGATTTCTGATCATGGGGGGCTTTCTCTGGACATCTAGTCTTACAGATACAACTAGCCCTTTGAGGACACCCATAATGCTGGTGTGGTCCGCAATGAAATTGAGTTTTACACGAGAGAGGAATTGATAGCGCTGTAATTTTTTTATGTATATATATATATATAAGAAAATCTAAGATACCTTAGGCACTAATGTCTATGTGTTTTCTCCATTGCACAGACTTTTTGGTTATATCTTAGTGACAACCGTAACATCTATGGGTGTTTTATCATTTTACTCATTACTGCTCTAACAAAGACAAGGGGAAATCTTCCCAGTGGGGACACATAACAAGAAAAATAAGACAGGGGTTCTAACACTTAACCACTCTATGCAAAGCTAATATAATTTTAAGCTATAGATACACTTTACCTTTGAAAATGTAATTTGTCTCTGTCAAAAATATGAAACCTGGGAAAACAATAGTTTGTTAATTAGGTCAGGGTAAATATAGAAATATTATGAATGAAGGGTGTGTTGGAGAGGACAGTCTTCTATTGTGCTGAATGGATGTAAATGTCACGACTTGTCTGTGGGAGTCAATTGGGTGTGGGCATTGCTTTAGCACTGCTTCTACTGGTATTACGTAAGACAATAAATTGACTGGCATCGTTGACACCCATCAATGTGGTACAATGCAATTAATGGAATATTGCAGAACACCACTTAAAGAGGAGTTCCGCCAGAATTTTTTTTTTTTTTAAGTCAGCTGCTACAAAAACTGCAGCTGCTGACTTTAAAAATAAAGACACTTACCTGTCCAGGGTGCCCACAATGTCCACACACGAAGCTGACCTGTCCCTCGGCTCTGGGTCTAGGAGCTGCCATCTTAAAGCGGAAGTAAACCCATCAATTTGATAGTTTAAAAAAAGTTAACATTCCCGGCATGCTGGAAATGCTAGCTGTCACATTTGCTTGTGCTCTCAACCAAACTGTCAAACCATCCAATGGTTGGTTTCATAACTGATCACATGTGCATCATCATGGCTGTTGCAGATTAAACAGAGGCCAAGATGGCAGCTTCCTTGGCTAAAAACGATAGGAGGGTTTACTTCCACTTTAAAGCGGCGGTTCTGCGGGATAAACTTTTTTTTTTTTTCTAACATTCGGGCGCCGTTTGTACATCTAATGTTACACTCACCTATCCCGTTCTTGCAGCCACATTTGTCCCGACTTGAATCAAAATTATATTTTAGATAACCCAGCGATGGACGTTTGCATCTTTAGTGTGGGCACTCCTGAAGCCCACCTGTGTCTACATCCGGGAATGCGGTGAATGCTGTCCCAGCATTCACCGCTCTATCCCGCGCATGGCAGGTGTTGACGGCGAGCCGCGCCGTCAACACTTGAGTTGCCATCGCAACGGCCGGCGTCATAATGACCCGCGCTGTTGTGAAGCGATAGCTCCTAATCTCGCGGGATTTGAGCAGAGAGCGTCTCCTGGGGACTTCAGGACTGAGTCCCAGGAGACATAGCGCCATCGGGGGAAAAATTATAGGCACGCCCATTCCCCCGCGGTGGACTCTGATTGACAGGGCGGAATGCAAAGAAAAAAACAGGTAAGCCTTTAGCAAAAACAAAACAACGGATTTGTTATTGTGAATGCAATGCTGTTATATTAACAGTAAGTGATAAATTAGGGTGAACCTCCACTTTAAGTAAGAGAATCAGGAAGTAAAGCCTTGCGGCTTCACAGCCTGGTTCCCTGCTGAGCATGTGCAAGTCACACTGCGCATTCTGAGTGGTCCCTGCTGTCCTCTGGGACCAGTGTATCTCCCAGAAGACAGCGGGGAGGACAGAGGAGGACATGGCGTTTGACATTGACATTGACCCTTAGTCATGGACAACATATAACTTATATAAAGGACTACCATTTTTACCCACTGCAAATCTATCATTGTTATGCGCTGGTTTGTTTTTACTTATTAATATAACAAATCATAATGTGCTGTGGGATCAGGATATAAAGAACTAAAACAATCTGAGACTTTGGTTGGGCTTTACTGACTGTGCCACACGGAAAAGTCTTACAGACACAGGGCTTTTTTTCTGGGGGAACTTGGGGGAACTCAGTTCCACCACCTTTGGCTCAGACCCTTTGGTGCCTGCTCACCACAATCACTTGTAAACACAGAAGTCTGGTTTCTGTGTTTACAAGTGACAGCTTTGTAACCCCCTGAACTCTGCACTATGTATGTAATGCAATTCTGGTATTTAATGCCCCTGTAAGACCCTTCTACTGTTTGTAAAATCTGAACGGGTCGTGGTTGAGTTCCTGTACCTATTTTCTGAGAAAAAAAGCTCTGTACAGACACATACATAAACCTTAAGATAAAGACACACATAAACCTTATCACAAAGGATCATGTTTTAAGCTCATAATTGGGCTATTGGGTTTGTGTGTCTATGATTTTGGTCTGTGTCATTAACCACTTGCTTACTGGGCACATAAACCCCCTTCGTGCCCAGGCGAAATTCCAGCTTCCGTTACTGCGTCACTTTAACTGACATTTGTGCGGTCGTGCGACGTGGCTCCCAAACAAAATTGGCATCCTTTTTTCCCCACAAATAGAGCTTTATTTTGGTGGTATTTGATCGCCCGTGCAGTTTTTATTTTTTGCGTTATAAACAAAAAAAGAGCGACAATTTAAAAATATATATATATTTTTACTTGTTGCTATAATAAATATCCCAATTTTTTTTTTTTTTTAAACTATTTTTTTTCTCAGTTAAGACAGATACGTATTCTTCTACGTATTTTTGTAAAAAAAAAAAAAAAATCGCAATAAGCGACTGCTTTGCGCAAAAGTTATAGGGCCTACAAAATAGGGGACAGAATTATGATTTTTTTTTTCTATTTTTTTTTACTAGTAATGGCGGCGATCTGCGATTTTTATTGGGACTGTGACATTACGGCGGACACATCGAACACTTTTGACACATTTTTGGTGCCATTCACATTTATACAGCGACCAGTGCTATAAATATGCACTAATTACTGTATAAATGCGACTGGCATTGAAGGGGTTAACACTAGGGGTTAAGGAAGGGGTTAAATGTGTATCCTGGGTGTGTTCCAACTGTGTGGGGGGAGGGGGGTGACTGGGGGAGGTGACCGATGCTGTGTCCCTATGTACAAGGGACACAGATCGGTCTCCTCTCTCCCTGACAGGATGTGGAGCTCTGTGTTTACACACAGAGCTCCACGTCCCTGCTCTGTCACCGCCGATCGCATGTACCTGGCGGACACCGCGGCCGCCGGGTACACACATCGAATCCTCGGCGATGCGACGGCACTGTTTTTCCCCGCTGCGCGCCACCCAGTGGCGCGCGCGGGGAATACAACAACATTGATGTCCAAAGACGTGACCCTGGTGTATCGTCATACTCCGCTCCCCATTACAGACTGCTCCGGAGGTGCTGTGGTGGTCAACTGCGCATGTGCGATGCGTTCCAAACGCATCTGCGATACGTTCCAATGCATTTACGGCAGTGCACAACACTTTCTGCCCACTTTCCCCTAAGTCCACGTCGCTCTGAATGACGGCTTCGCTGGTGTGCAGTGTAAATGCATTGGAACGCATCGCAGATGCGTTTGGAACGCATCGCGCATGCGCAGTTGGCCACCACAGCACTTCCGGAGCAGTCTGTGATGGGGGAGCCGAATATGACGCGTCACCGGCAGCTCAGGTCCGCGCTGTTGGCGTCTTTTGTCAATAGCGCGGATCTGAACTGGTTAAAGGGTAAGTGCACTTTCATGTAACATGCAGTTATCAATTCTGCCTAGCCCCTCTGACCTAAAGAAACCCTTCCCAACCCATAATATATACATTTCTGCTTCTCATGGTCTACCACAATCTTCACATCTCGAGACCAATGTCTTCTTTCCCCCTGCTGACACTGCACAGTAAATAGAATAGAACTTTTGAAGACTGGATAAAAAGAAAAGAGCACAAAACTGGAGATATTTTCCATAGTAACCAATCAGAATTCTTGCTAAAATGGAAGGTGAAACATGACTGGCTGTTGCTGGTGATAACTCCAGTTTGTTTATTTGTATCCTTATAGTCCTAAAGCCCTGGATCAGCAACTGAAGTATATTTACGTGCTTGCAAAGCACCATGCCATTGTGACACCACATCACTAAATAGCCCATGTGCGCGTCCAACATGTAATTGATAACAATTCTATGGGCGTATTAGTTGTGTATCTCTTATACAATTATGTTAATCTCAGTTTGCATGTCATCTATTAATTGTGAGCTTAAAAAGTGACTGATCACTTAGGCTGATACTGTAGCTGAGTCCTCCTGTGACAACCTGTCCTACTATCCTAATTTCTACTAATTAAGATTTTCTTCTAAAGTTAATGAAACTTTAAATGAATAATTCACACCTGCAAAAGAGAAGATAACAAGATATTATGGTTATAAAAAAACAACTCATAACCGTGCTTGGTGATCAAAACTAAATTGATCTCATCTGTACTCAACAACACATCCAAATACCAAATACGAAAACAATATCCAACCAAATATTGGTACGCTGTGCCTTTAAGAACTCAATTCAACTGTGTAAATACCACTATAATAAAATTCATATAGAAAAAAATCATATTATGTATAAATATCATAAATAGTGCATAAATAATCAATAAAAAGTTAATAACGTGTCATAAAGTGAAGGTCATTTCATAATGTGCAAACATCGCAATAGAGCAAGCCCCTATATAAGAATGAGTTCCATTCCGAGAGCACGTTTCGTAAGTCCAACAACGTTAGCCTTGGAACCCAACTAACACAATCAGTCCAATAAATTACTGTAATAGGGTTATAACTAGGGTTGCCCCAATACCGATACCAGTATCGGTATCGGGACCGATACCGAGTATTTGCGGGAGTACTTGTACTCCCGCAAATACCCCCGATACCTAAATAGAATACTTGTCCCGCCGCACATGCCGCAATGAAAGCTGCCGCACACGCCGCGATGAAAGCCACCGCACACACCACATGGTTAAACGTGCGGGAACATCACAGCTTTCATTTGAATAGCTGTAGTGTTCCCGCGCGTATAGACACTCCCCCTTGCTCGGGATTGGATGGGTGATCGTGATCTGTCCAATCCCGAGCAAGGGGGAGTGTCTATACGCGCGGGAACACTACAGCTATTCAAATGAAAGCTGTGATGTTCCCCAGGCGGCTGCTAGGTATGGGGGAAATGGCTGCGGGGACATGGCTGGAGGGACATGGCTGCATATGTGGGGGGCATGGCTGGAGGGACATGGCTGCATATGTGGGGGACATGGCTGGGGGGACATGGCTCCATATGTGGGGGACATGGCTGGAGGGACATGGCTGCATATGTGGGGGACATGGCTGGAGGGACATGGCTGCATATGTGGGGGACATGGCTGGAGGGACATGGCTGCATATGTGGGGGACATGGCTGGAGGGACATGGCTACATATGTGGGGGACATGGCTGGATATGTGGGGGACATGGCTGGGGGGACATGGCTACATATGTGGGGGACATGGCTGGAGGGACATGGCTGCATATGTGGGGAACATGGCTGGAGGGACATGGCTGCATATGTGGGGGACATGGCTAGGGGGACATGGCTGCATATATGGGGGACATGGCTGCATATGTGGGGGACATGGCTGGAGGGACATGGCTGCATATGTGGGGGACATGGCTGCATTTGGGGACACATTAAAAAAAAGTATCGTATTCGGTATCGGCGACTACTTGAAAAAAAGAATCGGTACTTGTACTCGGTCCTAAAAAAGTGGTATCGGGACAACCCTAGTTATAACACATTTCACACAAATAATACATGGAAAAAAATGTTGGAATAAAAATACAGTACTGTGTATGGCAAAGTACACAGAAGCACAAGCACTTGTAGAGGATGCACGCACAAGAATGTACACCAGAACTGTGAACTAACTTACACAGTTGGACATGCAAGTTTCGTACAGAGTAAAGAGGGATTAGAATGCTTGTCTCTTGGGGGCGCGTGTGGAGCCGCATTGAAGGGGGGTAGGCAGGCGCTGTCAGCAGGCGGGTTGAACAGGAGCAGATTCTCCTTATCCTCCGCCCCCTCTCATTCTCTTAGGAGGGCGTAGCATACAGCGGGAGTCGGCAAAGAACTAGATATGACGGGGGTGGGGCATTGATTGCGGGAGCTGGCAAAGTTTACTTTTCCTATTAACAAACTGGTGATTGGTTCCTCGGACCTCTTGGCAATAAGTTCATTTTGGCAGCTCCCCTGTCCAGTGCTGGGCTCCGCTGTAAGTCTCTCTGCATCCCATTTTGGTCTGATCTATATAGATGTATATAAAATGCACCTTTTATCTATTAAAAAGTGTTTTCCAGCGCTAAACCTTTCATCTGATTTCTAAATGTCTGCATTTGTAAATTCCATAAGCCAATATAAAGGAATAGTAGTGGTAAAAAAGCACTTGTGGGTTTAACCAATCTTTTATTTTTTGTACAACTCTCCTTTAAGGGGGCGTGGCAAGGGGTGTGTCCTATGTCTGCATACTTTTGCTGATAGGTGTCCCTCATTCCCATCTGAAAAAGTTGGGAGGAGGTATGCAGTGGCGTATCTAGGGTATGGCAGCCATGGCAAGTGCCATGGGCGCCATATGAAGGGGGCGCTGTTGAGTGGCTGGGCAGCAAGGCACTTACCAGGGTCTGAGGGTCTTTTCTTCCGTCCTCCCGAGCATAGTCAGGATCTCATTTTCAGCACCTTTGCTAATGGACAATGGCAGAGCTATCCAAGCTCCCTACTGCATTCAGCCACAGCCCTCCCCTGTTCTCCCAGGCTCTCCGATTCCATCTGGTCAGATTGGCAGCGCACAAAGCAGGAGGAACATCAGTTTCTCCCTCTCCTCTGTGAAAACTGAGGCCTTAAGTGATGAAGATTTTATCACTTCCAGTATTGATTCTGCATTTACCTGGCCTTGGAGGGCAGAGGAGAGATCAGGGGTCTAATAAACCCCAGATTTCTCCATAAAGAGGATATGTCGCTACCCAAGGTATCACAGGGGATGATAAATATCACTAGGTTTGTTAGCTGTTTTTTTTGTTAAGGTTATCTGAAAGATGGGTTTCAAATGTTTCGACAGGGGCGCAGTTTCAGTACTTGCCATAGGCGCAATTTTCACTAGATATGCCTCTGGAGGTATGTAACTACCACCACATACACCAAAGCACTGCCTGAGGAGCGCAGCAAGGGGGGTAATTTCTTGTAAATCTCCATATGGCATATGGCTGCCTTTGCAGTTTAAGTGGGTGGTTTGGGGGGGGAGGGGTGGTTAAAACTGCAGCTTAATCCCATCCCCAAACCCCAAATGTAAACTAGGCCTTATAGGTCTTACAGGTCTACAGGAGAAGTCAATGATAAGCTTGTGTGTGTGTCTCTCTCTCTCTCTCTGTAACGTCTCTCCTCCTATCAGCATGCTCTTTGTTACCGCATGATAGCTAAAGCACATACTAATTGGCTTCTTCTGCTGCTTCTTCCTCCTCTCCTAGTGTGAGCTCTGCTGTTCAGGGAATTACAACAGAGTGATAGTGGGATACATTCAGAAACTTGCACTGTGTGAATTTAGAAAACATTGAATAATATATTAATAAATACAGAGCTGCATAATGTGTGTCTTTAACATCTGCCTTGATTTCAGCTTTAACACAATGATAAATGCAAATTATCACCTGAATGTCTTGAATTGCTCAACAAAGCTAGAAACCAGTATTCCCAGGATAGGCTGGTATTTGTTTAAATCTACATTTACTGTTTCCATGGACAGGCCCACACACACTAGGGTAATGTACAAACATGGCCTGATAGAAGGAGACACCGCTTAAGGTGGATCTTAGCATGCAATCAAGGAGCTTCTCAGGAAACCAAGGTGCAGGCAATGCACAAGGCAGACATGGTAGGTGGGAAAAATTATTGGATAGCCGCACTCAAAAAATCCAAATGAAGGACTGTCTTTTATTAGTAAAAAGCGAACATGCAACAGAGCATAGCCTCAAGAGAGGACAGCTGACGCGTTTCACACTTTTACAGTGCTTAATCATGATTAAGCACTGTTAAAGTGTGAAACACGTCGGCTGTCCTCTCTTGTGGCTGTGCTCTGTTGCATGTTTGCTTTTTACTAATAAAAGACAGTCCTTCATTTGGATTTTTTGAGTGCGGCTATGAGCTATCCAATAATTTTTCCCACCTACCATGGGCCAGATTCAGGTAGTCCAGAGCATCTTTGCTCTGGAGTAACGCTTCTCATTTGCGTTGCGCTGCAGAAATTTTAGGAGCAAGTGCTGTCATTCACGAAGCACTTGCTCCTAAAGTTGCGGCAGCGCATCGCAAATGAGCCGGCGGAATTCAAATTGGGCGGGTACGGGGCGTGTAGTATGCTAACTACGCGCGATCCCGCTGCCAACGTACTGCGCATGCGTCGAGTGTCAAAACATCCCCGTGCGCATGCTCCAAAATCTGTGAATGAACGTCAATGACGTCACATTCCCATTCATGACCGTTTTACGCAAGCGACGTTTTTTTTTTTTTCCCGACGCGATGACGACGCCTATACCTAACATAGGATACTCCAACCCCATGTAGGTATATCTATGCGCCGCGTATCCCGTCCGGAAACGTCGTATCGTCATTGCGTCGTGCCGGAATTCGATCGTGAATTGCCGATTTCCGCTCATTAACATATTTTTTGAGCGTAAATCGGCGGGAACGCCCCCGGCGCCATTTTTAAGTTGAAGTAACGATGCGATGGCGAAACTCAGTTACGCTGCTCGCATCGGAACTTCAACCCGGCGTTTCTTGTTTTCTGGTTACAGAAAACAGAAACGCCGGCTCAAAGTCACAGTTAGGCTGGCGGATCACTCGATCCGCCAGCCTAACTGTTCGTGAATCTGGCCCCATGTCTACAAACATGGCCTGTGCTTTCCTATTGCACTCCCAGAAACTCATCAAAAATGCAGCTTGTATTAAGTTTGTGATTTTGTTGGCTGAGTTGATGTGCTAGTGTGAAAAGTGTCATAGCTTAAGGGCAACATTACTGTGTGCTTGGCCATATGAGGATTGGAACATAACCAATACAAATTGCAATGTGATCAATCTAAAATCCATCTGTGTTCATTCCATCTTTAATCGATCAGATTCAATGGCGGCTGGTGCTCCATTGGTCGGGGGGGTCGGGGGGGGGGGAGCAGACGGACCTGACCTGGGGCTCTGTGCAGGCTCCGGTCTCTCAGGGTAATGAAGGTGAACAGGAGATTGCCAAGCAGGCTGACACAGGCGATCATTCTCAGGGATGCCAGCTTGATGAGGTCGGCGGGGAGAAGGAATGTGTTGCTTTTCTCCAACTCCTGGTTAGCCATGAAGACAACAGCTGCTGCTGAAGCAGGATTCCCCTCCAAGTCTCAGCTGACGGTTCGATCGGTCGGTCCTCTGCATCACGGCGGCCTCGTGTCTCCTCCCCCTCTTCCTCCTAGGTCAATAGGCTTGCTTATCTATTCGGCCAATCAGCAAATGGGTCTCAGGATTCGCTTCCTGATTGGCCGGGAGGAGAATCAGTCTGACAATAGCAAATATTTATTCACTATTTTTCACATAACTGGGTGGGCTTGGGGCGCAGTGCGAGTATTACCATAGATGCAGGTAACAAGCTTATAAAGGAGTGTTTCACATGTGCACCAGGTGGAATATTATTAACCACTTGCCATCCGGCTGTTGACTATTTACGGCCACAAGGTGGCTCTAAAATGCCAGGATCGCCGCCATTACTAGTAAAAAAAAAAAAAAATTCTATCCCCTATTTTGTAGGCGCTATAATGTTTGTGCAAACCAATCACTATACGCTTATTGCTTATTTATTTTCACCAAAAATATGTAGAAGAATACGTATCGGACTAAACTGAGAAAAATTATTATAATTTTTTTTTTAAATGGGATATTTATTATCAAAATTGTCGCTCTATTTTTGTTTATAGCTCAAAAAATTAAAACCGAAGAGATAATCAAATACCACATAAAAAAAAACGATATTTGTGGGAAAAAAAGGGACGTCAATTTTGTTTGGGAGCCACGTCGCACGACCGCGCAATTGTCATTCAAAGTGTGACAGTGCTGAAAACTGAAATTTCGCCTGGGCAGGAAGGGGGTATATGTGCCCAGTAAGCAAGTGGTTAAGAGAGAAGTTTTAAGCCGCGTACACACGATAGGTTAAACAGAGGACAACGGTCTGAAGGACCGTTTTCATCGGTCAAAACCGATTGTGTGTGGGGCCTATAAGTTATTTAAGCATCGGTTAATAAAAAAGGAAACTTGCTTTAAAATTTAACCGATGGATTGATAACCGATAGGTCAAAACCGATCGTTAGTATGCAAAACCATTGGTTAAAAACCCGCGCATGCTCAGAATCAAGTCGATGCATGCTTGGAAGGATTGAACTTAATTTTCTTCAGCACGTCGTTGTGTTTTACATCACTGCGTTCTGACACGATTGTTTTTTTAACCAATGGTGTGTAGGCAGGACTGACCATCAGTCAGCTTCATGGGTTAACCTAAGACAACTGTCCTTCAGACCGTTCTCATCGGTTTGACTGATCGTGTGTACGCGGCTTTAGTGTCCAAACGCAACGCACTTTTCTTCATATCTTATGATTTTTTTTGCCTGGATTATGCAGGAGTTGCACAGTTTTTTTGCACTAAGCACATCATTTAGTATAGAGATATATTTTTTTAGATATTGGCCCGGATTCACATACATTGGCGCATATTTATGCCGCTGTAGCGTATCTAATATACGCTACGCCGACGCAGTGCAGAGAGGCAAGCACAGTATTCACAAAGCACTTGCTCCCAAATCTACGCTGGGTTTTGAAAGCGTAAGTCGATGTAAGTTGAAGTGGGCGTGAGCAATGCAAATGAGGCGTGACCCCATGCAAATGATGGGCAGAGTGCCAGGCATGTAGTTAAAACGAACGGCGCATGCGCCATCCCGTGGCCGCATCCCAGTGCGCATGCTCACAATCACGTCGAAACAACTGGCTGAGATACGTCGAATCACTGCCTACGATGTGAACCTAACCTACGCCCAGCCCTATTCATGTACTACGTAAACGACGTAAAATACGAGGGCGTTCGTTCCCTGGTCCATATCTTTGCATGAGTTGCGCCTCATTTATGGGGAATAACTTTACACCGGACATGCGACTTACGCTAACCGCATATATTATTCGCCGGGTGCAAGTACGTTTGTGAATCGACATATCTCCCTCATTTCCATATTTAAATAGGAAATCAATGGGAGCACCAGATGTGTCCAGCGTAACTATGCGCCAACGATACGCCAGCGTAGGCAAGTTAAGTCGGTGGACTGAAGCCAGTTTTTAGGCCTATCTTAGTTCTGTGGGCACGGCACACAGATACGACGGCGCATATTTACACTTACGCGGCGTATCTCGAGATACGTCGGCGTAAGTGCTTTGTGAATCCGGGCCTTTGTGTTTATTATGAACTGTTTTGTTTGGATTACACAGGAGAGAATTGAACACATAAATTGTATTTTTTATATTGTTTGTATTAGCAAGCGCCAGGGCTTTTTTTCAGGGGGAACTTGGGGGAACTCAGTTCCACCACCTCTGGCTCAGACCCTTTGGTGCCTGCTCACCACAATCACTTGTAAACACAGAAGTCTGGTTTCGGTGTTTACAAGTGACAGCTTTGTGACCCCCTGAAATCTGCACTCTGTATTTAATGCAATTATGGTATTAAATGCCCCTTTAAGACCCTTCTACTGTTTGTGAGGTCGTGGTTTAGTTCCTGCACCTATTTTCTGAGAAAAAAAGCTCTGGCAAGCGCTGTCTAGTATTTAAATTGGTTGGCATTTAACCCAGAGGGTAAGAGATAGCAGCTGCATTGTCACAGTAATATTATCTGATTGTTTGGGTGTGGGTGCTTTTTTCGGCCATAAAATGTACAACAACCTCCTGTGCCTGTGCTGCTTGCTCAAAAAATAGATTAGTGGTTGTCACCGGAACACTTACCCACTTTCCTGCGGTATTAAACTCATTTCAGGAGCCTTTGCAATAAATTTGAATACCAGGTCTAGCAATTTTTACCCTGTTACATTGGTCCAGCTTGGCAGTATGCATGTGCCATACCTGTGCGCTCCCCCTGGAAGCTAGTAATTACTGTAGTAGTCACCACTATTACACTGACTGTCTTTTGGCTCCCGCCAGCATCTGACTGCCCTGCAGGTTACTAAACACAGGGGGCCAGATTCTCAAAAGAATTACACGGTGTATCTACAGATACACCGGCGTAATTCGAATATCCCGCCGGCGTATCATTGTTTTGTATTCACAAAACAAGATACGCCGGAATTATGCTCGGATCCGACTGGTGTAAGGCACTTACACCGTCGGATCCTAAATGCAATACTACGCCGGCCGCTAGGTGGCGTTCCCGTCGATTTCTGCGTTGAATATGCAAATGAGCGTGATACGCCGATTCCCGAACGAAGTTGCGCGCCGTCAACGTAATTTACGTAGTTTGCTTACGTGTAAGGTTACCCCTGCTATAAGGTGGTTTAACTTTACGCACGCCATGTTAAGTATGGTAGTCGGGACAGCGTCGGGTTTTTACGTAACTCGTCACGCATAGACCTTTACGTTAATTACGTTGCCGTCTTAATCGCTGTATTTGCGGCGTACGACGGAGCATGCGCAGTGGCCTACGTTTAAGGCCGACGCATGCGCAGTTCGTTCGGCACGGGGGCGCACTTAATTTAAATACAGCACGCCCCCCTCCTTCCCTATTTGAATTACGCGGCCTTATGCCGTCCCCTTTACGCTACGCCAACGCAAATTACAGAGCAAGTGCTTTGAGAATACAGCACTTGCCCGTAAAAACTGCGTAGGCGTAGCATAAACGGGATACGCTACGCGGGAAATACGCTTTTTTTAAAGAATCTGGCCCAGGAGGTCTCCTGCTTAGCATGGGTACCTATCAGAGAACATTTTCCATTTTCTCAAAGAATGCAAATTGTTCAGTGATTGGACTATGTGTAGATCGTGAAGTCACTGCCCACATCTTCACTGCATCCAATCAGAGATCACTTTGCAGTAATTGAGAAACTGCAAAGCGTTCCCTGAATGGTGCCAATACCCAGCAAGTGACCAACTTTGCTCACAATGCAGTAGGGCAGCTGCATGGCACAGGACCCTGAAGATAGTGGTGCCTACTACCTTGATTTCCAGCTTCCACCGGGATCCCACCAGTATAGCACATACATAATTGCATTGGTCCAAGCAGGATTAATGTACAGTAACTATGCATTAATTACCATACCTGGAATTCATCTTTTAGAGCATGAGGGAATTGTACTGAATTACATTTATCACTGGGAGAAACAAGGTGTAGTTAATAAAAAGGCATACATAATGTGACTTCACCTAAGGTGTTGTTTTTTTCACACCCACATGTATGCCCTAAGCTGGCCACATTCCAACATAAGGTTTACACAATTAAAAAAACATTCTTAAAGTGGGATTCCACCCGCAATTTTTTTTTTTTCAAAAGCCAGGAGCTACTAACACTGTAGCTGCTGACTTTTAATAAAGGACACTTACCTGTCCAAGCACCCGTGATGATGGGCCCCGACGGCGATTACTCGGTCCTGGCGCCTCCATCCTGACTAAGGGAAACAGGCAGTGAAGCCCTACGGCTTTACTGCCTGTTTCCTACTGCGCATGCGCAACTCGCACATCGCTTTGTGAATAGGCGGCTGCCTCCTGGGATACACATAGTTCCCAGAAGGCAGCGCGCCCCATTCACCAGAAGACACCCTGACAGAGGACGAGGAAGAAGGTGACCGCGTGGAGGAAGAGGCAGAAGAGCTGGTTCCGCATAGATTTTTGGTAAAAAAATAAAAATCTGGGTGGAACTCAAAAAGTATAGCTGCTGACATTTAATAAACAGAAAATAAAATAAGTAAATATATTGGGCTAAACTAGTGAAAAATCAATAAATAAATATTGCAAGGCCGCCAACACAACAGTGGATATGTATAAAGAATGTGAGTTAAAAGTGTAGCGCCAGTGAGACAGTCCCCTTAGGGAAAGGGACTGATACATTTTGATGTCAATTAGGCCGTGAATGACCCATATAAGACAAGGTGAAATAAAAACTATTCACCTTGGTGGGACAAAAATACCTAAATATATCAAAAAATTAGTACATGAAACAAAACAACTCAGTGTAAGGCCACGTACACACGATCAAATCTATCTTCTGGAAACGGTCGGCCCGACTGTCCCAGCAGACAGATTCAACCGTGTGTACGGGCGAGCCGACGGATTTGGCCACCCGACAGATTTCAAAGCATGCTTTGAAATCTGTCGGCTGGTAACCCGTCCGCCCGACATGTCTGCTGGTTAGTACGCTAACCAGCAGACATGTCTTCTCGCACACGCGCCGAATGGTTTTGACGCATGCGCGGAAGTGTTTTACTTCCTGGTGCGGTGACGTGGCGGCGTCAACGTCACCGCCACGTCAGCGCGCCGTCTGGCGGCGGGGATTTTGGTTTGATCGTGTGTACACGATCAAACCAATATGTCCCCAGCAGACAGATTTGTTCAAATCGGTCGGCCCGACCTATTTGAACAAATCGGTCTGCTCGTGTTTACGCGGCCTAACAGTGAACTATTATTCAAATATATCCCATAGGTGAGTCCATGTGTGATAAATATGAACTGTATGCTTCAGATAGGTGTATTCAAACAAATCTTGAAGAGGGAAAAATTGAGTTGGGTACTTCTTACCAGATGGAGTAGACCCACAGCTCACCATACGGTGGGGGGTCCAATGGGCTTTGATGGGCCAAGCGCCCTCCAGGAACACCGTGTCTCCTGATGGATGCCTGGATAGATATCTGGATTCAGCAGTCAGCAATCAGGTGAGAAGTATAAATTCAGCAATCCAACATTTGGCCAGGAAGCTCCAAAGGTAAGTATAGGGGTAAACTCCCAAGGTATCCAATCATAAAAAGTAATAAAAGAGAGAGGGAAACCTCCTCATAGTGTAAAAATGTTTTTAATGTTCCAAAAACACACTAAAAACAATAAGATAAAATCCAAATTGCACATGAAACCACAACTGGTTTGAAGGAGAAAGTCCAAAAAAACGTAAATTCAATCCCCATCACACACATGTGAGAGCAGAGAAAATAAAGACCATAATGACAAATGCGCATAGGGTGGTGAAGAGCAAAGAACAGACACTCACCTGTGTCACGGTCCAGCGATGCAGCCACACAGAGTATCGCTCCTCTCCCCCTCCTCCTTGTATCGCCTCCATTGAAAATATGGGCACCCAGCCATGACAGATTTTGGCTTCATGGCCAGGCACACACTGCGCATGCGCATGTCGCACTACATTCTCCCAGTGGACAGGAAGTCTTCTGGAACCTATGACGTGTCCCAGAAGATTACAGAGAGGAAGGAGCCGCCTAGGGCAAGAGGCGGCGTCGCCTAGGTGGCCCGTAGTCGGAAGTAGGAAGTGGGACAGGAAGTCCCACTCAAAACTAAGCACCCATTTCCCCCCCCCCACCCCAAAAATATCCAAATGCGGTATGTAAGACGGTGAGAAGTACTTAAAATGGAAGTTGCACTTTTGGTTGGTACTCCACCTTAAAACTAAAACTTTGGAACAAAATTTCATAAGTATATGGCCACTTTTATAATTCAGCCATATTACACCAATACCTTTTGGTAGAGATTTGTAGCAGTTTGTAGATTTAGAATGTTACATGGCTGCTGCTGTGGAAGGATACAATGTACACAAATTCTTTGTATTCACCAACTACTGTACAAACACAGACCCTTATGATGGCAATTCAATTTCTCCAACAACAGCCAGTCACCAACTCTCTGCTCTTCCCCTCCAGAGCTCACTGATGCGCTGGGCTGCA
The DNA here is from genome assembly GCA_029574335.1 of Rana kukunoris. Lineage (NCBI taxonomy): Eukaryota > Metazoa > Chordata > Amphibia > Anura > Ranidae > Rana > Rana kukunoris. The sequence goes on from CM056051.1 coordinate 483,204,958, forward strand.
GAGGGGGTGGGAACAGCTGGCTCAGGTTCTCAATGGGACACTGAGAGGCTGAACAAGCTGCCTGTCCAGGCATCTGGGTGGATCCCAACTAAACCCACAACAGTAAAATCTCTCTGTATATGCAGAATAGAATGCTTGTTATACTCACCGTCTCCGTCTCTAAAATTTAGTGGATACAACAGAAATGGGCTAGGAAACTCCCCTGGTTTGGGGATACAAAAGGAGATCCTGTGTGCTCTCTCTATTACAAATGTCGGGGATCTTTTTATCAGACCCAAAGTGTCCGTTAATAATTTTTCGGAAAAGTCTACTGAATTATCCCCTTCTGCTCGTTCCGGTAGTCCTAGACTCCGAACGTTATTCCTTCTAAATCGACTTTCTGTGTCAATTGCCCTTTCTTGGAGTGCCTTAATTAGTTTTTTTTTATCTTAAAGCAGAGCTTCACCCAAAAATGGAGTATCCACTTTTTGGAACCCTCCCCCCTCGGGTGTCACATTTGGCACCTTTCAGGGGGAGGGGGGTGCAGATACCTGTATAAGACAGGTATTTGCACCCACTTTCGGTCATACGGTACTGTGGCTGCCACGCCCCTACCCGCAGCCCCCGCCGTATTCTGGGAAACACACTGTTCCCAGGAGAGAGCGGGGAGCAGTGGCATGCGCAGTAGGGAATCGGGCAATAAAGCCAGTATTTGTAGCTGCTAGCTTTTAAAAAAATAAAAATTGCCGGAACCTCCACTTTAATGCATTCTATGCATTAAAGCGGGGGTTCATCCAAAAATAAACTTTCTGACATTAGCTACATCCCTCCAGCATACTGCTAACATCTGCGGTATGCTGTTTTTTGTTTTTTTTTGTACTTATCGTTATACGAGCCCTTGTTATCCGGCTCCGAGCGGGGGATTACTTCCGGGTATAGGCGTTCCTAAGCGAAGAGGAGTTGATTGACGCACTGCTAAAGCGCGTCACGCCTTCCGGAAATACCCGAAGTGACACTCGGGTGTTTACTGCGCCTGCACAGTCAGCTCTACACGGCAAGCGCAGGCGCCGTAAACGCCCGAGTGTCACTTTGGGTATTTTCGGAAGGCGTGACGCGCCTTAGCAGCTGTAAATAAACTCCTCTTCGCTTAGAAACGCCTACTCCCCGCAGGATTCCCCGCTCGGAGCCGGATAACAAGGGCTCGTATAACGAAAAAGTACAAAAAAAAAAAACAGCATACTGCAGATGTTAGCAGTATGCTGGAGCTAATGTCAGAAAGTGGATTTTTGGGTGAACCACTGCTTTAAGATACAAAACAGCACACATAGTACACAAAAACACTGGTTAGGCACACATTTAACCCTTTGATTGCACCAGATGTTAAATCCCTTCCCAGCCAGTGTCATTAGTACAGTGACCGCAGTTGTGAGAGGTGGGTTCTTCTTTGGGGGTGGCAAACCGATGTGTGTCTTCCGCCAAAGCGCTAGGTATCCAATAGATTCTGATGCTTTGGCCAATTGGGAAACAGGTCTCACAGACCTGCCTCTAGATTGGCAGGGAGGAACTTTAGTGTGCTAATAGTGAAAATTCATTCGCTATGGTCACACAACACAAACATAGGGAACACAGTTAACACCTTGATCGGACCCTAGTGTTTACCCCTTCCTTGCCAGTGACATTTACACAGTAATCAGTGCATTTTTATAGCACTGATCGCTGTATAAATGCTAATAATCCCAAAAATGTGTCAAAAGTGTCCGATATATCCGCCACAATGTCTCAGTCTCGATAAAAATCGCAGATCGCTGCCATTACTAGTAAAAATAATAATAATAATAAAAATCTATCGAATAGATTTATGGCATTTTTATTATTATACATTTTTTTTAATAGTAATGGCAGCGATCTGTGATTTTTTATCAGGACTGAGACATTATGGTGGACATATTGGACACTTTTGACACATTTTTGGGATCATTGATAGATTCTATCCCCTATTTTGAAGACGCTATAACTTTTGCGCAAACCAATCAATATATGCTTTTTGGCTATTTTTATTACCAAAAATATGTACAAGAATACATATCAGCCTAAACTGAGAAAAAAAAATACTTAAAAAATTGGGGCTATTTATTACAGCAACAAGTACAAAATATAGGGCCAGATTCAGATACAATTGCCCTGGCGCAGAGTATCAGAGATACACTACGCCGCCGTATTTTACCTGGCTCTAAGACAAATTCAGGTATATTTCGGCCCGTAAGGTACGGCGGCGTAGTGTATTTCTCGCGGCGGAATCGAAATACGCAATTAGGGGGCGTGAAGCATTTAAATTAGGCGCGATTGAACTGTGCATGCTCCGTTTAGAAATTTCCCGCCGTGCATTGCGCGAAATAACGTTGTTACGTCAGGTTTTTTTTTGAGTAGCGTCGTTTACGTACATTCCTATTCCCGGACGACTTACGCAAAAACAAAAAAAAAAATTGAAATTCGACGCGGGAACGACGGCCATACTTAACATGGGCTGTCTAACTATCGACCAGATTTTTGCTTCCCAAACTTTACGCAGCAAAAAGATGCCGTAAGAGAATGCGACGGACGATCGTAACTTCGTGGATCGCCGGAAAAAGCTAATTTGCATACCCCGACGCTGAAAACGACGCAAACTCCACCCAGCGGGCGGAAAAAGATTGCAGCGTAGATCCGACGGCGTACGAAGACGTACGCCTGTCGGATCGAAGCCCGAAGCCGTCGTATCATGGTTTGAGGATTCAAACTATTGATACGATGTGGGTAATTTGAAATGACTCCGGTCTAACAGGAGATACACCGGAGTAATGGCTCTGTGAATCTGGCCCATAGGTTTTTTTCAAAATTGTCTCTGTATTTGTTTATAGCACAAAAATAAAAACCACAGAGATGATCAAATGGCACCAAAAGACAGCTCTAATTGTGGAAAAAAAGGACGTCAATTTTGTTTGGGTACAGCGTCGCACGACCGCGCAATTGTCAGTTAAAGCAACGCAGTGCCCTAGCGCAAAAAATGGCCTGGTCATTGAGCAGCCAATTCTTCCGGGGGTGAAGTGGTTTAGCGCTCCATATGAAGTTTTATATAATCAGCCCATGGTGTCTAGCCACCTCCAAACACATGCAGCGGCTGGCAGGTCACGCTGTATAAACGCAAGGCTCTCAGTACCCATGTGGATAAGGCCTTTGGATATTTGGGTTGGGGCATTTCTATTGAGAAATGCCCCCACCCATCGAAAAATGCCTCCAATGGGTATGCGCATTAACCAACTTCACTCCAGCTCATAAGTTGATCAATTGTCAGATTCTTCCTCTCTATTGCGTTTTAACCCACTTTTAATCACACTGAACCCGCTGTTTGTCACACTGAACCCCACGCAACAGACAGAAAACACGGCGTTCAACACGGGCAAAACCTACCCTGCAACAGCAAGGCAGAATTTTACAAGTACGTTCTCCCTCCGCTGTTTGCATAGTGTCAGATAATGCCTCTGACGATGTGTGCATGCTCTGTGTTGAAGTCACATCAGCTGATCAACATATATGTTATTGCGCATGTGCAGACCCAACCGAGGCATTTTTCGACGGGGGGCATTTCTCGATAGAACACTGGCTGATTGAATACAATAGCCAAGAGCAGACTGTAAATGCATGGTCAGCATTAGTCAGCACTGTATTGGAGACTATACTACCATAATTACACATTGCCTCAGGCCTGTCACTATCATCATACATAGGTGTATATTTATATGTATTTGGCTGTGGTTAGTCATAAAGACGGCAGCACTGTCTGTGTATTCTCGTCACTACGCCTTTACTTTGTCATCTCCCTCCTGTGTCATTACACCACATTACAGTGTATATAGAACAGAGAAGAACACGAGACAATAGCTCGTCAAAAGTTCCCCAGAACTAGTTTATTCCGCGCATGCGCGTTACTATCATGCTGCGGGAGCCGTGACAAGCTGAAGGCGCGCGCACGTACAGCCAAGACGTAAGGAAGAGCCCGACACACGCTGTAGCCAATAACGAGTGAGGAGGCGTGGCCGGGCCTTGGAACGTAGTTGCAGAAATGGGGGTCAAGCTGGAGGTTTTTAGGGTAACTATCGGAAAGCACAGGGGGGAGGAGGCTGTGACGTCACTCCCGGTCATGGAGGGGTTCTATTTTCTGGGTTGTGACGATGACCTTGGGTAACCTTTCACCTGTCACACGTGTGTGTGCTGCGTATTGCTCAGTCCTGTATAATAACACTGTATAGCATGGTGTATGTATGTGCAGGTCCTTGTTATAATACACATTGACTGCTGCCTGTGCTAAAGGTATTGACATTGGTTTTGGGGGGGGGGGGGGCATTGTTGACCCATGTTTAACCACTTCAGCCCCCTTCCTGACCAGGCCAGGCCATTTTTTGCGATACGGCACTGCGTCGCTTTAACTGACAATTCTGCGGTCCGTCCAGCGCTGTACCCAAACAAAATGTATGTCCCCCCCCCCACAATTAGAGCTTTCTTCACCTCTGCGGTTTTTACTTTTTGCACTATAAACAAAAAAAAGAGTCAATTTTGGAAAAACTTTTTGCTATAATAAATATACAAAATAAATAAATAAAAGATGTCTTCATCTGTTTAGGCCAATACGTATTCTTCTACATCTTTTTGGTAAAAAATAAATCACAATAAGCTTATAGTGATTGGTTTACGCAAAAGTTATAGCATCTACAAAATTGGGGATATATTTATGGCATTTTTATTATTATTTTTAACTGGCAATGGCGGTGATCTGCGATTTTTAGTGGGACTGCGACATTGCGGCACTTTTGACACTTTTTTTTTTTTGAGACCAGTGACATTATTACAGTGATCAGAGCTAATAATAGCCACTGATTACTGTATAAATGGCACTGGCAGGAAAGGGGTTAAAGCGGAGTTCCACCCAAAAGTGGAACTTCTGCTTTAACCACTTCCCATCCGGGCCAATTCTGGCACTTTGCTCTTACATGTAAATAGATACCTTATGTGTCGCGCTTCAAAATTGCACACGCTCGTGCGCTAAACTTAAAAATCTCTATAGGCGACGCTTTAAAATGTTTTACTGCTTACATGTTTTGAGTTACAGAGGAGGGCTAGGGCTAGAATTATTGCTCTCGCTCTAACGTTTGTGGCAATACCTCACATGTGTAGTTTGAACACCGTTTTCATATGTGGGTGGGACTTGCGTATACGATCACTTCTGCGTGCAAGCACATGGGGATAGGTACCCTTTTAAAAAATATATATTGTTAATTTTAATTTTTCTTTTTTTAGTTTGACACTTTTTTTTAATTTTTTATCAATTTTATTCCTATTATAAGGAATGTAAACATCCATTGTAATAGGAATATGGCATGACAGGTCCTCTTTACAGTGAGATATGGAGTCAATAAGACCCCACATCTCACCTCTAGGCTGGGAAGCCTAAAATAAAAAAACGATCCCGGCTTCTTAGCTGAGGTGGCGCTGTCTGTTTGAATGCAGAGGCCGGGCGTGACGTCATAACATCGCACCCAGTTCACATTAAATTTCACAGTTCACAGTTTACATTACACAGGCAGAGAGCGGGCAGAGGGGAGGAAGTGGATTCGCAGAGAGCGATCGCGAGGGGGCTGACAAAAACGAACAGCCGCCCCCTCGTCCCGGATCGCTCCCAGACACTTACCGACCGCCGCATGTAGCAGAGGGGGTGCCGATCGGACCTCCGACCCGCGGGAAGGCAGGGACGTACTAGTACGCCCATCTGCCTGTACGTGCCATTCTGTGGACGTACATATACATGCGGCGGGCGTTAAGTGGTTAAGCACTCCTCGCCCCTTACATGCCACATTTGACATGTACAGTAATTTTTTTTTGGGGGGGGGGGGGTGGGTCCTTAGTTTTGAGTGAGACTTCCTGTCCCACGTCCTACTTCCGACTACGGGCCGCCTAGGTGACTCCTCCTCTCTCCCTAGGCGGCCACTCCCTCTGGGAAATCTTCTGGAACACGTCGCAGGTCCCAGAAGATTGTCTGTCCACTCAGAGAGTGCAGCGCAAGCCACAAGCTGTCACGGCCGGGTGCCCACAGTTTCAATGGAGGTGCCTTGGAGAGGAGTGGCTCTCTGTGCGCCTGTATCGCTGGACTGTGGGACAGGTAAGTGTCTGTTTAATAAAAGTCAGCAGCTACACTTTTTAGCTGCTGACTTTTAATAAACAAAAAAAAAAAAAAGCCTGGAACTCCGCTTTAGGTGTTTCCTGGGAGGTGTTTCTAACTGTGTGGGGAGAGGACTGACTGTGAGTACAGAGAGATCGCTGTTCCTAATCACTTCGAACAGACGATCTCTCTCTACTCACCTGTCAGAATGGGGATCTGTTTGTTCCCTGTTCTTGCTCTCTGTGAAACAATCGTGGGTGGCCAGCGGAGATCGCGGCCGCTGGCTACGCACGTCGGCTTTGGCGACATGCTGCGGGCACGCATGCCTGCTATAGCTGTTAAAGGGGCCAACGTACAGCTACGGGAATTTGTGCAGGTGAGCCAACATGCTGCAGTATAACTGTGACAGCTGGTCGGTAAGCTGTTAAAGCGGAGCTCCACCCACTTTTTTAAGTCCTCTTCATGTCCTTCTCCTCTGACCCCTTAACCACATTTGGCATATTATTATTTTTTTCTTTTAAAACTTATTTAGTTATATGTATCTCCTCCATGGGATGATAATATGGATTATGAACTAGTAATGGTGGCAATCAACGAGTTATATCGGGATTGCGGCAGACAAATCGGACACAAATATACACTGACACTGGCTGGGAAGGGGTTACTATCGGGGGATTTAAGGGTTGAATGTGTGTTTAAAATGTGCTGGGCTACTGTATGGGATGTGCTTGTACTATGGGAAGGCAGAGATCTGTGCTCCTGCTTTGCAGAAACACAGGATCACTACCTTCCTTACTGACAGAACGGCAGTCTGCTTTGTTTACAAAGCCAGACCGCTGTTCTGCTCTTGTTCCAAACGATCGGCGGGTCTCGATGGACATCAAGTCTGCCAGACCTGCTGATTGGCTCTTGCTGTGTACAATTATAGTGGGAGCAGTCGCCGTCGGTGCCCCAGACCTAGAAAGTGCCAAATCACGTACCAGTACATCCTGAGCAGGAGATCCGCCATATGCACAGTATACGGTTAAACATTTGGTTTTATCACTTTGAAAATCAGTCCATGAGCTCCTTAAATGGATTTGCTCAAAGGTGGTGATGTCAGTCTGCTGCAGGCAGGAGGAAGCATTTCCCCAGTCTTCTCTCTCCCAGTAATCGGAGGGTAACGTTGTCGCTTTGTAGTAAGTCACAGGATGAGATGCTGCCGCAGGGGCTGTTCTGTGTAAGACATTCATGAACTGAATACAGAGTGGTGTCATCTCTAAGCCAGCATCTCACTTCAGGAAGTAGATGGTGACCCTGGATGATGAGACGTCCTTCTGGAGAGAAAAGCAGATTATGTCATTATCTAGAGCAGCGGTGCATGGTAACCAATCAGCTTCTACCTTTTGCTTGTTCGGTTAAATTTGAAAGCTAGATGCTGATTGGTTGCCATGCACAGCTGCTCTAGTTTTGGTACATTTCCCTCTTTGATTGCCTCTTTTAACCACTTGACCCCTGTAAGATTTACCCCCTTTGTAAACAGGCCATTTTTTTGCGATACGGCACTGCAATACTTTGACAGTTGTGCAGTAGAGCGACGCTGTACCCAAATAAAATGTATGTAATATTTTTCCCACAAATAGAGCTTTCTTTTTTTTGGTATTTGATCACCTCTTTATTTTATTTTTTGCGCTATAAACAAAAAAAAGAAAGACCGTTAAAATATATATATTTTACTTTCTGCTGTAAAACATATCCATTTAAAAAATCGAATCTCTTCATCAATTTAGGCCAATATGTATTCTGCTGCATTTTTTTGGTTGGGAAAAAAAAATACCAATAAGCAAACGTTATAGCGCCTACAAACTATTCGATATATTTGTGGATTTTTTTTATATACTGGTAATGGTGGTGATCAATGACTTATAGCGGGACTGCGATGTTGCCGCGGACAATCGGACTTTTAGGGCCATTTCACACTGGTGCGTTTTTGCCGCGTTTTCGCGCTAAAAATAGCGCTATTAAAACGCCCCCCGTGCCCCCCTCCATTGAAATGAATTAAAAACGCGGTAAAACCGCGATTTTACAGCGTTTTTACCGTGTTTTTAATTCATTTCAATGGAGGGGTGCATGGGGGGCGTTTTAATAGCGCTATTTTTAGCGCGAAAACGCGGCAAAAACGCACCAGTGTGAAATGGCCCTAACTGACACTTTGCGGGAACCAATGACGCTTATACAATGATCAGTGGTAAAAATATACGCTGTCACTGTACTAAGGAAACAGGCTGGGAAGGGGTTAAACATCAGGGGCGAGTAAAGAGTTAACTAGTTTTTACTAAGGGAAGAGATGGCTTTTATTCCCACAAAATCCATCCCTTCCCTCCTCTCAGAACCGAACTGTGCCTTGTTTAGAATAAAATGGTGGTTGTTGCACTTGCAATATTTTATGTTGCATCGTATTTGCACAGCAGGTTTTCAAACGCAAAAAAAAAAAACGGCAAAGTTAGCCCATATTTTTTATTTTTTTTGTATAATTTGAAAGAGGATGTTACACCGTGAGAATCGTGATCTTTAGTCAATTTTTTTTGTGTGTGTGTGTGTATATATATATATATATATATATATATATATATATATATATATATATATATATATTATATTGTGAGGGATTAGCTCGGTAGCAGGTGTGTGTGACCCCCTGGATGGGTTCACTACACGCTGAACTGTACAAAAAGGCAGTAGAGGATGGTTGAAAACAAATGATATGGTTTATTTTTCCATATTGCTGGATACATGTGCAAGCATCAAAACAGCATAAACAAAACATAAAATAAACCCTTGCCACTTGGGGCGTCTACCATCCCAACACAGGAACCTACCTATGGAGTCTGGCACAGCCTACTGCTGGGCAGACACTGCTGGTCCTACAGCAGAAAACAAAAAAAAAGTCTCTTTGATATTTCTCACACAGAAATATCCATCAGCACCTCACCTCTTTAGTACTGCTTGTGACTGCTCCTTCATTCACACAGCCTCAGGATGTAGCAATCAGTCGTCATCCTAATGGCCCGTACACAGGTTCCGAATATCGTACGACGGATCGTACGACTTTTTTCGCTTAATAGTCGCAAGTAAAATGAAATAGGACGACAACTGTACTGACTAAGCGAAAATCGTACGATCTGACATCGTACAAGGAAAATTTTCGCGCTTGTCCAATCGAATAATATCGGATAAACGGTCGTGATCGGCACTCGAAAGTAGTGTACACACGATACGAAAATCGTACGATCCATCATCGTACGATGGTTTTCGTCCGATATTCGGATTGTGTGTACGGGCCATTAGGTTATCTTTATAGGGGCTTTAATTGCTTCATTTTGAACAGCTGAAGGCTTCTAACGCCCCAAACCTCTCTGGCCATCTCTGCAGCCGACGCCTAATAGTAATTGGTGTATTGTCTAAACAAGGCAGAAATATATCTCCCGTCTGTGACAACGCACACAGATTTACCTGACTTCCTGTCACAAAAAAATATATATATATATATATATATATATATATATATATATATATATATATATATATATATATATATATATATATATATATATATATATATATATATATATATATATATATATATATTTATTATTATTCTAATTTAGATCGTGGGTTGACAGGATAGATCCTTGTTTTGGGCTATATCATATCAATAGTGTTTTTTTTTGCTAATGTGAAAGGAAGAGGCCTAGGGATAATCTAATTTAGGATGGGGTTTCTTTTTTTGTTCTGTTCTGTTTTGTTATTATATATTAGAAAATTACTCGGTGTTTATGGATATAAAAATTTGTACTATCTGTATGCTAATACTGTTTATATGTTATTGTATTTAAACCTTCCCCTTGTTTGGGGATAATTATTATTGCACCTCAATTTAATAAAGATATTTAAGAAGAAAAAAATATTTAAATAACCATCCAAATTTTAAACATTTCTCTAGTCATCGAATGTACTGAGAATTTTCGATATTATACACTAAACATTCTTCCTTTTGTAGTCTTGACTTTCTCATATCTTACCTCCTAGATGATGCTCTATCTCTCATTCCCAGTGACAATGTTTTGGATCTCAAATCAACCGGAATATTTTGAAGAATACATTGTGAAGCGGAAGGTATGCATTATACAGTCTGTTTTCTCTACATTTTGAGGTCGAGATAAAAAAAAGAGCCTGTATAACTAGGAAACTATGATATAAAAAAAGGGGGGTGGCCTGTATAACTAGGAAACTATGCGATTAAAAAAGGGGGGGGTGGCCTGTATAACTACGAAACTATGATATAAAAAAAGGGGGGTGGCCTGTATAACTAGGAAACTATGCGATTAAAAAAAGGGAGGGTGGCCTGTATAACTAGGAGACTATGATATAAAAAAGGGGGAGTGGCCTGTATAACTAGGAAACTATGATATAAAAAAGGGGCGTGGCCTGTATAACTAGGAAACTGAGTGTTGAGGGGATTTCCCTCGCTTTGAGGAGATTCCCTCTTAGTTCCTGTAGTATCTACTCAAAGGGAACTGAATAGGACACAGGCTGCTAAGAAAGACCTGTCAAGAATTTTAACCATACTCCCACCAATGGAAAACGAAAGGTTTTGGCATTGGATATATTTAAATTAATACCTTTTACATACATCATTCTAGTTATCAGTACTGGAAATTACTAGAAAAGTTGACTATTCTAGAGTCTATTCCCTAGCGCAGCCCTCTCCCTCCTTGCATGTCATAGCCCTCTCCTCTTCTGGAAGTGTCTCTATACTCTGGGCAGGCCCAGCTCCTCTATTCCTCACCTCCATACATAACATTTTATGTAGCTGGCAGAAGAGGCAGGAAGAGTAATACTATAGAGCAGGGATCTCCAAACTACGGCCCTTCAGCTGTTGCAGAACTACACGTCCCATGAGGCATTGTAAAACTTTGGCATTTACAGACATGACTAGGCATGATGGGAATTGTAGTTCCTGAACAACTGGAGGGCCAAAGTTTAGCGATCCCTGGCAAAGCATGGGTGCTCAACCTGTGGCCCCCAGCTGTTCCGGAACTACATGTCCCATGATCCCTCTGCTTTAGGGAGTCATGCTTGTAACTGTCAGCATTGCAACTGGCTGAGCACCCATGCTACAGAAAGTCAACTGATTGACAGCACCGAGTCTGCGTGGGACTGCTGACATCACATCAAACATGGTGGCACCATGTAGTAGTCTTGGGGCTTTTGGATGTCTACACAAGGGAGGCTTGTACAGGTAAATGACATGAATAAAATATGTTAAGAATTCCATGTATGGATATTATACATAGTTATATTAGTCCAGCTTGGACCGGTGTAACTATGTATATACCTGGCCAATGACCCGGAAAGCTGGAAATCACTGAAGTAAACACAGCTACCCTGGTGATCTCTGCTTGCTTCCAGGTCCTTTGGTGAGTGGCTGGTGTGATGCATTCCTAACACAAGAGGTTGACCCCTTGGCACGGGCACTATTCAGAGAATGCTTTGCATTTTCTGATTAAATGCAGAACGCTATCTAATTGGATGCCTCCGCCTCTCCACCTCATCCACACTCGCATGCCCAGAACTGCACTGATATTTTTTTAAGAGAAATTCAGACAAATGGTGAATCTTTCAGGGTACTGCTTAGGCACAATTATCATTTCTAGGCTTTCTTTTTACCAGGGGTGTCAAACTCGATTTTTTAGCAGGCCACATCAGCAATATGGTTTCTCTCAAAGGGACTATATAAATATATCTCTAATATTTATAATAATAAATAATTGCCTCTGCTTTTTATTACTCCTTGTTTTAGTAATAACTTAAGACTTTTTTTTATGTCAAAATGTAGAGAATAAGATTTTCTGTCATCTGTGCCCAGTCTTGCCACACAGAGTTAATGCAGCTCTGAGCAATCCTCTTTTTATTGTTCAGTGAAATAAAACAGACTTCCAGATAAAGACCAAAGTCCTTGCTTGAATGACAGGTTATTTACATATCTCGTGCACTAGCTTGCAGACATGCACAGCTTCTTGTCTATGTATATTCTGATGGCTGTTCACACTGAACTGTGGATGACCCCATATTTTGAAAACATTTAATCAAAACACAGGAAAGACAGCCAATCCGAGGAGAGGAGGAGAGGGGCAGGGGATGTGAATTGTGCACTTTACAGAAGATGTGCATGTCTGCAAAATTTTGAGGTTTACATCCACTTTAAGCTGTAAAGGGCAGATGCAGACCGGCACAGAGCCCACTTACACTCCGGTATCAGATGATGCAAGTATGAAAACAAGGGTCACACACAATGCTGGTATCATCCACAAGAAACTTTATTGGAGACTGCTCAGACAGAACATGGTTCTTTCATAGTGTTCTGTCAGCAATCTTCAACAAAGTATCTTGTATATGACTCCAGCAGTGTGCGACCCTTCTTTTCAGCTGTCATGGAATTGTATTATTTTCATAATATATATAAGCATATATGCAGTGCACCCCCTGCCCCTTACATTAGATGTCAAGAGCCTCCCACCATCAGAAGCCAAGAGTCCTCCACCCTCCCTTACATCACAGTGCACCCCCTTGTACTGGTGCCAGGAAGAAGCTGGGGGGCAGAGCTGGGAAGCTGAAATTGCAGGGCCTGGAGGAGGACCAGAGAAGGCCTGGAGTCAGCTGCTGATTGTGCTGAATACTAACACTGGTGGAAGCAGAGACTAGGGGTTCTAAGCCTACAAAAAGAGACGCAGGATCTGTAGAAGGAGTTATGTCCTCCCCTTTGCTGCTGACTGCTGGGGTGGGGTGGCAGAGATGACCCCCCCCCCCCTTCCCGTGGGTGCATGTTGAAGTGGAGGATCTGGCAGAGGAGTTATGTCCTCTCGGTTGCTGAGACAAGGTGGGTGGAGTAGAGGCAAGGGGGTGACGCAGGAGAGGTGCGAGGGCCAAATGAAATGGACTGGAGGGCCGTGCTTTATACCATAACAAATCTTCCATGGTTTTGGAATGGCATATCCCACAATCTCATACATGTGTGATGGTCTTGATTTCCACAAACCTTTGGCTATATAGAGTATGTTTATTCCTTACTTTAGTTTTGTTTTATCCAAGCCTGAACCTTCAGCTCCAGCTTATAGAGCTTGGTTGTTCATGTATTAGCTGCCTGGCCTCTCACAATCTCAGCTTCTGGCCGTGAATGACTGCATCAGATGACTGAGATCTGTGATTGACTCAGGGGTCTCCAAACTATGGCCCTCCAGTTGCTCAGGAACTACAGTTCCCATCATGCCTGTGAATGTCAGTGTTTTACAAAGCCTCATGGGACGTGTAGTTTCGCAACAGCTGGAGGGCCATAGTTTGGAGATCCCTAGTCTAGATTCTTGGGCCCAGATTCACAGAGCGATTACGCCTGTCTAACTGGTGTTAGACAGGAGTAATTTCAAATTTCGCGCGCCGTATCACTAGTTTGAATCCTCAAACCATGATACGGCGGCTTCGGGCTTCGATCCGAGAGGCTTACGTCTTCGTACGCCTTCAGACCTATGCTGCGATCTTTTTGCGGCCGCTGGGTGGAGTTCGCGTCGTTTTCAGCGTCGGGGTATGCAAATGAGCTTTTTACGGAGATTCACGAAGTTACGAGCGTCGTTCGCAATCGCGTACGTTATTTTTTCGCCACGTAAAGTTAAACCAGCTTTTAGCTGGTCTAACGTTACGCGGCCCATGTTAAGTATGGCCGTTGTTCCCGCGTCGACTTTCAATTTTTTTTTGATTTTTTGCGTAAGTCGTCCGGGAATAGGAATGTCCGTAAACGACGCTACTCAAAAAAAAAATGACGTAACGACGTGATTTTGCGCAATGCACGGCGGGAAATTTCTGAACGGAGCATGCGCAGTTCGATCGCGGCGGGGACACGCTTAATTTAAATACACTACGCCGCCGTACCTTACGGGCCAAAATCTCTCTGAATTCCTCCTAGAGCCAGAGCCAGAGCCAGAGCTAGAGCTTAATCTGGCCCTTGGTCTTTTGTGAATACTCATGGAAACAGTGTAAGGATAATTATTTTTTTTACTAATAAGCTTTGTTAGTCTGATAACAGAGGCACATGAAATCAAAATTATTTGCAGCCACCCAGCTAATGCAAATTGTCAGAGAGGAACAAGCAGAACATTCTGTAATCTGTTAACATTTCTCCCATTAAACAGTCGGGCACAAGGCCAACCATACTACTCCACCTGGAGGATACACAACCACACCCCGACACTTCTTACATAACTATATGCAGCACACAGGTTGGTTTCACCCAGCTGAATATTCTGCTAAATTAACAAAAGACTTTTATATTTTAATAGAAAAAAAACCTGAACTGTTACACAAAAGACCTTTGGAGGATCCTTTGTGCAATAGTTGGGGAATTATTTTCTCTTGGTCACATAGTAGAGGAGACAGGCTCAGTATTCATAGACCCGGGTTCTAGCCTTGTAAGTTCAGGTAATCAGACAGTGGTAAGCTTTTGAGGACACCCCCCTGGGTGCTTCCCTTCTAACCGTACTCCACTCCCTGAGTCCTTCTTTTCTTGCTGGTGTCTTGGGGTCATGGACATCTTCTCCCTTGCTGAGTTTAACTATATTATTTTATCAGATTCTCCAATAAAATTTTGGTATAACCTCACTAAAACCTTGGAAGTCGTATCCAGACCCCACCCTGTGGACACGACCTGTAAAGTTGCTTTGGGCACTGGTTCCTACACGGATGGACATTTCTACACCTCTGCACTTACATCAGGGTGCTATACAGGTCCAGGGCTGTAGTCCATCTCTTTGGAACTCGGACTCTGAGGACCCTTTCGGAGGTATGCCACTACAGGCAGTGTTGGGGGATTTCTCCACTAGCAACATAGATGAAAGCAAATACACATTTATAGTATAGTGGGGAAGTTTAGAACTTCTGACAATGTTTTTTTTTTTTTTCTCAATATACAAAAGACTGAACAGATTCTACCGAAGTACACACCAAAACTGTATATGCTTTATTAATACTTAACATTTTCAAATGAATAAGTGTGCATCATTAGTCTCTTCATGTATTAGAAATTATGGAATGGGATGAAATATGTCAGTGTTTTATTTGTATAATGAATATTTTTATTGATGTTTCTGCCTTTCTTTACTATCGACAACATTCCTGTTCCTGATTCTTGCGTTGGCATTAGAGGCACAGGAAGTGAGAATAAATCTCCTCAATGGGGTCACCGACAGAAATAGAAACCTGACAAAAACAAGAAGGGTCCACACTGTTGCATTGCACTAATGCATGTTGCATATACATCAGCACGATGTGGTGTCATTTGTTTTCAATAAACATGCATTGCAACATACTACCATGTGTTATGGTAAAAATGTGTTAAAAAAATGCTGTCTAACTTTCTTTGACGTTTTGCTACATTAATTTGAATGCAGTGCTCGTTAATACATGCAGTATGTGCGTTAGACCCCTTTCACACTTTTCAAGTGCTTTTGAGGCGCTAGCGGTGGGATTTTTCACGTGACCTTAAAGTGTTTGTGAACCAAAATATGTAAAGCACTGCCAGCCCCTCTATTAGGCATAGCACACTGTATACTGTAAGTCTTGTATAAATTAGGCTTGTAAACACCAATTTAGAGCCATCTTCAGGCCGGTCACGTGACTCGCGGCCGCTGTACAGCTCCGATGGATGGCTTCTGCAGGAGGAACCGAGATCTCCCTCTGACATCAGTCGGGGAGGTCACATGGCTGCTCAGCACCTCCTGCAGTAGCCCTGGCAGAGAGTCGCGTAAGTGACCTGAAGATCGCTGTAAATAGTATTTACAAGCCTTGCTTTTATAAAAAGACTTGTACAGTGTGCTATGCCTAACTATAATAGAAGGGCTGGCAGTGACCATATATAACATTTTATTTGTACTAATAGCAGCGGAGATGGGGGGGGGGGGGGGGAGACACAGAACACGGAGCTGACAGGCAGGGAGGAGGGGGAGAGAAGAGAGCAGAGAGGACAGCTGTAGATGACTGAGAAACATACACTGACCATGGTGGTCAAGGCTCAGCAACCCTTATTTTCGTGGTCAGCGCAGAGAGGGGATTTAGGAAGTGTCAGGATCAGCCAGTTTTTTTTACAGTTTAGAGGGGGCAGATTACAAAGCACAAGCACTGTGGTGTTTAATCTGCTTTACGGGACCAGGATCCCATTTTATTTTGGGGGGTTAACAAACACTTTTAAAGGGAAAAAAATACATTTTGAAGTGCTTTTGCAGCACTTTTGAAGCACTTCCTATTCATTTCAATGGAGATGGGCATTTTTGAGGCACTTTAAGCCCCCCGAACATACTTGCAGCCAGAGCTTTTTTTCTCAAAAAATAGGTCCAGGAACTCAGCCACGACCCCATTCAAATTTCACAAGCAGTAGAAGGGTCTTAAAGGGGCATTAAATACCAGGATTGCATTACATACAGATTGTAGAGATCAGGGGGTTACACACAGAGTGCAGAGCTGTCACTTGTAAACACAGAAACCGGACTCCTGTGTTTACAAGTGATTGTGGTGAGCAGGCACCAAAGGGTCTTAGCCAGAGGTGGTGGAACTGAGTTCCCCCTGAAAAAAAGCCCTGCTTGCAGCACTTTTTTCACTGCCCCGCCAGCACACCACCCCTGTGTGAAAGCATCCATTGAAATGAATGGAAAGCAATTTTTCGGAAGCTTTTTAGGCGATATATTTAAAAGTGTAAAAGGGGTCTTAATGCAACGCACCAGCTTGCCAACATGTGGACGGGCCTATAGTCTTCCCCACTCTGTTTGAAACGAAAACAAAATATTGGGTTGGGTTACCTATCAAACCTAATTTCCAAAATGTAGACTTTTCTTTTACAAAGTATTTTATTGCAAAACAAATAAAGATTTTTCATTTAGAGGACAAACCAAATAGAGGCACAAGCTTTTCAAGTTTTGCTGCAGCCAAAAGCAATGCTGGAGGTGGGAAAGTGACAGGAGGATGCAGACCTGCAGGCACAAAATGGCAATCTTACTCTGTAATGCAAGTAGCTGAATTTCATTACTAATATTTCGGCATATAAAAACATTCACGTACAGTACATGCATTTACACTATCTGTTTAGCGATATTTTGTACAGTACCTAATTAGCTAATAACTCAACATATTTTTTCTTTTATGTTTTAGAGGGAGATTTATCCCCCAGAAAAGGATGACGTGGTAAGTAAATCACTGCTGTCAATGTGTATACAAACCATACAGCAGTGTTAATTTTGGCAGCATATTTCGATTTAGTCTTATGCCGCGTACACACGATAATTTTTCGGCATGAAAAAAACATTGTTTTTGAAAAACGTAATTTAAAATGATCGTGTGTGGGCTTTACATCATTTTTCAGCTTCTGAAAAACGACAAGTAAAAAATTCAAACATGCTGCATTTTTTAACGTCGTTTTAAACTATGACGTTTTTCAAGTTGTAAAAAATGATCGTGTGTGGGCTAAAACGAAGTTTTAAACCCGCGCATGCTCAGAAGCAATGAGCATGAGACGGGAGCACTCGTTCTGGTAAAACTAGCGTTCATAATAGAGTAAGCACATTCATCACGCTGTAACAGACAGAAAAGCGCAAATCGTCTTTTACTAACAAGGAATCGGATAATGCAGCCCAAAGGCGAATAGAACTTCCCCTTTAGAGTGCCGTCGTACGTGTTGTACGTCACCGCGCTTTGTTCATCATTATTTTTAAACGATGGTGTGTAGGCAATGCTGAAAAATGATCGTGTGTACGCGGTATTAGTCTTGGGACTAAAATGGCATTTAAGGCTGCATTCACACCTGAGCGACAAAACGCCTGTCGCCCGACGCTCGTGCTGCTGGAGGGGAAAAATCCCATTCATGTCTATAGAGATGGTTCACATCTCTGAAACGCCGAACGCCTGTCGCCTGAAAAAAAGTCCCGGACCCTTTTTTTCAGGCGACATTGGCGTTCGGCCATAGACATCAATGGGAGACTTTGTAAAAAAAAAAAATGAATCGAAGCGCGGCAAGTAAAGCCGCGTATGCGGCGTTACTTGCCGCTCAGGTGTGAATGCAGCCTTAGTTTTAGTCCATATTGGCCTGCAATTGTTTTTTAGTTTATGTCGTATTTATTCTACTTAATTTCCAGTACATTTTAATCGACTAAAACTGATTTAGTCGTCTAAAATCGAATGGGTGTAATTAAATTGTAATACATTAGTGAACGTTTCTCTACAATTTCCAAACTCATTATATACTGAAAAATCTCATATGTTATTAGTCAAATTTCAATTTAGTTTTAGTCTTGGTCTTTTGGCTAAAATGGCATTTTAGTTTTAGTTGTATTTTAGTCAACTAAAATAGTATTCATTTAGTTGACTAAAATGTTTTAGTTAAATAAATTAACACTGCCGTCCAGTGTTATGAACCAGAAGCGAACATACAGGATTTATTGAATGCATTTGATGTGGTTGCCTCTTCACAAATCCATGAAAGATGCATTTAAACCACTTCCATACAGGGCACTTACGCACCTTCCCGCCCAAGCCAATTTTCAGCTTTCAGCCATGTCGCACTTTGAATGACAATTGCACGGTCATGCTACACTGTACCCAAACAAAATTGGCGTCCTTTTTTCCCCACAAATGGAGCTTTATTTTGGTGGTATTTGATCACCTCTGCAATTTTTTTTTTTTGCGCAACAACTAAAAGACTGAAAATTTTGAAAATTTTTGTAAATAAGTGCGTTTTTTCAATTACGAGCACCGATAAGGTGGCACTGATGGGTGGCACTGATGGACACTGTGGGGTGGCACTGATGGACACTGTGGGGTGGCACTGATGGACACTGTGGGGTGGCACTGATGGACACTGTGGGGTGGCACTGATGAATCCATGTTGCCAATCAGTGCCATTTTTTTTTTTTACTGTCTTTTTTATTTTATTTTTTTGCCCCGCCCCTTTTCTTTATTTTTATTCCCTGGTGGTTTAGTGTGGCGATCCGAGGGGGGGGCTGCGCTGATAAAACAATCAGCGCAAACCCCCCCCCCTGTCAGGAGAGCCACCGATCGGCTCTCCTCTACTCGCGTCTGTCAGATGCGAGTGAGGAAGAGCCATCAATGGCTCTTCCTGCTTACATTGTGATCAGCCGTGATTGGACACGGCTGATCATGTGGTAACGAGGCTCCGAGATTGGGGATGTAGGGTGTCAGACTGACACCCCACATCAGGAACTAGTAACCACTTTGCCGCCGTCAATCTGTCATTGGCGGGCGGCAAGTGGTTAAGAGACATCTCCTGCTTGTACATGTGAAGGTTTGTTTGATCCATGGGAAAACTGCAGAATTCAGGTGTTTAGACAGTTAGACCCACTATTTGCACATCAATTTGTGAAGTGGCAGCTAATTATTCTGCATGACCACATCTCACCCTGAGCCCCAGTTCAAACTTATATGGTGTGGGACTCTCGATTCCTGTGCTTTTTCCGCACCGAATCACAATGCCACTCCTGTTCATGTGAACCGCTGTAGGTGTCAATGACACCCCAAAAGCAGTTTGCAAAACGCAGTGCGATTGGCAGAATCGGATAGGTGTGAACAGCCATATGATCTGATCCCAGACCGGCATAAAAAGTGTATGAAGACTCTCAGGATGTAGGACATCATTTTGGCTTAGGCCAGGACGCAATTAATCACTTGCCGACAGTGTCATTCAGATATACTGCGGAGCAAAGGCTCTCCTGGGTGAAATCCTGTACAGGTACGCCCTACCTGTTTTCGTGCACGAGCGCCAGCATGAGGATTTGTGTGTGTAAACGCACAAATCTCTGTGCTGTCAGAGGAGAGGAGCCATATTGTTTCTTCCTACGAAGTAGAAAAATTATATGGCTTCTCTCCTAGTCACTTACATTCCCACACAGTTAGAACACACTGAGGAAACACACAATTAACCCATTGATCGCCCCCTAGTGTTAAATCCTTCCCTGCCAGTGACATTTAGACAGTAATCAGTGCATTTTTATAGCACTAGTCGCTGTATAAATGCCAATGGTCCCAAAAAAATTGTAAAGTGTCTGATCTGTCTGCCGCAATGTCGAAGTACCGCTAACAATTGAAAATATATATATATATATATATATATATATATATATATATATATATATATATATATATATATATATATATAGACAAAAAAACATTACCATAGTTTGCAGACGCTATACATTTTGCACAAACCAATCAATATACGCTTATATATATTTATTTTTTTACCAAGAATATGTAGAAGAATATACAGATGAAATTTAAAAAAAAATGTAAGCTGAAGCGGTTAAAAGGAAAAAAAAAATGTTTAAAACAAATGAATATAATATGCATTCCTCTCTATTTACTAATGATGACATAAGGATTAAAACATAGTTAATGTTGAATCAGGGAGTTTAGTTTTGCTTTCACCTTTTAGAGATTTCCTTGCACTTCCTGCTTTGTCTCCAGGACATGAAGTTAAGGGAAATTTCATCAACAAGACAGACAGCAAAAAACAAAAATATACACTATAAAATGTTTTGGCTATGTGCTTTAATACCTGCTGAAGAAGATATCATCTGTATAGGCAGCCCATTGTTTTCAGTGAGTCCTCTGGCGCCCACTGGTGGCTAAACTACAAATCTACAAATTCAATACACTTAGATAACAAAAATATGAGGGCATACGTGTAAAGATCCAAAAGTCATATAAAAATTATTTAAAAATAAACCTTTTCTTTGTTCATTTAGACAAGAGCAACAGATTACCTGTATACTGGGCCAACAGCTGTTAATACTTGCTATACTTACTATTTCCTTTTGCTTTTCATGATCTGCTTACTCAGAAAAGCGAAGTGACATATCCAATTCTTCAAGGTATGGAACAGTATGTCATGCATTGTCATTCCTCCATGTGACAGCAATGGTGCATTATAATTGGCTGCTCAGACATCCAGTATTGTCACATGGAAACAGGGGAAGAGTCCTCAGCCCTGTGTAAGCTCCAAGTCACTGGAGCTTACACTGTAACTTTTCCTTGCTCCTGTAGGCTACATGGAAGGGCAGGAAGCAAATAGAAGCCTTTTTTATTGTGAGAAGGAGCAGTACAACCACTGTGTAGCACTTCAAATCGGGAAGCAGAACGTGAATAATGTGGCAAATATGGTTGTCCAGTGGAAAAATATTATAACAAATTATAAATAAAGTTAAAAAATGTAATTAAAAATAATAAAGTAAAGAAAATGTACATAATTTAGATCACCAGTCCTCTGCTACTCAGAAGTGACCCCCCCCCCACGGACTGGGGGAGGGGGTTAGTGGTTATTTGTGTGGTGGTTGCAGCCTGTTGCGGGAACAGGAGGATGCAGCTTGTCACCTTGGGGGAAGAGGGGGGGATTAAGGTGGGTTTGCAGCTTGTCAATTGGAGGGAGGGGGCATGGGTGGTGCAGCCTGTTACCTCGGATAGGGGGTGTGGTGCAGCATGGGTCTCGCCAGTGCTATTAAATCCTGTCCTTGGCCCGGCTCTCCCCCTCCTCTTCTTAGTGACCACAGAGAGGGAAAGACATAGTGCCGCTAAAAGAATGGGAGTGGGCGCCCTCTGGTGGTCAGCGTGGCAGTGCAGGTTGTGGCGGCTTGCTCTGTTTGCCGCCAACCACCTCCTGGGTAGCCCAGGTCCCAGCAGGCCACGGACCAGCAACAGATTGCGGCCTGGGGGTTGGGGACCCCTGGTAGAAACCCTGCTCCCTTTTACTTGTATATTTTTAAGAAAATGCTGCCGTTTCTGCTGGCCATACTTGTATGGCATCACATCGGTGGGCTTAATGTTGTATACTGCTCTGTGCTGGGAAGCAAGCTCACTTGTTGCCCCTAGCAGTGCGACCTCACTGTCACCCACAGTTCCAGATCCCTGTTTCTAATCGAGCTCCAGTTTACAGAACCCCTTTAAGGGCCACTGGGAGCCCATTGTAAGTGGTCATTTTGAGGTATAAAGATATTCATTTGTTAAGTCCTTGCGTTGGAACAATATCCTGCTTTTCCATTATAAAGAAGCACAGTAAAGATTGTTCCCACCAGTAATGCCCACCCCTTTTGTCTTGCAGAAACGGCAGTTACAGGAGGCAAAAGAGACCGCAAGACAGCGAAGAGAGATCTTGTACTCGCAGGAATAGAAGGCGTCCAGCAGAAGGCGCTGCTCCTTCACACCTGTCCTTATATTGCATTCTTCCCCCGTGTGTTTTCTACACTATGTAAGATTGAATGTGGCTTCATGTATAGTTCATGTATGGTACCAAAGTGATCTCTACAGTAAAGATGTTTTTTGTAAATATGGCTTGAGTCTCACAGAATTTCATTGGTTAGTTTTCTGCATCCCTTGTGGTTTGGTTATAGTAACTTTTGATGTGGTTGAAGAAGAACCAGTGGGAGGCATTTAAAAAATGAAAGCGTCCATAACCCAAAAACAACAATGTAATATATTGCAGGTTAGTTTTAAGTTTTCTTTCTATATTTTCACGTGATAAAACCTGGCAGTAAAACAGTTCCTGACTTCTGGCCCATACACACGATCCCAAAATCGTATGACAGATCTATTTATTTTTGCATGCTAGTCGCATATCGAAAACGGAGAGGTTACTAAAGTTACGCAAATTCTCATTCAACAGAATACAAAATTGGAAGTGACGTCATGTGTTGTAGTGTATTTCTCTTGTATTTTCAGACGACAACTGTACTGATTAAATGAAAATCGTACGATCTGGTATCCTATGAGGAACATTTTCGTGTTTTTCCAATCTAATAACATCAGATGAATTGTCTGGATCGGCTCTCGAAAGCTCTGTACTAATGATCTGATTTTCGTACGATCGATTAGAAAGCGTTATTTTTCATCCGATTTTCGGATCGTGTGTATGGGCCATTAGGGTGTGAATATTCACATTTTTGGATGAGCATTGGTGTCGCCCAAGACGACAGAACACCCCACTCCCTCCTTTTCTCCATAGCACAGAGGGGAGCTGATTTGTAGTTTACAAAGACAGCTGGTGGGAACAATGCTAACTGAGGAGAGTCGGCACTGGAAATTTTCGTCTCAAAAAATCTCTACCAGGACCAACGGGCATTTTTTTTTTTTTTTTTTGAACGTATTAAACAAAAACACTTTAAATTGGATGTTTAAACAGGCTGAAAGGGAGCAAATAAGATAAAAAATAAATTTTTTAGGTTTCCATATACAGTATATACTCCAGTATAAGCCGAGTTTTTCAGCCTTTTTTTGGGCTGACAATGACCCCCTTGGCTTATACTCAAGTCAGTGTACCGCAGTCCATTGCAGAATCCGATCTGTGTACCAGAGTCTGTGACATATTCAGACGGCGGCCGTGCTGTTTTAAAAACTTGCGCTCCTCCTTGTGCTGTTCCGTGATAGGCAGAACACTCGGTTTCCCAGCAAACACTGTGTTCAGTGTTCCGCCTATCACAGAACAGCACAAGAAGAAGCGCAAGTTTTTAAATCTGCACGGCCGCCGTCTGAATGTGTCACGGACTTGGGTACACAGATTGGATTCTGCAATGGGCATGGTGAGGTCAGGCTGCAAAGGTACCGGGACCTGGGG
Source organism: Rana kukunoris (assembly GCA_029574335.1). Taxonomy (NCBI): domain Eukaryota; kingdom Metazoa; phylum Chordata; class Amphibia; order Anura; family Ranidae; genus Rana; species Rana kukunoris. The sequence goes on from CM056051.1 coordinate 483,228,816, forward strand.
AACCAACTGGATCCTGCCATGGTCGAGTTGAAGAGCTGCAAATGGGCACAGTGAAGCTGCAAATGGGCATTGTTAACCCTCTTTTCTGCCTTCAGTAGCTGCTGCATTTTTACCCTAGGCTTATACTCGAATCAATACGTTTTCCCAGTTTTTTTGTGGTAAAATCAGGTGCCTCGGCTTATACGCAGGTATATACGGTATGCTAATGATTGGTGAAATTTGAGGTCCTGTACATTTTCCAAAGCTATGCTACTTACACACATTCTCTGGTACAGAACACATTTTGTTAATGATAAATCAACTTTTTGCCCACCATGGATGCTGGTGAACTGAAAAGGACTGCTCAGTGTGCATGCTGCTGTCTGTTTTTATTCTAGCTGAATGCAAGAAACATTTCAGTAGTGCAGACACCGCTATTAGTCTAAAAACATTTTTCATATAGGTGCCAGGGACCATTCTGTGCATGACGGAGCTGCCCATGCCACTTTCCTATGTGTGTACAAATGCCCAATAATCAGTAGAATTAGTTATAAAGGCACAAGGTAAATAAAACTTCTGTGTGCAGCACCCCCCCCCCCAATACTTATCTGATCCCCCTCTTTACCCAGCGATGTCCAGGAGAGCCTCGCTTCTCCAGGAATTCACACTCCTGATTGGCTTTTGACAGCATCAGGCACCATTGGCTCCCACTGCTGTAAATCACAGCCAGTGAGCCGATCAGGAGATTGAGAGGGTGGGGCCGAGCCACAGCTCCGCGTGTGAATGGACACACAGAGCAGTGGCTCAGATCAGTTGCCCTCATAGCAAGCTGCTCGCCATGGGGGCACCCGGCAGGAGCGAGGGGCCAGGGGCGTCGGCATGGGACACGAGAAGAAGAGGATCCGGGCTGCTCGGTGCAAAACCATTACACAGAGCAGGTAAGTATAACATGTTTGTTTTGTTTTTATTTAAAAAACAAAGACTTTAATATTTCTTTAAACTTATCTAAATCAAATTACAATACTTTATTTGCAGCTTACCAAACCCGAGAAGAGGATGATCGGGGCTTCTCTGTGCAAAACCACTGCACAGAGCAGGTAAGTACAACATATAAAAAACAAACGCAAGAGGGTGCCTCCACCTAGGTGTAGTGATTTTATTTAAAAAAGTATAAAAAAAAAAACAATAAAAATGCACTCAATAGATAAAAAAGTGGCTCAAGGCTTATCATAGACCTAAGTAGGATCACCGTGAAGCTGCAGAGCTCAGCAGGCATGTGGCTAGTTGAAGCACTTGCACTTCTGTTCCAGCCTGAAGCTTGACAGCTGCACATACATCAATAATTCTGCTCCAGCTAGCCACATGCCTGCTGATCCTATGGAGGTCTATATGGGTCTATGATGAGCCTTGATCCACTTTTATCTAGTTAGTGCATTTTTATTGTCTTTTATACTTTAACCGCATGCTGTATATGTATGATGGCAAAGCTGCTCAGGATCACGTACCTGTACTTCCAGGTCTGGGGAACCGCCAGCGACCTGCTCCTACTGTGATTGGACACAGTAGGAGCCAATCAGCGTGTCCGGCAAATGTGATGTCCGCCAGGACCCGCGGATCATTCCCGAGAGAGACAGAACTGCAGTCTGCCTATGTAAACAAGGCAGATTGCCATTCTGTGACAAGGCGAGGTAGCGAGCCTGTAATTCTGCTAAGCAGGAACGTGGATCTCCTAACTTCCCACAGTACAAGCACTCCCTAGGAACACATTTACCCTTTGATCGCCCCTGATGTTAATCCCTTCCCTGCCAGTGTCATTAGTACAGTGACAGTGCACATTTTTACTGGTCCCCAACAGTAGGTTATTTGTTAGCCATTTTGAAAATGACATTTCCTTGAAGCCTTTTTCGTTCTGCTTGGGTGTAGAACTTGACAAGGACGGCTGAGGGCTTTAAAATGCTGTTTTTCCCAGATCTGTGTTATTTTTGCAAATTCCTGGCAATTAAAGTTCCTGGTTTTGGTTTTCTCTTTTGCCTTTTCAGCCCTTGGTCTCTCCAGTTTCATCTCGGCCATGTTGCTCTTGTATCTTTCCCTCCTCTGTTGTCAAATGTTATTTTTTTATGTAATCGCTATCTCTGCTTCCTGTCTACCTCAAGTCTTCTTGTACTTCCTCATTTCCACACTGATCTAAATGTTGTTCTTATTATAATTCAGACCACCTCAAGAGATCTCATTCTCCTTCCTGGTATTGCTCTGCATCCTTCCTTTGGTCAAGCTGTCATCGCAGACCACAAAGGGGGCTGGTGCTGGGCCTTCAGACAGAAAGTTCTTCCAAATAAAATATCCGTCAGGCATTTTCCAGAAGTCTCAAATGATCAGATAATCTAAATGAAGACAAAGAAAAATGGATAGCCGCACTCCAAAACCTGATGGGTGGTCTTTTATTCAATAGACAGCATGTACAAAAATAGGGTCACAGCAGTGGAAACAAGGAACAGCCGACGCGTTTCGCACTGGATCAGTGCTTATTCATGGCTAATGGAGCATTAAAACTGTTTGGTCACATGTTCACCCCATGTTCTATATATACCTAACAGTTTTAATGCTCCATTAGCCATGAATAAGCACTGATCCAGTGCGAAACGCGTCGGCTGTTCCTTGTTTCCACTGCTGTGACCCTATTTTTGTACATGCTGTCTATTGAATAAAAGACCACCCATCAGGTTTTGGAGTGCGGCTATCCATTTTTCTTTGTCTTCATTTTGCTTAGTGCACCGCCAGCACCCTCGGTATCCTCGGTATCCTGCACCACCTGTAACCATTTAGTGATCCCACCTGGAGCGGTGACTCCTTTCTCTCTATCGTTTCTGGATCAGATAATCTAGTTGTTATGTCTTTTACTGCTACCGTAGTGGATTTTTATTTGTATCCCAATCAATTTTTCTGGCAGTTGTGCCTGCAATCTTTTTTAGCCTACCTGACCTTGGCTTGGTATCAAGAGATCTCATAATTTTCCACTTCTTAACCACTTAAGACCCAGACCAAAATGTAGGTAAAGGACCTTGCCCCTTTTTGCGATTCGGCACTGCTTCGTTTTAACTGACAATTGCGCGGTCGTGCGACGTGGCTCCCAAACAAAATTGGCGTCCTTTTTTCCCCACAAATAGAGCTTTCTTTTGGTGGTATTTGATCACCTCTGCGGTTTTTATTTTTTGCGCTATTAACAAAAATAGAGCGACAATTTTAAAAAAAATGCAATATTTTTTACTTTTTGCTATAATAAATATCCCCCAAAAATATATAAAAAAACATTTTTTTTCCTCAGTTTAGGCCGATACGTATTCTTCTACGTTTTTTGGGTAAAAAAAAAATCGCAATAAGCATTTATCGGTCAGTTTTCGCAAAATTTATAGCGTTTACAAAATAAGGGATAGTTTTATTGCATTTTTATTAATTTTTTTTTTTTTTTACTACTAATAACGGCGATCAGCGATTTTTTTCGTGACTGTGACAATATGGCGGACACTTCGGACAATTTTGACACATTTTTGGGACAATTGTCATTTTCACAGCAAAAAATGCATTTAAATTGCATTGTTTACTGTGGAAATGACAGCTGCAGTTTGGGAGTTAACCACAGGTGGCGCTGTAGGGGATGTGTGACCTAGTGTGTTTGTTTACAACTGTAGGGGGGTGTGGCTGTAGGTGTGACGTCATCGATCGCGTCCCCCTATTACAGGGATGACGCGATCGATGCTGCGGCCACAGAGAAGCACGGGGAAGCCGTGTGTACACACGGCTCTCCCCGTTCTTCCGCTCCAGGGACGGAACGCCGCACTCCAGCGGCGATCGGCTCCGCGAATCCCGCGGTCCCGGAGCTTTGGACCGGGTCGCGGGCGCGCGCCCCCGCGACCCACGGCTGGGTACTAAAATCAACGTATATATACGTTGATGTGCCCAGCCGTGCCATTCTGCCGACGTAAATGTGCAGTAGGCGGTCCTTAAGTGGTTAATAAGTAATTATAAAACAGTACTGACGGGCATATTCAAGGTTTGGATATCTTCTTATGTCCTTTTCCATCTTTATAAAGTTCCATTACCTGGTTATGCAGGTCGTTTCACACTTCTTCTTTTTTTGTTCCCCGTGGCTTAGTATCTAGCCTGCTTAGTGCATCCACATAAGAGCTAACAACCTAACTAATTGACTATTTATACACAGACACTAATTGCAATTTAACCACTTAAGGACCGCCTACTGCACATATTCGTCGACAGAATGGCACGGCTGGGCACATCAACGTATATATACGTTGATTTTAGTGACCCGGTCCGAAGCTCCAGGAACGGGACCGCGGGATTCGCGAACCCGATCGCCGCTGCAGTGCGGCAATCCGTCCCTGGAGCTAAAGAACGGGGAGAGCCGTGTGTAAACACGGCTTCCCCGTGCTTCATTGTAGCCGCAACATCGATCGCGTCATCCCTGTAATAGGGGGACGCGATCGATGACGTCACACCTACAGCCACACCCCCCTACAGTTGTAAACACACACACAGGGCACACTCAAATTCACAGCGCCCCCTGTGGTTAACTCCCAAACTGCAACTGTCATTTCCACAGTAAACAATGCAATTTAAATGCATTTTTTGCTGTGAAAATGACAATTGTCCCAAAAATGTGTCAAAATTGTCCGAAGTGTCCGCCATAATGTCGCAGTCACGAAAAAAATCGCTGATCGCCGCTATTAGTAGTAAAAAAAAAAAAATTCATAAAAATGCAATAAAACTATCCCTTATTTTGTAAACGCTATAAATTTTGCGAAAACCAACCGATAAACGCTTATTGCGATTTTTTTTTTTTTTACCAAAAATATGTAGAAGAATACGTATCGGCCTAAACTGAGGAAAAAAATGTTTTTTTATATATTTTTGGTGGATATTTATTATAGCAAAAAGTAAAAAATATTGATTTTTTTTTTAAATTGTCGCTCTATGTTTGTTTATAGCGCAAAAAATAAAAACCGGAGAGGTGATCAAATACCACCAAAAGAAAGCTCTATTTGTGGGGAAAAAAGGACGCCAATTTTGTTTGGGAGCCACGTCGCACGACCGCGCAATTGTCAGTTAAAACGATGCAGTGCCGAATCGCAAAAAGGGGCAAGGTCCTTTACCTGCATTTTGGTCTGGGTCTTAAGTGGTTAAAAAGCCACAAATTTGGGAAAATAAACTTTAATTGACATTTTAACCTGTGTGTGCCACCTTTTGTGTCTGTACCAAAGCTAAACATTCCAGGGTATGTAAAATTTTTATCAGGGCCAATTGGGTGATTTCTGTTATCATTATGATTTAAAAAGGATCCAAAAAACAATATGATAATAAATGGCTTCATGGGACTGCTATCCTATGCATTAAGGTGAAAAAACACCTGCCCCCCCCCCGTTATACTTGCCTTAGCCTGTTCACCTGCTCGGCTCATCCCCGGCATCCTCTTCTCCACGGAGTCTTGGCGTTGATTGGATAGATTGATAGCCGCGCAGCCAATGGCTCCCGCTGCTGTCAATTAAATCCAATGACATGGCACCGGGGGGCGGGACCAAGTCATACATGACATTGTATGACAGGGAAGCACGCCCGCAAGGTAACCCCCTCAGGAGAGAGCTTCCCAGAGGGGGTTAGCTATTGTGGGGAGCAGCCAAGGGAGCCACCATGGGACCCCAGAAGAGAACGACCAGGGCCACTCTGTGCAAAATAAACTGCACAGTGGAGTTAAGTATGACATGTTTGTTATTTTTTTTTTTAAATGAACCTTTACAACCACTTTAAGTTTTTTGGCATGATTTTCAATATTAATGCCAAAATTTCACAATTTGTACCAGCATCTGCAAACTTTTGAGCACAATTGTATTTCTAGACATTTTAGCTGATTTGATTGATTTTTTTAATTATAAGTTGTATACTGGAGAACTATTTTTTTAAGTGGGTATTGTAGTATTTTTTGTTACCACAAGATGATGCTACCTCTCAGTATGGTCGCTTTTGGAGTTTATATTTTTATTTTAACCGCTTAAGGACCCCTTCACGCCGATATACGTCGGCAGAATGGCACGGCTGGGCACATCCACGTACCTGTACGTAGCCCTTTAAGCCCAGCCGCGGGGTCGCGTGCGCGTACACGCATCCCTCTCCGAAGCCCTGGGACAGCGGGACCCGCGATCGGTCCCCGGAGCTGAAGTACGGGAAGAGCCGTGTGTAAACACAACTTCCCTGTTCCTTCACTGTGGCGCCCGCATTGATTGTGTGTTCCCTTACATAGGGAATCACAATTAATGATGTCACACCTACAGCCACACCCCCCTACAGTTAGTAACAGAAATGAGGTCACACATAACCCCTTCAGCGCCCCCTAGTGGTTAACTCCCAAACTGCAATTGTAATTTTCACAGAAAACAATGCATTTTAAATGCATTTTTTGCTGTGAAAATGGCAATGGACCCCAAAAATGTGTCAAATTTGTCCGAAGTGTCCGCCATAATTTCGCAGTCACAAAAAAAATCGCTGATCGCCACCATTAGTAGTAAAACAAATTTTTAATAAAAATGCAATAAAACTATCCCCTATTTTGTAAACGCTATAAATTTTGCGCAAACAAACTGATAACCACTTATTGAGATTTTTTTTTTTTTTTTTTTTTTTTTTAACAAAAATTGGTAGAAGAATACGTATCGGCCTAAACTGAGGAAAACATTTTTTTTTATATATTTTTGGGGGATATATATTGCAGCAAAAAGTAAAACATTTTGCATTTTTTTTTCAAAATTGTCGCTGTATTTTTGTTTATAACGCAAAAAATAAAAACTGCACAGGTGATCGAAAACCACCAAAAGAAAGCTCTATTTGTGGAGAAAAAAAGGATGCCAATTTTGTTAGGGAGCCACGTCTCACGACCCGACCACGCAATTGTCAGTTAAAGCGACGCAGTGCCGAATCGCAAAACCTTGGCCGGGCCCTTTAGCTGCCATTATGAATGTATGTTAAATCATGTGTGTGTTTTTGTCTTAATCTGTGTGTTAGGTTTTTATCTCCTGATTGGAAGTTTTTACTGATCAGGTTTTTAAATATATATATTTTTTATGGGTTTGCTCCTCCAATGGGAATAGTAGATCTTTGGTGCTTCCGGTTTTCATGCATATGAATTTTAAGGCCTTCCTTGATTGCGATTGCTCCTTGGTTCAATTTCCAGTCATTTGGAATGCAACCATTACCCGCTATTTTGCATAAGTTGTCCCATATATATACAGTGCGGAAAATAAGTATTTGAACACCCTGCTATTTTGCAAGTTCTCCCACTTGGAAATCATGGAGGGGTCTGAAATTGTCATCGTAGGTGCATGTCCACTGTGAGAGACATAATAAAAAATTCCAGGAATCACAATTTATGATTTTTTAACTATTTATTTGTATGATACAGCTGCAAAGAAGTATTTGAACACCTGTCTATCAGCTAGAATTCTGACCCTCAAAGACCTGTTAGTCTGCCTTTAAAATGTCCACCTCCACTCCATTTATTATCCTAAATTAGATGCACCTGTTTGAGGTCATTAGCTGCATAAAGACACCTGTCCACCCCATACAATCAGTAAGAATCCAACTACTAACATGGCCAAGACCAAAGAGCTGTCCAAAGACACTAGAGACAAAATTGTACACCTCCACAAGGCTGGAAAGGGCTACGGGGAAATTGCCAAGCAGCTTGGTGAAAAAAGGTCCACTGTTGGAGCAATCATTAGAAAATGGAAGAAGCTAAACATGACTGTCAATCTCCCTCGGACTGGGGCTCCATGCAAAATCTCACCTCGTGGGGTCTCAATGATCCTAACAAAGGTGAGAAATCAGCCCAGGACTACACGGGAGGAGCTGGTCAATGACCTAAAAAGAGCTGGGACCACCGTTTCCAAGGTTACTGTTGGTAATACACTAAGACGTCATGGTTTGAAATCATGCATGGCACGGAAGGTTCCCCTGCTTAAACCAGCACATGTCAAGGCCCGTCTTAAGTTTGCCAATGACCATTTGGATGATCCAGAGGAGTCATGGGAGAAATTCATGTGGTCAGATGAGACCAAAATAGAACTTTTTGGTCATAATTCCACTAACCGTGTTTGGAGGAAGAAGAATGATGAGTACCATCCCAAGAACACCATCCCTACTGTGAAGCATGGGGGTGGTAGCATCATGCTTTGGGGGTGTTTTTCTGCACATGGGACAGGGCGACTGCACTGTATTAAGGAGAGGATGACCGGGGCCATGTATTGCGAGATTTTGGGCAACAACCTCCTTCCCTCAGTTAGAGCTTTGAAGATGGGTCGAGGCTGGGTCTTCCAACATGACAATGACCCGAAGCACACAGCCAGGATAACCAAGGAGTGGCTCTGTAAGAAGCATATCAAGGTTCTGGCATGGCCTAGCCAGTCTCCAGACCTAAACCCAATAGAGAATCTTTGGAGGGAGCTCAAACTCCGTGTTTCTCAGTGACAGCCCAGAAACCTGACTGATCTAGAGAAGATCTGTGTGGAGGAGTGGGCCAAAATCCCTCCTCCAGTGTGTGCAAACCTGGTGAAAAACTACAAGAAACGTTTGACCTCTGTAATTGCAAACAAAGGCTACTGTACCAAATATTAACATTGATTTTCTCAGGTGTTCAAATACTTCTTTGCAGCTGTATCATACACATAAATAGTTAAAAAAAAAAAAAAATTGTGATTTCTGGAAATTTTTTTTTGATTATGTCTCTCACAGTGGACATGCACCTACGATGACAATTTCAGACCCCTCCATGATTTCCAAGTGGGAGAACTTGCAAAATAGCAGGGTGTTCAAATACTTATTTTCCGCACTGTATAAAGCCGTAGTACCCGCCTAGCCCTGACGACATCATCTGATGACAAAACACGTAGGGAGAAGTTGGTAACGTGTGACACGATTACATGCTGGGACTCAGCAGCCATCTTGTGGGTTGGAAGCGCCGGTCATTTCTGCTATGCGCAATTTAACCTCTTGAGCCCCGAGCCGGTTTTTCAGATTCGGTGTTTACGAGACTCAGGCCCCCGTATACACGACCTAGCTTCTCTGCAGAATCCAGCGAGAAGCTCGCTGGGAGACATATTCTGGTGAGAAGCTCGACGTCCCGTCGGGAAGCTCGTCGAGCCAAAAAAGAGAGCACGCTCTCTTTTTCCTCGTTGTTCAATGAGGACTTTGGCTCGACGAGCTTTTTCGACCGCTCATCGGGAACCTCGTCGGGCGGAACGATGGGTTTAGCCCGATGAGGTTCTCGGACGTGTGTACGCGGCCTGAAACAGTTTTTTTTGCTAGAAAATTACTTAAAACCCCCAAACATTATATATATTTTTTCTAACACCCTAGAGCAGTGATGGTGAACCTTGGCACCCCAGATGTTTTGGAACTACATTTCCCATGATGCTCATGCACTCTATGTGTAGCTGAGCATCATGGGATATGTAGTTCCAAAACATCTGGTGTGCCAAGGTTCGCCATCACTGCCCTAGAGAATAAAATGGCAGTCATTGCAATACTTTTTTTCACACCGTCTTACAAGTGCACTTTTTTTTGGAAAAAATTCACTTTTTTTAATAAAAAAATAAGACAACAATAAATTTGGGCAATTTTTTTTATATATTGTGAAAGATAATGTTACGCCGAGTAAAATGATACCCAACATGTCACTCTTAAAAATTGCGCCCGCTCGTGGCATGGCGTCAAACTTTTCCCCTAAAAATCTCGATAGGCGATGTTTAAAAAATTCTACAGGTTGCACTTTTTGAGATACAGAGGAGGTCTAGAGCTAGAATTATTGCACTCGCTCCAACAATCGCGGCGATACCTCACTTGTGTGGTTTGAACACCGTTTTAATATGCGGGCGCTACTCACGTATGCGTTCGCTTCTGCGCACAAGCTCGTTGGGACGGGGCGTTTAAAAAAAAAAATTTTTGTTTTCTTATTTATTTTAATTTAGTTTTTAATTTTTTACACTGAAATAAAAATAAAAAACAAAATTGATCACTTTTATTCCTATTACAAGGAATGTAAACATCGCTTGTAATAGAAAAAAGCATGACAGGTCCTCTTAAATATGAGATGTGGGGTCAAAAAGACCTCAGATCTCATATTTAGACTTAAATGCAAAAAAATTTAAAAAAATTAAACTGTCATTTTTCAAATGACAGAAAAAATAAAACGTTTCTTTAAGACGCTGGGCGGGACTGACGTTTTGACGTCACTTCCGCCCAGCAGAGCTGTGGGGGACGGGTGGGGCGATTTTTCCCTCACAGGCATCCCCGCTGAGAAGCCGAATGGACCCGATCGCCTCCGCCGCTACCGACAGCTCCGGTAAGCGGCGGGAGGGGGGGATCCTCTTCCGCCACCGATAACGGCGAATCCGCCGTGGAGACAGACGTTTTGGGATATCTGCACTATGAGGAGTGTGTATTTTATATTTATTTGATATTTCTGTTGCTGTGGTGGAGACTCAAGAGAATATCATTAAGGTGGATCATCGTTGAAGTTACCATTTGAGTGATACCCATTGGCTAATTGATCCTTGTTTATGGATCCCATGTGAGGGTTAAGGCCCATACACACGATTGGACTTTTTGACAACAACGGTCCTACGGACGTGTTTTATTTGACAATCCGACTGTGTGTATGTTCCATGGGACAATTGTTTTCATTTTTTTTTATGGTTCGCTGTGCATGCGCTTAAACTTTCCGACAACAAATGTCCAATGGAGGATAATCCGATCGTGTGTACACAAGTCCAAAGTAACACGCATGCTCAGAACCAATGCTAAAGATCAGACAACAATAGCAGAAGTTGCCCAAAGGGTGGTGGTAAAGAGCTGAAAAAACATGTGATTTGGTGAACGTTGGCTGAAAAAGCCCTGCCATGTGGATGCAAACCATGTGCACGGCCAACGCCCCTTCGGACCAAAATCCACGGAAAAGTCTAATGGAAGTCTGATTGTGTGTAGGAGGCTTAAGAGACAGTGGGCCAGATTCAGATACATTTAGGCGGGCGTAGCGTTTCTCATATACGCTACGCCGCCGTAACTTTGAGAGGCGAGTATGGTATTCTGAAAGATTTTGCGGCCGAAGTTACGGCTGCGTAGCGTATATGGGCCGGCGTAAGCCCGCCTAATTCAAATGTGTTTGATGTGGGCGTGTTTTACTTAAATTAAGTGTGACCCTACGTAAATTACGTTTTTTACTAACGTCGCATGCACCGCCCGTGGACGTATCCCAGTGTGCATGCTCCAAATTACGCCGCTAAGACTTATTGGTTTTGACGTGAACGTAATTTATGCCCCACTATTTACAGACTAGTTACGCAAACGACGTAAAACCTGAAAAATTTGACGCGGTCCCAACGTCCATAGTTAACATTGGCTGCGCCGTCTTTTTGGTGGTTTATCTTTACGCCTGAAAACACCTTACATTAACGGTGTATCTTTACTGCGACGGCCGGGCGTACGTTCGTGAATAGGCGTATCTCGCTGATTTACATATTCTAGGCGTAAATCAGCATACACACCCCTAGCGGCCAGCGTAAATAGGCATCTAAGATACGACGGCGACATCTTGGCAACATTTAAGCGTATCTCAGTTTGAGAATACGCTTAAAGTTGCGACGGCGTAGATTTGGACTTACCGAGTGTGATGCCACTATCTACATTATTTTATTGAGGAGTCCAAGGGAGGCTGGGGGAGGATTATATAGTCCCGCCAGCAGCAAGAGCATACCATCAACATTTGCATGGATTACCACATATTTACCCTCAGGATCCACATGCAGGTCCAAAAGTGTGAAAGAAAGGGATTAACGGACTAGGACACTGATGTGGATGTGGGGGGAGGAGGGGACATTATAGTGTAAGCTCCTCTGTACAGAGACTGATGTGACTGTGGGGGGGGGGGGGACATTAGAGTGTAAGCTCCTCTGTACAGAGACTGATGTGACTGTGGGGGGGAGGGGACATTAGAGTGTAAGCTCCACTGTACAGAGACTGATGTGACTGTGGGGGGGAGGAGACATTAGAGTGTAAGCTCCTCTGTACAGAGACTGATGTGACTGTGGGGGGGGGAGGGGACATTAGAGTGTAAGCTCCTCTGTACAGAGACTGATGTGACTGTGGGGGGGGGGAGGGACATTAGAGTGTAAGCTCCTCTGTACAGAGAATGATGTGACTGTGGGGGGGGGGGGGACATTAGAGTGTAAGCTCCTCTGTACAGAGAATGATGTGATTGTGGGGGGGACATTAGAGTGTAAGCTCCTCTGTACAGAGAATGATGTGACTGTGGGGGAAGTGGCAAAACAATATAAATCTCCTGCGCTCCGGTATTTCTTGCTTATGGGGACATACAATTCAATTGTACAGTGTCTTTCCAAAGTCTTGCAGCCCTCCTTAGAATCGTGGGAATTCAAAGGAACTAAAAAAGAAAAAAGAATGGAGGGCGCACCGACCTAGTGTGATACTGTTACACAATTTTTATTAAAATACTAAAATCAATAGTTATACTCACAAAATGAGTTAGAAACAAGCTTTAAAAGACAATCCAACAGCGCACAGCAGAACAGACGGTTGCTTCAGTCTACAAAAGTATCTGACCGATAATCAGGCTAGGCTTACGTTTCGGGGCGCGTACCCCTTTCCTCAGAGCCCGGTGGTCTGCACTGCTCCCTCACTATGCAGCTTGTCAGAATATATACACACAACACATATACACAGAGAGGTAAAAAGAGCATGTGCTAAGGGTCACAGGTCACCCCGCCCACAGGGAGGTCTTGGCAAAGCTCCCCCCATTTTAAAATTAACCTTAGGTGTACGACCCCTATATCTCACAGACTTGGCATGGTTCTTACCGATGGTATCCCATAGTCCAAAGATCGCCCAATCTGGAAGGGAAGGGGAATGATGGGGTGTATGGAGAAATGCATCCATTTTCAGGTGTCAGAGGTGTTATCCTTGAAAGTGCACATACCTTACATATCCTGAGGTAGTGCCCTCCTTCCCTTCACATTCCATTATCTCAAAGTCATCCACATGGGCTGGAACGCACGCCACCTATTCTGAAGTGGCTGCGTTCCAGCACTACACTACCTCGGGCATCGTGATCCTCTGCTGCGCATGCGCGTACCACACGACAGCGCGACGCACGGCGCAGCGCGACGTGCGTCACGCCGCCCACTCGTAGGAAGCGAGTGCGCTCCAGCATCACAAAAGGATGCAGGTGAATGCGTTCCAGCATCACCATAGGGTGGAAGCGTCACATCCGCCTCTGTGACATTTCTCTGTTTTGCGGGGGATAGAGTCGCAAAGCGGTACTCCCTCTAGTGGCGGGAGGCCAGAGTGGGGCTTCTAAATGAGAGACGAGAGGCTTCTCAGCACATGCCCTTGCTCCCAGATAATCATGAAAAATAAAATATAAGCATAAATATAAATATCATCATTATCATCATCCGTGGAATTAATGTCAGCATCTGCATGGGTAAACACACACCTGCTCCTACATGAAATGAATGGACTGGACCAGATGTCATTTTGTTAGTGTCATCTATAGTCATAAGTGAATACCAAACATGAACTCGCTCAAATACATAGTAAGATAAAATAATTAATTAATTAAAATTTGATTTAGAAATAAAAACTGCTTGAAGCGATAGTCCATAGGTCCAGTGTATGTTACAGCACAACGTACGCATATACCCATATATACACACGTGCATATAGAGGTAACGTGCACATGCATATCCATAGATACACACGTACATAGACCGCAAAAAATGAGTAAAATTGGATTAAAAGACACTCCCTTTAAAACAATACCCAGAATACAAACACCCAACATACATACATATACAATGTATAGAGACATGTTAGCGGCACAGCCGGCAGACTATATATTCATTTGCTCGCTCTCATATCTATCCAAACATAGACAGTGTAGAATGCCCATGCATATGCTGACGTCCAAATGGACTACATGTGTATACAAACAAATGCATAAGTTAATTGCCAACCCTGCCTGCCTAGCTATCCCAGCCTTGGCACCGTGGCTGGTGTATACTAGCTTGCAGCCCACTAATACATTTTACCCTAAGTGGCGGCAGACAGGCTGAAACTTATTCTGTGAGGGAACTACCACCTAATATCTACATATAGTACAATACAATGGGTAGTTTAGATTGATACTTCCTCCCTCTATGGTTCTTTAGAAAACCTCCCCAACATAATAGTACGGTTATCTACGAGATATTCAAATTTATTTATTTATTTCTATTTTGTTTTTTGCTTTTTACTTATGTGATGGTGTGTAATTCTATCTCTTCATTTAACCCTTTCGGAACCATAGTTCCAAAGGGTGAAAATCCAAAAGGCCTTCTTTTACAAAGAATTTGGTATTTTTTTGCCGCTATCTAGATTGTTTGAATGGCCTCTATACAAACACTCTAAGGCCTTCCACTCCACCATCATGAACTTCTAAAGTGGAGTTCCGGCCACAATTTTCACTTTTTTAAATATAAAATACCCCCTGTAATACACAGAGCTTAAATGTATTCTAGTAAAGGTAGTCTGTAAACTGAGGTCCGTTTTTGTTAGGTTGTTATAGCATTTAGATACTTTATAAAACAGGAATTGACCGTGGCCATCTTAAGTGTGTGGGAATCCATGAAGCCAGACTGTATGACTTCCTGGATTTCAGCTTTGCTGATCTCGCACATGCTCAGTGCCTGCACAGCAATGTAATATGTTACAGATCAGGTTTCAATAGCAAAATCTCTCCTCCCCTCCTCCTTCCAGGAACCAGGAAATATACTAAATAATTTGTTATGTAGATATATCTGCACCGCACACCACACACCGATCACAGCGCACCGATCACAGCGCACCGATCACAGCGCACCACAACGCCCCGATCACAGCACACCGATCACAGCGCGACGATCACAGTGCGACGATCACAGCACACCTCACAGCACAATGATCACAGCACAGTGCACCGATCACAGCGCACCGAGCACAGCACAACGCACCGATCACAGCACACCGCACAATGCACCGATCACAGCGCATCGATCACAGCACACCGCACAATGCACAGATCACAGCGCACCTCACAGCGCACCGATCACAGCGCACTGATTACAGCACACCGATCACAGCACAACGCACCGATCACAGTACACCGATCACAGCACAGCACACCGCACAATGCACCGATCACAGCGCACCAATCACAGCGCACCAATCACAGCGCACCGATCACAGCGCACCGATCACAGCACAGCACACCGATCACAGCGCAGCACACCGATCACAGCGCACCGATCACAGCGCACCGATCACAGCACACCGATCACAGCGCACCGATCACAGCGCACCGATCACAGCGCACCGATCACAGCACACCGATCACAGCACAGCACAACACACCGATCACAGCACAGCACAACGCACCGATCACAGCACACCGATCACAATGCACATCACAGCGCATCGAATCACAGCGCACACGATCACAGCTTACCGATCACAGCACAGCAACAATGCACCGATCACAGCACAGCACACCGCACCGATCGCAGCACAACATTTAGTAAATATTCCCACAATCGCATAGACCCCGCCCAAATTGCATCACATACCTACCACAAAATTGCATCGCCCCAGCCAGCACATCGCATTGCCCCCCGCGAAAATCACATCTCCTCCATCCCAGCACCCCCCCCTTGCCAAATTGCATCACATCGCCCCAGCACATCACAATCACACTGCCACCAAATCGCATCGCCCCAGCACATTACACAGCCTTGTCACCTCTGGACCCCTTTACATTACACAGCAACTCTGGATCCCTTTACGTTACACTGCACCCTGCACCTCTGACCCCCTTTACATTACACTGCACCCAGCATCACTGGAGACCCCTTTACATTACACAGCACCCTGCACCTTTGGACCCCTTTACATTACACAGCTCTTGTAACCTCTGGACTCCTTTACATTACACAGCACACCTGCACCTATGGACCCCTTTACATTACACAGGAATCCCTGCTCACCTTTGACCCCTTTACATTACACAGCACCCTGCACCTTTGGACCCCTTTACATTACACAGCACCCTGCACCTCTAGACGCCTGTATGTTACACAGGCACCCCCTTAACAGTTCTGGGCCCCCTAATTGTTACTCAGACCCCTCTACAGTACAGACCCCCCTTCCTACAATACAGACCCCCACTACAGTGAAGACCACCCTTCCTACAATACATGACCCCCCTTCCTACAATTCAGACCCCCCTTCCTACAATTCAGACCCCGCTACAGTAAAGACCCCCCCCCTTCCTACTGTACAGACCCCCCCTTCCTACAATACAGACACCCCACTACAGTGAAGTACCCCCCTCCTACAATACAGACCCAGCTACAGTGAAGACCTCCCTTCCTACAATACAGACCCCCCTTACTACAATACAGACCCCCGCTACAGTGAACCCCCCCCTTGCTACATACAGACCCCCGCTACAGTGAAGACCCCCCCTTCCTACAATACAGACCCCCCTTCCTACAATACAGACCCCCGCTAACAGTGAAGGACCCCCCTACAATACAGACCCCCCTCTCTACCCCCCCTCCTTACAATACAAACCCCCCTTTGCTACAATACAGACCCCCCCATTTAGACCCACAATGTATCAGTCAGAGAGCCCGAGGTAAGGCTTGGGGGTGTGGGGGAGCTTAGTGGCTTGGCGGGGGTGGGGGGAACTTAGTGGCTTGGCGGGGGTGTGGGGGGGACTTAGTGGCTTGGGGGGGTGGGGGAGAGTGCAAGCTGCTCCCTGTCAGTCGGCACATCTGGGATCGGCGTGGCGCAATGATCCTCTTCTCTCATGTCATGTCTGATAAGTGTAGGGCAGCGGCCGTCAGCCGAGCAGAGAACGCGCTCCCCCCTTCTCCTGGATGCACAGCACTGTATAGACATAAAGGAGAAGGGGGGAGGCGGCTTCTCTGCTCGGGCTGACGGCCGCTGCCCTACACTTATCAGAGACATGACATGAGAGAAGAGGATCATTGCGCCTGGTCCCAGATGTGCCGACTGACAGGGGAGCAGCTTGCACTCTCCCACCCCGCCAAGCCACTACCTGCTCCACTCGTCGGGCACTGTAGTTCTGTCTGTGTCAGTCACTGCACAATGTTTAAACAACTTAAGACCCGGACCAATACGCTGGCAAATGACCCAAGGGGTTTTTGCGATTCGGCACTGCGTCGCTTTTAACAGACAATTGCGCGGCACGGTCGTGCGACGTGGCTCCCAAACAAAATTTGCGTCCTTTTTTTTCCCACAAATAGAGCTTTCTTTTGGTGGTATTTGATCACCTCTGCGGTTTTATTTTTTGCGCTATAAACAAAAATAGAGCGACAATTTTAAAAGAAATGCAATATTTTTTACTTTTTGCTATAATAAATATCCCCAAAAATATATAAAAAACTTTTTTTTTCCTCAGTTTAGGCCGATACGTATTCTTCTACGTATTTTTGGTAAAAAAAATCGCAATAAAGCGTTTATCGGTTGGTTTCGCAAAATTTTATAGCGTTTACAAATAAGGGATAGTTTTATTGCATTTTTATTAATTATTTTTTTTTTACTACTAATAGCGGCGATCAGCGATTTTTTTCGTGACTGCGACAATATGGCGGACACTTCGGACAATTTTGACACATTTTTGGGACAATTGTCATTTTCACAGCAAAAAATGCATTTAAATTGCATTGTTTACTGTGGAAATGACAGTTGCAGTTTGGGAGTTAACCACAGGTGGCGCTGTAGGGGATGTGTGACCTAATGTGTTGTTTACAACTGTAAGGGGGTGTGGCTGTAGGTGTGACGTCATCGATCGCGTCCCCCTATTACAGGGATGACGCGATCGATGCTCCGGCCACAGAGAAGCACGGGGAAGCCGTGTGTACACACGGCTCTCCCCGTTCTTCCGCTCCAGGGACGCTCCAGGAATCCCGCGGTCCCGGTCCTGGAGCTTTGGACCGGGTCGCGGGCGCGCGCCCGCGGCGCGCGCCCGCGACCCACGGCTGGGTACTAAAACCAACGTATATATACGTTGTTGTGCCCAGCCGTGCCATTCTGCCGACGTAAATGTGCAGTAGGCGGTCCTTAAGTGGTTAACCCGCGGCGACAGTGTTTTTTTTTTCATTCGCGGGGGGGGGGGGGGGGGGGGGGGGGGGGGGGGGGTGGGGGGGGGCATATCAAGCGATGCTACGCGGCCAGGACCTCCTGGGGTTGATGACAAACATCTCCCAGGAGGCAACGCAGCACTCATTGACGGGGCAATGCCGCTGCGGCCGCGGCCGAGAAAAATAAACTCATCTGCACAGCACAGTGAGTTTTTCAAATAAAAAAAAAAGACACACCAATTCAATTTAAGGGGGCAGTATGAAAACAAATGCTTTAAAGTTGAAAAAGAGGGTGGAGCTCCACTTTAAAGTGTCTTGGTATTGACCCCTTTTCCTTTTTTGTTGCAATGCTGCTCCTATGCTCGTTCATCCTAGTTCTTAATTGACGTGATGTTCGTCCTACATACAGTAGACCACATGGACATAGGATGCCATATATAACGTATGAAGTTCCGCAATTAATGAATTGTCGCTTTGCGACTCTATCCCCCGCAAAAACAGGAGAAATGTCACAGAGGCGGATGTGACGCTTCCACCCTATGGTGATGCTGGAACGCATTCACCTGCATCCTTTTGTGATGCTGGAGCGCACTCGCTTCCTACGAGTCGGCGCCGTGGGCGGCGTGACGCACGTCGCGCTGCGCCGTGCGTCGCGCTGTCGTGTGGTACGCGCATGCGCAGAGAGGATCACGATGCCCAAGGTAGTGTAGTGCTGGAACGCAGCCACTTCAGAATAGGTGGCGTGCGTTCCAGCCCATGTGGATGACTTTGAGATAATGGAATGTGAAGGGAAGGAGGGCACTACCTCAGGATATGTAAGGTATGTGCACTTTCAAGGATAACACCTCTGACACCTGAAAATGGATGCATTTCTCCTCCAACACCCTCATTCCCCTTCCCTTCCAGATTGGCGAGTCTTTGGACTATGGGATACCCATCGGTAAGACCATGCCAAGTCTGTGAGATATAGGGGTCGTACACCTAAGGGTTAATTTTAAAATGGGGGGAGCTTTGCCAATAGACCTCCCTGTGGGCGGGGTGACCTGTGACCCTCTAGCACATGCTCTTTTTACCTCTCTGTGTATATGTGTGTGTGTATATATTCTGACAAGCTGCATAGTGAGGGAGCAGTGCAGACCACCGGGGCTCTGAGGAAAGGGGTACGCCCCCGAAACGTAAGCTTAGCCTGATTATCGGTCAGATACTTTTGTAGACTGAAGCAACCGTCCTGTTCTGCTGGCGCTGTTGGATTGTCTTTTAAAGCTTGTTTCTAACTCATTTTGTGAGTATAACTATTGATTTTAGTATTTTAATAAAAATTGTGTAACAGTATCACACTAGGTCGGTGCGCCCTCCATTCTTTTTTCTTTACTGTGGGGGAAGGGAACATTAGAGTGTAAGCTCCTCTGTACAGAGACTGATGTGACTGTGGAGGGGAGGGGACATTAGAGTGTAAGCTCCTCTGTACAGAGAATGATGTGACTGTGGGGGAAGGGAACATTAGAGTGTAAGCTACTCTGTACAGAGACTGATGTGACTGGGGGGGAGGGGACATTAGAGTGTAAGCTCCTCTGTACAGAGAATGATGTGACTGTGGGGGGGGGGGGGGACATTAGAGTGTAAGCTCCTTTGTACAGAGATTGATGTGACTGTGTGGGGGGGGGGGGGGGACATTAGAGTGTAAGCTCCTCTGTACATAGATAAATACAAACATAATATGGGGGGGGGGTGGAGTGATGTCACCGTGATGGATGTTTATAAACAAAGTAACATTTGGATAGCCCCTCCCCCTCTCACCTGGGTTGGTGATCAGGCCCCGGGCCCCGCTGGCCCCCAGGCAGTATCGGAGGGCCTCTCGGTGGACATTGGTGTTCAGGAAGGCGGCGATGTGCCCGAGTTTGGCCAGGGAGAGCCAGGCGGAGAGGAAGGAGGGGTTACTGGGGAGGAGAAGGGCCGCAGGGGCCCCTGGGGGGAGGGCGGGGAGCAGAGCATTGGCGGACTCGTCCAGCTCCCGGTAAGTGATCCTCCGGTCCTGGAACACGAGGAGCGGAGAGTCCGGGGAGCGGCGGAGCTACAGCTGGAAGAGACCCGAGTGGTTAAAGAATCAGGAAATACTTAGAGCAGCCTGTCTGGCACCAACAACCATGCCACATTCAAAGTCACTTAAATCCCCCCCCCCCCCCATTCTGATGCTCGACTTGAATTTCAGATAGTTGTCTTCACCACGTCTAGATACCTAAATCTGCATTGAGTTGCTGCCATGTGATTGGCTGATTAGAAGTTTGTTACCAAGCAGTTGATCAGGTGTACCTAATAAAGTGTATACATTATATATACAGTATAAATATGGGGCATCGTGCCCCATTGTTTCCAGGGTGGGGGTTCTTTCTATTCTCACGTATAGTAAAGCAGAAGTATGCGCAATCATCTGTCATCTTCCTCCTAGGGAACCAATCATTTGTATTTCCCGCTGGGTACATCAGTAAAATCCATCCAATAGCTCTCGCTAAACGTTCCTGCGCCCACCCTAGGTCCTAATCTTTGCCACCAACTTCCCTTCCGCAACGCCCATAGCAACCAATACGGCCCATCTTGACAGCAATATTCAACGCCCATTCGCCAAACGCCTCCCCCCATCCTACAGTTCAGCCAATCGAGCAGGCTTTCCAGTCGCCCGACCACGCCTCAAACCACCTGTAACGGTCTGTAGCAAATGGCTGGCGTCATTGGTTCGCCCGGGTCGCCTCCCAGCCACCGGGAGCCCGCCCCTTAACAACGGGCTTCCTGCTCCTCCCGTGATGTCACGAGCTCCCGTGACGTCAGCACGCGGAAGTGTCCGAAGTTTCGGGGGACCGGAGTCGCTGGCGGTGGTGGAGGCGGTTGGATAAGACGACATGGCGCCGACTGGGCTGAAGGCGGTGGTCGGGGAGAGTAAGTACCTTGCTGTGGTGGGTGTAGGTCCTGGCATGGAGTCTGTCAGGGTGTAGTGCCAGTTTATTGTGCGGCCAGTGACGTCAGATGTGGAAACAGGAAGTGGCATTTCCTCTGGAGAATGGCTTGGTTGGAATAGTTGGCAGAGGGGGTGGGGGGGGTGCTTGTACCTCTGCAGTGCAGGTACCCCTCCTCCCTCCTCACAGGGAGGCCGAAGTTCCATCTACTGTGACATCTGAACACAGGAACGCTCTGATTGGCTTAGATGTGTCTATGGGGGGGGGGGGTTTACTAACCCTGGTACACACAGGACCTGATGGAGCTCTGCATAGTAACCAATCAGCTTCTAGGGTTTTATTGTCAAAGCTTAATTGAGCAAACTGAAGTTACAAGCTGATTGGTTACTGTGTTATGCACCAGATTCTGTACACCAGTTATAGTAAATCTCCCCCTGTGTCTCTATGATGATTGGCGCGTTTTCAACACATTTGCATCAGATTAAATAACGCGTTCCAGGCTCCTCCTCTGTATTGGTTTTGTTTTCTGTGCTATGGATTGTTGTACTTACCTAGGAAGGACTTGTTTACACTTATTATTGGGGGTAATAAAACACTGCGGTTGAGAACCCAATGTGAGCCAATGCCCCCCCCCCCCCAGTGTGAGCGTTTGCCCCCCTCCATGTATGCAAATGCCCCCTTTCTCCCCCCCCCCCCCCCGCGTGAGCGAAAGCATAGATATGAACGTGTCCCATTGGAAACCATGTTGCCCAGGACTACATGTCCCATGAGGCATTGCTCCCCACATTCAGAAGATCTCAGGCACTTACTGACATGTATGGACGGTGTACTGAGCTGTATGTGTGCTGCACTGTATTTCCTGATATGTAAACAAACAATGCATTCTGTAGGCAGGCCAACTAATTCGCTGACCAATTAATTGTTTATGAAAATAGTTGACAACTAGTTTCATAATTGATTAGTTGTTGTTTTAATCGATTAGTTTTTTCGGGCGTTTGTAGACTCTTTAGCTTTGGCTGCAAATATACGCTGTTGTATGTCACATACTGAAATCCAGATATTTAACACTGTTACGTTGGAAGTTTAGCATAGACTTCAAAGGAATAAAAAAACAGAGTGCTTGCGTTTTTGATGTGCTTTTGCTGGTTTCTCCAGCTAGACAACAAAAAAATGGAAAACGCATCAACTACAACAACCTGCACTGGTGTGAACCAGGCCTTGGCATGGCTACAGTGCTTGCTGGAGAGCATTTTTTGTTGCCTAACATTTGTACCGGATCACCATTGGCTGGGGAGTGAGTTTATCAGTCTGCTTGTTGTATTGCAGGCTGAGTACAGGAAGGGGTGGAAGTAGGAAATATGCTTTCCCATCACAATCTGCTCTGTGTAGTATGCAAGCCTAGAAGTTATTTTTGTATAATTATATGATGCTTAATAAAACTCCTCTCTTACCTGTTCAGTTATTTAGGGAAGCTGCATCAGAACAATAAACACCGGATTCGTTTTACTGACACTGTTATGTAATGTTATGGGGTCTGGTAATAGTCGGGGTTGGTTCACATAAAATGTCCCGTATTCCCCTCCTCATTGTACCAGGCTGAGACATTGTTTTTTTTTTTTAAAGGCATATTCACTCTGCACTACAAGCACACTTGAAAGATCACTGTAGATCTGAGGGGAAGCTCTGCTGATTTTATTATCTAATCATGTGGATGCTAAAATGCTGTTTTTTATTTTCCTTGCATGTCCCCCTCAGATCTACAGCGACTGCACTTCCAAGTGCACTTGTAGTGCAAAGTGGATTTGCCTTTCGTAAATAACCCCCATTGTGCATTCCACATCTTCTGTGTCTACAGTGAGGGAAATAGTATTTGACCCCCTGCTGATTTTGTTTGCCCAATGACAAAAATGATCAGTCTATAATTTTAATTGTAGGTTTATTTTAAAGAGATTGTAAACCTCCATTTTCAAGTTGTACCTACAGGTAAGCCTATAATAAAGCTTACTATAGGTACTGTATCTCCGAAATGTGTGCCGTATTTACTTAGTACTGGCCCTCTGTGCCATTTCTTCACTAGCGAACCCTGTGACTGGTGGCTCCACCACGCATGCGACTCTGGCCATTCACTGAGCCAGAGTGCATGGCCCCCGGAAGGAAAAGGGGTAAACATGGATGCGGGGACAGCGCAGGCTTCATTGCAGGTTAGTGTCACATAATGTGCTAGTATGCGATGCATACTAGCACATTATGCTTTTACTTTGCAGGGAAAACAAAAGGAAGGGTTTACTTCCTCTTTGACCCCTTTGCAAAACATGGCTTAGTACTTGAGACAAAATAGGGGGAAATTGGGACTTTAAATGAGATGACTTGTACTTGGTGGCAAAACCCCTTTTGGCAATCAGAGGTCAGACATTTCTTGTAGTTGGCCACCAGGTTTGCACACATGTCGGGGGACATTTTGTCCCACTTCTCTGCAGATCCTCTCCAAGTCATTAAAGTGGAAGTCCATACAAAATCTGAAATCCCTGCATCTATGGACACCAGGGATCCAACGCTAAGTTCGCTATCCCTGTAAAGAAAAAACGAGTATACATAAATTATTTTTTTTGGGAAGCCGATTTGACCTGCTCCGAACAGATCCCATGCTGAGCTGTCAGCCGCGGCTTCTCTGTGTAGGCGGGTGCAGAGCAGATGGACAACGAAAGCCCTATAGTGACTCTATGGGTGATGTCATTTCACAGCAGTTGTCGTCTGTGTCCTCTGCAGAGCTTCTGGCACTTATTAGGATAAAGAACCATTTAAAAAAAAGGAGCGGAATGGGCGGGGAAGAAGATGAAGCGTTGCTGTGACTTGTTACGTTTTATTTATTTTTTCAGATTGAGCTACTGAGCTCTGTACTCGGGTCTCTCTGCAAGGCATATAACCGTAGATGGGGCAACATGGGAAAAGCAGCTTAGAACTCCACCTACTGCCTGAAAAATAAGAACCAAAGTATTCATGTGCAATAAAATAAAGTAGTTTTTCTTGGCTGTGATAGAATATGTACAGGTGTAGTCTCTCTCCCCCCCCCCCCCCCAAAAAATAAACCCTGCACACTCTTCTTGTAAGTAGCTAAAGCAGAGTTCCACTCAAAGGTGCAACTTCTGCTTATCCGTCTGCCCCCACCCCCCTTCTTCCTTTCACTGGACCATTTAGAAAGCGTAGCCCACCTCACGCATGCTCAGTATGGAGCAGGCTGTTGTGCCGGAAGGAATGGTGGACATTGCGGGCTCCGTGGACAGGTAAGCGTCCTTATATTAAAAGTCAGCAGCTGCAGTATTTGTAGCTGCTGACTTTACATTTCTTGGGGGGTGGACCTCGTCTTTAGTCATTTAGCTCTGATTATGTTGGTTTCCATTGATGTGTACAGGGACTGGTCTTGGATTATGGTCAGTTGAGGGACAGGATCAGGGCCGATCCACCCTATAGGCTTACTATGCAAGCCGCTTAGGGCCCCCGCAAAGCTGCAGGGGCCCCCCCAAATTACTAGAGGCCCTAGTGAGAAGTTATTTTTGGCCCCTCACACCGCTTCTCAACTTGCTGGCTGCATGGGAGAATAGGTAAGATGTCAGTTCCGATAGCAGAACACCCCCTCCCCCTGCCTCTCAACTTTAATATTTAATGTGATATGTCACTGTCGGCAGTGCCCCCCCCCCCCCCCCCCCCACTTATCAACTTTAATGTGACATGTCATTTTGCTTAGGGCGGTCAGGATCGGCACTGGATAGGATCGCTGCAGGTAAACGGTTGTTCTGCCGCTTATCTTAGGAAAATAGTGAAGGGACAGGTTTCCTAACATATCAGTAATTTCAGCTGACAGCTGAAACCCGTAGACATGAGATCATAGTCCCAGACCAATGAGATGTGGTCACTGTGTTTCTGTTTATGTATACAGTACAGAGAGCGATTTCCTAGATGTGTGTGTTTATCCAAATTAGTGAGGCCACTCCTGTATGCATGTGTGAAGTACGCGGATCTGGAGCTGTTCTACCTGTCTGTGTACATACCCCGTCACTTGTACCATGTGTATTTACAGTGTAGGTCAGTCATGCTGCACCCATTATTGGGCTTGGAGGACAGCAGTGGGCACTAAACCTTGGCAGCCAATCAGTCTACTGTCAGTGGAGTAATGAAAGCTCATTACTGAATGGTTTCTGTATCTTCTTTATGTTTTTTTATTATATATATATATATATATATATATATATATATATATATCCTATATATATATATATATATATATATATATATATATATATATATATATATATATATATATATAATTTTTTTTAAATGTAGTTCTAATGTAGAACTGAAAAACAAAAGAATTATAGTAATTAAAGTGGGAGTAAACTCCCATCTCTGACTTGTACCTAGAAGTAATCCTTATTATAGGCTTACTTCTATGTACTTTAAATATCTCCTAAATGTGCACCGTTTAGGAGATATTTACTGTATATGCAGCTAATGACATCATTGGCACATGCGCTCTGAAGGAATGGCCACCCAAGCCGAGCCGTTCCTTTGGAGTTTTGTGCCGTAAACGGCGGCTCCCCTGCGCGTGCGCAGGAGTGACGTCATTGCGGCTCCAGGCAGTCACACAACCGGGGTCCGCGGACCCCAAGGAAGACCTGGCGAAGGTGGATGCAGCCTTCAGGGGGAAAAAATGTAATCCAGAACATGCAGTAATGGCAAAAAAAAAGGACAGAGGGAGAAAATAGATTAACTACCTCAATACCGGGCACATTCACCCTCTTCCTGCCCAGACCATTTTTCAGCCCTGTCACACTTTGAATGACAATTGCGTGGTCATGCAACGCTGTACCCAAATTTTAATCATTTTTTTCCCCCCTCAAATAGAGCTTTCGTTTGGTGGTATTTGATCACCTCCTGCAGTATTTATGTTTTTGCGCTATAAACAAAAGAAGAGCGACAATTTTGGAAGAAAAAGCAATATTTTTTACTTTTTGCTATAATAAATATCCCCCAAAATATATATATAATATATAATTAGGGCTCTTACTGATCAAAATTTTTGTTTTTTATTTTAATCGATTAATCAACTAATTTCGATTAATTATATCGCACATACAGATCCAACTACTTTTAGCTGATCTCCTTGCCGGCTGATTCCCAGTGCAGCTCCACTGGAAAAATAGATAGAAGGATACAAAAAACACACAAGGCAGGGCTCGATGGGAATAGCATTAAAACTTTTATAATCTTCAAGTAGGTAACAAAATAAATATTGCACTGGAGATAAAATCAATGTAGCTACATAAACTGTAAAAATGGTGCGAGTAATACCAAACGTTACCAAAAGCAGTCATAAAAACATGTAGCTAAGTATGATACTGGTATAAAAATGTGTACAATGATACCACTGCTGAATCCAGATGAGGAGAGGTTAACATCAGTCCATCGGCATGTAGATGTCCCATGAAGGGAACTATCACAACTCCCAGTGGATGGTTGCAAAATCCCAGGTTGATAGAGGGAAGTGGAACAGCCCTTGCGTGTGGCAGATAGTAAGGTCCAGCCGACATGCAGATATGAAGGCACAGCTAAGGAGCCCTTCAGATGGACACGGCAAGCCCCGCCGGTGTCCGTGATGTTACTGGATCTCCGACGGAACTCCCTGAAGGCCCAGAAGCCAGCGGAGAGGCGAGTACCAATCAAAAGAATTTTAATCGATCAAAAAAATTTAAGATTAATCGATTAATTAAAAGTTAATTTGCACAGCCCTAATATATATATATATTATATATAAGTTTCATCAGTTTTGGCCGATACATATTCTTCTACATATTTTTGGTAACAAAAATCGCAATAAGCGTATATTGATTGGTTTGCGCAAAAGTTATAGCGGCTACAAAATAGGGGATAGATTTATAGCATTTTTATTTCTTTTTACTAGTAATTGCGGCCATCTGGGTTTTTTATTTTTTTTGTGGCGGACACTTTTGACACAATTTTGGGACCAGTCACATTTATACAGCAAACGGTGCTATAAATATGCACTGATTACTGTGTAAATGTGACTGGGAAGGGGTTAACACTAGGGGGTGATGGAAGGGGTTAAATGTGTACCCTAGTGAGTGATTCTAACTGTAGGGGAAAGGGACTGACAACAATCAGTGTCCCTATGTATCCCTATGTATAAGGGACACACCATCGGTCTCCTCTCCCTGATAGGACGTGAATCTGTGTGTTTACACAGAGATTTACGGGCCTGCTCAGTTACTGGGCAATCACGGCCGCCCGGGCACGCGCATCGGGTTCCCAGGTGCTCGGGAAGGCGAGGACGTCATATGACGTCCTCCCAGAACAAGAGGCTTATCTTTCCGCCGTCATTTGATGGTGGGCGGTAGCCTAGTGGTTAAAGACAAAAAAAAAAAATGCGTGATATGGAAAAAGAGACCGAGAGGGATAGACCAACTTTAAAGAGGGGGGGGGGGGGAGCATGGGAGAAAATACAATCACGCTTGCTATGGGGGCATTCAGAGAAGACGAGGAGCCAAGATCACTGGGCGGGGACCCCAAAAGAAGTTCAGGGCCTCCCTGTGCAATACCATTACACAGAGATTTAACACTTGAACTTTATAACTTGAAGCCCTGGTTCACATTGAATGTGGCTTTGAAAACTATTTGAAAGCTGCATGTCAGTGAGACTTGGCTGACATCTGTGCGACTTCTTGCACAGGTGTCAATGGAAGTCGCACCTGAAATTGCCAAAAGTAGTGCAGGAATTACTTTTTGGAATCGGCGTGGCACAGCAATGTCAGCGTTGCCCCAATCTGAACAGTTCCATTGTCGACAGCGGGGTCCAGTTTATACGCATAACAAGTCGCACCGGTGTGAACGGGGGCTAAACACCCGTTTCTTTTGAAGAACATGGAATGTATTTAGCTGATTTTTAAACTGAAAGATCGGTCAGTCTCAAGAGGGGAAGAGGTATTGGAAGAACAGGCAGGGTGGATAAAAGAAGCACAGTGTGATTTTTTTATTTTTATTTTTTTTTGTATCGCAGGACAAGCAGCAAACGAGTGCAAATGTGACTATGATGGGAGTTTGCTCTGTGCTAACCATTACCGGGTATTTAAATGGTGCCGTGTCCTCCCAGGGTGTGGGAGACGTGGCACATTTTCACTCTGCCTGGGTCCTACCAGTGCTGACAATGGCATCCTGTGATACATTATATAGAGGAGCACTCTTGTCAAATAGTATAAGGCTCCATTCAGCGTTGAGACTTGTCATATAACTTTGGACACACAAAGTCGCATGACAAGTCGCAGCCCATGTATTTCAATGGAAGCTGTTCAAATCTACTTAAAGTAGGTTCCTGCACTACTTTGTGACTTTCGTGCAACTTAAGTGCAATAGACAATATTGACTCTCAAAAGTCGCATCTTGATGTTAGCAATGCAACAGTTGTGCGACAGTCAAAGCCAAAGTGGCATTCAAGTGGCATTGAAGTTGCAATGTAAATTGCACTGCTTTTAGAGTTGCACAAATGTGAATGGAGTCTTTACCCTCTCCACTGCCATCACAGCATGAGATTATGGTCACTGAAGTGACAACAATTAGAATGAGTGCAGTATACAGGAAAAGCTGTGTACTTTGGTCTGCTTGCTTTGAGGTTGCGCTGAGAATTGTGAATACAATGGTGGGAGGCGGCGCACCATACCCTGGGATAGACCATGTCACTGCAGGTGCTCCGAGAGCCATTTCTCAGTCTGAACACCATAAAGGGCCGAGGACAATGATCACTGCTGGTCTCACTGAAGCTTCTCTTTGTAGAAGTGACTGATAATGGAGTATTTGTGTCTCGGACAATAAGCGTTTCACAACAGCGAGTTGGTGCAACATGTGTAAATACAATACAAACCGAGCCTAGTTCTGCTGAGTAATGACTGTTGTACCAGTTCTGTATTTAGGAGCGCGATTACAGCTGCTTCTAAATGCATATATATCCATTATATGTACATTGTATGTAGATCAGACCACCAGAACAATGTCAGTATTCTGTGCTCATCTCTTCTTAAAGGGTATGTAAAGAAATTGTTATTCTACTTGCCTCCACTGTGCAGCTCGTTTTGCACAGAGTGGCCCCGAACCGGGTCTTCTGGGGTCCCTCGGCGGCTGTCTCCACTCCCCCTCACAAGAACTCATCACCTTCATGCGGGCAAGCTTCCATAGTGTTGAGTTCTTGCGGGCGCATCCCTGTAATACAGTCGGCAGCCATAGCCACTCACTATCACTCGGCCCCGCCCCCTGGCATGCCACGTCATTGGATGTGATTGACAGCAGCGCCAACCAATGGCTGCACTGCTTTCAATCAACCAATGAATGAGCCGAGAAGCAAGCGTGTTCACGGCGCAGGACTTTCAAGGGATCTTAATACAGCATTTCCTCGATTCAGTGCAGAGCCGTTCTCTGCTCACAGCTGACAGCTTCCCCCCCCCCCCCCCGGTTCACACTAGGGCGACACGACTTCCAGCGCGACTTTCAGAGGCGACTCCGACACGACTTGAGCATGAACCACAGGGCGATCTGGGGAGATTTACAACACAACTTGAAGTCGTCTCCAGGACAGGAGACTTTCCAGTGGCCAATAAAACAACAATCAGCTCTGGGAGGGGAAGGGAGGGGTTTGCCTGAGAAATGTATGTTATCTTCCTGGAAAGTTGCTTCAATTAAGGGTCCTTTCACACGGAGCGGTCCGTTTTTCGGTCCGCTCCGTGTGTGTCCGTCGGCTAAGCGGGGATCCCTGCTAAGCTGTCGGCGGACAGGGCGGTCCCCGCACACTGTGCAGGGACCGCCCTGTCTCTCCTCCGCTCTCCCCTATGGGGAATCGGACGGAAGAAAAATAGGGTTTTCTTCCGTCCGAAAAACCGGATCCAGACGGACGTGGATCATTGCGGACGTTAGCGGATGCACCATCCGCTAACGGACGCGACCCCATAGGTGTCCATTACAAGTCCGTAAACGGACTTGTAAAAACAGACGAACGGAGGCGGACATGTGAAAGGGGCCTAAGACAGTGATCTGACTTGGAAGCGACTTCTATTAAAGTCAATAGGTAAAAATCGCCTAGAAGTCTGAAGTCGTACAGGAACCTTTTCTGAAGTTCGAGCGACTTGAGTAGTGTGTATTAACACCACTCCCATTCACTAACATTGTCTTTCTCTACAGCGCGACTTGGGACGACTTGAGGCGATCTCAAGTCGGATCCCAAGTCACCCCAGTGTGAACCGACTCTAAACCTTTCATGACACTTGTTATTTACAAGTAAAAATCAATATTTTTTTTGCAGGCGATATAGCTTTAAAAATAGCGACTGCAATCTGCCCTTAAACAGCTGTCGCATTCACTCCAGTGTGAAAGCCCGAGTGCTTTCACACTGGAGTGTTGCGCCAGCAGGACGGTAAAAAAAGCCCTGCTAGCAGCATCTTTGGAGCGGTGTGTTTACCAATCCTTCACCGCTGCTGCCCATTGAAATCAATAGGACAGCGCGGCTATATCGCTGGCAATGCGCCGCTGCAGGAGTGCAATGCAGGCGTTTTTAACCCTTTCTCGGCCGCTATCGGGGTTAAATCCACAAATATGCCCATAGCGTCGGCAGTAAAAATAGAAGTTTTACTGCCGACGCTATGAGCGGCTCAGTGGGAAAGGGGTCTTAGAACCCCCAAATAAAAAAAATTATATATAGTGTATGTGTGTGTGTATATATATATATATATATATATATATATATATATATATATATATATATATATATATAATTGAGTATATGTGTTTAGCAGAGGCCCTAGAAAATAAAATGGCGCTCATTGCAATGTTTTATGTTGTCATGTATTTGCACAGCGGTCTTTCAAATGCAATCTTTTGGGAAAAAATACACTTTAATGAATAAAAAAAATAAACCGTAAAGTTAGCCCATTTTTTTTTTTAATTAATTTTATTTTGTAAAAAGATGATCCTTTATTCTAAGCAAAAAAGAAATTGTGATTCTCATTTTATCCAGAAGCGTGCAGCTCTAGCCCCAGCGATTACCGATCCCCCTTTTTTATTTATTTTTTAATGTGACCGTGGCTCTATTTTTTTTTTTTTTTTCTTTATTTTTTTTTTTTGGGGGGAGAGTGGATTATACATGGCTTTCTCTAATTGGAGGATTTGGAAAGACATTTATTTTTTATTTTTTACACTTATGCATGATATTTACCTGCAAAAGCCTTCCTTGTGTAGACATCCAGAGGCCATTAAACTGCTGCTGGGTGCTGCTATCTTAGATGTGATGTCAGCAGACCCACAGCTGTCACTCAAGTGGTTCTCTGTATTATTCTACTTCCCAGTAGCTACATAAAAGGTTATGTAAGGAGGTAAATTTGAGGGGCGGAGGAGCTGGGCCAGCACAGCATAATGATAATTGGATACTCCTGGAAGAGGAGAGGGCTGTGATGTGCAAGGAGGGAGGGGGCTATGCTAGGCAATTGATTCTTTTGGAAGCATACAAAGTCATGACTTTCAATGCACAGCCTCACTTCCCCAATAGAGCTGGACTTATTTCTCCATTTACAGATCTACAGTGTAGAAATGTATCCAATCTCATACCACCCTAATTGTTCTTTAAACCATACACGCTTTCAGAACATTGTATACTACCCTGCAGCCTTTTGTCATCAACTGTTACACGTCAACTGTCAGTTCTGGGGCCCGGGGCTTATCTGTCCAGTGATAATCTATCACAGGATTTCCTACTAGTGTCACACACCCAGCCTCACAGCTTCAGGCTTCCTCTTTTTTGTTTGCTTCAGATACACTGTAGATATTACATTTCCCAGTGTTTTGTCGACAATAAATGAACCCCTCTCTGCAGAGTAGAGGAGCGCTGGTTGGGAGCTGCACTTCCGGCATCCTACTACAGCTCACTGTTATGTAATAAAACCGCTCACTCTGTTGTTAAAAAATAAATAAAATTGTATTTAAATCCAAGAACTAAAATATATTTTAGTACCCATCAGTCCTTAGATGTGGTAGCTGCATTCGTTTATTTTATTTTTTATTTTTTTCCTTTTTTATTTTCACCTGGTGTTCCTGCCAGTAACGCACTTCCGGTCCTAACGTGACAACACACTGTATTGATGAAAGAGCAGTGTTGTCACCCCAAGACCAAATTACACAACACCTCTCGCTCTCTTCATCTTCATACCGTAGAGTGATGATGTTTTGCAGTCCTCAATTAGCTTAACAATGTAACTGATAAAGTTGGGTATACACTAGTAGAATTTCCTGCTATCTTTTTTCTATTCTTCTTTGTTTTCAATTTCTCTTTATTAGTTTATACAAGGGGAAATCCACAGTTGTCACCATCACTTTCTGTCCCGGTGCCAAAGGTCACCAGGTGTTAGAGAAAGTGTAACGGTCAGGGGTTATCACCGTTTTACGAATCTCCATTCCACCAACCCAAGACAGCTTATCCGACACTCCAACAATCCAGCAGACACGATCCATATCAATTCCCCAGAAAACGAGACACACAGCTCTGTTCTCTGGTTCCAAACGAATAAATACTTTAATGGTAACTCAGCCTTGTTATATACAGTTTAGAAACCAAGTGAACAATGAATCAACTCCACCCACCACATTACACAAGGAACTTCAATACACATTCCTTTAGATAATTATCATTAATGTCCCATCTCATGTAATTCATGATATCATTTATCAGTCATCCTATGCCCCTATCAGACATAGGATGACCCTAGACCCAAGAGTCATTGGTGAAGCTGGCACAGGAGTACCCCGCATCCTTCAAAAGTCTCTGGTTCCCACAGGCCATACCGTTACAGTAAGGCCGCGTACACACGATCAGACATGTCCGATAAAACGGGTCTGACGGACCGTTTTCATCGGACATGTCTGAAGTGGTCTTTTGGTCTGATGTGCGTACACACCATCGGACCAAAATCCCCTCGGACTAGAACGCGGTGACGTAGAACACACCGACGTGCTGAAAAAAGGAAGTTCAATGCTTCCAAGCATGCGTCGAATCAATTCGATGCATGCACAGGATTTTGGTCCGATGGTTGGGAGTAATAACCATTCAAAATGTCCGACGGACAGGTTTCCAGTGGACAAGTTTCTAAGCATGTTTAGAAACTTTTGTCCGCTGGAAAACTGTCTGATAGGCCGTACATACGATCGAACATGTCCGCTGAAACTGGTCTGCGGAGCAGTTTCAGCGGACATGTTCGATCGTGTGTATCCCCAATTGCATCAGACCGAATTAAAATCAAGGACAGGGGTGCTAGCTAACCTTGCCTTCCTGAAATTTAAAAACCCAAAAAATAAACTTTGCTTGTAGATACTTTATTAAAGTGGATGTAAAGCCACTCTCATCCTTTCTAAACTACTGCCATAGAGCTGATCTATAAGGATATAGATGCCTCCTGCATGTATCCTTACCTGTCAAATGTCTCCCCTCTCTCTGTTCTAAGAACTTAAAAACTGCAGATTCTTTGGGTGGATCTGTTGTCTGGAGCTCGGTGGGCAGGGCCGTTATGTCAGTAGACTCCCCGCCCACCTCTACACTCCCCTTGTCAACATGCATTTTGTCCTGTGTATTTCTTACACCAAATTCTGCTATGATCACCAACATCCAGTCAAAATCCAGAAAAGTAACCACATGTCTTCAGAAAAGGAGTGGAGGTGGGGTTAAAAAAATAATGCCGGTCTCCAGGCTTGTGCATGAGATATGTAAATAACCTGTCACTCACAGCAAGGGGGCAGAACGGACCAAAGTTTTCTCCTGTTTGTTCGTTTTACCTCACTGAATGAATAAAGAAAAGAGGATTGCTCAGAGCTGTAAATAACTCTTTGTGGCAAGACTGGGCACAGATGATAGAAAATCGTATACTCTACATTGTGACCCAGCAAAAAAATAAAAAAAATAGGGTTTACATCCACTTTAAAGTTATGCTGGGCAAAGTGCATCAACCCACGCTTCCCTTCAGTGCGGCAACCCACGCTTCCCTTCAGTGCGGCAACCCACGCTTCCCTTCAGTGCGGCAACCCACGCTTCCCTTCAGTGCGGCAACCCACGCTTCCCTTCAGTGCGGCAACCCACGCTTCCCTTCAGTGCGGCAACCCACGCTTCCCTTCAGTGCGGCAACCCACGCTTCCCTTCAGTGCGGCAACCCACGCTTCCCTTCAGTGCGGCAACCCACGTTTCCCTTCAGTGCGGCAATACACGTTTCCCGTCAGTGTTTCATGCAGCTTAGGCAGCCTGTTCCTGCTTTAGCCTGGTCTCTTCCTGTTGTGGTTCTTTGCATCAGGACCACAATATGTTATTTTTATGACCCATTTTTATATCCGTCAGGTGTACATCAATAAATAAAGCAGTTGTCTATTGTTTGCCGAGTTTCTCTCTCTAACTCTGGATTTTTTCTTTCTCCTGCTCTTTAGAGATCCTGAACGGGGTAATCTGCAGCATCAAAAAGGATGGCGAGTGGAAGGTAAGTGATCGGCTTAAGAAAAATTAATTACTATCGCTAATGTTCTGACAAAGCCTCATTACTTTTGCTTTCATTTTCTGTCTTTTTGTTATTTCCCTTTTTTTTTTTTTGTATGTTCCAAGGAAAGCCATGTTATCCTGACTTAGGAGATTTGTCACGCTGTTGCAATTTACATTTCCCTACACTGGATTGATTTTGGTGCCACATGCTATTTGAGCTTTATGTAAACGCTAGGATCAATTGTACTTCTTTTATCTATGTATCCAGCTTGATGATGTGAAATTCTTTTTTTACACACACCATTTGGCATGTTACACAGGTTGGTGGCACTGGTCAATTTTGAAGATGAGCAGAGCATGTTGTCACACCGATCTGTGGCTCCTGAATGAAGGTTACCTGTGGACCTTTTGTGTCATTGAGGAAACGTCTACCCAGTCTTCTTACAAGAAACAGTGCAGGCTTGGTCTGTCTCCGACTTCTCTCAATGGGGGAAGAATTATCCATGTGACATCAATATTTTCCAGCTTGTTAAATGGAGGAAGTCTGATACCGAGCATTTCCCTGAGTACTCTGGGAAATGCTCCGTTACTTGGGCTGTCAGGGATGATCGGTGCAGCGGGGGGGAGTTACAAGCACTGATCTCCCTGTATACATTCAATAATGCCTGACAGCTTCCCCCCAGACCACCCCCTCCCTTTTTCAGTTGCTTTAGTAAAATGTAAACAGTGGTAATCGGTGCTTGTAAACCCCCCCCCCCCCCCCCCAAAGCTGCACCGATCACCACTGACTGTCCCTGTATCCTCCTCCAGTCCCCGCTCTGTGATGCTGCTCTCCACCTCCGTGCGCTGAGTCCCCCTCCGTGCTCCTGCTGTCCTCTTTCATGCTCTGTGTCCTGTGTCCCCTTCCATGATGCTGCTCTCCCCCCGAGTGATGCTGCTGTCCGCGCTCCGTGTCCCCCTCCGTGCTCCTGCTGTCCTCCTCAATGCTCTGTGTCCTGTGCCCCCTTCCGTGATGCTGCTGTCCCCGCTCCATGTCTCCCTACGTGCTCCATGCTCTGTGTCCTGTGTCCTCCTCCATGATGCTGCTCTCCCCATCCATGCTTTGTTCCCCTTCATGTCCTCCTCCACTCCCTCTGTCCTCGTCAGGATGGAGAGCGGAGGTAGGAGCCACTAAACCCGGCCATGACTAAGCACTGACTGTAAGTGCGAAACGCGTCGGCCATACTGTATTTTGTTGGTTGCAGTGACTGTGTGTACAGTTGAAAATAAAAGACAACTTATTTTAAGTAATTTTGGAGTGCGGCTGTCCAGTCTTCGTCCTTCCATTTGCTAAACCCGGCTCCTACCTGTTCTGAATGAACAGAGTCAGTGATCACTGACTCTGTCCATTCACATAACTGAAACATCGTAACCTGTGATTACGATGCTTCAGTTTATGAATGGAGAGGATCCGCTGTCTCCTCTCCATTCATTTTTAGCTGAGGCTGCAGAGAAAGGGACTGGGGAATGTCCTTAGTCCCTTTCTCTGTCTGAAAGGTGAGGAGTCAGAGGTCTGTTAAGACCCCTGACATCTCACCCAAGCCCCCCAACAGTGCTAAAAAAAAATTGCAATACAATTTTTATGTAAAAAATAGTAATAAAAAAAACACACCGACACCACCCCCCCCCCCCCCCCCCCCTAAAAAAAAAGAAGAAAAAAAAGTATTGTAAAAAAATTATAAAAATAAAATACTGACATATGTGCCACTGTCTTCTCTGATCCTCCCC
Source organism: Rana kukunoris (assembly GCA_029574335.1). Classification (NCBI taxonomy): domain Eukaryota; kingdom Metazoa; phylum Chordata; class Amphibia; order Anura; family Ranidae; genus Rana; species Rana kukunoris. The sequence continues at coordinate 483,265,319 of CM056051.1, forward strand.
TTCCACTGTCCCCTGATAATTTCCTGATAACACAGAGTCTATGGCATTAGGCTGCACATGCTCAGTTTGGTGTGTATTGCTAGAGAGGTGTTTGTGTTTATTTTTTTTTATTTTTTTTTGGAGAGTGCATGTGATCAGCACTGTCCAGACAGAGGGTCTAGTGCAGGAATCCTCAAACTACGGCCCTACAGCTGTTGGGGAAGTCCCATCATGCCTCTGCCTTTGGGAGTCATGCTTGTTACTCTCAGCCTTGCAATGCCACATGGGACTTGTAGTTCCTCAACAGCTGGAGAGCCACAGGTTGAGTACCCATGGTCTAGGGCAGGGATCCTCAAACTACGGCCCTCCAGCTGTTACAGAACTACAAATCCCATGAGGCATTGCAAAACTCTGACATTCACAGACATGACTAGGCATGATGGGAATTGTAGTTCCTGAACACCTGGTAGCGCCATAGTTTGAAGACCCCTCGTCTAGGGCATGGGTCTTCAAACTACGGCCCTCCAGTTGTTAAGGAACTACAATTCCCATAATGCCTAGTGATGTCTGTGAATGTCAGTGTGTTACAATGCCTCATGGGATGTGTAGTTCTACAACATCTGGAGGGCCGTAGTTTGAGGATCCCTGGTCTAGGGTCTTGCAGTCTCATAGGACAGTCCAGAAAACTCCTCCTATGTGCTTTAACAGCTGATGAGAAACGGTATTTAGCAGTTTATATTTACTAAAATCAGGGCTTTTTTTCTGGGGGAACTCAGTTTCACCACCTTTGGCTCAGACCCTTTGGTGCCTGCTCACCACAATCACTTGTAAACACAGAAGTCTGGTTTCTGTGTTTACAAGTGACAGCTTTGTAACCCCCTGAACTCTGCACTCTGTATGTAATGCAATTCTGGTATTTAATGCCCCTTTAAGACCCTTCTACTGTTTGTGAAATCTGAACGGGTCGTGGTTGAGTTCCTGTACCTATTTTCTGAGAAAAAAAGCTCTGACTAAAATAACTGCATTTCCATGTTCTGTGTACTATGGGAGACCAGATATAGTGAATGCAGGGTCCTGGGTTTAGTAACACTTTTAAATTGCATAGTAATGTTGGGGTGACACAAGTTATTTGCAGTACTGACCACTTGTTGTTTACTGAGGCTTTTTGGTCCGAGATGTAAGGGAGGGCTCCGCAGATATCAGCAATGTATGTCAATCAACCAGCAGATGCAACGCTTTAGCGTGGACAGCAACAAGAAGTGCCTTATCTTGTTATTGTGTCTTCCTTCCTCAAGGTCTTGTTGGTCGACCACACCAGTATGCGCATACTGTCTTCATGCTGCAAGATGTCCGATATACTGGATGAAGGCATAACTAGTAAGTCAGGGTGCAGTTTTCAAGGAAAATAAAGTATGAGTATTCTGATGTTGCAGGATGTGTCTTAAAGAGGAAGTAAACCCTGATGGGGTATACTTCCTCTGTCTCCCTGCAAAGGTAAAGCATAATGGGCTACTATGCATTACATGGTAGCCCATTATGTGACGCTTGCCCGCAGGAGAAGCCCGCGATGTCACTGTCTTCCTCTATGGCAGCAAGCATCCATTCTTTACCCCTCTTCTTCCAGAGGCCGTGAACGTCGGCTCTGTGACTAGCCGGAGTTGCGCGACGTCACTCCCGGGCGGGAGCCGCCTTTAACGACATGACCCCGGCTTGAAACAGCACAGTGTGCCCTTTCAAGACGACGCTGAAGGCGTCGCTCTGGGAAATTGCAAATATCTCCGGGACCGTGTAGGTCTCGGAGATATTGCAAGCACCTACAGGTAAGCCTTAAACTAGGCTTTACCTGTAGGTGTAAGCTCTCCCTGAGGGTTTACAACCACTTTAATTTGTGATTTGTCAATAAGATGTTTACATCTGGGTAATAAATACAAAACCGATTTGGCCTGCTCTGGATACATTTGTAACCACACCTTTCACACGTCTTCAGTTTGTTCCATCAGTTCACTGTGAACTGCTTTGTATTTCACTGTACAGGATTGTTGGTTACAATTCGATTAGGGCAATTCCAGTAGCAAATGGGGAAGGGGAATTACCGCTCCAGGTGGTTCCACTTATGTGATCAATGTCCTCCCAGGAAAGCAAGGGTGCTAGCAATGCACTAGGGCGGCAATCAATAAGACAGGAAAATGTATGGACAGCCGCACTCCAAAAAACCTTTTGAGGTTGTCTTTATTAAAAAAAAAAAAAAAAAAACGCACTACAAAATCACAGCAGAACAACAAGAAAAAACAGCTGACGCGTTTCGCACTATTGGCTAGTGCTTAATCATAGCTTATTTTGTAGTGCAGTTTCATCCTTTTGTTAAAATAAAGACCACCTCAAAAGTTTTTTTGGAGTGCGGCTGTCCATACATTTTCCTGTCTTTATCAATTCCAGTAGCAGTTGGGGGATTTTTGAATATACCGATCACCCAGGGGAAAAAAGAAATGGAATGGAGAGGCCAGCAAAATAGTGGGCACACGATGCCTGCATGTAAAACTTCAAACTCTCCCACTGTCATCATCTTTACAATATAGACTGTTCTCATTCAATAGTAAAAGATAGGAATTAGGAGGGTTAAATGCGTTTAACACAGAAGGGTGTGCAGAGGACACACAGGACGGCTAAATTACTGACTCAATTAACACGTGTTTTCCTGCACATACATTGAGGGGGGAAAGGATTTGATCCCCTGCTGATTTTGTACGTTTGTTCACTGACAAAGAAATGATCGGTCTATAATTTTATTGGTGGGATTATTTTAACAGTGAGGGACAGAACAACAACAAAAATATCCAGAAAAACACATTTCAATTTTTTTTTATAAATTGATTTGCATTTTAATGAGTGAAATAAGTATTTTGATCCCTTCGCAAAACTTGACTTGGTTGGCAAAACCCTTGTTGGCAATCAGAGGTCAGCCATTTCTTGTAGTTGGCCACCAGGTTTGCACATCTCAGGAGGAATTTTGTCTCCCTCCTCTTTGCAGATCCTCTCCAAGTCATTAAAGTTATGAGGCTGACGTTTGCTACCTTAAAACTTTAGTTCCCTCCACATATTTTCTATTGGATTGGGGTCTGGAGACTGTCTAGGCCACTCCAGAACCTTAATGTGCTGCTTCTTGAGCCACTCCTTTGTTGCCTTGGTCATTGTCGTGCTGGAACACTGTAAGTCTGCTAGAATTAAATAAAAATGTCTACAATATCCAAATGATCAAGGAGGGACTATCTGCACCACATCCTTGGGTATATTTTTTATGGCGGCTCAACTCCAGCATATTCCAGTACCTATTTTTAATGCCCTGGCTGAGATGAGGAGGTTCTCGACCAAGATTTGACAGTACATGGCCCCGTCCGTCGTCCCTTTTGATGCAGTGAAGATGTTCTGTCCCATTAACAGAAAAACACCCCCAAAACATAATGTTTACACCTCCATGTTAGACTGTGGGGATGGTGCGTTCCTCCTTCAAACACGGTTAATTGATGCCAAAGGGCTCAATTTTGGTCTCATCTGACCACAACATTTTCACCCAGTTCTGCTCTGAATCATTCAGATGTTCATTAGCAACGGTCCTGTACAAGTGCTTGATCAGGGGGACCTTGCTGGCGCTGCAGGAGTTCAGTCCTTTATGGCGTAGTGTGTTACCAATTGTTTTCTTGGTGACTGGTGCCTTGAGATCATTGACCAGATTCTCCCGTGTAGTTCTGGGCTGATTCCGCCATCGTTCTCATGATCATTGAAACGCCACAAGGTGAGAGCTTGCATGGAGCCCCAGACCGAGGGAGATTGACAGTTATTTTGTGTTTCTTCCAACTGCGAATAATCGCACCAACTTATGTCACCCTCTCACCTACCTGCTTGACAATGGTCTTGTAGCCTATTCCAGCTTTGTGTAGATCTACAATCCTGTCCCTGATACCTTGGACAGCTCTTTGGTCTTGGCCATGGTGAAGAGATTGGAATCTGATTGATTGCTTCTGTGGACAGTTGTTATTTATACAGGTAACAAGCTAAGATTAGGAGCACTCCTTTTTAGACATTGTATTTGATTCACACTGCATTGCGTTACAGATTACATGTAATGTGAATTCAGCCATATAAACTGGCTGAATTTGCATCGCGTTCAGAAAACCTTTTTTTTTTTTTTTGGGGGGGGGGGGGTCCACACCAGATTTGGATCAGAATCGGTGTTGACACCCATGCAATCTGATTCCTGTCTGGATTCACAGTTGGCACTGTGATCTGCAAACTTATCTGGGGGGTGTCATTAACTTTGTATTGACACCCACATCGGTTCGCAGAGGGCAGTGTGAACTGTCTGGGTCAAGTGCAATGCGAAAACGCACACGCTGGATTTGGAGGGTTTCCCGCATCGCATCAGTGTGAACCGAGCCGTAGCCCACATTCACACTCGGCCGATTTTACATGTCAAATCTCATCCCAAATTGGCGGCTATTTCCTGCAATAGCACCGTCCACATTGGTGTGGCACTGACTTTGCGGTGCCGCATCGATTCCGAAAAGTCGTTCCTGTACTACTTTTGGCGACTTCGGGGGCGATTTGAATATATGTCTGTGCATAAACCCGCACAGATGTCTGACAAATAGCTCCCCCGAAGTCGGACTGCATTTCCGGTTTGAAATCGTGCTCCTAATCTCAGCTTGTTATCTGTATAGCAGACACCTGGGAGCCAGAAATCTTGCAGATTTGATAGGGGATCAAATACTTATTTCACTCATTAAAATCGGTTTTATAACTTTTTTGAAATGCGTTTGTTGTTGTTTTGTCTCTCACTGTTAAAATAAACTTACCATTAAAATTATACGCTGATCATTTCTTTGTCAGTGGGCAAATGTAGAAAATCAGCAGGGGATCAAATACTTTTTTTTTTTTTTCACCTCCCTGTATCAAATATACTAAAATACTTTCAATTATGTTTTTAACAGACCAAAGGATAGTAAATTTGAGAAAGAAGTGCATTGTTGGGCTTGCATGCGCTTTAATAATTGAATTGGGAGAAAACAGTGTCACATGTATCCTTGTTTCTTTCCTGTATGCAGTTGTGGAAGATGTTAATAAGAGAAGGGAGCCCATTCCGAGCCTGGAAGCCATTTATTTCATCACTCCCAGTGAGAAGGTAATTCATTTCCTGAGTGTATTTGTGTGTTTTTTCTTTTATTAGTATTAATTAAAAAAAGCTTTTTTTTTTTTTTTTTTTTTTTTTTAAACTTTTAATAAAAATAATAAATGTACATATATTTTTTTTTTTTTTTTTACATTTTATTATTTTTTAAAGAGGAGCCTGTAAAGTATTTAATTTCAGATCTGTGACTGAAGTACAAGCATGCTGATCATCACACTTGCACACTTTTTTTTTTAATACATATGCTTGGCTTTACTGCCCAGTAGATGTCCTAGTTAGAGCAGAAAGTGGCAAGATATTTATCATCGATATTCGCAGGAGACTTGCACCAGCCAAAGTTTAATGCATCACACAGCTATCGGGCAGATTTTGCACACATGTGGTAAAAGGTTTGTTTCCAGTTTTCCATGGAAATTGTTATTCGAACTTGGCAGTTCACTTACTACTTGTTACTGCTGGCTTTCAAAGCTCAGAAGTACAGTGGAACCTCGGATTGCGAGTAACGCGGTTAACAAGTGTTTTGCCATATGAGTATTGTATTTTGAAAAATCCTAACTCGGTTTGCAAATGTTGTCTTGCAAGACTAGTAGAATTCAGGCCAAAGCAGTGTGCAGTACCACGTTTGGCCTGAGGTGGGGGTGGCGGGCAGAGCCATTCGGAAATACTACGTTTTCGAGCCTTTCCGAAGTTTGCCGAGGTCAGCCAAGCTGTCCTTGGGCCTTTCCGGCTGTTTCCGAGGCTCCCCCCCCCCCCGCCTCTGGCAGTGTGTGGTATTGCATGCCATTGAAGTCAATGCGGAACAAATGAATTCTGTTTAAGAGGGCTAGCAGGTGCTCACAGAGTGTCAATGCTAGATTGTGAGTTCCTAATGGCTAGAAACCACGATCTGTAATTTCCTCTAGGACAGTCCCAACCCCCATCAGTTAGAACACACATTAGGGAACACAACCCCCTAGTGTTAACCCCATTCCCTGCCAGTGACATTTTTACAGTAATCTGTGCATTTGTATAGCACTGATCGCTGTATAAATGCCAATGGTCCCAAAAATGTGTCAAGTGTCTGTGTCCGCCATAATGTCCGATGTTGACACGTATACACAAACACATATAGATAAATTACATATGTAATTCTTTGCCTTACTGGACATTTCTGTGAGGCTTTAAAAATAAAAATTTGCTGTGCTGAAGGTATAAACTATCTCTCTTCTGTCCCCTTTTACCAAGCCATAATAATAGCCATAATAAACAAAGTATTACTAATAGATTTCACTACTTGGTTCTGAAAATACCTGTTATTAAGAGAAGTAATCTGGACACAGGTGATGACACGGATATGGATCCTTTTACTCAATCTCTTGTGTGGATGTATATTATTATTTTTAACAAGTGTACAACACCCATTCAAAAATATGTGGTTTACCCAGTCTAAATTGTGAATAGCCTCAGATCTCAAATTCTCCCTGTCTGACCAACCATAATAACTGAAATGTATGTTTCAGGACAGCAGCATTAAAGAGAAGGTAAACCCTGACATCACTCCTGTGCATGCGTGCGGGAGCTGCCTTTAACGGCATGACCTGACTTTAAACAGCACAGCGTGCCCTTTCAAGATGGCGCATGCGCTGTTGAAGGTATCACTCGGGGAAATTGCAAATATCTCTGAGACCGTGTAGGTCTTGGAGATATTGCAAGCACCTACATGTAAGCCTTAATCTAGGATTACCTGTAGGTGTAAGTTCTCCCTGAGGGTTTACAACCACTTTACAGGTGAGATGGAAGGGAAAAAATGACAGTTGTTGGTAGACACACACAAACAGAAAAAAATTAAAGCCCTGGGTGAATCCCTAAAATTGACTGTGCTGAATTAGCTAAAAATTCACACCAAAAATGATTTCACTCTGTAGTTCTGAGCCGCTGACGTGGGGTAATAATTGTCGGTAAGAGCAATGAGCCGTTGGCTGGAACAGGTCCTAGAGCTCGAGATTTTGATCTTAAGAAATATTTAAATGGTCCACATTCTTCATTTGCATAGAATTCGTATTTGTCAAACTTTAGTGTTTACTTTATGTTTTATGTCACTGTCCAAGCCACATTGTGTTCCAACTAATCAGCTGAAGTTCTATTTAAATTTTCTTGCTATGTTTGTTTTTTGTTTTTTTTCCATAGTCTATCCGGGCCCTTATATCGGACTTCAGAGACTTGGGCGCACCCATGTATAAAGCTGTACATATATTCTTCACAGACAGTAAGTACTGGCATGAGCTGCTGAGCAGCATTAACTCGTTTATTAAGAGGCTTCTCCACTTAGTGGTGATATTACAATTTCGGGTGGGCACTGTTAAGTTAAAGTATACAGGTTTACTCAATGGGGTAAGAATTCTTTACAGCCTGTGGCATCAGCTTCTGACACCGTGTCCTGGGGCAGATGTAAATTCAAGACAAATTTCCTCTCCATTTTGTCTTTTATGGTGACTTCTTTTGTAATATACTTTATTCAGAAAGGTATGGTACAGAAAGAAGAAAATGTTGTTTCCATCAAATACAAACTTAAGTGCATCAATTATCTAGCCCAAAGGTAAGGTCAATAAAAGGATGACCTCAATATAGCTGACAGGCAAAAAAAGGATAATGTTGGAACGGAACAATTGTATGCTCTGAGAAGTAATACAGTGGTAAGAAGGGGAAGGCACCATGTAGGCCTGATGCAATGCATGGGCAAAAAACAAAGAAGAACCAGAAGAGACAACTCTTGTTGTACTTTGAGTCCAACAATAATACCGTTGGATAGTGTTTTGTAGTTTAAAGCCTGAAGCTACAAAACACTGGAGGGGAAAAAAATCCTATTATTCTCTATGGAGATGGTTCACATCTCCACTACAAAATGCCTGAAGCCAGAAGCTCTAAAACGCCTGAAGGTCAAACAAGTTCTGGGACTTTTTTTTTTTATTCAGATTTGGGTGGGTTTTTTTTTTCTGCTTTTTTTTTTTTTTTTTTCTACATTGGTGACCTTTGACCTATACAAAAACGCGGTAAAACTAAAGCTATGCTCAGGTGTGAATGGGGCCTAAGATCTAAAAGCCAGATTAGGTTGGGCTGGACAACAGAAAGGACTTCCATGACTAGGAAGTGAAGAGGGACAAGGGGGGAAAAGTAAGGAGAAAGGGGGGGAAAAGGCATACAGAGGAATACGGGCAAATGGGCCGAGGGCACAGGTAAAGATAATGTTTCTTCCAGTCTTTTTAAGGTGCACCAACAAGTCACATTTTCAGAATTTCCCTCAGATGAAACGGCTGTGGTAATTGCTAAGGCAATGAAACTGATAAAATCACCTGTGCAAATTCGATGGAAAGCCTGAAAACATGACCTGTTGGTGTGCCTTGGGGATGAATTGAGAAACAGTGGGCATAGATGATTACTTCAATTGCGACAATGCATTGAGGTAAGCATCCATGTAAATATAATACTGCCAGAGCATTCACGTGGAGTATTATAAGGAGTGGCCTTAAGATCCTCCATGACTATGATCTCGTTTAGCTTTGTGAACCACAGAGATTTCGTATGGGAACACAAGTTGTTTCCACTGGAGTTGGCTACATCAGTGTTTCTCAACTCCAGTCCTCAAGGCGCCCCTTTTGAATGTGTCGAAGGCATATATCCCAGTGTTTCTCAACGTCAGTCCTCAAGGCGCCACAACAGGTCATGTTTCCAGGATTTCCCTCAGATGAAACAGCTGTGGTAATTACTAAGGTGGTGAAACTGATCAAATCGCCTGTGCAAAATACTGGAAGGCTTGAAAACATGACCTGTTGGGGCGCCTTGAGGACTGACGTTGAGAAACACTGGGATATATGCCTTCGACACATTCGAAAGGTGAACTGTTATATTTCTTGACAGGTCTATTCGATGGGTGTAGAAGGCAAGCAACCAGGTTTATGGCTTGCATCCACAGATGTAAGGTATTACATCTGTGGATTAGATGACCTCGGCAATTTCATGCCATAAAGGTTGCCTGGTGATTTTCTTTAGAGGGAATATGGTGACTTTTGTAGGTTTTGGGTTTGCAGTAAATGTGACAGCTAGGCCAGACTGGGCATTATAATGATATTTTATCTTTGAAATGTATTGATATGGAAGGCAAGCATGTGATTCAACCTGATAAAAGTATTTAGACAGCTTAAAAAAACATTTAGGGTCCTTTCACACTGATATGTTGCCACAAATAAGTGCAGTGCGCTGTGGTACAATACATTTTTGAGGGGCACCACAATGCACCTAGGCAGCTCCCAATACACTTGCATTGTCCTACACCACAACAAACAAGTGTGAATCCACTTTTTTGCATTTTATTTTTTGGTGCGCTGTATTGAAAATAAAAATCATAAAATCTCCATCCTGTCCTCTTAACACTGGAAGACATCTTTTGTGTCTGATGTCTCACTAGACTGAAGTGCAGTCTGATGCCATTTGGGTATAGCAGTTTTAAAATGCATCGCATACAGAGAAAGCAAGAGATGTCCCGACTATACAGCAGTTCTAGAAATGTTTGGTCTCCAGTTATTTAAAGCTAAATGATGTTTACAGAGAAGTCGAATTTAAGCAACGTGTTTGTCTTTCACAGCCTGCCCTGAGTCATTGTTTAATGAGCTGGGAAAATCGAGGGTCCCTAAAGTGATTAAAACATTAAAGGAAATTAACTTGGCCTTCCTGCCTTATGAGTCCCAGGTAAGCTATTTTTTATATTTTTTTCAACTTGTAGTGATGTTCACTGAAGTCATACTCTACGGTGAATCCTGTATAATTTGACATATAGATAAATACAATATAGTATTTTTTTTTTCCACTAAAAAATAAAAAAAAACGCTACATTTGTATTGAAACTGTGTACAAATTAAAGCCTTATGTTTTTACAAAAATTTAAACATTATTTAGGTAGGCAGATTAGTCATACAATCTACTGTTATATAATATAATATTTGTATTATACAAAGTTAAAGCCCTACCTTGGAAATGTGAAAATTCATGCTTGCAGTGAGTCTGCACCCACTCTGCAAGGGTTTCCTACTTGTTTATTGTAGGAAGGATTAACAGCACTTTTACCTGATCCTCCACTCCCTCTGCAGGTAGTGATCATCCGTGCTTCAGCAGTGGACCGTGCCTTATGTTCATTGCAGGGCTATGGACCCTCGATGATGTCGGGACCTTGGAACACTAGAGCATGGGGGGAGGCACTGCGGGGACCAGTCTAGCAGCGTGGAGGATAGAGTAGGTGGTTCTTAAAGAGGAGCTCCAGCCGCAAATTTTTTTTTTTTTTAAAGTCAGCAGCTACTAACAGTGTAGCTGCTGACTTTAAATAAGGACACTTACCTGTCCTAGGCACCCGCGCTGACGCCCCCCCCCCCGATGCCGGTCCCACGATCGCTCCGGGTCCCGCGCCGCCATTCACACTATGGGAAACAGGCAGTGAAGCCGTACGGCTTCACTGCCCATTTCCTAGTGCGCCTGCGTGAGTCTCACGCTGGCTTGTGAATGGGCGCGCTGCTCTCTGAGAACACACACAGTTCCCAGAAAGCAGCGCGCCCCATTCACAAGGAGAAGGAGAAGAAGAAAAGGCACTGCGGAGTGGAAGAGGCAGATTACGGACTTCCGCATAGCAACAGCTATTTCGGGTGAGTTTTTTTTTTTTTTTTTTTTTTGTTCAGGTTATTTTTTTTTTTTAAACAACATTGTAACATTTTGTTTTCCTGGGTGGAGCTCCGCTTTAACTGCTTGCATAGAAAGTAAGCCTTGCAGTGTGGGTGAAGGTCTACTGCAAAGGAGAATTTTCACATTGCACATTCTAACATTGCTAAATTTGGCTTAAGCATCTAGACTCTAATGATCTCTGGAGCTCCGATCATAAAATTGTGTGCATTTCCTACATAAACCCCAAAACCTTATAAAAAAAAAAAACAGAGTGGGGGTCCCCCCCAAGACCATACCAGACCCTTTCGGTCTAGTATGGATTTTGAGGGGAAACTCCCATATCAGTTCCTTATCTGAGAACGCAACCCAGCAGGTCAGGAAAGGTGGGAGCCGAGCGAGTGCACCTCAAAGCACCTTGTCCCCATGTTACTGCACTGTGCTGTGCTTATTGAATAATGATGTGTTTTCAGTCTTCTTTATTACCTTTGTCATCACCCACCTTCTGCCATTTCCTGCTTATTTAGGTCTACTGCTTAGATGCAAAGGACTCCTTTCACACGCTTTTTAGCAAGATGGAGAAGGAAGTTCGGGAGAGGTGCCTGGAGACCCTGGCAGAACAGATCGCCACCTTATGCGAGACCCTGAAGGAGTACCCATCGGTCAGATACCGCAAGTAAGCATCCACTAAAGATGTCACCACAAAAGACATGAAGCTTCCCCCACTAATTGGCAGATTATAAGGCTGTAAAGTGTAATACGGTGTACTTTAGACCTCTATCGGGTTAATTTTTCTGTCTGAGGTCTGTTAAGGAGATTTCCCTTCACTTCCTGTTCTAAAAACACAACAGGAAGTGAAATGAAATGTTACCAAAGAGCAGGTAAATCCCCTCCTCCATGGCTGTCAATGGAACTGGTGTTTCTGTTGGAGTATTTCCCCGCACAATGGCACAGGAACAAGATAAAGACACAATTCTTATTGGTGCTAAGAAGATGCAGAACAAGCAGATGGAACACAAGACTGCCCATTAATATTTCAACAAGTGGGTAGTTATGTTCTAGAGCTATATACAGCTACATACCAATTCCCCCCTCTTATTGGTGAATACTGTCCAGGGGGAAACGGGAGGCTTGAGAGCAAGAGAATACGAAGCCCAGAGATTAGCTTTAAATTACTTATAACTTAGATTTTTTGATACGATATCTGTCCTAGTGAAATGACTCATGGAACCCGTCTACTCCCTTTTATCTTCTTTCTACTTGGCAATGTGTCCTACAAGTGTAAGTGGAAATTTCCAACACACAGGGAGATATAGTAGCCATCTGTAGCATTCCTCTACACATATGACTCGCCATTACCCTGCTCTGTTGATCTTGGCTCCCCTAGTTTTTTTTGCAGAATTGCCCCCATTTCTATTTAATGGTGTTCTGTGTTTGTACGGATGTAGAAGTAATTGTTTTTTTCTATGGCAGTGGCTACGTAGATAACTCCACCCTCGCTCACATGGTGCAAGACCGACTGAACGCATTTAAAGCTGATAACCCAAGCATGGGAGAGGTAAGATGTTGCTAGAGGTACTGTAGCGCTTCTGATGATGGCTAAGGGCTGCTTACATTTTTACTATTCTATAGACAGACTTAAAAAGGACTCTACTAAAAAACATTTTTAATGTAGTAGGTCAAATTAGAAAAACTCTAAAAAGTAGAAAAGTTTTGCATTTGTGGCAGTTCTGCATATCTGCCACCCAATCGTCTTATATCTTAATAATCTTGCTCTTGGTGGTAAGAGTCAAAGGAAACTGAATGGGGAGGCTGTAGAAAGACACTACAGTCCTTGGAAGGGAGTTGCATAGTAAGATTCCAATTGTATGTTAGGTGCTGTGAAATGTTGTAGAATCAAATTTCTTGTAGCTTGCTCATACTGAGTCACTTCAGTAAATAAATCGGCATTTGCTTAAAAAGATATTTACGGTTGGGTCCATATATATTTGGACACAGGCACAATTTTAGTTTTTTTCAGGTATTTACCAAAACATATTCAAGCTATAGTTGTATGATGAGTGCACACTCTCAGGTTTAGTTTGGGAGTACGTAAATCCAAATCGGAAAATTAGAAATTACAGCTCTTAAGAATAGCCACCCCCTTTTTTTAAGGAACCAAAAGTAACTGGACAATTAAATAAAAAGCTGTTTCAGGGCCAGGTGTAAGCTACTCCTTCGTTATTTCTTCATCAATTAAGCAGGCCGGTCTGGAGTTGATTCTAAGTGTTTGTATTCAGACTCTATTGCTGTGAACTTACATCATGCATTCAAAGGAGCTGTCCATGCAAGTGAAACAGGCCATTGTAAGGCTTCAAAAACAAAACAAATCCATCAGAGATAGCAGCAACAATAGGAGTGGCCAAATCAACAGTTTGGTACATTCTGAGGAAAGCAGAATGCACTGGTGAGCTCGGCAACATAAAAAGGCCTGTACTATCACGGAAGACAACATTGGTTGACGATCGCAGGATTTTCTCTATGGTAAAAAAAAAAAAAAAAAAAAACATTCACAACATCCAGACAGGTGAAGGACACTCTCCAGAGATGGGTGTATCATTGTCAAAGTCTACAATCAAGAGAAGACTTTGTGAGCGCAAATACAGAGGGTTTCCCATAACGTGCAAACCATTCAAAAACTTGAATAGAAAAGCCAGATTAGACTTTGCCAAAAAAACATCTAAAAAAGCCAGACCAGTTCTAAAAAAGCATTCTTTGGAGGGATGAAACTAAGAATAATATGTGGAGGCAGTGTGATGCCATGGGCATGCATGGCTTCCAGTGGCACTGGGTCATTTGGTGTTTATTGATGATGTGACAGGAGCAGCCGGGTGAATTCTGCAATATTTAGAGATGTACTGTAAGCCCAGATTCAGCCAAATGCAGCAAAGTTGATCGGACGGCGCTTCACAGTACAGATGGACAATGATCCAAAACACACTGCAAAAGAAACCCAGGAGCTTTTGAAGGAAAAGAAGTGGAATATTCTGCTATGGCTGAGTCAATCACCTGATCTCAACCCAGTTGAGCATCCATTTCACTTGCTAAAGGCAGAAAGACCCACAAACAAAGAACAACTGAAGAGCTGCAGTTAGAGCCTGGAAAAGCATCAGAAAGGTGGAAACACAGTTTTTGGTAATGCCCATGGGTTCCAGACTTCAGGCAGTCATCACCAGTAAAGGATTCTCAACAAAATCTTAAAAATATTAACTTTTTTATTTTTTGATTTATAATTCACTTGTCCAAATACATTTGAACCCCTGAAAATGGAGGAACTGTGTATAAAAATTGAACAAAATATTACAAGGCACACATACAAAAATTTTACATTTAACTCCTGCAAGGCTATTTAAAACACCTGAACATTTAAAAAAAATGGTGATTTAGTCACACCGTATGGCTATACTGTGCTTAAGCCCGCTTACTGCGTCAAAGTACCCCATTGTCAGTGGGTCCTACGCTATTCATAGAATGAAAGATCCTGCTTCTCTGACCCATGGGAGAAATACACTCCTCTATATGGGAGAAATAAAGGACCCCTCTTGGACCATTACCTCTTATTGGTGTCCACCTGCGAGTCGTCCTTTTATTTCTCCCATATAGAGGAGTGTATTTCTTCTATTGTTCAGAGAAGCAGGATCTTTCATTCTATGAATGGCGTAGGGACCGCTGACAATGGGGTACTTTGACGCAGTAAGTGGGCTTAAGCACCCCCATACAGTGTGAATACATCCCCATATTTAAAAAAAAAATGCTGAGGTGTTTTAAATAGCCTTACAGGCGTTAAATATCATTTTTGTATGTGTGCGCTGTAATATTTTGTTCTATTTGTATGGTCTTATGGCTGTACCATCTTTAATTCATTTTTTAGGGTCCCCCCCCACAAATATTTGTGTATACAATGGTTGAAGTTCCCAAAATTTGTACTCGACATTTATGTTCAACTCCTTAAATTAAAGCTAAAAGTCTACACTTCCAATTTATTTGAATTGTTTTAATTTTATTCTGGTTAGGGTTGTCCCAATACCGATACTAGTATCGGTATCGGGACCAATACCAAGCATTTCTCCGAGTACTTGTATTCAGGGAAAATGCTCCGTTACTTTACCCGATACCTAACTTTCCCTGTATACTCCTCCAGTTCCCCCATCCGTTCTGCTCTCCCTCTATGCTCCTGTGCTCCCCCCCCCCCCTCTGTGCTGCTGCCCGTCTGCTCTCTCCCTCAATGCTCCTGTGTCGCTGCCATTCTGCTTACTCCCTCCATGCCTCATGTCCCCCCTCTGTGCCGCTGCCCGTCTGCTCTCTCCCTCCATGCTCCTGTGTCCCCCCCCCCCTCCGTGCCGCTGCCATTCTGCTTGCTCCCTCCATGCTCCGTGTCTCCCCTCTGTGCCGCTGCTCATCTGCTCTCTCCCTTCATGCTCCGTGTCCCCCCTCCATGTCGCTTGCCTTCTGCTCTCTCCCTCCATGCTCCTGTGTTCCCCCCTCCGTGCCACTGCCATTCTGCTTACTCCCTCCGTGCCGCAGCTGTCCTCCGTTCTGCTCTCCCCCTCCATGTTCCGTGTCCCCCCTCTGTGCTGCTGCTTCCCCCTCCCCCCTGTGCTCTGTGTCCTCCTCCGCCCCCTCTGTCAGGATGGAGAGCGGCGGTAGGAGCCGCTAAACCCGGCTCCTATCGTTTCCGAATGAACAGAGTCAGTGATCAGTTTATGAATGGATAGGAGCTTCTGTCTCCTGTCCATTAATTTCCAGTGCAACTGAGAAAGGGACTGGGGAATCTGTGTCCTTAGTCCCTTTCTCTGCCCCTGATATCTCACCAAAGCTCCCCAACAGGGCTAAGAAAGAAAAAATAGCAATAAATAATAAAAATAATTGTAAAAAATAATACTGACACACTGATTCCCCCCCCCCCCTCAAGAAAGCATTGTATAAAAAACAAAAAAGTGAAAAATTTAAATTTATAAAATAAAAATACTGACACATGACACAATACTGACATAAAAAAAAAAAAAAGTATCGACAAGTACTTGAAAAAAAGTATCGGTACTTGTTCTCGGTCTTAAAAAACTGGTATCGGGACAACCCTAATTCTGGTGGCATACAGAGCCGAAAGTATGAAAATTGTGCCTGTGTCCAAATATATGGACCTACAGTAACTGTATATCTTGTTAACTACATCATTTGTATTATTTGACCCTTTTGGGCAATTAAAAATCATGAATTGGTTAAAGGGGCAATGACATGGTAAAGAGTGTAAGATTTGCCACTATCCTGTTACGATAATATTTAAAATGGTGTAGTATCCACCATTCTTTTAATAACACTTTTACTTCTTTGAATTGGTAAGGATTCAGGAATGGGAAGTGAAAACTTTTATAGTGGCATTATCCAGAAAGGGAACAATGTGTAACTGCTATGTTTTTCGTAGGGTTCCTCTTTAAATAAGTTATAAATGCATAATTGTGTCGTAAAATGTTCCTCTTACTGCTTGTCTGCTTTTGTCCATGCCGTTCATCCTATTCCTCTTCTGTTGCATTATCTGCCACTGGGGCTGCTTGAGTATTTCAGTGTATCTAGGTATCCATCTATAGTGATCTTTATTCTCTATGGTGAATACCAAGCATACATCTTGATTCATAGAGCAGCATGTCGGTGTCATATACTTACTGAGCTCAGGAATACTAAATCTATGGTTATGAGACTTTACTGTCCTCCCTTCACATTCTACCCAAATGCTTTTCCCTTCCCTGTGTTCTCACCTGCTTCTCTCCATCCCAGGGCCCAGACAAGTCCCGCTCCCAGCTCCTCATTGTGGATCGTGGATATGACCCTGTGTCTCCCCTCCTGCATGAACTTACCTTTCAGGCCATGGCTCATGACCTGCTAGACATCAAGCAAGACATATACCAGTAGGTTTTCATCCCCCTTATGCTATGCAGACCTATATATAGCACAGCAAGGGTGGGTGAATTGTATGAATATACAAATGACTTTTATAAATTGTTGCGAAATAATCCGGTCCAAGAATAATGTTCTTTTAAAGTGTATGTAAACCCTTACAATTGACTTATGCTATTTAGTTCCTTTTTAGTCTGTTAAATATACCATGTGAAAGGGTTTGTTTTATCTGTGCAATAAGTTCTAAAAATACCTGTGGATCCTGCCATAAATCTGGTTAACCGACGGCTTCCTGTGCTCTGTTTGTGATGCACTCTTATCAGTTAACACCCATTTATCTCTGAGGCCTGCAAAACACCTCACCTGTTTTTTTTTATGGAGAGGGAGAGGTCATTTTTATCATAAGGTGATAAAAAATGTACAGTACAGTAAGCGTTGTCACCCTAGGACAGGAAGTGTATTACTGACAGAATCAGATACAAATAAAGGGAAAAGAAGCCTGAAAAAATAAATTAAAACATGGCAGCTTACTGCTCTTTTTAGATGTGATTTTTGTTCTTTGGTTCAACACTTTGTATCTGTTTGGAGTTGCCCATTAATGTGGTTGTAAAGGTAGAAGGTTTTGTATCTTAATGCATTAAAATAAAAAGCCTTCTGTGTATAGCAGTCCCCGTCCCATCCCAAAACGTACCTGTGGTCTGTCTCTGTCTCGCGATGTCCATGAGTGTCTCAGCCGCCCAAAATTCTCCCTCCTGATTGGCTGAGAAACACCAGCAGTGACATTGGCTGCCACTGCTGTCGATCAAAGTCACCTAGCCAATCAGGGAAAAAAGGGGCCGGGGCTCCATGTCTAAATGGACACAGGGCACTGTGAATCGGCTTGGCTGCCCCCATAGCAAGCTGCTTGCTGTGGGGGAACTAAACAGGAGGGAAGGGCCAGGATCACAGAGGGAGGGACCCGAGAGGAGGATTTTGGCTGCTCTGTGCAAATCCACTACACAGAGCAGGTAAGTGTAACATCTTTGTTATTTTTATTTAAAAAAAAATATATATATATATTTGATATTACAATCACTTTAAGCTCCTAATTTGGCTGGATTGACCCTACACACATAGTGTATGGAGCAGAGATATGCAATTAGCGGACCTCCAGCTGTTGCAAAACTACAAGTCCCATCATGCCTCTGGGTATCTTGCTATGCCTCATGAGACTTGTAGTACTGCAACAGCTAGAGGCCTGCTAATTGCATATCCATGGTATAGAGAGGGAAGACCAACCTCCCAGATTGTGTGCGGGGAAATCGAATTGCTGTTTGAGGTTTAAATATGTATTGCTCACTTGAGACGTTTCTTGCTCATACAGTGCTGGACACAGGCAGATTCAGAGATGATTGGGGTATAGGCAGGTACCTTCAGGTGATTGGACACTGACAAAAAAACTGCAAGGACCCTTGTATATCCACTCCCTTTTCCAGAAGGCCTTTTAAGTCATTAGGTGTTGATGTCTCCTCTCTACTGTGTGGGAATTTCTATGATCAACTTTCTCTACCTGTGTTCCAGCCACAGCAGCATCTTTTTCCGTTTCCAGATCGTTGCCCCAAAGCGAGAGCTTCGGGTGGTCGATCTGGACCCAACCAGAGAAGACATGGGGCTGGCCTGTAAAGTTGCCTAGGTCACTGGATCGTGTTAGACGCCCACCTTGGTACACCTTGGGTTAGCAGCATGGTGTTATACAGGTCCAAGATGCAGGCGATCCGCACTAGTGTAACCCGTCTTAAGAAGTGGATAAAGCCAGGTGTGTGAAGGGTTAAATGCCATTGTTCCCCTCGAGAGTGACTTTGGCCGTGTTCTTACCCGGGTGCTTTTGCCTTACTGTCCTGGCTGGGTTCTCCCCTCTTTCTCACCTTCTGATGCATGCTCCTGTCCTCTGCCAACCCCCCCCACGTTTTGGCATACGGAACTTCAATGGCCATCGGTGGCTTAATCTCCAAGCGTCGTGATTCAGTCACAAATTTGAAAGCTTTATATTTTGGTCAAGGGGTCCATGGTCCTTTTTTCAGTGGATGCTCTGGTGACCCTGTGAAATCAGTTCCCTTTGTTATGTGCCTATTCTCCCTCACCTGCCTCACCAGATCGGGGCTGAGGGTGTTTTGGTGATCGTAGTTGCCCTGAATTGACCCAGAAGGCATGCTCTCAGTCAAACTATCAAGTCGTGAAATGGAAACACCATGGTATTTCCCCCTCCTCCACTGTGATATAGCAGATAAACAATGTTGAATCTTTAGTTATGACTGGATTCTGGTTGCTGTTTTTTTTTTTTTATTATTCATAATTTCTTATTTTGCATCCAGGTATGAGACTACGGGCATTGGCGATTCCCGGGAAAAGCAGGTTCTTCTGGATGACGATGATGACCTGTGGGTGGAGCTCCGTCACATGCACATTGCAGATGTGTCCAAGTAGGCATCACTTTGTCCTCAGTAATTGTGTGTACCACTTTTTCTCAGGTCCTCTTTTGAGCGTGTGCCCTTTCTCTATTGCAGGAAAGTCACAGAGCTGCTGAGGTCTTTCTGTGAGAGTAAAAGAATGACAACCGACAAGGTAGGTTTTATTTTGTATCCTGTAGTATGCAGCTCATGCTGAAATTTCCAACAATTCCAATGGAAAATGAAACTAGAGGCATGTGACATTGGTTGGCTTGCAGCCAAGCAAGATAAATCGCACGATGGTTGAGTAGCCAGAAATCCCATTTTTGTTGAGGGGAAAAAAAAAACCATCCTCTCTGGGTGATCAATATACATTGCAAGTAGGGTTGTCCCGATACCACTTTTTTAATACCGAGTACAAGTACGGATACTCTTTTTCAAGTAGTCGCCGATACCAAATACCGATACTTTTTTTAAATGTGTCCCCAAATGCAGCCATGTCCCCCCACAAATGCAGCCATGTATGTCCCCCACATATGCAGTCATGTATGTCCCCCACATATGCAGTCATGTATGTCCCCCACATATGCAGTCATGTATGTCCCCCACATATGCAGTCATGTATGTCCCCCACATATACAGCCATGTATGTCCCCCACATATGCAGCCATGTATGTCCCCCATACCTTTTAGATATGCTGATGCCGCCTCTGCCGCATACCGTCGTATCCCCTGCACAATCGCGTAGCGCATTACAAGCTTTCATTCTAAAAACTTGTAAATGGCCGCGCTCCGTGTATTAAAACTCCCCTTCTCCGGATTGGAGGGATCCGTCCAATCCCACGCAAGGGGGAGTGTCTATACGCGGATTCGTGCATAGACACTCCCCCTTGCTCGGGATCCGGAGAAGGGGAGTGTCAATACACGGCCATTTACAAGTATTCAGAATGAATGCTTGTAATGTGTGCTATGCGATTGTGCAGGGGGATGGGGATACGGCGGTATGCGGCAGCGGCGGCGTCGGCATATCTAAAAAGGTATGAGGGACGCATCGCTGCAATATGGGGGGGAAGTATTCTATTTCAGTATCGGGGGTATTTGCGGGAGTACAAGTACTCCCGCAAATACTCGGCATCGGTCCCGATACTGATACTAGTATCGGTATCGGGACAACCCTAATTACAAGGATTTTCAACTCGGTCCTACCTGGTTTTATTCTTAACCACTTAAGACCCGGACCTTTAGGCAGGTAAAGGACCTGGCCAGTTTTTGTGATTCGGCACTGCATCGCTTTAACTGACAATTGTCGTGCGATGTGGCTCCCAAACAAAATTGGTGTCCTTTTTTTCCCACATATAGAGCTTTCTTTTGGTGGTATTTGATCACTTCTGCGGTTTTTATTTTTTGCGCTATAAACAAAAATAGAGCGACAATTTTGAAAAAAATTCAATGTTTTTTACTTTTTGCTATAATAAATATCCCCCAAAAACATAAAAAAAAAAAAAAAAATGTCCTTTAGTTTATGAATGAATGAATGAAAACTTATATAGCGCGGCACATGCAAAGTAAATCGCCTCTGGGCGCTTGTTGTTCTTGTCTTCTTTGAAATCAAAAGAGATGAGTCTTGATCTTTCTCCTGAAGACTAAGTGGTTCTCCTCCAACCGAATGCTGGTTGGTAAGGCGTTCCATAGTCTGGGACCTTGGGACCTTGGACAGCGAATCTCCTGTCTCCTTTGGACTTGTATCTGGCTTTCGGTATCTGGAGCAGATTTTGATTAGTGGATCGCAGAATGCGATCGGGATTGTGAGCTTTTGTTTTTTCGCATAGATAATGGGGAGCATTCCCATGGATACATCTATGCGTTAGACAGAGAGCTTTAGGCCCCATACACACGAGCGGACAGATTTGTTCAAATCTGTCCGTCCGACAGATTTGAACAAATCTGTCCGCTGGGATTTTGGTTTGCTCGCGTGTACACACGAGCAAACCAAAATCCCCGCCAGCAGACAGCGCGCTGACGTGTCGGTGAGGCGGCGGTGACGTTGACGCCGCCACGTCACCGCTACGTCACGCACCAGGAAGTAAACACTTCCGCGCGCATGCGCCGGATCCATTCACAGGATACGACGCATGTGCGGGAGGATATGTCCGCTGGTTTCCCGTACTAACCAGCGGACATATCCGACGGACAGGTTTGTAGCGGACAAATTTCAAAGCATGCTTTGAAGCATCGCTCGTCTTCAAGTCGTTTAAAATACGGCCGCCAGACTTGTGACTGGGAAAAAACTTTGTCCGATGGACAAATCTGTCCGCTAGCCCATACACACGATCGGAGATGTCTGCTGAAACGGTCCACCGGACCGTTTTCAGTGGACATATCCGCTCGTGTGTACGAGGCCTTAAAGGTGATTCTGTCTTTTACTGGTAACCAGTGAAGGGCTCTCAGTGAAGGTGAGATTGATTCCCAAGGTTTTTTCCCAGTCACAAGTCTGGCGGCCGTATTTTAAACGACTTGAAGACGAGCGATTTGGTACTTGGGGAGTCCGAGGTAAAGGGCATTTGCATAGTCCAATCTGGAGTTTACAATCGCTCCCACCACGACCGCTATGTCTTCCTTGGGAATAAAAGGAGTTAGTCTGCGTAGTAGGCGCAGCAGATGGTGAGATCTGCTGACTACTGACCCTATTTGTGCGTCCATTGTCATGTAGGAGTCAAAGATGACCCCAAGACTTTTGACTTTGGCGCTAGGGGTGATGATTTTGCCCAGAATGGGACGGGGGGGTCCAAGTTGTTGCCGGTTGATTCATACGCTTGGCGTGAAACAGAAGGAGTTCTGTTTTTGCTCCGTTGAGTTTGAGATAACTTTGTCATCCAGTCCTCTATCAAAGAGAGACATGTCTCTAGATTGAGGTGGTGATCCTTTTTGTTGCAAATGCGGAAGTACAGTTGCGTGTCGTCTGCATATGAGTGATAGAGCAGGTTTTGACTGCTGATGATTTCAGTTTAGGCCAATAAGTATTCTTCTACCTAGTATTCTTCTACCTATTTTTGGTAAAAATCGCAATAAGAGTTTATCGATTGGTTTGCGCAAAATTTATAGCGTTTACAAAATAGGGGATAGTTTTATTGCATTTTTATTTTATTTACTTTTTTACTACTAATGGCGGCAATTAGAATTTTTTTTTTTTTTTTTTCGTGACTGTGACATTATGGCGGAAACTTCGGACAATTTTGACACATTTTTGAGACCATTGTCATTTTCGCAGCAAACAATACATTAAAAATTGTTTACTGTGAAAATGGCAATTGCAGTTTGGGAGTTAACCATAAGGGGGCGCTGAATGGGTTAAGTATGACCTCATCTGTGTTTCTAACCGTAGGGGGGTGTGGCTGTAGGTGTGACGTCATTGATTGTGGTTCCCTATATTAGGGAACACACGATCAATGACGGCACCACAGTGAAGAACAGGGAAGCTGTGTTTACACACAACTCTCCCCGTTCTTCAGCTCCGGGGACCGATCGCGGGACTCCAGCGGCGATCGGGTCCCGCGGCCACCGAGCTTTGGACCGGGTAGTAGGCGCGTGCCCGCGACCCACGGCTGGGCACTTAAAGAGGACATACCTGTACGTGCTTGTGCCATTCTGCCGACGTATATGTGCAGGAGGCGGTCCTTAAGTGGTTAAGAAAAAGCTGTTTGTTCTACTATGTAATTTTAATTCTGATAAGCCGATGCACTTGCAATATTCTAATGAGGAAAGTTGCAGTGTCTGCATCCCTTCAGAAGTAATTCACCCTTAGGGAGTATCTCGCCAACAATATAATTCCTGTTGCATAAGATGCTCAAAAGTTTACTTATATCTTAGTGCAGACATCTGTCAAAATCAGTGAGCCAATAACACAAGCAGGAAATTAAATTTCTGGAGAAGTTCTGTACACCTACTGTGCACAGAAGGACTCCAGGTTGCATTGAATCTTACAGAAAATTACAGCGGCTGCAGATTGAAAAGGGAAGGTAATGTGTAATTTATAATTGTACATTACAATATTGCTATGGGGAGCGGGAAGAAATGTGGTAAAAGGAGATGGGAGAGGACCACCGGGTGAAAGCAGGACTCTGTGTTCCAGTTTTGGTGTGAAAAGGTTCTGATTTATCGTTCATATCTTGTTGCCATCTTTCTGCCGATAATGAGTTTACAATTGTAAACTTTGTTGGCAGAGGGAATGGAACATGTAGGGTAAGCAGGCAAAGAGATGGGGAAGTGTGTATAGATTGGGCATTTCAGCAGGGAAAATGGTGAAATGAATGCAGGATCAAACAACCACTTGTGAAGCTGGGAATGAGTGAACAGTTGAGTAGTCATCAAACAGCCGGAGAAGTCATTGGAGGGTTATACAGCCAGTGAGGTAGCTGGGGTAGTCAATTGGAAGATCTACTGTGGCAAGAATAATCTGAAGAAGCCAGTAAGAGCGCAACATAATCTTAAGAAATATGTTGGTGATGGACGGAGCCTGAGAAGGGTGTGGTGAGCTGGACCAGGAATTTGCAGTAAATATTTAAACTGGAAACCAGGAGATGTTCCCAAAAACAATCGAACAATCCTGTGCATTACAGCAGGGCACAGGGAACAGGTAGGCTGTATGTGCTTTCTGCATTAATTATATGCTTTATTTAAATTTTAACTGGAGTTTTAAGTTATCATGTGTATTCATTCTTTATGATCCATCCCAAGAATAAAGCCAACCTTACAGTAGGAGTGCAATGTGAAAAAAAAGTTCTGTTGTCATTTATTTTTTTCCCCCTTCTCAGGCAAACATCAAAGACCTGTCCCAAATACTGAAAAAGATGCCACAATATCAGAAGGAATTAAATAAGGTGAGTAGTGTGTTCTTAAGAGTACCATTTAAAGGGAAACTGCTAAAATACTTTGTTAAAAGAGCACAGTTTTTTTTTTTTTTTTTAGTTTTTTTTTTGTTTTTTATTGGAAGCACTACAAATTACAGACACTGTTTTAATACATAAATGTTATGGTTTTATTTGAAATACTCACTTTATTTACATGTTTGATCACTATTGTTATTATTTCCAATAGAGTGTATAATGTCCTATCTTACTTTTAGGGTATAATGAAGACACATTGTTATCATAGCACTGCACTTCTTCCTATACTTGCCTATGGTTACTGACCACCTTTACCAAGGGGTAGAGTCAGATTGGTGCTTAACGAATATGTATATTGCCAAATAAGTAGCATGGCTATGTAGAATTCTTAAGGCCTCCTACACACGACCGGTTTCCTCGACAGAATCCATCAAGAAACTTGGTGGCAGAGCTTTTTTGCCGAGGAAAACAGTAGTGTGTTTGTTTTTCATTGAGAAAACTGTCATGGAACTCGATGAGAAAAAAAAGAGAACAAGAAAAACACGTTTGTGTGTATGCTTAGAAACTCGCACATGCTCAGAAGGGTGGCACCAGTGGAATCAAACTTCCCCTTTATAGTGCCGTCGTACGTGTTTTACGTCACCGCGTTTGAGAATGACGAGATTTGGTCTTGACAGTGTGTACGCAAAGAAAGCTTGTCAAGATTCTCGACAAGCCTGACTCGTCGAGGAAAACGATGTTTCATTTACGACGAGTTCCTCGGTCGTGTGTACGAGGCCTTAGTCTCAGAACTGGGTGGACAAAAATACAAATCTTTTGGCAGGTAAAACGGCTCCCATATATGTATGTAATCTGTGTATTTTGTGCCATCAGTTCAGATTTAAAAGCAAAGGCTGCCATTGTTAACCATCTTCTAAAAATACCAATTTCCTGGCTGTTATGTTGACACTTACTTTTATACAAATTTTGTCAGAGAGTAAAGTCTGAAGTCTTTTTTACTTGCACACTTGTTCTGGATTAGTGACTTGATGTATGGAAGTAGTTGGAGGGTAAATATGACGTAGAGAGAACTAGCCTTTGCAGAATGCGGTGTTGGCAACGTTGGCCTCCATATTACCAATTAACCTGGCAGTAGTATATAATTGTTCTGTACAAGCTACAACACCATCAGGATTCCTACCTGACAATGTCCTCAAATGGAGGTTAAAGAATCATGTACTGTATATAGCAATGTACAACAGAAATGCCCCACAATGTAAACCATTGTCGGCAAATTTCAACCTTTGTTTTATCAGTCCATATCTCTGTGTAATCTTTTCTCCTGTGCAGTATTCCACACACCTCCACCTGGCAGAGGACTGCATGAAGCACTTCAAGGGAACTATAGAAAAGCTGTGTGCCGTAGAGCAGGTGTGTATGTCCTGTAATTGGCAGAAAACAAAATAGGCCGACTGAAGTGTGTGTGTGTGTGTTTCTTTTAAAGGCCAAGTTCACCGTTTTGCAGTGCGAGTTCAGCTGAACTCACACAATGTCACTCCCGCTAGCAGTCCCGATTTCGTCATGAATACAGACATCTGTGCAGGTTTTTGCACAGATGTTAATGTAAATCGCGGGCCAAAATCGCAAGCTACTTTTGAAAACTGTACAGCGGCGCAGATGCGGCGTCGCACCGATTTAGGACGGTGTCATTGCCGGCAAATGCCGCGGATTTGACATGTCAAATCGCATTTAAAAAGCCAGCAGCTTTGGAACGCTTTGCCAACCTGCATTCGGTTGGAGGAAAACCACCTGACCTTCAGAAGACAGATTAAAACTCTTGCTCTTTTGATGTCAAGAGAGACTGATACAACAAGCGCCCAGAGGCGATTTGGTTCGCATGTGCCGCGCTATATAAGTTTTTCATTCATTCATTCATTCATTCAGCAGTGTGAACCAGGGCTTCCAGAGAATAGCCTATGCCTTTGTAAAATAATCATTAATGTTATTGCTTCACCTGTGGATAATTTGGGTCCCCTCAGAAAGCTGGCTAAAAAAACTCTTCGCTAGCAGCCCCCCACGTCATGACTTGTTACAAGGATGTGAAAACCATTGGATTCTCACTCCCAACATTTCAAGAGTAAAAAAACAACGGTTTTCACATCCTAGCAAAAAGACAGGAAATTAAACTAGGAGTTTTTTTTTTTAACCAGGCCTGAAGATTAGTTAAAAACTCCCAAATGATTTTCTCTGAGCAGACACACTAGAGTGTAAAATACTAGTAGTTCCAATTTTTTATGTCACGCGATAATTGCCCAATGGTTTATGAAACGTGAAATTCAGTAAGCAATACGCTACTAGGGCACAAATATGCTATATATTACCCATTTTTTTTTTAAATATAACAGATGTGGTAGCACTGAATAACTAAATACCCAACTTGTCGAGGCTTAAAATTGCGTGTGCTCATGAAATGGAGACTAATTTCGGTACCTGATGATGTTTTCCCTAGGTGATACTTTAAACCCCCCCCCGTTTAACGTGAACGGTGAATAATGTGCCTAGAATTATTGCTCTCACTTCTGCATGCATGACAATATTAAATGTGCATTTCAATCAACACTTTTGTGCATAGGTGCCCCTGACAAGTGTATTTACGTTCATATGTGTGTTTATGTTGGTGGGGGGTTAAGCACTTTTTAATTACTTACTTTTTTTTTTTTTTTTCTTTTTATGTTTTTACTAGACCTTATTTTTCATTACATAGGGGACAAAAAGTCCCCTATATGATAGTTTTTTGGGTGACAGGTTCTCTTTGATGAAACATCAGGGGTCTATAGGACCGAGTGTGAGTATCAGTTTCCATGTGTTTCGGTAGGACAAAAAAAAAATACACACGCTTTCTTGTTCCCAATACATCAGAAGTAGAATTTTTTTATTTTATGTTGTGTTTTTTTTTTTTTTTTAATTGTGGTCTTCCTTCTCTTATTTTTTTTATTTATATAGACCGCGCTGTCAGGGGAATCCTTCCTGCCTAGGGAGGGGGGGTAAGAGCGGGCAGGGGGTGTATGTCACCGCCGGTAGATGGTGCTTATTACTAGCAGCTATAGCAGCTGTTTGCGATAATCTGAAACATATCTGGTAGGCTGCTTGTACCCAAGTTGATCGATAAATTTGGTACATTCAGCCTGCCTGTTAATGGTTAGAAACTTGTATGGCCGGCCTAAGTAGTTTTGCTTAAATGTCAAAGTTGCAAAATTTGGACCTGGATGTGTTTTTTGACCTTGGTCATGAAGGGGTTAAAGTGATGAAAACTAATGTGCAGCACCACAATTACAAAAGCCTATGTCTAATGTATTATGCTGCTTGACTCGGATACCCAGGGGGTAGGCAAATTAGTCCTTTTTTTTTTTTTTTTTCATACCCCTAAATATAACCTGAAGATGTGTCCTCCAGTTCATTTAATGAACTACATATTTTGTTAAAACCGTTTCGTGTGGACAGACACGAAACTAAGTTAAAGCACCTCATCCCGTGTAGATAAATTCAAGAGCAAATACTTGGGGAGAGAAGGGTACCTAAGGACCCTGGGACTATGAGGCGGTGCTGATAAAGTGTAACGAAACTCTGTTAAAATACAAGAGAATTTTATTGGGTTTATACACAAGTAGGTAGATAAAAACCATCCATTATGTTATATATCACAGGCTTCAACAGTCTGGGAAAGCTCTTATTAGTTGTAGTTCAACCGACATGTTTCGCTCTGTAGAGCTTCTTCAAAGGTTTGGAACTAACTACACTGTATTGAAAAAAGGATATAATAGATGGTTTAAAGAAAAGTACAGCAATTGTAGACAGATCATATTCATTGAGACAGACAGTTGGTACATAAATCAGGGAAAAATATTTAACAATTTACTAATTAAATTATGCTTAAGCAGGGGAGGAGGGGGGTGTAACAGGATAAGTGAGGGTGGGATAGAAAATATGTGGGGGGGGAGGTTGGAGGAAAAAAGAGGGGAGGGGCCAGGATAGGTGAAGGATAGGGATAGAGAAATAGGGGGGGGGGGGGCGGGAGAAGGAGGGGGAGGGCAGGGGGCATATTTTCTCTATCCCACCCTCACTTATCCTGTTACCCCCCCCCCCCCCCATTCCCCCTCCTCCCCTGCTTAAGCATAATTTAATTAGTAAATTGTTAAATATTGAACCTATGATTATTTTTCCCTGATTTATGTACCAACTGTTTGTCTCAATGAATATTATCTGTCTACAATTGCTGTACTTTTCTTTGAACCATCGTTTTTTCAATACAGTGTAGTTAGTTCCAAACCTTTGAAGAAGCTCTACAGAGCGAAACATGTCAGTTGAACTACAACTACTAAGAGCTACTAAGAGCTTTCCCAGACTGTTGAAGCCTGTGATATATGTGATATATAATATAATGGATGGTTTTTATCTACCTACTTGTGTATAAACCCAATAAAATTCTCTTGTATTTTAACAGAGTTTCGTTACACTTTATCAGCACCGCCTCATAGTCCCAGGGTCCTTAGGTACCCTTCTCTCCCCAAGTATTTGCTCTTTAATTTACATATTTTGTTAGATCAGACCTACATTTCTGTAATCAGTGGCTTCCATAAATGCCGAATCTGCAATTCTCCTTATTTCATCATCCCAGCTGTCACCCTGATGATAGTAATAGAAATATCTAACTTCCAGGCTGAACCTCTTTACGATATCGCCTTCTTACATTTTCATTCTTAGGACTTGGCAATGGGAGCAAACGCAGAGGGAGAGAATTTGAGGGACCCAATGAAGATTATTGTTCCCGTTTTACTTGATCCAAACGTCAAACCCTATGACAAGATTCGTATTATCCTGCTGTATATATATCTGAAGAATGGTAAGAGTCTTTATAGAAGTCCTTTTTGGTAGTTCCATTGTCTGTCTGATGGAAACGTCACACATATTTTACTACAATGCTTTACTACATTCTAACAATTTTTTGTACATAGCAGAAAATCTCAGAACGTGCAATAACATAAACACCTCTTTATTTAAAAATGAAATGCCATTCTCATACAACAAAAGTAATCGGTTTATTAAAAGCCTCCACAATAAACTCGATGTGCCACCTAACTAGGATCAATGGGCATACACTGGTTTGTCACTTCTGTAAAGTCACATCCGGTTTTTGCATAGCCACGCCCCAAAGCGTTTCGTCCTTCCGACATTATCTGGGCGTGGCTGTGTGTTACTTCAAAGCTGCAGGGACACATAGGTGACATAATAGTCGGTGAGTGGAGCCAGAGTGCATAGCAGGGAGAATAATCTCAAGTCAATTTCAGGTACTTTAATATTTGAATTTTGATCCAGGACACATCAGCATGTTTTTTCAGGGAAATCACAATTTGGAAAGGATAATGTTTGCATGCTTTATAAATGTATTGGCTTATCTTTGTAATTCCTTATGTAGGTATAACAGAAGAAAATTTAACCAAACTAATTCAGCATGCCAATATCCAGAGTGACAGCAACATTATCAGGAACCTGAACAACCTGGGGACCCGTGTGTTGTCAGGGGTAAGTTGTGACAATGGTGCCTCTCACCCATCATTCATGTTCTTTAGCACTGTTAAATGAGTGTGGTTTGTATGGTCTCCCAAACTTCTATTGCCTGATAGTTTAGGTTCTTTAGTGTTTTCAATACTAGCATCACCAAGATGGTGTACATTACATGTGAGAATTAGGCCCCGTACACACGACCGAGAACCCCGGCAGAATCCAGCGAGAAGCTCGCTGGGATACATATTCTGCCGAGATACTCCGGTCGTGTGTACGTTTTTCGCGAGCGTCCCGTCGAGAAAGCCGTCGAGCCAAAATAGAGAGCAGGTTCTCTATTTGCTCGATGGCCCATCGAGAACCATGGCTCGGCGCCTTTCCCGACGGCTTAATCGACGATTTTGACGGCCGGGCGAGAACCTCGACGGGCGGAACGATGTGTTTGGCCCGTCGAGGTTCTCGTACGTGTGTACGCGGCCTTACAGTTAAGCAGGCCATACACTGTTAAGCCCCATACACACTATCGGAATTTCCGATGGAAAAAGTCAGACCGACTTTTTCCATCGGAAATTTCGATCATGTGTATGCCCCACCAAAATTTTTCCATCGGATATTCCGAGGAATTCCATCAAAGTTTAGATAGAGAACATGTTCTCTTTTTTACTCCGATGGAGTTTGGCCGGGCAAAAGCCCAATCATGTGCACGGGCATTCGATTCCACCACCCACACAAACACGGTGGATAAAGAAATCCAAACCCTGACCCCACCTTCCAAATCGGACAGCCACCGATGTAAAAAAACACTGATCAATAGCTGCAGCCATCGATAGAGAGGTTTTTCAGCCCATCCCTTTGACAAAAATTGTTCAAACAATTGACTTTTGACAAGGAGGGCAGCCAGACGCAGATCAAAGTTCAGCCTGTCCCTTTTTGATTAGTTTATCCACCGCCCGCCCCCCCAGTGTTTGTGGGGGATATGCGTGACTAAATTCCAGTTAAAAAAATAAAAAGCCCAGCAAAGTTATTCTAGAAAAGCGGCTTTTGTAATACTTTTACTGTTTTAAATGTATGCCTTGTACAGTCGGTTATCTATAAATGTATGTGCCAAAATCCACCTCTGCAAATATCTAAAAGCTAAGAGAACACCATCTCTGTGTCTTCATCCAGCTTAAAACAGAAATTGGTTTCCTTATTAGTCAATCTACATTGTCACTAGCATATCTCCTAGCAGGCTTTCTCTTCCTGGCAATACAGTTTGACCATAACCTCTTCTCCCTGACTCCCATAGCAATCAACCTCCTCTCCCAACAAGCCAGCCCGGAAGCTGCGTCCCGAGTCCACCTATCAGCTATCACGTTGGACGCCAGTGCTGAAAGACATCATGGAGGTAAACCAGCGGTTTCAGTTATACTTTTGTTTATATATGTTGTAAAAGCCCTTGCTGATTTCTCCAACACGTACTACTTTCAGTCCCCATTTCACACTGATTCGTATTTTAGCTTGAAGCCTGAAGCCTTGTCTGCTGACGCAGAGTGGACACGGACACTTTCCTCTATGGCAGTCGGATGGAAACGGGCCACCTGTCCATTTCCATCCGACTGTTATCTGATCCACCAGATCGATGGGTTAATGGTTCCCCTATCTGTCTGTTTTTAGCGGACAGGATTGGATCGGATGTCAGTGGATGTAAACGGACATATGTCTGTCTGATATCTGCCTCTACTTAGAGGGCAATGAGTGGTCTGATTTGGAGCCACATAAAAAAAACTCACAGGCAGACCTGATCTGTCCGCCCGTGTGAAAGGGACCTCATTTTGCCATTGCTCCACTTTTTCAAATAAATGAGCTCCTACGTTCTGTACCTCTGGTATAATGAGCTCCTTGTGTTTGGATTTGTAGGATGCCATTGAAGACAAGTTGGATAAAAAACAGTGGCCCTTTGTGAGAGAGCCCCATGCACAGGGAGGAGGAACTGCCCAAACAGTGGTGAGGTAAGGGCCTGCAGCCTGTCTCCAAGTAAAACTTCCATCTGAATTGCATTCTCCGGTTTTCATGTTTGTTTTTTTGTTTCAGCGCACGATTTGGTCACTGGCACAAGACGCGCAGTGCGGCAGAATACAGATCTGGACCGCGGCTTCTGGTCTATGTCGTAGGAGGAGTCTCCATGTCTGAAATGAGATGTGCCTATGAAATAACCAAAGCTACGGAGTCCAAATGGGAGGTTTTGATTGGTCAGTTTCGTATGCCACATATTTTTTTATTTATTTTTTATTTTTGTCGGTTATCTTCACTCTTCATTTTTAAAGTTTTTGTACTTGTATTGCTTTTGTTACACACGTTCTTCCTGCACCTTTAGATTAGGGTGTTTTACAGATATTCTGCTGAGCTTTTATTCTTATATTTATGGATGGGACTAACAGTCTTCACAACCAAGAGTAGGGGGTTTATTTACTAAAACTGGAGAGTGCAAACTCTGGTGTAGCTGTGCATGGTAGCCAATTGGCTTCTAACTTCAGCTTGTTCAATAAAGCTTTGACGAAAATGGATATTGATGGAAGGGAAGATTATGTAAAAAAGCTTTGCCGAAAAACCTGAAAACTGATTTGGTTTCTATACAGGGCTCCACCAGATTTTGCACTCTCCAGTTTTTAGTAAATTGTCCTCTAGTTGTATAAGGTTTTATAGTTACACAGTTGAAGGGACTCTTCTACAAACACAGAAAAACATGCACATGCAGGTATAAACGGTAACCTATCCTTTAAAATTAGCAGATGTGAACCTAGACCCTGGGGGTGGTCTCTGCAC
This sequence comes from Rana kukunoris, assembly GCA_029574335.1. Classification (NCBI taxonomy): domain Eukaryota; kingdom Metazoa; phylum Chordata; class Amphibia; order Anura; family Ranidae; genus Rana; species Rana kukunoris. The sequence continues at coordinate 483,297,742 of CM056051.1, forward strand.
CTAGATTTCTTACGGATTTTCTGTCAAAGGTGGGGAAAACTAGATGTGGACATCTTTCCCCCAGGTTTAACAACAAGCTGAAGGGGGGGGGGGGGGGATAGAAAAGACACAACTGGAAAGGAAAAGTGCTGCTCACCCCTAACAATGGAAAAATGGAAGGATCCCCCAATGGGGTTTTTAGGCAGAAGGGTAGAAAAGTATATAAAACAAGGTGTATAATAAAATAATTTTATTGTATAAAAGCTGAAAAAAATTGTAGCCAAGCACAAGGATTCTTTGGACTTCACAGCAGATGGTCTGGTGATTCATTGGACTCCAATTCCAACTGGTTTATGCCTTCCCTATGATAGAAATCCTAATTTTTAAATGCTATACAAGATAAAAGGCTTCCAGTGATTTTTTTTTTTTTATTATTGCAACAAATTGGCCCTCAAGAATATGGTACACAGACATACTTGGACTTCTAGCAGACAAGCCTTGGCCTCTTAAAAACAGATCAGACTTACTAGCCCAGGGCACCCTGTTCATCCTGCTTCTCAATGGCATGGCTGTTGAAACCTAAGTTTTAAAGCATGGGAGTAAATCTGATTTAGTCTTTCCCACTTGACTTGGATCAAGGAATCCCTAAACCAGCAAGATTTACCATGGGAGGTCTAATTTGCATGGTGTGATGATAGAAGGCTTAACCCCCAGGAATACTATATTGCTTATATTCTGTCCTTTTATCAGTCTGAACTTGACCGTCCTCAAGGGACAGGTTTCTGCCTTATCCATGCTCTTCCAGAAACCCCTTTCCTCGCAATCACTTATCCAGACTTTTTAACAGGGAGTTAATCGTATTATTCCCCCAATTCAACCTTCTGTGTCATCTTGGATCTCAACCTGGTGCTCTCTGCTTTTCAGAGTCTGTTAGAGACATTCCTTTGGAAGATATCTTTTTAGGGATGCCTTCTTGGTCATCATCACACCTGTTGGACATGTTTCTGAGTTAGCAGGTCTATTTTGTAAAGAACACTTTCTTGTAGGTGGGTTTCAGACCAAAACCTTCCTATTTGTCTAAGATGGTCTCCTTCTTTCATCCCAATGAGGACATTGCCCTACCTTCCCTTTTTGTCCTGCTCCAAAACATGGCAAGGCAGTTTCTCTACATTGCCTGCGTGTGGTCAGGGCTGTCAGTGTCTACCTGAAAGCTAAATCCTCGATGTGCAAGAATTAAGTCAATTTTTGTCTTGACTGTGCACCCTCATAAATTACTCCCTACCTAAACTATTGCCAAGTGGACTAGACAACTCCTATTCGGGGACTACGCCCTTAAAGTGGATGTAAACCCAACTCATGAAATTTGACCTAGGCACATATACCTGTAGTGTTTACTTATCTCTCTCCAAAGCGCTAAGTCCCATGTCTTTCTGCTGTTTCATTCCTCTGTTATCAGCATGATAACTTCTGACAAGTTTTCAAAGACGGTAGATAAAAGCAGCTGAAAATTTGTGTCGTGTGGGAGGTTGATAAGTAGATTAGCAGGGAACTTGTCTTGTCACAGCACAGCTCTGAAAGTATTTTCGTTCTGCCTATGTGGAGTGGGCGTGTGTGCCTTTCCTCCAATCAGCTGTCTCCCAGTGTAAGCCAAGACTACACTCCCACTGCTGAATGAGGAAGTAAAAATTCTAACCCGATGTAAGAATTCTAAAGCATATAGCAAGCTGAAGACAACAGATATGCATGTAGAACTTTATGTAGGGAGATTTGTTTCATCTCTGTGTATCATCTGAGGCTGTTCACTTCACTGGGTGTATGGAAGGTTTACATCCACTTTAAGGAAAAGATTCCTCCGTTTTACATCAGAACCCATTTTTACCAGGTACAAACACACCTTTCATGTTTGACCTCTTATAAATTCCGGCACTTTTGTTCCAGAAAAACATTAAAACCTATTACTCTGAGTTACTGTGGTTACATTCCCCCCCCCCCCTATGTTTGAAAAGGGGGAATAATGTGGAAGTTTTCATAGTATGTAGTGTGTGTATAATATGTACATAAATGGTGACGCATATTTTTGCTCACTATGTACTCAGGTTCTGCTACCTGGTTTTTTTTTTTTGTGCACACAGTGGTTTTGCTTTCCTGCGCTGCTTATAATGTAAAGCTGTCCATAAATAGATTAAAATTCGGCTGGTTCGGCAGGGACTGGCTGAATTTCAATCCATCTGTGGTTGTTTTAGTTCATAAGAAATTGATCTAATCGATTTTATTGTGAGTGGGAATGTTGGGAAAATTTGTGTTTGATCAGCACTGCAGCCACTAGGCTGCAGTGCTGATCAGTGTATTCTGATAGCAGAGGAGTCCTGCTGTCAGAATACAATAGCACAGTGTGAAGGATTCCCAGCCAGCTGTCTGGTTGGAAAATGTATGTATGACCAGCTTAAGTCTGACTCGCTGTAAACATTGCACTCCCTGTGTGACTCCTGTCTTATCTTATGGCAAGTACACACAGCCTGTATCAGCTGGTTAAATAGAACCTGGCCAATGTGACCAGCAGGCTGTCTGACAGAAGCCAATCTTACAACCAGAATCTGTTTAAATGGACATGCTGGGAAATTGGCATCTGATCATTGCTGGCAGCCAATGGCTGATCAGTGTGTTCGTGCGGGGGACACAAAACACAAAGTCATAACAGGGGAGGTTGCCGCACTAACATTGCTTAGATGGTACGGTGGGCTTTCAGTTTTTTTTCAGCCTGCTAGGTTGAATGAAAAAAAAAATACTAGTGTGTATCCAGCATTGCCCATTGATAATGAGACATTATCGCCATGGCTTTTCAGGAAAATGTAGTGTTTTTGTAAAGCGCTCCCCTTAACTCCTGATGCTCAAACTTTCAGTACTTCCATACCAATTTTTTTTCTGTCACAGCTGGAAGCAATACCTGGTGCTTCACAGCATTTGACCTCTTCCCATGTGACTGTGCTTGTGTCTAGCAGCAAATCGCATGACAGGAGAGTGATGTCATCACTAATCTTGGCATGCAAAACCAATCTCCCCCGGCTATGATGGAAGGAGGAGCAGCGAGGGAGTGCTGACAAAGAGTATCAGGGGGTTTGGGAGCCCTTTTACAAAAGACACTGTCACTTTGCCCTTAATAGGTAAGGTGACGACCGTTCTTCTTTAAGAGAGACAGAGAGTACGGTAATTGAATTGAAGCTCTGAAGTCACTCGATTGTGAAATCTTGCAACTCCCTTCTCATTGGCTTACCTCTACATAGGTCCCCCCCTCAGTCCATCATGAATGTTGCTGCCAGACTCATCTACCTTACCAATCGCTCTGTCTCTGCTACTCCTCTTTGTCAATCCTTCCACTCACCCAACAAATTAAATTCAAAATACTTACAACTTCTTACAAAGCCATCTACAACTTGGCCCCCAGCTACATCACTAGCCTAGTCTCTAAATACCAACCAATTCGTTCTTCCCAAGACCTCCTGCTCTCTAGCTCCATCACCTCCTCCCATGCTCGCCTCCAGGACTTTTCCAGAGCCTCTCCAATCCTATGGAAATCCTCACCCCAACCTGTCTGGTTATCTCCTACTCTATTAACTTTTAGACGATCCCTGAAAACACTTCTCTTCACAGAAGCCTATCCCTCCCACACCTAACTACTGTATTTTCATTTTCTCCATAAGATCCTCCCCCACAGTTATTACCTAACTTGATCCTCCCTTGTAGATTGTAAGCTCTAACGAGCAGGGCCCTCTGATTCCTCCTGAATTTATTTGTATTGTAACTGTACTGTCTGCCCTCATGTAGTAAAGCGATGTGTAAACTGTTGGCACTATATAAATCCTGTATGAATAATTTTTTCTCTTTCTCAGGGTCCACTCATATTTTAACGCCCACCATCTTTCTGGATAGCCTAAAGTCTCTGGATCTCCCAGCTCCTCTAAATGAATGAAAAACAAGTGAAAAGCTTGTTCTATTTTTCAAGCTTCTTGATCCTGGCCCTCCATCCTCCTTGATGACCCTCCTATATGTGGGATTGAGGACCTGTCATCAGAGTCTGGGCCCCCTGCCATCTTTCCTGTGCACTTGTGGAGGATCATCCCTCATTCCATTAAAAACATTCATTAGTGCGGAGCTGCAGCCTCCTCTCTGCCGCTGGGACCAAGGAGTTGCTTGATAAAACCACTTCTTACCGGAGCACAAATGTTCCATTACTCTGTGCCATTTTGTTTGATGCGAGATGTGCGATCACCTTGACACTCCGTGAAGTTATCACATTTTGATACAACATATTGATAAATCTTGTACATTCCCAACATAAATCTTCTGATTCTCCCTGTTTATACATGTCCAAGTGCAAGTGCTTGGTAACAGAACCAAGTATACTCCCAGCACAAGACAAAGATGGCTGTCCTCTCTCTCGTTCATTCTTCCTCGCTTGTGTCTGTTACACCTGTGTAGATCATTACTATACATCAGAGGGGAGTTATGATGGGGAGATGCACTATACCTAGGCATTTCATGAACTGTTTTTGTGGTTTTACAGAAATTCTTATGACTTTTATATACAGCTTATGTTTCACAGCAGGAATGCATTGCAGTGTCGCTTTGCTTCATTTAATGGTAAAAATCCCTAATAAATGTATCCATGGCATAAGCAACATTTATTACCATTCCTCCAACTTAAAACCAGGCTCCGCATTCACATTTATGTGTTTTGTGTTTTTTATAGCTGAGCCCCAGGCAGATATAAAAACTCAAATGTGTAGTCATTAATTGCACTTGCTTGCATTTAAAAAAAAATACTTGGAACTACATGAATTTGGCTCAATATCGGCCCCTGTACAGCAGAGTTCAGGGGGAGGGAGATTCAGCACAAGGAGCCAATCGGGTGTGTTGCAGTACAAAGAGATGAGCCCATCAGTTTGCTGCTTCACCTCTCATTGCCAGTCCCAGGATGGGGAGGAAACCTGCTGTATACATTTCAGGACTGAATAAGAAATTGAAGTCCTACAGGAAATCGGCTCCCATGTATGTATTTAGCGGTTTGCCTGGAGTTCTGTATCTGTGCCCAGGTTCACACTGGGCTGCGGGAGTGAAGCTGAACATGCTCCATTTCACTCCCGCTGGCAGTCCCGATTTCAGCCACGATTAGAGACATCTGTGCAGGTTTCTGCACAGATGTCGATGTAAATTGCGGGCCGAGATCGCAAGAAGTAGTACAGGAACTACTTTTTGAAATCGGTGCAGCGTTGCACCGATTTTAGGACAGTGCCTTTGCTGGAAATTTGCGGCAAATACCGCCGTTTTGACATGCCAAATCGCATGTCAAAACGCACCAGTGTGAACCAGGGCTAAACGTTTTTTGTATAGTGTAAGGAATGGTTAAAGAAAAACCTTGTCAAGTGTGTTTTGTTTGTCTGTGACACTGTCAAACTGCCTGTCATTTTCTGATGTGCATATTATTTATATGCCTACTTTTTACTGTTTGCTGTAAATACGTTGAAACTTGCTGTATTCTTTGTGATGTGAAAAAACTTACTTTCCTTTCACCTTGATTTTTGTATTTTTTTTTTTTTTTTTTTTACAGCCCAACTGAACTTTCAGCTTACATCAGCAAAGACTGTGGGGGGTTATTTACTAAAACTGCGTGTTGCAGAATCTGGTGCAGCTCTCTGAAGTAGCCAATCGGCTTCCAGGTTTTATTGTCAATTCTTAATTGAACAAGCTGAATTTAGAAACCGATTGGCTACTATAAACAGCTGCACCCGATTCCAAGTGTATCGGTTTTAAAAATATACCTGTTTTCTTTACGTAGCCGTCAAAGCCTGAGTAGAAACGTTTGTTCCTGCCAGCAAGCTATAGAGAAGGACCCAACCCAGTGGGGAAGCATTAGACTCTCTGGGCCAGATCCACAAACAATTACGGCGGCGTATCTCCAGATCCGCCGCCGTAATTTCAAATCTGCGCTGGCGTATCATTGTTTTGTATCCACAAAACAAGATACGCAGTTTTTTTGCGTAGATACGTCGTCGGCTTAAAGTTTCCTATTAACGCTGGACGCTAGGGGCGCTTCCGTATATTTTCCACGTCGAATATGCAAATGAGCTAGATACGCCGATCCACGAACGTACGTACGCCCGGCGCAGTGTTTTTACGTTGTTTGTGTAAGCGTAGGTCCGGCGTAAAGTTACCTTTGCTGTATAGAGGCATACGTAATGTTAAGTATGGATGTCGGGCCAGCGTCGATTTTTTCCGTCGTTCACGTCAACTAGGGTTGTCCCGATACCACTTTTTTAGGACCGAGTACAAGTACCGATACTTTTTTTCAAGTAGTCGCCGATACCGAATACCGATACTTTTTAAATGCAGCCATGGTCCCTCTGAGTTCAGCCATGGTCCCTCTGAGTTCAGCCATGGTCCCTCTGAGTGCTCCGCACTCCACCCCGCACTCAGAATACTTTTTTTTATTTATTTAGGTATCGGGAGTATTCGCGTGAGTACAAGTACTAGCGCAAATACTCGGTATCGGTACCGATACTAGTATCGGTATCGGGACAACCCTAGTGTAAACCGTTCGGGAATAGGGAATTGCGTAAGTTACGTTCACGTCGTTTTAATTGACTATTTTTGTGATTTTGCGCATGCGCACTGGAATATCTCCACAGATGGCACATGCGTCGTTCAAAAAATACGTCATTTACGTGGGGTCAAGCTGATTTAAATTAATTCACGCCCACAGCTTTGTAATTTGAATTGCGTGGCCTTACGCCGCAACAATTACACGCCCTTGTAAGTTACAGCGGAAAGTGTTTGTGGATAAGGATACGCCAGCGCCAGTTCTTTGTGGATCTGGCCCTCTACAGAGGTCTGCTAGAGCTGTCCAATCCGCATTGAGCATAAAGGGCCATACACACGATCTGACTTTTTGACAACAAACCTCTGATTGACCTGTTTTATCGGACAATCCCACCGCGTGTACGCTCCATCGGACAAACTTTTTCCATGGGACAAACAAATGTCCAAAGGTGCAAAATCCTATCGTGTGTACACAAGTCCATCGGACTAAAGTCCAAAAACGCATGCTCAGAACCAATGCAATAGATCAGCTAACAATAGCGGAAGTTGCCCACAGGGTGGCGGTAAAGGGCTGTAAAAAAGACGTGATTTGGTGAAAGTTGGCAAAAAAAAAAAGCCCTGCCATGTGTTTGCAGAAAAAGTTCACGGGCAACGCCCTTTGGAGCAAAATCCACGGAAAAGTCAGTTGGAAGTCCAATCGTGTGTATGAGGCTTTAGATTTACTGATTGGAGAGCTCTAGTTCTGACTCGGCAGGAAGTTTGGGTGAGACCTCTGCAGGGAGACCATGGCTTCCATTTGGAGAGCAAGGGACCTTCTTTACAGGATGCTGGCAGGGGGCAGGCTTTTCTGTTGGGTTGTGGCTGTTTTCTAAATAAAGCAAACTGTAAGTCTTTTACATACTATTTTTGTTTTTTATGCACCTGGAATGTGTTTTAGCTGATTTAAACCAAATGTTCAGTTGGTCTTTAAATATTTTTCCATTGCCTTACGTATGTGTTATTAAAGTGGACATTCAGTAATTTTGTCAGCTTCCCAACTATTAAATCTTCTGCCCTTGTTTTAACTTTTGGATAGTAAAACTTCTATTTTTTCTGCCAGTAAGTACCTTATACAACCCACTTCCTGTTTCTTGTCTGGTCATTCGCCTAGGCTTATGACATCATGTACAGCTCTCTCTCTCTCACTGTGAGTGTTTGCCAGGAAGGGAGAGGGGATGAGTCAAGAGTGCCAATGAGAGCTGCCGAGCTGGAGGTGTGTCTTTGTAAATCCAGGAAGTGAACAGGCAACAGGTTTGGCTGCCCACAGTTAAAATGGCTGCAGCCCGACGAGTGGAGGGAGATTTTTGCAGCATATTTGGCAAGTACAGAATCACATTATATATAAAATATGCAAAGTGGTTGGAGGGAAGCTTCAGCATGGCAAAGATTTTTTTTATTACAAATTGTGAGCAGACTGCAGTTCCTCTTTAACCTTGAGACTGCATGTAACACCTTTGACTTGCTTTGGTATTAGCAGAAGGAATTTTTTCAGAAATGATTCAGTTGTGTGGTCTGTTGATTCAGACACTTGTACCGCAGTTATATTTCATATTTATCTAACCATTATTTTACAAAGAAATTGATTTTATGGGGCAATTGGGTATCATTTGATAAAGGGGCATTAGATTTGGTGCTGGCAAGTTAACCTTCAGCAGTCACGAAAATCTCCATAAGGGATACGCAGAAGGACGACATCTCTGCCATCTTGTTCTCGGGACGGTTGATAAGCACTGTGCTGATCTAGAAGTGATACTGAAGCCAAACGCACAGCCCAGCGTCTGTATACATCTATTCATGTGAATATGTATAGAAATGTTGCCTTGCTTTTTATGATATGCAAATTAAAGTGTGCCTTTTACCTCGATCTGTCATTATAAAGCTGTCTGTCCGTATTCCACTTTGGAATGACTTTCTGTAAATGTCAGATTCCAGGTTATGTTTCCATTAAATTGCAGCCACTTCCTCAGCCTTCTCGTTTCTCCACCTTTTCTTGGCTCTTATATATACACATTTGTATTATTCTGCCACAGTCAGAATCCAGTCACAGACACAAAACAATAAAAGGTTTTTCTGGTGTAAATTTCATCACTGTGTGCTCCTTTTACAGGATTGTTTTTGCCGACACATTTAGGTCCAAAAGTAGTAATGTTTTCAAATGTGATGCAGGGGAACGAAAAGTCCCAGCATTCTCAGCCTAGGTCTATTCAGCTGGCAATCTGATGTCTGATCTAAGGCCCCTTTCGCACTGGGGCGGTGGCGGCGTCTGCAGTAAAGCGCCGCTATTTTTAACGCCGCTTTACTGCTTCGCTTTAACAGACAATTGCGCGGTCGTGCGACATGTTTCCCAAATAAAATTTGCGTCCTTTTCTTCCTACAAATAGAGCTTTCTTTTGATGGTATTTGATTTTTTTTTTTTTTTTTTGCACTATAAACAAAAATAGAGCAACATTTTTGGAAAAAAATCTATATTTTTTTACTTTTTGTTATAAGAAAAATCGAATAAACTAAATTTTAGTCAAACATTTAGGCCAAAATGTATTCAGCCACATGTCTTTAGTAAAAAAAAAAAAAAAAAATAGCTACCTAGTGGCAACAGCGACACTAATACAGCGATCAGAAAAATTATCGCTTAGTGACGCTGGCAATAGGGGGTGAAAGGGTTAACTAGGGCGGTGATGAAGCGGTTAAAACTTTATTAGGGGGGGTACGGGGCTATCCTGGACCAAACACTAACTGTCACACTGACACTAAATGTAGTGATCAGTAAATATATGATCATTGCAATCCGTGACAGGGGGGGGTGATCGGAAGGGGTTAATGTGCCTATGTGTATGGTGTCAGTGTAGTGTTGGTGCGACTTACTGTGTGAGTCTTCTCTCCTCTCGGTGGATTGAAAATACCGCCGAGAGGAGAGCGGACATCACTTCCTCTGCCAGTGTTTACGTTACACAGGCAGAGGAAGTGACACGGCGGGGGCTCTACTGATTCGCTGAGAGTGATCCGGAGGGGGCGGACAGAAACCAACAGCCGTCCCCTTGTCCTGGATCGCTCCCACAGGTAAAACGACCGCCGCATGTAGCGGGGGGGGGGGGGGGTCCCGACCCACAACAAAGCAGGGACGTACATGTACGCCCATGTGCCTGTACGTGCCATTCTGTGGCCGTACATATACATGCGGGGGGCGTTAAGTGGTTTAAAACGACCACAAATTGCCTCTGCAGAGTCTCATTGCCGGCTGTATAGCCGCGGTATCCCATTGATTTTAATGGCCGGGAGCGGTGGAGGCGCGGTATACACACACCACTCCTTCATCGCTACAAAGATGTGGCTAGCAGGACTTTTTTTTTACCGTCCTGCTAGCGCACCGCTCCAGTGTGACAACCCTCAGGGCTTTCACACTGGAGACACAGCAGAGGCTGTTTAGGGTCGCTTTGCAGGCGCTATTTTTAGCACAATGGCGCCTGCAAAACGAACCAGTGAAAAGTGGATCTAACTTCCCCTGACAGCTTATTTTTAGCGTAAACCCAAAAAAGTGTGCGGTCTCTTTAAATCAACCTATAACGTGCTACTGTGCAATAAATACTCAATTTATAAATAATATACAGTGCAATAAGTGAATTTTATTACATGCTTTACATAATGTACATTCACATCACTCCCTGTCCTCAAGAAGCTTGCAATCTGATGTCCTGATCTCACATTCATATACAGGTCATTCTCAAAAAATGAGCATATTGTGATAAAGTTCATTATTTTCTGTAATGTACTGATAAACATTAGACTTTCATATATTTTAGATTCATTACACACAACTGAAGTAGTTCAAGCATTTTTTTTGTTTTAATATTGATGATTTTGGCATACAGCTCATGAAAACCCAAAATTCCTATCTCAAAAAATTAGCATATTTCATCCGACCAATAAAAGAAAAGTGTTTTTAATTAAAAAAAAAGTCAACCTTCAAATAATTCTGTTCAGTTATGCACTCAATACTTGGTCGGGAATCCTTTTGCAGAAATGACTGCTTCAATGTGGCATGGCATGGAGGCAATCAGCCTGTGGCACTGCTGTGGTGTTATGGAGGCCCAGGATGCTTCGGTAGCGGCCTTAAGCTCATCCAGAGTGTTGGGTCTTGCATCTCTCAACTTTCTCTTCCCAATATCCCACAGATTCTCTATGGGGTTCAGGTCAGAGTTGGCAGGCCAATTGAGCACAATAATACCATGGTCAGTAAACCATTTACCAGTGGTTTTGGCACTGTGAGCAGGTGCCAGGTCATGCTGAAAAATGAAATCTTCATCTCCATAAAGCTTTTCAGCAGATGGAAGCATGAAGTGCTCCAAAATCTCCTGATAGCTAGCTGCATTCACCCTGCCCTTGATAAAACACAGTGGACCAACACCAGCAGCTGACATGGCACCCCAGACCATCACTGACTGTGGGTACTTGACACTGGACTTCAGGCATTTTGGCATTTCCCTCTCCCCAGTCTTCCTCCAGACTCTGGCACCTTGATTACCGAATGACATGCAAAATTTGCTTTCATCCGAAAAAAGTACTTTGGACCACTGAGCAACAGTCCAGTGTTGCTTCTCTGTAGCCCAGGTCAGGCGCTTCTGCCGCTATTTCTGGTTCAAAAGTGGCTTGACCTGGGGAATGCGGCACCTGTAGCCCATTTCCTGCACACGCCTGTACACGGTGGCTCTGGATGTTTCTACTCCAGACTCAGTCCACTGCTTCTGCAGGTCTCCCAAGGTCTGGAATCGGTCCTTCTCCACAATCTTCCTCAGGGTCCGGTCACCTTGTGCAGCGTTTTCTGCCACACTTTTTCCTTCCCACAGACTTACCACTGAGGTGCCTTGATACAGCACTCTGGGAACAGCCTATTCGTTCAGAAATTTCTTTGTGTCTTACCCTCTAGCTTGAGGGTGTCAATGATGGCCTTCTGGACAGCAGTCAGGTCGGCAGTCTTGCCCATGATTGCGGTTTGGAGTAATGAACCAGGCTGGGAGTTTTTAAAAGCCTCAGGAATCTTTTGCAGGTGTTTAGAGTTAGTTGATTCAGATGATTAGGTTAAGAGCTTGTTAAGAGAACCTTTTCATGATATGCTAATTTTTTCAGATAGGAATTTTGGGTTTTCATTAGCTGTATGCCAAAATCGTCAATATTGAAACAAAAAAAAGGCTTAAACTACTTCAGTTGTGTGTAATAAATCTAAAATATATGAAAGTCTAATGTTTATCAGTACATTACAGAAAATAATGAACTTTATCACAATATGCTAATTTTTTGAGAATGACCTGTATACACATACTGTGGTAGACATGAAATAAAATGAAAGTTTTATCTTATGTTATGATTAAAACCACTGAAAATAAGTGTGTATTTTCCTTGAAAAGACTTGTTAGATTTTATGTTTTGAAGAAAGTTATGGACTCCGTATTGGGAAAGATTGAAGATGAGAGCAGATGTTATTTTCAATCTCCATTATGTTTCAAAAGTGTTCAGAGCTTTAACTCTCCCCCCTCATCCTGTCTCGTGACTTTGAAAGGAAATTCTCGCCTTCGGATGATTTGAAGGAACTTTGAATCTTGTAACAAGAACTTTTTGTACTAGGAAACTATCCCTGTATAAACTGGCCAATGAGGGTTCGCATGCTGAGTACAAGGGGGTGGGAGAAATGGGTGTGAATTGTATGGGTTGACCAATGAGAATGCATTTTTGTGATGTTGTATGGTTAATAAAACAGAAGCCTGTGGGCTAGAGCTCTCTCTTGGGCTGAGAAACAAAAAGGTGAGCATGTGAAACTTTTGTCTAGTTTGCACGCTTCCAGTAATTTGGAATCAGGCGGCAGAAATGGGTAACCCTGAGATTGTCAGGAATCAAAGAGTCTACATCAATACTAGTGCCAGTTTAGACAGGAGCCAATTAACATACCAGCATGTCTATCTAGTAGAATAGTGTATATGGAAAACTGAGGCTGATGATGTCTGTCACTGCTGGGAGGGAAGATCAATATCTTGCTTTAAGCCTGGTACACACTAGAAGTTTATGTTTTATTTTATTTTCCCATTCAACCCAGCAGTAAAAACTGTCATCTCCAATCAGAGGCACTGTACTAACGATATGACATTAGTACATGTTGTGTTCTGACAGGGGGTGCCCCCACCAGGCCAGAACACTCTGATCAGCGCTCTCTGCCATTGGCTGAGAGTGCTGATCGGAGGTCGGTTGGCTGATTTTCCAGCATGCTCGTCTGTCAAAAACAGGCCTAATGGCTGTTTTTTTTTATTATTATTAATTGAGCCAGCTGATGTTGCTGGAGATATAGGCTGGCCACGCACCGCTCAATTTTAAGGCCATTTCTGCCAAATGGGCTGAAATTCAAGCTATGGATGGCCCTTTCAGCGCCACCAGACTCCACAAAATTCAAAAGAAGCCGGAAAGGAAAATCTGACGAACAGGGACTGCATCCCAGCAGTTCCTCTGGCTGTCTGAATACAATGCCCACCGAGAGAAATTCCTTGATCCACAATGTTTGGCATGGAAGGGGGAATTTGCTGATTTGTCTTGTTTAGCCTGAACAAGATAAGTCATTTGATTTCCTTCCCCCTTTCACCCAAAACGCCATGGATGGCTGAACATGCTACTGTATTCTGACAGGCAACAGCTGTGATAAGACCCCCACGGTGACCACATGTGATTAGATGCAGGGTGCTGTTCTGGTGACAATTGTCTGTCCATCTCCTTCAACAAAAGTTGATTAAAAAAAAAAAATCGACTTTTGTCGATTCAGGTGGTGCTGACATGTGCCACCTACTGAATACATTTCAGATGATTCTGCAAGATTGACTGAAATACAATTCATATATGGCCAGGTTTAGACCATAGAACAATTAGACACCGTAGGCAATTGTATTGGGTGCAACTGTTTTCACCAATCTCCAACACACACCTACCAAGCCTCTTGTTCCAAAGTAACTGAAGAAAAACTGCCCATAAGACAGTGTGGCAATGGCATGTTTTTCTAAATACATACAAGGACTCAAGTGGTTCATGCTTGACAAAACAAAACCTTTTCTTGCACAGAGTTTTCCCTAACCAAATTGCAGTTGCACAGTGAAGTATTCTACACTGTGGGCACATTATTCAAAGCACCCAGTAGTTGCTTTGCCTTTAAAGGGCATGTCAACTCTAACTAGATGACATTTTGTTTTCTAAAGGATGGTGTGTAATAATTGTTCTGTTTTTGTGTCTTTATTGGAAAAAAAAGGTGAAAGTATCCATAATTTCCATTACAGTTATCAGAAATAACAAAAATTGTACAAAACAGTATAATGTCCATTTCATGGTGTATCATGGCATATTGTAATGGTTACAGAAAAACGTCAGGAGATAAGCAGCCTACCAGTAACCTATTATTTGGTCAGATGGCAGGCCTGTAGGCGGCATAAAACCTAAATACTTTTAGAACATCAATCGCACCATAATCAGAAAAAATAAATCAATACGTTGATTCAAATTGTATCAAGTAATTAGTTGAAACCTGTACAATTCTGTAGACTTCTACTAGCCCTTTACTAATGCATATAACTTAACATTTAAACTTGCATGCATATTGCTCAGTCATGCAACACTGTACTCAAATTATATTTTATATCTTTTTTTTTTTTTCACACAAATAAAGCATTGTTTTGGTGGGGTTTTTTTTCATACTTTCACCAGCACAGTTACATACTGCCACACCAGTCATATGACACTGTAAGAGAAAAATAAATTTAATATAAATGTTTTTATCTTTTTTTTTTTTTTTTACATTTTGTTTTCTTTTGTTACTATTTTTATTTTATTTTTTTCACATCCTCTCGTCGGGGTAGTTTAGTGTCACCATAGTGACACTGTACTACTTTGGGGGATTGATCAGGGATTTTTTTTTTGTTATATATTGCTTATACAGTGATGATCACTGTATAAGCAATGGTTTTAGCCGTTCTGACTGGGTTATTCATGAACAGCTTGCTTATGGTTGTGGTCAGTGATTGGATACAGCTAATCACATGGTACAGGTAGCCAGGTACTATGTGATTGCTTTGGGGGCAATCACAGATCACAACAGTAAACAAATTTGTTTATGAATGGAAATCCATTCATGAAAGTTTGTTTATTTTGGGTACGGTACTTATATCAGTTTATGCAGTTCTTTACATATGTATTATACATTAACTTCAGTCCCTGCCCTCAAGGATTCTAAGGTCACAAACTCGTATTCATACATACTAGGGAAAATTTAAACAGGAGCTAATTAACCAACCAGCATGTCTTTGGAGAGTGGGAGGAAACTAGAGTACCAGGAGGAAACCGACGCAGGCAAAGGGAGACCTTGCAAACTCCAAGCAGGTAGTGCCGTGGTTGGGATTTGAACCAACGACCCAAGTGCTTACCACCTAGCCACTGTGCTGCCCATGTGATCATTGCTACCATGTGATCGCTATGAGCAATCATAGTGATCACATGGTACCCAGTTACCAGTAATTGTAATCACTTTGGCTAGTGGACATAGTGGTAACAGGAGCGACGCACTGCATGCCCCTAACCTGGAACAGGCTGAATCATGTACAGGTATGTGATCCAGCCTGCCCATGCCGTTCACGCTAAATGTACTGTGGGTGGTCCAGAAAAGGTTAAAGATCCACCTCGTTAGAGAAATTCCAGAAGCAATGAGAATTTTGATTTGCCTGTAAAATGTATGTCTTGGAGACAGTACATTACTGGACATTGGACTTATGCCAAACCATGATTATATGCCACTACATTTTGTAGCAAACAATAAGGAGAGACAGGAGGGATCTGTGCCCTATACTCTTCACCAAGATATGACATTTACAGGTAAGTCAAACTTCACATTATCTTAATTGTATAGTGAAAGTCATGGGACATGTAGTTATATACCAAGGGTAATCCCCAAGCAATAAAGAGGTGAGCAACAATGTAGCAAACTTGTCTACAGAAAACAATAGTCTACCACTCCAAAAAATTCAGGTTACCGTTTTGAAGCACTTTGCTACCATAGTTTGCATCAGCAGAGGCCTGGGGATCTATCTGGTAAAATGTTGGGATGGTATCAACAGAAGGCCAGATGGTAGTCTTGCAAATCTGTGAAACAAATGCTTCAGGCTAAAAAGCCTTGGAAACCCCAGCAGATTTGGCAGAGAGGGCCCTGATAGGAAAGGGAGGAAACTTTTGGAAATGTTATAAGCTTGAGCCACCTAGTAATGGCCAAAGAGTAAGCAGGCTGTCCCTTCTTATGACCTTCAAGAAGGACAAAGAGGAACTCGATTTTTCTGAAGGAAGCATTAACTGCTCTGACTACATACAGGCAGTTAAAGCGTAACTCCTCTTTTGTCGAGAAAAAAAAAATCCCCTCTGGGTGATCTATGTACATTGCAAGGATTATAACAAACTTTGTTGCAGATTCCTACCTTTTGTTATTCTAAAGAAATCCATGTGTGTGCCTCTGTTCTGAGTAGGTCTAATGGGAGTGGTTTCATAATTACCTGTCAGGTGTGGCGCTGCAGAGTACTAATGAGGAAATCTGCTGGGCCTGCATCCCTTTTAGATGGGTTCCTATTGAAAGTATATCTCAAAAAATGTCATTTTTGTTGCAGGGGATGCCTAAAATCTGCCTTGTATCTTAGGCAGACTTCTAGGAAAATTGGTGAGCCAATCACACAAGCAGGAAATTATGTTTCTGGGGAGTCGTCTGTACACACGCTATGTACAGAAAACTCCAGGTAGCCATAATGCAATGCATTCTCAGAAAATTACATTGGCAGCCGATTGAAAAGGAAAGGTACATTCAATTACAAAATGATTAGTGTTGCAATTATATGCGCTATATTATTTTTTCTTTATTTGCTATAAAGTGGAGTTACACTTTAAGGAAAATCTCCTTGGTGTGCTTCGAAGCCAGACATAGCCTTCCTTCTCTAATATAACAAAAACAGTGCAAAGTCAGTGCTATGGTACCATGGTAACAAAAGTAGGCTCATGGCAACAATAAGGATCACTAAATCCTGATGGGTATGTATAAATAAATAATTGCAGTGCCACCAAAATAAATGTGTGAAGATGAATCCAGATTAAAATGACTGCAATTTGTGAGTGCAATTATACTCTAAGGCAGGGGTGTCCAACCTTTTGACGAGCGAGGGTCACTTAACCACTTCCCGCCCGGCCAATAGCCGATTTACAGCCGGGAAGTGGTTATGAAATCGTGACTAGCCGTTCTCAAACGGCTTAGCACAATTCCATGCCGCGCGCGCCCCTAGGGGCGCGCAGCGCGGCGATCGGTGATGCGGGGTGTCAGTCTGACACCCTGCACCTCCGATCTCGGTAACGAGTCTCCGGCGGAGCCTCGTTACCACGTGATCAGCCGTGTCCAATCACGGCTGATCACGATGTAAACAGGAAGAGCCGCCGACGGCTCTTCCTCACTCGCGTCTGACAGACGCGAGTACAGGAGAGCCGATCAGCGGCTCTCCTGACAGGGGGGGTTCGCGCTGATTGTTTATCAGCGCAGCCCCCCCTCTGATCGCCACACGGACCACCAGGGAGTGCCCACACTAGACCACCAGGGTACTTACAAAAAAAAAAAAAAGACAAAAAAAAAAAAGGGCAGTAAAAAAAAATAATGCCAATCAGTGCCCACACATGGGCACTGATTGGCAACAGGTGATCCATCCGTGCCACCCCTCAGTGATCATCAGTGCCACCCCAGTGTCTGTCAGTGCCAATCCATGCCCAGTGCCCACCTATCAGTGCCCACCTGTGCCACCTATCAGTGCCCACCTGTGCCACCTATGAGTGCCCACCTGTGCCACCTATGAGTGCCCACCTGTGCCGCCTATGAGTTCCCACCTGTGCCGCCCATGAGTGCCCAGTGCCGCCCATGAGTGCCCATCAGTGCCGCCCATGAGTGCCCATCAGTGCCGCATACCAGCGCCGCCTATCAGTGCCCATCAGTGCTACCTAATCGGTGCCCATCAGAACTACCTCATCGGTGCCCATCAGTGCCACCTCATCGGTGCCCATCAGTGCCACCATATCAGTGCCCGTAATTGAAAGAGAAAACATACTCATTTACAAAAAAATTAACAGAAAAAAATAAAAACTTATTTTTTTTTCAAAATCTTCGCTCTATTTTTAGTTGTTGCGCAAAAAAAAAAAAAAACGCAGAGGTGATCAAATACCACCAAAAGAAAGCTCTATTTGTGGGGGAAAAAAGGACGCCAATTTTGTTTGGGTGCAGTGTAGCATGACCGCGCAATTGTCATTCAAATTGCGACAGTGCTGAAAGCTGAAAATTGGCTTGGGCGGGAAGGTGCGTAAGTGCCTGGTATGGAAGTGGTTAAGCGACTTAGTAACTAGTGTTGCTCACGAATATTCGCATTGCGAATATTCGTTACGAATATTGCATATTCGAGTATTCGCGAATAACTCGAATATCGCGGCGAATATTCGATATTGCGAATATTCGTATTTTTTCAAATTTATTTTTAAAACAGATCGCATCCTAGTGATCTCCATCGACGCAGCATTGCTGGTATGATTAGAGACCCTGGGCCGAGTAGCTGAGGCGATCCTTTTATGTTGCCGAATATTCGCAATGCGAATATTCGTATTACGAATATTCGCGAATACTTTCTCTGCCCTTCTTTTGCATCAGAGCCAATCAGAGTTCTCCTACCACAGTTGTCAGAGGTTAGCAACCTGCATAGCAACCAATAGGAACCTGCCTGCACGACCATGCGCATGCGCGGACGAGACTTTCGCAATTAATTTCGCATTCGCAATAGCGAAATTTCGCAATTTTGAATATTCGATATTAACGAATATTTCACGAATATTCTTCTATATATTCGTGAAATATCGCGAAATCGAATATGGCGTATTTTGCTCAACACTATGTAACCAGTCGCGGGCCACAATGAGCGGAGTTGGCAGATGACAGGTCTGTGTCCAGTCTGCATATGCAAAGCAGACACAGCCCAATCTACTCTACGGGCCCTCCGATCCAATCAGATTGAAGGGGGCAGATACAGGGGTGACCAACCTTTTGAAGAGCGAGGGTCACTTAAGCAACTTGGTAACCGGTCTCTGTCTGTGCCCCTGTTCAGAAGATTTCACTTTCTTTCCCAATGATAATTGCAGTGGAGGTACCTTTTTGCCATAATAACTCTTACAGGAGTGAATTTCCCTTCCTTGGTGTAGATTTCCTCTCACTTCCTGTTGTCTCCCTCCGTTTGTACGTAGAAGTCGTTTGTAAGTCGGATGTTTGTAACTAGGAGACCGCCTGTATTGTTTGTGGTTTTAAAATGATTTTTCCAGCAAAATAATTAAGTTGTGATGGTCAGATATTCCCCAACTTTTGGCCAGGTATGTTGACACTGTCCTCAGAGAAAGGCTTTAGATGTAATGAAACATTGATCATCAATTTTCATGGGGCCAATACAAAATGGGAAACCATCTGCCTGTATTATATACAAGCTCTTTAGCATGGTATAAAAGTAAATCACATTTGTCTTGATATAGTAACACATTCATATGTGTACATGTGAAAAAAGGGGCGCTAACTGTTCCTATGTTAGACATATGTTGTGCGAACATTAGAGTGAACAGTGAATTATGGAACAATAATATTAAGGTGACACAACAATACAAGCAAATTGAACTGTGATTAAAATAAAAATCAAAATCAAAGTCAAAATCAAACAAGTGTGGGCTATATATGTGCAAATAAATTATGGTGAACAGTGAATTGTTGCACAAAGTCCATCAAATAAAATTAGCACGGGTGTGTTGAAATTCAATGGTACTCTTAACGTGCTGAGTGTTGAATAATCCTTATATAAACCTTCACCAAAGTGCCACCGTTAGTGAGGATAGATGGCTCCTTACCCAGTGTAGTTGACCTATTGCTATGAATAAGGTCAAAATGAGCTCAGGTTGCAGCTGCTGGCCAAGGCGGACTCGATATTGGACCCAGTGAAAGATGGATTTCATAAAATGAAAGAAGAAGCTTCCATAGTATAAAACCTTTATTTGTATAAAATGACACAACAACAAACAGCCAAGTGGCCTCTTACTTGATATGGTGCCCGTGTGCCCGGCACTGAGGCTGTAGCCTGTGGGTGTTTGTTGTGAGCAGGACGTGGAGAGAGAGATTGAATTCGCTGGTGCAGCCGGCGTGCGTTCCACCGCCGTCGACTCGAAAACCAGGAAGCCGGAAGTAGCAAGTGTTTACGTGCCCAGGTACCGCCTCGACGTACGTTTCGTTATGTCGTCATCAGGAAGCGCGCTTCCTGATGACGACATAACGAAACGTACGTCGAGGCGGTACCTGGGCACGTAAACACTTGCTACTTCCGGCTTCCTGGTTTTCGAGTCGACGGCGGTGGAACGCACGCCGGCTGCACCAGCGAATTCAATCTCTCTCTCCACGTCCTGCTCACAACAAACACCCACAGGCTACAGCCTCAGTGCCGGGCACACGGGCACCATATCAAGTAAGAGGCCACTTGGCTGTTTGTTGTTGTGTCATTTTATACAAATAAAGGTTTTATACTATGGAAGCTTCTTCTTTCATTTTATGAAATCCATCTTTCACTGGGTCCAATATCGAGTCCGCCTTGGCCAGCAGCTGCAACCTGAGCTCATTTTGACCTTATTCATAGCAATAGGTCAACTACACTGGGTAAGGAGCCATCTATCCTCACTAACGGTGGCACTTTGGTGAAGGTTTATATAAGGATTATTCAACACTCAGCACGTTAAGAGTACCATTGAATTTCAACACACCCGTGCTAATTTTATTTGATGGACTTTGTGCAACAATTCACTGTTCACCATAATTTATTTGCACATATATAGCCCACACTTGTTTGATTTTGACTTTGATTTTGATTTTTATTTTAATCACAGTTCAATTTGCTTGTATTGTTGTGTCACCTTAATATTATTGTTCCATAATTCACTGTTCACTCTAATGTTCGCACAACATATGTCTAACATAGGAACAGTTAGCGCCCCTTTTTTCACATGTACACAGTCTTAATCCAGTTTTCTGTATTATATAGGGAGCAGCTTTAGTTTAAGGTTACCACACCCCCCCCCCCCCCCCCCATATTGTTATTTGGCGCGAGAACTCTCCTCACTTTTTACATAACACATTCATATGCCTATTAGGCAGCTGACCTTGTGATCAAAACTCTCCCCCAATAGAGAAGACTGTAACCTCCGTTTGGCCCTTTCCCAATTAATCCTTCCTGTGGATTAACACTCTGAGACCTGATACCCATCTGTGTGCGTTATGAATGCCAAATATTTTTTTGTACTGTAAATATATGTGCTGTTTCCTCCATTTCTCACAAGTCATCAGCATGTGCTCATACAGGTGAGTGTGTCGTAGAAATTATAAGGATATACCGGTAGTTACATGGTGAATGTTCATCAATGTACAATACAAGTTATTTCTAGAAGACATGTCTGCTCTGCAAGGTATTTTCCAAGTAATATGCTTAGCAAACATCTTTTATTATATAAATTCAATCCTCTTAAGATATTACCATATTCTGCATATTAATTAGATCTGCCAAATAGTTCACATCTACTAATTACTGGAGAAGAGCCAGAACTGACCAGTGGTGGACCACAGGCCAAGACCAGATGCTGCCCCTAATACACACAGGGGATCTACCATAGACCCAGAATGACTCTGTAATCTGTAGGTGGACAAGAGGAGCTACAGTTATTCCATAAATTCATGGATTATATCAGAAAGTAAATTCAAAATGTAATTCCACCTTTCTTCACGTTAAATACAGGGTCAATTTACAAAGCTAAAAAGCTATTTTAACTGTCGTTATTTAAACCAACAATAATGTTCTCATCAACAAGTAACATTTATAAAGAATATGATAGGTGTGCGTTACAGTAATTTCTTTTTAGCATTCTATGCATTTTGAATGAATGAAAACCTCTATTTGTCATTAATATAAATGATTCCCTTTCATTCTCGTCTAAATAGGCACCTTAGACAACCTAACAACTATCAGCAGCCAGAAGATGAGATTTAAGGAGTGATGACCTTTGCAAACTGATACCATGGCTGTCTTTTTGAAATTTGAAAGCCTATAATCTTTGTACATGATCCATTTCTAATTCGTGACAAATTGTGAGAACAGTCCAAGTGTAAAATTAATATAGGAGGAAGTTGATAAAGCTGATAAAAGACCTCCACCACAGCTCCAGTGTGAACACAAGCAGAGCACACAACCCCACTGTGTTAATAATCTGCTTACCAAATGGTAAAGGCAACAAGCGTTGTATTCATGCAATGCAAAGGGTTAATGGGAAAACCGATGTTCCAAACTTGATGGATCGATCAGCATAACATCAAGAATTTTCAAGACTCAGACAATGGATGGATATATTGTGAAATCATCACATGGAGTTTAACCTATAAAGAAGGTAAGCAACAATAGTGAAGCCCATAGGCAAAACATACAAAAATTTATTGTAGTCTTCTTACAGGTGTACAAGGATCATCATGACATAAAAAATCCACGGCTCTCAGCGTGCTTGCATCGGCCAGCCTGGTGAGGCCAAGCAAAAAAGATCGAGCCGATTTGATCCATTCTAAGAAAATACAAAAGACTGACCATCAGGTGCGATTGATAACAAGATACTCGGCTGAACATAAGAGGGTTCGTCAAATCATTCAAAAATATTGGCCCTTATTAGCTACAGACGAGGTTATTTCAAAATATCTTAAGCCCTTCCAAAGATCACGTATAGGAAGTCAAGATCCATCAAGGATCAACTGGTCCACAGTATGCCCAATTTAGGTGGACAGACCCGCAGAGGTACGGCTACCTGTGGTAAATGCACATTTTGTAGATTTCAGATGAATTCATCTGAAATTACTCTCCTCAATGGGAATACCTACAAACCAAATTTCTTAGTAAATAAACAACACCAATAGATTGACAATTTACAGTGTGAATGTCACGCCTTTTATGTAGGTAAGACAAAGAGACCATTTTCCCACAGAGTAAGGAATCATGTTTCCCTTCCCTTCTTTTCAACTGTCTAAAATGTATTTATTTTTTGCCTTAAAATACTTACCCACACACGAGAGAGAGGGAGATGTGGATAAAAGTCTCTTACAAAGAGAAACAAGATGGATTCATTCCCTGGCAGCTACATCTTATCCAGGTTTGAATGAGTCCATCAGCTACAAGCCGTTCCTTTTAAATAGGTTTTGTAAAAATTGGCTACATTTGCAGATGTTTATCTCATGACCTTTTCACGATTTGATTTGGTCAATATTTTAGTCTTTGGGATATTTGTGTTTATTTTGTTAATTGTGACCCTTGTTTGGCTGAGCCATTTATGTATTTGACTTGTGGAGTTATAGGATACCAGGCTAGGGTGGTATAGGGCAGGTGGTAATATTGGGCAGGTTCCTTTCTGTTAAAAAAAAAATATTTGGGCAGGTTAGGGTAATATAGGGCAGTTTGGGGTGGAATAGGGCAGGGTCAGGTAATATAGGTCAGGTTGGGGTGGTATAGGGCAAGTTAGGGTAATATAGGTCAGGTTGAGGTAGTAGAGGGCAGTTTGGGGTGGTATATGGCAGGTTAGGGTAATATAGGGCAGTTTGGGGTTGCATAGGGCAGGTTGAGGTGGTATAGGGCAGGTTAGGGTAATAGAGGGCAGTTTGGGTTGGCGTAGGGCAGGTTGGAGTTGGCGTATGGGCAGGTTGGGGTGGCATATGGAAAGTTAGGGTGGTATATTGGCAGGTTAGGGCTCTATGTAGTCACAGTGTGCAGTAACTTACAGCATAGCTGCAGATTAAGACACCCCGGCAGGCCGGGACTGCTGTGTCCTTGCCTTTCTCCTCCAGCCACAGAATTAGACAGAGAGAAAGAGTCTGTGGAGGGGGCAGCCACACCCCCAGCTCCACCCACCAACTCTGGCTGCCTCAGGAGATATTGGAACCATACCAACTAAGGGAACTACTGCGCATTCTCAAGTCGCACGGCGCTTCCTGAATGGCCCCACCATCTTCTGGGACACACTAAGGTCCCAGAATGCAGCGGGGTAGAAGATAACGTGACGCCCTGGGTCGAGGTGATGCTGGGGTGAAAGTACACAAGGTACTTCATAAAAGGTAATGGAGGAAAAAAATAAAAAATACCCAAAATCTAGTGGTGGAGGGTTGTCATTCCTATAAGATAAAGTTGTAAAAGTGGGTGGAACTCCACTTTAAGTTGATTTTGTTTGTAAGTCTGAACAGGTACATTTGTTATGTGTAGCTCCAGCTCAAACAATTATTAAGTGTTTGGATAGCATTGTGAAGGGTTAACATTTAATTTGCTAATTGTGACCCTGTTCAGAAGATTTCCCCTCACTTTCTGTCCCTGGGTTGAGTTGGGTTGTTGTGGAAACAAGAATTGGTGATACAGCTCCAGTGGAGACATCTTTTTCCCATGATAACTCTTATGCCCTGTACGCACGACCGGATCTTTGTCCGACCAAATTCACATCAGAATTCCGACAGAATTCCATCGGAGGAAAAGAGAACATGTTCCAATTCAGTCAGAATTTTTCCATCGGAAATTCAGATTGTGTGTACGAGGCTTTACCCCTTCCTAGGGGTAAATTTCTTCTCACTTCCTGTTGTGTCCCTCCGTTTGTAAGTCAGATGTTTGTAACCCGGGGACTGCCTGTAATAATAATAATAACAGTTACTGCAAAGGCAATTATGGACCGGTGCCCAGGGCGACTGACACAAAGTAAAAATTTGAAAATTGAAAACCTTTTACTCCCTCTTCTGGGCTCCTCTGTACATTTATGGATGAATTTATTAAAAGAGAAGTATGGGAATAAAAGAATAATAAAAAAATAAACATACATACTCACCTAGATTACTGCAGCTCCGATCCCAGCTGCAGCTGTCTCCCGATGGCTCTACACCAAGAATTGAGCGATCAAGGATCACTAATCACCCAGTTCTCGGGTCTGCTCTGAGCAGAGAGCGATGATTCTCATAATAAGAAGTTAATTAGGGCTGATTAAGGTTAGCTAAAGGGTAAAATAGATACTTTTTTATTACAATTTTTATTTATTTTTTAACTTACCAGGTTGCTTTAAGGTGAGAGAACCTGATCTTAATCTGCTGCAATTTCACTTTACCTTACAGATCTCCTCCCCTCCCACCCTGTGACTGGAGAGTGAAAAGAGAAGCAGCTCATCTATCTGTCACGCAGCTCTCCCCTCCTATCAGTAAAGGGTTAATAAAAGGTATAATAGATACTGCTTCTATACAAAAGTATACAACTAAAACTAAAACAATTACAGAAGACTAAAATGGGACTAAAACTAAAATGCCATTTTAGTCCTAAAACTGAATCAAAATTTGCTGACAAAATGAACACTGCTTGCCAGGTTGCAGCACACTGATTTGGCTTATTGTGCTGCTTCTCCCTCCCTTCTCTGAGCTCTGCTGTACAGCCTGTACAATAGGCTGAAAAATGCTGTTGCGACATTAAGTTTGGATACTTACCCAACTTGCATTAAACATACATTTTTAATTTATTATTGAATACATTAAATATAGAGCTGCATTCTTGTGTGCCTTTGGGACCTGACCAGAGATCAGTTTTACATAGAGGAAGAGTGATTGCACCAAGTCAGCAATAGTTCCCTCTAGTGGCTTATCTACAAATCTCTATATTTAATATGGTAACAAAAATATGTAAAAATATGAAAGCCATGTTAAAAATTACTTTACAAAAAAAATACCTTAAATGTGATTCCAATCCAACAATTAAAGGTATTGAAAAGAGTACATGGTATACAGTAATTGTATAGTTTATTCTATGCTGTTCTTCCCACCCCTGCCTCCAGGGGTGTGTGTGTGTGTGTGTGTGTGTATATATATATATATATATATAATTTGCCTTTATACATATTCATACATATGGCAGTAATGCCTTAGCACTGCCATAAACTCAGAAATATGTAAACACACAGATACACATATACCCTCTGCTGCACTAACAATTATCCCAGATAATCTTAATGGGGGATTACCCAGCTCCTTCCTGCAGATGGGGCCTCCCTTATTATGAGATGATTTAATGATCTGCAGAAGGGAAGGGAGGGCACGATGACCCCGCAGGACATTTTATAGGACTGCACGGCTGATATGGGCACATAACTGTTTGCTTAGAGAAGAGACTAAGAGCAGCATTATGGATCCTGTAGATGGAGCTGAAGAGGACCAGGCCAAGAAAAGCCCAGTGGAGGAACCTCAATCGGGACCTGTGGTGAGAGGGAACATTCATAATGCCTGGGGGTAGGAAGGACGGTGGATGCGTAGAAGAGTCTATATACAACCCATCTCGGGATTTACATTCTCAGTGTGTAGGCGAAAGTACTTAATGGGGTATTATGAATACTGAGTCACTGCACAAACTATCAGTTGTATATTATGTTTTTTTTTTCATATTCGGCAGGAATTATTTCAAATGTATTTCTAAGGACAGAATATTTTAGAATAATCATAGAAAAAAATGTCTCCCTTTTAGGGAGAACATTTTGGCAAAGACAGGGCAATGCCACACCCCTGAGCAGACTGCTGGTATAAAGAAAGGCAGAGCTAGACGTCAGCTCTTGTATTGCACTTAGGAAACTATTTTAGGCATTTTTAGAAACAAGAAAATCCTCAAATAAACAGGATATTCTAAAAACACAAATCACTCAGACACAGCTGCTTTTTGTTTCTACGAAAAACCAGCAATTTTGAAAACAAAAAAAAGACATTTGACCAAGCTGCTATGGGTGACAGAGCATGATAAATTGCAGGGCACATGTCACGAGTTGAGTTGAGAGGTATCTTATTATAGTGCAGTCTTACCCCGAAGGGTCCTTGGCGTCATGTTTCTCATAGTTTAATTATTTGTACAAATTTGTAGATCTTAATGAGTGACTATTGTGAAGAAAAGGACCAAGAGACTTGGCTTGAAAAATAGGGACATTTGACATTGTACAATCAAGTGCATAAATTGTCCAAATTGGTCTAATAAGCTTGTGCTGGCCTTTGAGGTATACACTGTGCCCAATCAGTAATATTTCTGCGACAGGACTTAATGGAGTTGATTTATTAAGGTAAATAGGCTTGTTAGTTTGCAAGATTTCATTTCCATTAGCTTAGTAAATGAGGTGAAGCTCTGATTACTTTCATCATCCAATCATGTGGAAGTAAAAATATGTTGCTTGCACGTGATTGTTATGCATTGCACAGTGCATTTTTGCCACATTTACAAAACTAAGGGAACTTTCCCTTGCAAAGTAAGAATTCGCTCAAAGAGCAAAAAACCTTTATACCTTTAGTAAATCTACCCAATTTCTATTGGGACAGTGGAGAAAAAGAGTTTGAGAGATCTCTTTCTCTCTATCTCAGAGCAGAGAAACATTGTTAATGCGTAAAACCAGCCATAGACAGAGCAAATCTCTTTCTTGCAACCAGTGTTGACAGGCTGGTTGTACCCAAGTTGATCGATTTATTAACTTGGGTACGTTCAGCCTGCCCATACATGTTTCGAATCCCAACCTGTTCCTGCTGAACTGGCTGAGATTCAAACCATCTATGGCTGGCTTAAGTCTCACCATGAATTATAACAGAGGACCAGTGTTGTGTGCGCACTAATGCCTTGTACACACAATCGAAATTTCCAGTCAGACGGAATTTTTTCATCAGATATTCCGACCATGTGTGTGCCCCATCTGACTATATTTTCCGTCGGAATTTAGAAAAAGAACATGGTCTCTTTTTTTCCAATGAAAACAATTTCTATCAGGAATTCCGTTCGTCTGTAGGAAACTCAGACGAAGAAAAAAAACATGCATGCTCAGAATCAAGTCGACGCATGCTCAGAAGCATTGAACTTCATTTTTCTCAGCTCGTCGTAGTGTTTTACGCCACCGCATTCTTGACAATCTAGTGTTAGGCCTCGTACACACGAGGCGATTCATTTGTTCAAATCGGTCGGACCGACCGATTTGAACAAATCTGTCTCTTTGGATTTTGGTTTGCTCGCGTGTACACACGAGCAAACCAAAATCCCCGCCAGCAGACGGCGCGCTGACGTGTCGGTGACGTGGCGGTGACGTTGACGCCGCCACGTCACCGCAACCAGGAAGTAAAACACTTCCGCGCATGTGCCGAATCCATTCGGCGGCGGTGCGAGACGACATGTCTGCTGGTAAGTGTACTAACCAGCAGACATGTCGGGCGGACGGGTTCCCACCCGATAGATTTCAAAACATGCTTTGAAACCTGTCGGGTGGCCAAATCCGTCGGCTCGCCCGTTCACACGATCGAATCTGTCTGC
This sequence comes from Rana kukunoris, assembly GCA_029574335.1. Lineage (NCBI taxonomy): Eukaryota > Metazoa > Chordata > Amphibia > Anura > Ranidae > Rana > Rana kukunoris. The sequence goes on from CM056051.1 coordinate 483,325,812, forward strand.
TGAAGCGGTCTAGTAGACCGTTTCCAGCAGACAGATTTGATCGTGTGTACGCGGCCTAACAGTGTGTATGCAAGACAGCTTGAAGGGAATTCCGTCTGAAAAATCTGTCGGAGTTTATCTGGATGGAAAATCCGATTGTGTGTACAAGGCATAAGAAGGTGAGTAAAGGACAATCTGAGACAGTGGACCTGTCAGAGTAGACACAGATGGTAAAATTGCTCATAAGGACGAGGGGAAAGAAACTTTAGAAGTCTTGTAGACCAATTGTTCCAGAAAAAAATTAGCTAAGCCAAGATGTTGGTAGATTACCTTTGGAAACTGGGAGAAGAATAGATGGAAATATAATGGACATCAGAAATTGGGAGAGATGGTGGGAATTGGATGAATTAGACTAAAGATACATTGTTCAAACAGGACAATGACAACACCATCAGCATGGTTATACACAGCTCTATGGCTGAATTCCTGCCTAATTGTGTGATTATTTGTATTATAAGTTTAAGCCTAAGAAGATCTAGGCCACTCATTGTAATGGGAATCCTCTAGGGGACTAGGGGGGGGTCTCATACTCTGCTTATCTTGTCAGTAGATCTAAGAAAAGTGTAACCTGATTGTTATTCATTCTCATGTGGGTTGTTAGAGTTTATAGTGCTTGGGTAACAAACATTTTATGTACTATTGGTATTAATGGGGATCATATATTTTCAGAGACCACCCAAGTATGGTTTGAGGGTCCCAGAAAACAAACGTTGAGCACATCCAGTTTATATTAACTTTCAGTGCTTTAGGTTTAGGCACAGGACGACTTTAGCAGAAAAAAAACCTTCCTTACATATCATAGTTGGGGGAATTCACAATTAGCAGAATGAGCAGGCCAGTGCATAAATAAATTCTTGTAACGCTGAAAGAGCTAAATTAACCTATGTGTTCTTTTTGAGCCTGTATGAAAGTGTATGGAACACTTCCAATGCAAACTTCCCTTTTATGTAACCACCAAACTGGATTCTTTCTATTTGTAGAAACAGTGATCCTTCTACAGAAGGCTAGCAGATCACCCCATTTCTGCTCCTTTTATCAATAGTAAGCCCAGCAGCACTATGGAGAATGCTACATGTAATATATAGAACTGGTTAAATAAGATATCTTATGCCGCGTATATACGATCATTTTTCGGCATGTAAAAAACAAAGTTTGAAAATAATTTAATTTAACCACTTAAGGACCGGACCAATATGCTGCTAAATGCCCAGAGGCGTTTTTACAATTCGGCACTGCGTCGATTTAACAGACAATTGCGCGGTCGTGCGACGTGGCTCTCAAACAAAATTTGCGTCCTTTTCTTCCCACAAATAGAGCTTTCTTTTGATGGTATTTGATCGCCTCTGCGATTTTTATTTTTTTGCGCTGTATACAAAAATAGAGCGCCATTGTGTGTGGTGTCAGTGTAGTGTTGTGCAGACTCACTGTGTGATGTCTTCTCTCCTCAGCGGCGGTTGAAAATACTGCCGAGAGGAGAGATTACATCACTTCCCCCTTCCTGTGTTTACACAGGCAGAGGAAGTGACACGCACGGGGAGGACGCGCATTGGCTGGGAGCGATCCCGAGGGGGCGGACAAAAACGAACAGCCGCCCCCTCATCCCGGATCGCTCGGACAGCCACGGTGTCCCGATCGGACCCCCGACCCACGTCTAGGCAGAGACGTACAGGTACGCCAATGTGCCTGTACGTGCCATTCTGCAGTCGTATATGTACATGCGGCGGTCCTTAAGTGGTTAAATGATCGTGTGTGGGCTTCACATCATTTTTCGGGTTCTGAAAAACTACAATTTTTTTTTGAATATGCTGCATTTTTTTAACGACGTTTTAAACAATGTCGTTTTTCGGGTTGTAAAAAATGATCGTGCGTGGGCTAAAACGACGTTAAAAACCCACGCATGCTCAGAAGCAAGTTATGAGACGGGAGCGCTCGTTCTGGTAAAACTATCGTTCGTAATAGAGTAAGCACATTCATCACGCTGTAACAGACAGAAAAGCGCAAATCGTATTTTACTAACACGGAATCAGCTAAAGCAGCCAAAAGGGTGGCGTCATCCGAATGGAACTTCCCCTTTATAGTGCCGTTGTACATGTTGTACGTCACCGCGCTTTGCTAGAGCATTTTTTATTTTTTTACGATTGTGTGGGGGTAACGTCGTTTTAATGATGAAATTGGAAAAAACTTTGTTTTTTTTAGAGGCTGAAAAACGTTGTTTTTTTACAAGCCGAAAAATGATTGTGTGTACGCGGTATTACTCTTGAAAACATAATAGGGTCATACTTTGCCAGATAAAGCGCATTGAACAAAAAAGAAAAAAAGCTTGCACTTTTTACCATAGGCTTGTATAATGCCTACAAAACTTCATAATTGTCGTTGGTTGTTATCATAACTAAAAGAGCTAAAACATGTTATTTGCTACAATTATTGCTACTTTTATTACTGTTACTTTTAGCACACTAATTTCTGAAAATAACAGTTGCTGTAGCTTAGTGAATTGAGCCTAAAGACAAAATCCGAGGTATGTGAACCCTCTACAGGAACTCTTGGAAAGAACACCAAACTTTTTTCCAATGAACTCAATAATTATTCATAGAGAGATCTGGTCCTCATTCCTATAATTTGATACAAATGTTGAGTTGTAGTTTGAGCTAAAGAAAAAGACATAACCAGCAAACAGCAGCTATTTTTCGCACTCCGAAAAATGGAAAAAATATTATTAAAAAAATAAATGAAAAAGTTTGAGGATTGAGTTAAAGGCTTGATGTGATACAGACAGGGATGCTCATTGGTTTATTTATCATAAGGCTGTATATAAGAGTAGCTTTATTTGTGTGTGGAAAAACTCTTCAAAATCATAATAACATAAAAAGTACCCAAAGGATAAAAATAATGGTCAACTGGTGTCTCACAAATGGAGTGAATTAATTAAAATCATGTAAAAACTTTGCTGACTGTATGTGAGAACCTTGGTTAACCACTTCTGTTTTCTTGCACTGATGTAGCATGGGAAAGGCAGTGTTAAACCATACTCTGTATGGAGAGTGATTGGGAGATCACCCAACATCCTATGAAAAATATGTTGGGTAAAAAAAGGGCTCCATTGAGGACACAAATACACCAGTATGAAGAATCATATACTCTCCTCGTGCTCAGCTACCTCCAGGGTATAGAACACGTAGCATTTTGTATCATCATGCATCTGGTTTTTAAAAATGCAATGTGAAAAGCTATGGGTAACTGTGTATATATGAGGGAATGCCTGCTGGCCAGCAGATTAAGTCACCTCTGCATGTGCATGCTCTGGCCAAGGCCACTTGTACAGGTGAATGACCAGTCCTGACTCTAAGTGAAGGGCTTTTCCAGTATACCTGTGTGTGCAGGTGCCTTGATCCGCCAGCCAGCCGGTATTCCCTGACAGTACCTGTTTTTTCAATAGGGATGGAAGTGAGCAGGCATTTAAAGACATGTTTCATGATAGAAATATTGGTGTTTCTATTGGATGGCCTCTTAAAAATGCTAGCTCTGAAGTACTGACACCAGATACAGCTAGACTATTAGAGAACTGGCATTGGCAGGTGAGGGTCACCAGCTCGTGTGTTTGCTTTTTTTATTTAGTTGGAAAAATTAACAAAATGTGTGTTTGTTCCCAATTGCAGGAAGTCCCTCAGGAACATGAAGGCTTCTTTAACCTTCTCAGCCATGTTCAGGGGGCGCGGATGGATGAGCAGAGATGCAGCATCCAAATTGTGCACAGCAAAGGGGATCCAGATGCAAAAAATAACAGTAAGTGGCCTCCACTATATAGACCCTGGTGTGCTGAGGGTATTTTTTCTTTTTTCTTTACATTACGCCGTCTTGTAAATTAAATGATAAATGTTAAATTTCATATTGTTTTTCCTGCTTTCCAGTGTGGCTTTTCAAGGCTGGATTTCACAGATCACTCACTTTATCTCATTCTACATGCACTGGTGCAAATAAAAGTGGCTAGGGCAGTAAGATGAGAAAATCCGCCAGGCAACAAAAGTTTATTTTACCTTTGCCAACAGCATACCCAGGTTTCCTGGGATCAGAGATGTTCTCTGTTGAGGCAAATTGGGAAAAATGTGTTTTTATTTGTCTCTGCATCCTGCCCAAAAAAGCAAATGCCAGGGGTACCTGTTGTGTTTGCTGATAAACTTGAGTCTCAAACACTGAAACATCCAACCTGGAAGCAATTTCTTTACATATTCTCTCATATCTATAAGACCCCTTTCACACTGAGGAGTTTTTCAGGCGGTACAGCGCTAAAAATAGCGCTGCTATACCGCCTGAAAAACTCCTGCCCAGCAACCTCAACGTGAAAGCCGGAGTGCTTTCACACTGAGGCGATGCGCTGGCGGGAGAGAAAAAAATCTCCTGTCAGCAGCATCTTTGGAGCGGTGAGAGGAGCGGCGTGTATACCACTCCTTCACTGTTCCTTCCCATTTAAAACAATGGGAAATCGCGGCAATACCGCCCGCAATGCGCCTCTGCAGAGGCGCATTGCGGGCGGTATTAACCCTTTATTGGCCACTAGCGGGGGTAATACCACAGTGCTAGCGGCCGATTCCCGCAGCAATTCCGGCGGTATATCGCCGCTATTTTTTAGTGGCGCTATACCGCCACCGCGGCTCCCGCCCCAATGTCAAAGGGGCCTAAGTTGGATTTGCATTTGCCTTAAACTCCTGATTTTAGCAGTACAGGTACTCCCTGAAATTGGCTTTTTATTGTACAAATGTTTTATTGAAGAAAAGAAAAAACATACATAGCAAAGAGACAAAAGAGGAAATTGGCTTTTTCAATGAGGAGACGGGGATGCATCCAATATATATGTGAACACCCCTCCAAATTATTGAGTTTAGGTGCACGAGTTTGTTGTGGAGGAACTCATATGGCATGCAGTGAGATGCCTGACCTCAAACCTACTGAACACCTCTTAGGTGAGTTGAAATGCCAATTGTGAGTCAGGTTTTCTCGTCCAACGTCAGTACCTGAGCTCATAAATGCTCTTTTGGATGAATGAGCACAAATTCCCACAAACACACTCCAAATATTTTGGAAAGTCACCACATAAGGTTTTATAACCATAAGGATGGGGGTGGAAAGGTAACTCCATATTAATGCTCATGGTTTTGCAATGGGATCACCTATCATATAGGTGTGATGGTCAGGTGTCCACAAAATTGTTGTCATATAGTATAATAATAAAGATAACTACTGAAAGTACACTTCTTCATCTTAACTTCAATACTAATTTGAGGTTACTTATTTAGTGAGTCTCTATGTCTCTGTAATTCAGATGTTTCTTCAACTGCATGTATTTTACTACACTTTTTAATTAAACACAATTTAGGCCTAACCAAAATAGTTTTCTTTAATTTTGCGTGAAGTGGGGTTGAGTTAAAGTGAACTTGTGCCCAGATCACGCACATTAAGTAAACACATGTTCTAAACAAGCAGTAAAAGCACTATTAAACATGTAATCATTCATCTCTGTATCTGTAAGCACTGTGGACAAATTTGAATTGTATTTAAGCCATTGAGATTGAGTAGAGAAGGGTTAAAGGTACTGGCAGTTTTTTTTTTGCCATCTGTCTCTTAATTTCTTGTCCTGCAGACTCAACTAAAAGTGAGGGGATGTTTTTCCAAAAGTGACAGATGTCCTGTCCAAAACTGTTGTCATGGGAACAAGTTTTCCAATTGGTAGATTTCCTCTCTATTCATTTTTTGGTGGCAACTCACAATGGTGGATTTACCCATCTTTCAGTCCTAGTGACATTGGTTATCAGGACCATTAGAGATTAAGTGAATCTCCTCAATGGGGACACAAACAGTAATAAAAACCTTACAGCGGTTTACAGTGGTCTTAACACCTCACTTTTCTGTCCAAATTAAAAAAATATATATTTGCCTTTAGTTATATCATTTTTATCATTCTCAACACAGAATTGTATGTTCAGGACATACTGCAAACAGTCTTAGGCCGCGTACACACGAGCAAATCTATCTGTTCAAATCGGTCGGACAGATCTGTCTGCTGGGATGTATTGGTTTGATCGTGTACACACGATCAAACCAAAATCCCCGCCGGCAGACAGCTTGCTGACGTGTCGGTGACGTGGCGGTGACGTTGACGCCGCCACGTCACCGCACCAGGAAGTAAAACACTTCCACACATGCGTCAAATCCATTCGACGCATGTGCGAGCAGATATGTCTGCTGGTTAGCGTACTAACCAGCAGACATGTCGGGCGGACGGATTCACAGCCGACAGATTTCAAAGCATGCTTTGAAATCTGTCGGGTGGCCAAATCCGTCTGTTTGCCCGTACACACGATCGAATCTGTCTGCTGAAACGGTCTAGCAGACCGTTTCCAGCAGACAGATTTGATCGTGTGTACGCAGCCTTTAACATGAGTACTGCTTGGTACAATGTCCAGCTGCATACAGCCACTGAGCATTGTCATAGATTTTCACAGACTGCTGGCAGCAGGACTGTATCCTGTGCCTTCTAAATTGCCAGGCTTTGATTCCAGCGGACCAAACCACCTGTGTGCATGTAGCCTAAGCTGTTAAAAACTCAACTCTAGAGTCTTTGTTGTGTTTTTTGAAGAACATTGAGAATAAATGTCTTCACATTAAAAGTACATCGAGAGAACAGGGAAGCCGGCATTGGACTTTAATAAAAAAATAAAAATGTAAAGGTCCATCAAAATCATAAACAATGTGTCCCAGAGAATGTACTACAGAATCCAGCAAGATGTAGTTAGTCACATTTATTTTAACTTGTTCTGTACTGTTGAAGATGTTTTTAGACTCTCACCTATGCAAATTCCTAATTTCTGAGCTAAAGAGCAAGCCCAGCTGAATGTGACATAATACTACTAACTATACCATGACTTGGATAAATGAGTCAGAGAGCATTCAGTTTCAAAATTGGAAAAATTCTGTCCTGCATTAAAATTGCTAAAATTCTGCCCAGAGATTTTAATAAATCTGAGCTAGAAGTAAGTTATTTTCAACTGGACTTGGTCTGTAATGTTGAAGATGTTTCCCTGCTAATCCAAATTTAAAGTTGAATTCCTACTGAGAGGCTGTCTTAAGCAGCACCAATAAGGACTGAGAGCCACATGGAACCCCTAACCCGTTGGTAGGGACTATTGCGGCACAGGGATAAAAGTGTAATCTATTAGGCATTCCTTTATGTCTAAAATATGTCAACATATTTTGATTTTATAACATGATGACTAATGGTGTTAACTGATAATGGTGTTAAAAAAAATGGTAATAATAATGATAAATGAGCATGGTTAATGCACATAATTCCAGACAATCAGAAAAACCATACTGACAAATTCGTAATATATTTTCACCGTCTGAAATGTCATAAACAGTTGCTGTTCAAGGATTTATACTGACTATTATGATTATTAAAATTACAATAAACCCTTATTTTAACTCACAGCTCCTGTCACCCCTCCTCCTGAAATGAATCATTTGATGGATATGTTGGCACAGTCACAAAGTCGGAGACTGGATGATCAGAGAGCAGAGTTCAATCAGTCTGTTGGATGCCCAGACACCATGCCTACCAGGAGAGTATCACAGGACAATGGGGCCCTGAAGGTGAGCAGTTGGTACAAGAGCTGGTAGAAAACGACTGCTAAACTGCCATCTCATGGGTCTATAACCATTATGTCATTACTATTAAATTGCACAGTAGTGGTAGTTAAAAAAGACAATAATTATAACCACATACATCAAGCTAACATAATGAGTTTTCATTTGTTTTTGTTTTTTATGCCACATTTTTAACTTGTATAATTAAAATAATAATAATGATAAATTAAAAAGGATGAAGGTAAAAAAAACTCAAGGGCTTTTGATAAGCTAAGAATGACCCAACCCTGAAATGGTCCCATTTTCAGCTTATATAAAAGTAGCACTGTTACATAATCATCCCTTTCCCAAACATATGGTAAAATCTATTCTTTCTTTTGTACAGAAGTTTATATAAAAAAAAGTTAATTTGTAAAACTTTTATACTGAACTTTAATATATATTTTTTAATAAGTAGCTATTTGGACATCTTTGGATATCTATTTCCTGAATTAGATATGGCCATTTTTAGGGTCAAGTGAGACCTTCAATCACTTTTATTAGCCTAGGCCGGGTATTTGCCTCTAAACCCTTCCCGTCCCTTACAATGTGTTGGCCAAAATGGAAAACGTAATCAAAATGTGACCTTACAAGTGACGTACGTAGGCTATTTAGTAACATCATATCTTATCTTTCTTCTTAGGCCGCGTACACACAAGGAGATATATCCGATGAAAACGGTCCGACGGACCGTTTTTATCTGACATGTCTTCTGGGAGATTTTGGTCTGATGTGTGTACACACGATCAAACCAAAATCCCTGCATACAGACAGCGCGGTGACGTGGCAGTGACGTTCACGCCGCCACGTCACCAAACCAGGAATTAAATACTTCCACGCATGCGTCGAATCCATTCAACGCATGGGGGAGATTTCGGTCCGCTGGTTAGGCGTACTAACCAGCGGACATATCTGACAGACAGCTTTCCAGCAGACAAGTTTTAAAGCATGCTTTAAAACTTTTGTCTGCTGGAAACCTGTCTGCTAGCCCGTACACACGATCGGATATGTCCTTTTGGTGATATTACACGGATAATTGATTTCTTTGGTGTAATGGTCTAGTCCCATGAGTAATAGTCAAAGTCACATGAGTGGTAGAGAGGACAGACAAAAAAAATGTTCTCAGGTTTGTTTGGTGCAATGTGAATTGAGCTAATCTATAGCCATTTGGACATTGTATTAGACCCTATACAGCAGTGGTTCTCAACCCTGTCCTCAAGAACCCCCAACAGGCCTCTGTGTGCCTTATTATAGGCTTACCTGTAGGTAAAAATTACAAAGGAGACTTTACTACCGCTTTAGGCTTCAGAACCAGAAGCAAACCAATAAGGCCGTGTACACACGATCGAATTTGTCCGCTCAAACTGGTCCGACGGACCAGTTCAGCGGACAAATCTGATCGTGTGTATGGGCTAGCGGACATGTCTGACCGGCAGACAAATTTTAAAACATGCTTTAAAATTTGTCCGCCGGCGACATGTTCGTCGGATATGTCCGCTGGTTAGTACACTAACCAGCAGACATATCTGCCCGCACAAGCGTCGTATAGATGCGACGCATGCGTGGAAGTTGTTTACTTCCTGGTGTGGTGACGTGGCGGCGTCAACGTCTCCGCCACGTCACCGCGCTGTCTGCCGGCGGGGATTTTGATCCGATGGTGTGTACACGCCATCGGACCAAAATAGCCCGGTGGACATATCCGATGAAAACGCTCCGAGGACCGTTTTCATTGGATATGTCCCTCCTTGTGTACACGGCCTAAGATGTACAAAGGTACTCGATAAAGGTACTTTACACAAAGGTAAATCAATCCTAAAATATCATCAGGCCACTTTTGTGTCTAGGCTGAATGGAACTAAAAGCAAGACACTATTCGTGCATAGGGGAACTTCCACATACAATTAGGGTCATATTTACAAAGCAAATAATCTGACATTCGTCAAACATTCACTGAAGACGGATCCTCCTTGTGAATGTGTTTTATATGTTAGTGATTCATTCACAACCAGTGAATATGTATTTAAAGTCATCTTTGCTGTTTTTATTTAATATATCCTTTAGTTTTAAAATTACCTGCACTTCAGTTTATACTTTTAAAGGTAAATGCCTCTCCTAAAGTAAACCATTTGATGCCTACTATTATTTATTTATTTAATTTATTAAAATTCTTAAAAGTACAAAATGGTACAAAACGCAGTCAGTTACCCATAGGCCTCGATTCCCCGAGAACAATACAGCAACAACCAAAAAAACACACAGGCAGCGGAACAGATCAAATTTTAAAATGGTTAGCAGATCAAAGAAACTATAAACCTATGTGATTCCATAGGCTTGACTAAAAGCTCAGTTTTTAGAAGCTTCCTGAACTTAAAAAGATCATTCTCAAGCCTTAATTTTAGAGGCAGGGAGTTCCAAAACAGTGTTCCCTGAACCACACTCGTCCTCCTTCTGCAATTTTTCTTTAGAAATTTAGGGATCACCAACGTTTCCGAATTAGCCGACCTTAAAGTACGGTTAGGCACATATTTGGTGAATTCATCCTGCAGGTACACTGGCCGCTTGCCATGCGTAGCCCTATGCACCATGAAACCAGTCTTAAACAGAACCCATTCCTTCACGGGTAGCCAATGCAGGGCTCTCAGCGATGGCGTGATATGGTCACGACGACCAACACCCGTGAGTAGCCTAGCAGCGGCGTTCTGAATAAGCTGTAGTTTGTGCACGATGTTATTAGGTAAACCCAGGTACAAAGCGTTACAGTTATCTAATCGACTTCCAATAATGGCATTAACCATAGAGATCTTGTGCAATTCTTCAATAAAGCGAAAAGTCGACCTCAGGAGTTTCAAGTGGAAGTCACAAGAGCTCACCACCTGGTTTACCTGTGGTCGTAATGTTAATCTATCGTCCAAGATGATACCCAAATCCCTGACCTGGGTGACTGGTACTGGGACCGATGAAAACGATTCTGGCCAAGTAGGGAAACCGCCCGCCCATGACTGATTGCATAAGACCATGCACTCAGTTTTGGAGCCATTAAGCATAAGATAATTGGCCCCCATCCAGGCTTGAATTTCCTCCAGGCAGGTGGCCAGAGTTATCTGTGCCCCACCATCCTTGGGCAGAGGAATGTAGAGCTGGGTGTCGTCAGCATAGACTTAAAAGATAGGTTGTGGCGGCGGATGATATACAGCAGAGGCCTCATGTAAATGTTAAACAGGAGCAGCGATAAGGCCGATCCTTGAGGGACTCCACAGGACAGGGGACTATCAGAAGAGGAGTGCAGTCCCAGCCTTACTCTCTGAACCCTGTCCAGCAGGAATGAGGTCATCCATGCCAATGCTGTAGCATCAATGCCTGCCACAGTCCCTAAATGATCAAGTAGTCTAGAATGATCGATGGTATCAAATGCTGCTGACAGATCCAGCATTACCAAGGCCGAAGCCTCATTTCTGTCCAGGGCCCAGAGGAGATCGTCCTGGACTTTGGTCAAGGCAGTTTCAGGACTTCTTCCTGGTCGGAATCCAGATTGGAAGTCATCCAAAATGGAATTGGACTCGAGATGGGGCTGAATTTGCCACATTACGGCTCGTTCCATAATTTTTGCCAGAAATGGTAGAGTTGAAATAGGACGATTATTGCTCAACATGGAGCGTGCCAGGTTAGCTTTCTTCAGCAGGGGGATAATTACAGCCCGCTTCAGAATAACCGGCACTGTTCCGGTGGAGAAAGAAGTATTTACAATGTCGGCCATAAAGGGGGCCAATGTCTCTGCAGCGTCCTTCAGTTGCGCAATGCAAGGATCAAATGATGAGGACGAGGCTCTAAGCGACTTGAGGATGTTCAAAATACCTAAAGTAGAGACGTCCACAAAACTAGAGAATCTTGTACCTTCATAAATGGGACAAGATTCCTCGATATCTACTACTTTGATATTATTCCTTATAATTTCTATCTTTTCATTAAAATAATTTGATAAAATATTACAGAACTCTGGTGAAGTTTCTTCTTCCGGCTGTCTACATGCTGGATTAGCTACATTTTTCGCAACTCTAAAGAGTTCAGCTGCTGCATTTTTAGCATTAGCAATTTTTTCAGAAAAAAAACAGCTTTTTGGCGGTTTTTATCCCAAGTTTATAACTCCTCATAACTGCGGTATATACCTCCTTGGAGGCGGTCGCCGTTTTTTTTCTCCACGACTTCTCCGCTGCTCTGCACTTCCATTTTAAACTTCTGGTCACCTGGGTGAACCAGAGGGGATTATTGTTTGCTTGCCTAATGCAATGATTTCTCTTTAGGGGGGCTAAATAATCAAGCGCTTTTGTAATAGCCGTATTAAAAAAAAATATTTTCTCAGCTGCGACCTTAGTAGACTCAAAAGATGCCTTGTCAAATATTCCACAAAAAGTGGTTACTAAAAGCCTTAATAGATATATTAGTAAGATTTCTCGAAAATTTTGGAATACTGTTCCTATTAGGAACATGAGGTGACTTTTTGAGAAGTTTATGGCTGTGATCAAATAATATTAATTTGTGATCACTCCATATAATCTCTTTCGGGGGATGTACTTTGTCTATACATCCTGACTGGAAAAGCCAGTCCAGGGTGTGGCCCGCTTTATGGGTAGCCCCTATGACATCTTGGCTATAGCCAATGGAGTTTGCAAATGCAATCAACTGCTGGGCTTCCGAATTATTTGCATCATCAGCCCAGCAATTGAAATCTCCCAAGACTATAGATTGGGCATATCGTAGGGATTGGGTCATTAGGAGTTTGCACATCTCCTCACCAAACCTAGCTTTGACGTTAGGAGGATGATAAATCACTGCCATTCCTATGGTTACTTCAGGGCTCAAGTTGCACTGTAGGAAAAGTGTCTCCATAGATGCATAAGAATCCTGCGTGCAAGTTTTTATAATTTTCAACTTAGCCTTGTATATGCAGCAGGCAGTTCCTCCACCTCTCCCCGAGCTACGGTCACAGGATAGTAAATTGTACCCAGGCGGGACCAATTCGTCCAGTCTGGGCGGGGAAGCAGGAGAGAACCAGGTTTCCGTGATTAGCAGGTAATCTAAATCATACTCGCGTTTTTTACCGCAGACTGCGCATTAAGAAGTCCTCCTTTTATTGTAGAATTTATTTGTTTATGGGCTAAGGTTTTTTCATCTATCAAAGTATCTGCATTAGCAACTTTTGGTGCTGACAAGATTTTCTCAGCTATAAGATTAAAATTAAAATCAAGCAAATTATATTTATTCAATTTCATCAAGGTTCTGACGGGAACATGTCGTTCCATATTAAAAGTTTTTAATTGGACAGAAGAGTACACAGTTCTGCTCTGACTTTGAGGAATATCATGGATGGCTGATACCATAACGTCCCGCCTACCACCAGTTTCCATTATAATGAATGTAAAAAATACCAAAACTCTTACCAGGAAGACTACGCTGTTATAATCAGCCGTACTATGTCTATAAAACAACTGCTACCAAAAATCACAATCAAATTAAGTACAAGACTCACCTCGACTGCTACATGGTAAAAATGTGTGCCCAACTTAAAAAAGGGGGAGGGGATTTTACATATTTAAGCTTTATGGAAATGTATCAGATGAAGAATGATACCATGTCGGATTTGGGATGTGAAATATTTGGATAAAGGCTTAACTTATGCCTTGTGTAGGATAAGAATGTATCAAACAAAGGATAGAATCAGACTTTATTGGAATTCATTCAAGGATTTAGTTATTTCAAATGTAGGAGAAGAATTTATTAGATGAAGCATGATAGTATGTCAGTAGTAGGATAAGAATTAGACGTGAGGAAACCAATTGGCTGTATGACAAAACATCTTCAACATTGCACAAGTCCAGGATGTGGCTACTATTAATAGTTCCACTCACTTACAATATACATTTTAGTGGCTTTATATTATGTCAGGTAATAGATACCATTTTTTCAGACAAACATTTTATGTTATGTCAAAAGATGGATTGGACATTTATTTCTAATGAAGGATGACAATTTGCTAAATGATAGATGAGCATTTATCAGATTTAAATGAAGGATGGTAATTCATGATAGATGTTTTGAAGATGAAGGAATAAGGTTTTGTTAGGTCAGGTGCAAGATGAAGGATTATAAATGCAACATGAGGTAAGATTGCACTATTGAGGTTATGTTGAATGCTGGAAAAATTAAGTTGGATGTAGAAGGAAGAAGGGGTTCAACGGATCAAAAAACTCACGGATCGGATCGATCCTCGGATCAGGAGTCACGGATCGGATCATTTTCGGATCAGATGCTGTCTCCACTCTCCACATGTCTGCAGTCCCGGGTCTGTAGTGAGCGCGCTGAGGCGTATCACATTGTACACTGGGCTCTGGCAAGCACACGGGGGTGGAGCAAGATGGCCGCCACTCTGGAGCTAAGCCGAAGCCGGGGACTTTCCTACGGCCGAGGCTCCGGAGCGCTCCGCGGATTGCGTGGTGTGCCGATCCGAACGGGGTGACCCGTTCGGAGCACGGATCGGTGACGATCCGTTGCACCTCTAGAAGGAAGCATAATGTTTAATATGGAAACCTTAAAGCAACCTTTCTCAACCAGGATCCTGTTGAACCCTAGGGCTCTCCAGATGTTGCAAGGGGATCCTTGAGCAATAAGAATGTTCTGTCTCTCACATAAAGGAACCACTAACAATGATGTTTTAGTCTATCTGAAAGGGGGAGAGGGACCAGAAATCTAGGAATAATTAAGGGTCCCGCCATATTAAAGGGTTGACAGATAGGCTGCCTTAGAGCAGGTACCACTTACTTGTCCTTCCTACACAGCACCCACTGCAAATGTACAGCAAGTCAGCAACCATAACTATATTTGCACAACAAACGTAAGGTGTATGATGACGCATAGCAATGTGGACCAAAGCAGTCATGCAAGTTCCATGCTCCCAATCTGTATTACATATATCATGTACCATATAATAATGAAGATTTTACATACTATAAGAAAATGCTCCACAGGATTATCAATGTTTACTATCATGAGCTACCTCTAAATAGTTTACTAGATAAAATACAGACTTTTCTTCAGTGTTTTTGTGCTACAGGTGGACCTGAAGAAAATTTGTGATGCCTCACCAGAGCTTTAACAGTGATCTCTTCTTGGGACACTGAGAGGAATACCACTAAATGAATTATGTTGCCTAAATGAGCAACAGAATTCCATCAGTGTTCTCTGGTTCTGAAATATTATTTGCTATTAGATGATTATGCATGGAACAGTTCTAGACTGAGCCTTCCAGGTCCATCCATGTAAAATACTCAAACTATGTCACTTGGTTCCTCTTAGTTTGGTGTCATGTCATGTTGCATATATATATATATATATATATATATATATATATATATGTTTACCCATGGAAAAATTCACTCCCTAACCTCAAGGTTTTTAAATACCTTAATGCATGCACTGATAATGACCCTATCTGGTTGTTTTGTCATTCCTATTACAGATGAGATTCACACATGCAGCAATGGGAAGTGTGTATAACTGTGTGGGGGGGGGGGGGGACATTACAGGTTCTTAAAAAATATATATCAATGGTAGGGTTGCATGCGTAAGCATAACATTATAGTCAGATTACCCCACTACACACCATGCATACAACAACGTTGCTAAGTACTGCTAGTCTCCAGTCTGGCCATGGAACAATTTTTTTACAATTTGCAATTATTAGTAAACACTTTTTCTCCTCATGCTTCTAAAGGCCCATACACACGATCTGACTTTTTGACAACAACGGTTCGACGGACGTGTTTTATTGGACAATCCAACCGTCTGTATGCTCCATCGGACAATTGTTTTCGGTTTTTCAAAAGACAAATGTTCGCTGTGAATGCTCTCAAACTTTCTGACAACAAATGTCCGATGGGGGATAATCCGATCGTGTGTCCATTGGACAAACACACATGCTCAGAACCAATGCTAAACATCAGAAATCAATAGCAAAAGTTGCCCAAATGGTGGCGGTTAAGAGCTCAAAAACCAAGTGATTTGGTGAATGTTGGCTGAAAAAGTCCTGCCGTATGTATGCAAAACAAGTTCACGGCCAACACCCTTCGGACCAAAATCCACAGAAAAGTCAGATGGAAGTCTGATCGTGTGTAGGAGGCTTTAAAGTCAGGTATATAAGGTATGGAAGTACACTAAATGGTATTGTGTTGTGTAAGGTGTGAACACTCCTCCAAATGATTGAGTTTAGGTTCACAAGCCTTGACCTGGAGTCCTCTGCACAGAGCCCGGACCTAAACCCTATTAAACATCTTTCGAGATTAATTACATCATCTTTGAGCCAAGCCTTTTCACCCAACACCAGTACCAGACCTCACAAATCTTCTTTTGGCTAAAAAGGTACAAATTCATACAAACACTCGCCAAATTCTTGTGGACGGCCTTCCTTCCTAGGAGAACTAGGAATTAGGAACTATGCGTAGCCTCTGTTTCTCCCCTCTATGTGCACTGTGTGTGCATGGTGTCAGTCACTGCACTATGTATTTATTTGATCTATTGCACAAAAAAGAGGTAAAACAATTAACTGATTGTATTTTCTGATTTTTAAAGCCTATCATTTTAAAACAACAGCTTGACTTATACATAGACCAGTGTTTTTTTTTTTCTCCAATTACTAAATTCACTGGTATTCTTTGCACTGTTTACATGTTCCTTTTGTCTCCATTTAGAACAAAGCATAATTTTCAGACTACCTCAATGTCTATTTCTAAGAAGAGAATACAGATCAGCCAAGAGCTTGATTTCCTGAAGGTTCCAAGAACCTGAAATTAGGAAAGCACATCTACCCTGCTTTATTAGCTTGTCCTGCTAAATAAATGTTTTGTGACTTGATAAACATTGTGGCTTATTTTCAGTGGGAAAAAAGCAAAGCAAAATTATTAATAGTTTTGTGGTAAGAATCTAAAACCACAAAATATAATCAGTTAATACATGCGCCTTAATCTGTTGCAATAATAGGGCAACTCATTTTCAAATCTCCAAGTATGCCGTATCTAAAACTTCCTACAGACATTTGTGATTCACTTGTTTAATCAAAGATCACTATATGTGAGTAACCAAATCCGCACTGATCACAAGAAAAAGAGAATGGATCCTTTTCCAGTGAAGACCCTTTTCATAGAACAAAAGTAGGGATCACCCTGATTTAATCAAATCAACTCTCCTGAGAGAATTCTCACTCAGCCATGGATGGAATGGCCTACAGACAATGTAATATTCTCTAATATCTGTTGGCATCTTAACATCCTCTGTGACAAGGTACTATTCCCCATCCCACAGCTCACAAAAACAGAGCTCAGTTAGATAAATGGTGGCCAACCTACTGAATATAGTGGTCCTTTAGTTTGGTTCCCAACAACATCACCAAAGGGCTTAACACAAGGGCATTGCTAGGATTGTGACAGACCTGGGACACCCTTGGGTACCCAAAGGTGGGGTATGGTTGATGTGGCTAAATTGTGCTAATACTCGGTGGTCTTAAAGGAGTATACTCACTGCATACATAGCACGCATATGCCACAGTCTACAAAATATCTACAAAATATGCTTTAATTACTGTGCCTCATCCGATATTCTAACGCATGTAGAAACCTCAGAACAATCATTAAATATGCTTTCGTGCACACAGTCTACTTTTACAGAGGAACTTCATTAAAGTAGTCAGTGACTAATTAGCAGTCAGCAACTGTTGAGACAATAAACACCTTGGTCAGGAGTATGTAATGTATATTATTGCCTAAAGTATTCAGGGGTCAGAAGTATATAATACACTTAGAGTGCAGTGGTCTGGAGTATATATTGTACTTGGAGTGCAGTGAATTGTACAACAAAGTTTATTTAGTGCAGGGTCAAGAATGTGCAATGCACTGAGCTCAGTGGTCAGGAGTGTCTAACGCACAGAGCCTAAGAATCAGAAGTATATTGGTATAGAGTGCAGGGGTCAGGAGTGTGTAAAGAACAGAGTGCAGGGCTTAGAACTGTGTAAGGTACAGAAATTAGGAATCAGGAGTGTGTAATGCACCAAGTGCAAGGCTTACCAGTATGTAACACACAGAGCCTAGGGCTCAGAGTACTTAACACATTGAGCACAGGGGTCAGGAGTGCGTAGCACACAGAGAACATGGCTTAGGAGTGCATAAGGAGCAGAGTGCAGGTGTTGGGGGTACATAACAAGAGCTCTGGTCTCATTAGCACATAAGGCACAGAGTACAGGGGTCAATGCAAGTGGTTGGTAGTTCATAATGAACACAGCACAGAAGTGCATGAGGCACAGAGCACAGGTCTCAGTAGTATGTAATACACAAAATGCAGGAGCACATAACACACAAAGTACAGGGGTCAGGACTGCATAGCACACAGAGCATAGGGTTCAAGAGTGCATAAGCCACAGGGTACAAAGTCAGGAGCATGTAATACAGAGTGCAAGGGTCACAAGTGTGTAAGGCAAAAGTCATGAATGCATAAGGCAGAACACAGGGGTCAGACTTGTGTAAGGTACCAAATGAAGAAGCCAACAATGTGTAATTCGCAGAATGTGGCGTTTGGGAATATGCAATGCACACAGCACAAAAGTCAGGAGTATGCAGGGCACAAGAAAAAAGAAAATAAATCACCGCTCCAGGTGAGACCTGTAGACGATCAAGGATAATTAGATTACCAAGGTGCTGGCGATGCAAATGGCAATGATGATGAAGAAAAGAGGGAAGGACGGCCACACTCCAAGGATTTTCAAACGAAAAAAGTTGTCTTTATTGTAAATCCAAAAACATGTACAGTCACAGCAATCACAGAAAACAGGACAGCCGACGCGTTTCGCACTCGATCAGTGCTTAGTCATGGCCATGACTAAGCACTGATCGAGTGCGAAACGCGTCGGCTGTCCTGTTTTCTGTGATTGCTGTGACTGTACATGTTTTTGGATTTACAATAAAGACAACTTTTTTCGTTTGAAAATCCTTGGGGTTTGCGGCCGTCCTTCCCTCTTTTCTTCATCATCAGTATGCAGGGCACAGAGAGCAAGGGTCAGGAGTACGTAGCACAAATGGTGCAGGGGTCAAGAGTATATAAGATACAGAACACAAGGCTTAGGAGTACATAAAACATAGGTCAAGAGTGCATAACACAGAGTTCAGGAGTACACAGAGCAGAGGGGTTAGGAAAGAATCATGCACAGAAGGCAGGGGCCCGGAGTGTGCAATGCATTGCATGCAGGGGTCAGAAGTGTGTAATGCAGAGGGTGTAAATAACGCACTAGGCTCAGGCCAGTGTACACAATGGAATAAATCCCCCACTTCCAGTACAACTCTCCAGCCCCTAATCTCTCCCCCCCCCCCCCACACTAGACACAGAGATCCCTTTCCCACTAAATCTCCCCCAACAGAGATCTTTCTACCCCACTCCCCCTATTAAAGAGACCCCCATCCCCCCAAATACAGATTCCTCAATCCCCCCAGTACAGACCCTCTCCCCACAAAAAGGGGGGTATGCTGCAGGAGAAAGTTAGAGCTTGAGTTTGTCATACAAGAGACTCCTAGATATCAAAGCCATTACAAATCAGTGTTCTCTTATTTCTGCTCTCTTTAAAAATAAAAGTTGCAACATTTGATGTTCTCCACATAGTTCAAGGAGCAGAAGGCAGTGTTATGCATATTTTCCCTTGGGCTTAGAGGAAACGCAATATATTAAATACCAAAGGGCAAAATGCTGCAAAGGAATTTTGGGATTTTGCAGGTGCTTACTATCAATGCCGTAATTAATTTGTATTAGGTGGCCAATTAATACATATTTGCCCAATTTTCATAATACTTCCAAGTTCCTGATGAAGATAAACTGTGAAATGTATTGAACTGTACGGTCACTCTCACTGTATGGTCTCAAGACAACTGTATGCTATATATGGATATAGGATGATTCTTTTACATGGAACTAACTTTGGTGACATGTGAGAGCAGCCCTACAGAGAAATTGATCTATATCACTATGTGCTATTATACCACTCTTGTTATTATTGATGGAAGGCACCTGTAAAATCCCAATATTTCTTGGTAATTATTTTTGGTTTTGCGATGGGATGTGGTGCCCCTGGATGTGTTGATGAAGTTGATTAATAGGGATCTTGGATTGCCCAAACATGTGAAGGAGGCTGTTTTCAAATTTATGAAGATCTGAAATGAATTGCACAACATGGAGACATTTGTATTACTATCTGCAGCTTTGGATCTGTCCCTGGCTGCACATCCATATCTGCAGCACATCATCGTCTGTCCCTAGGAAGATGTTATAAACCTATGGGAGTCGTTGCCATCGATACATTAACAAAATGCTAGCGCTTAATACAGACCATTAATTAGCAGATTTACCTCTTGGGAAACAGGGAGAGGAAGTTCTATGAATGGCCATAATCTATAAGACAACATTGCAGAGATAACATAATCTATAATAGAACCCAGAGGGGATCAAATGTAGGCCATGATAGGGTTGAATGATCATGTGAAATCTTAAATCCTACAAAAATTAAGAAAAAGCTCAATGTTTGTTAGGGTATAGAATGAAGATGTACCAATTGCCACATAAAGTACGTTAATTTATAGACACAAACTGTACTATTTAGAACCTCTTTGCTCAATTAGTGTAAATGTATATCAATTTAGGAGAATGGTGCACTCATTCCACCAGTGTAAAACAAATAAAAAATATGACAATATAATTTGTCATATACAAAAAAAGTAACGTATACATGAACAAACATAAAAGTGATATGTGATAAGTGATGAATAATTAGATGTAATTGTCCCACATAATAATATAATGATGAATTGGGTCCTCCTTTAAACTTTGTGCTTCTTTAAGTTCCTCCAGTGATATATACCACCACCTCCACCACCAGGTGAATTGCCCACTCACCTTAGGAAGCGACCCCACTGGGTCTAATCACGTATTTTGGCTGGTATAACTTTAATGTTCCTGATGGGAAAAACGCCACTGCGTCCTGGTCTCTTTAAGTCTCCTCCAATGGAGTGGACAGACTACTTCTCTGGAGTGGCTCAGAGTAAAAAAAATAAGCTTTCACCATGCAAAACTGTCTAAAAAAGTTTTTTTATTTAGACTGAAAATTGCCCAGTCGCATACTGTAGTTATCATTTTTTATACAGCCAAAAAAACATCATATACAGAGTGGCTCTCCTCCTCACCGCTTCTTCCTGGTTCAAGCGACACCTGAAGTGACGTCACTTGAACCTGGAAGAAGCGGTGAGGAGGAGAGCCTCTCTGTATATGATGTTTTTTTGGCTGTATAAAAAACGATAACTATGTGACTGGGCAATTTTCAGTCTAAATAAAAAACCTTTTTTTATACAATTTTGCACCATTGAAGCTTTCTTTTTACTCTGAGCCACTCCAGAGAAGTAGTCTGTCCATTCCATCGGATGAGACTTAAAGAGACCAAGACGCAGTGGCCTCTTTTTTCCGTCAGGAACATTAAAGATATACCAGCCAAAAGGCGTGATTGGACCCAGTCGGGTCGCTTCCTAAGGTGAGCCGGCAAAGCGCCTGATGGTGGAGGTGGTGGTATTTATCACTGAAGTTTACTGTGAGGAGGCACTTAAAGAAGCACACATTTTAAAGGAGGATCCCAATTTATCATTATATTATTATGTGGGGCAATTACATCTAATTATTCATCACTTATCAATTTTTATGTTTGTTCACGTATACATTGCTTTTGTTGTATATGAAAAATTATATTGTCCATTTTTTATTTGTTTAACACTGATGGAATGTGCGCACCATTCCCCTAAATTGATATTCATGTCAGTGTAATGGCCCGTACACACGATCCGAATATCGGACGAAAACGATCGTCCGATGATGGATCGTACGATTTTCGGATCGTGTGTACACTACTTTCGACAGCCGATCACAACCGTTCATCCGATATTATTCGATCGGACAAGCTCGAAAATTTTCCTCGTACGATGTCAGATCGTACGATTTTCGTTTAGTCAGTACAGCCGTCGTCCGACAATACAATACAAATACATTACAACACATGACATCACTTACGATAATTTTTTTCTATCGTACGATAATTTTGGTGAGTTTAATAACCTATTTTATTTTACTCGCGATTATTAAGCGAAAAAAGTCGTACGATCCGTCGGCCGATATTCGGATCGTGTGTATGGGCCATAAGTTCACTGTTTAAATGGTGCAGCTGCTCTGTATGTTGTAACGGCAATTAACATAACATAGCAGCGCTTTAGTAATTGTTACATAGTGTAAAAGCATACCTCCCAACTTTTTGAGATAGGAATGAGGGACACCTATTAGCAAAAGTATGTAGGGATAGGCCCCCTTAACCCTCCTGGCGGTATTACCGAGTGTGGTTTGGGGTTAAATTTCAGTACCATTAGCGGTAACCCAGAGCCACACAACATACTTTTCTTGTCACCAGGATTCTGCGATGTCCTCCCGCTGTGTCCTCCAATGGATCACCAATGCAATACTCCAAACACACATGTACCTGCAGAAACAGCTGTATCTAAAGCCTCGTACACACGATCGGACTTCCATTGGACAAATCTGTGGATCTTTGTCTAAAGAGCGTTGGCCGTGAAATTGTTCTGCATACAGACAGCAGAACTTTTCCACGGATTTGTCTGATGGAAGTCTGATTGTGTGTATGAGTCTTTAGATTGGGTGCTAAAATGACCAACGGCTGGAACCGACTGCAATCATGAGAAAGAAGTTCCACCAGCACACCAGGATCTCCAAAATTGGGTCTAAAACTTTAATCACTTAGGCCCCTTTCAGACTGGGGCGGGAGCCACAGTGGCGCTATAGCGCTGCTAAAAATAGCGGCGCTATACCGCCGGGATTGCCACGGGAATCGGCCGCTAGCGGTGCGGTATTGACCCCCTCTAGTGGCCGATAAAGGGTTAATACCGCCCGCAATACGGCTCTATAGAGGCACATTGCGGACGGTATTGGCGCGGTTTCCCATTGATTTCAATGGAAAGAAGCGGTGAAGGAGCGGTATACACGCCGCTCCTCTCACCACTCCAAAGATGCTGCTGACAGGAGATTTTTTTCTCTCCCGCCAGCGCGTCGCCTCAGTGTGAAAGCCCTCGGGCTTTCACATTGAGTATGCAGTGAAGGAGTTTTTCAGGCAGTATAGCAGCGCTATTTTTAGCGCTGTACCACCTGAAAAACGCCTCAATGTGAAAGGGGTCATAATATTAAAAAATAAAAGTGATGAAGGGGTCCTGCGTGACCCTGAAACGTCGCTTTTATTTTTTGATACTATGTGATTAAAGTTTTGGACCCAATTTTGGAGATCCTGGTGTGCTGATGAAACTTCCTTCTCCAATGGATCATTCCTCTGATGCTCTGTGTTCCGGTCTCCTTTCCCTGCGAGCGTTGCGACACATGGGACACAGCCAGCGGCAAATTCTTTATAGATTACATTACTGTATCAAATCATTTCACCTCCCTTTTGTCCCTAGTGCTTTGTCCAGTGCACTCATGTCCTTTCTGCCTGGAAACTTGAGATTAGCAACCAAAAAGTGTCCCTTTACGTCAAAGTGGTTTTAGACCACCTAGAAAACAGCGATAGTAATTGAGAACACTTGCAGAATTGAGCGATAGTGATTTGTGAGGACATTTGTTTTATTATTATTATTATTTTTTATAATTATTTATAGTTATTTATTATATTATAATTTAAGTGTTTCAAACTTTATTATACTCGGGATGTCTACTAGACTCTTCTTCAAACAGAAGTGTGTTATTACTAAGGCCGCGTACACACGATCAGACCTGTCCGATGAAACTGGCCTTAAGGCCAGTTTCATCGGACCAAATCGATCGTGTGTACGGCCCATCGGATTAAAGTTTTAAAACTTGCTTTAAAATCGGTCCGATGGACGCCTGACCATCGGACCAAAACGATGGTTAGTACGCAAAAGCATCGGACCTAAAACCCGCGCATGCTCAGAATCAAGTCGACGCATGCTTGGAAGCATTGAACTTCGTTTTTTCAGCATGTCGTTGTGTTCTACGTCACCGCATTCTGACCTGATTGGATTTTGGACTAATGGTGTGTACGCACATCAGACCATCAGGCCACTTCAGCGGTGAGCCGATGAAAACGGTCCGTCGGACCATTCTCATCGGACCGGTCTGATCATGTGTACGCGGCCTAAGAATTACATGCAAAACAATGTACCGCTCTGAGATTCAAAAATCTGACTTAATTATACAGCCAGCGAGGTTAAAGGAGAAATATACAAAAAAATATTAGTTAGTGCTTTATTTTAATTTTTTTACCACTACTATTTCTTTATGTTGGCTTTTGAAATTTGCAAAAGCAATTTAGAAATTGTATGAAAGGTTTAGCACTGAGAAACACTTTTTTAACCACTTCCTTACTGGGCATGTAAACCCCCTTCCTGACCAGGTGAAATTTCAGCTTACGGCACTGCGTCACTTTAACTGACAATTGCGCGGTCGTGCGATATGGCTCCCAAACAAAATTGGCGTCCTTTTTTCCCCACAAATAGAGCTTTCTTTTGGTGGTATTTGGTCACCTCTGCGGTTTTTATTTTTTGCGCTATAAACAAAAAACGACGACAATTTTGAAAAAAAATACAATATTTTTTACTTGTTGCTATAAAAAAATAGCCCAATTTAAAAAAAAAATTCAGTTTAGGGCGATACGTATTCTTCTACATATTTTTGGTAAAAAAAAAAAAAAAAATCGCAATAAGCGACTGGTTTGCGCAAAAGTTATAGCGCCTACAAAAAAAGGGACAGAATTATTATTTTTTATTATTTATTTTTTTACTAGTAATGGCGGCGATCTGCGATTTTTATTGCGACTGCGACATCATGGCGGACACATCGGACACTTTTGACACATTTTTGGCACCATTCACATTTATACTGCAATCAGTGCTATAAATATGCACTAATTACTGTATAAATGTGACTGGCAGGGAAGGGGTTAACACTAGGGGGTGAGGAAGGGGTTAATGTGTATCCTGTATAGTGTTATAACTGTGGGGGGAGGGGGGGGGGTGACTGGGGGGGTGACCGATCTGTGTCCCTATGTACTAGGAACACAGATCGGTCTGCTCTCTCTATGACAGGATGCTGTCATTGTGAGAGCCGGCAATGAGAAATGATCTCATATGTTTACATATGAGATCATCTCTCATTGGCCCATCAGATCGCATCGCAAACGGCCACTCTGATTGGCCGTCCGCGGCGATCTGTGATTGGCTGTGTCCAAGGGACACGGCCAGTACACAAGTTCCCCGCTGCGCGCTCTGGAGCGCGCGCTGGGAACACAGAAAGAGGCTGCCGTGAAAACACGGCAGCCCAGAGAATTAGAGCCACCCTGCGGCCGCATATAGTCGTACGGCCGTAGGGAAGTGGTTAAAGATATAAAGTGCATTTTATATACAACTATATAGATCAGACCAAAATGAGGGACAAATGAGGAGGAAAGAGGGACAGAGGGACATTGCTCCAAATCAGGGATGATCCCTCAAACTCAGGGACAGTTGGGAGCTATGGTAAATGCAGTGTTTGCACTAACTATGCAGTGTTGTTTTATCAGTTTATCACTGACCCTGGTTCTATTTATTTTCAGGATAAAGAAGCCCCTGCTATTCAGCTTTCTGGTGGAGATGATTATTTCAGCTTCATCAATCAAGTTCACAGTCGGCACCTTGAAAAACTGCTGAAGAATCCAGGAGGTCGAAATCAGAAGTCATAAAAACCCCAAGCACACTTCAGCTGAACTATAAACTTGTATGCACCTAGTGTGAAGATTTTGATGATGCCAACATGGCAATATTCATTAAGAAATCATGAGTTCATGGCAGGGTGAACCACTGGAACCATTGACTTATAACCACTTTATTTTAGTGTCCTCAACGGGACAAATTGACATACGAAAGTTAGTAGAAGTAATTTTCCAATTGTTTTGGTCTGTGGCATGCCTGACAGTTCAGCGACTAAAGTCGCAAGCTCTCATGAACCAGTTATTTTATTCAATCTCCTTCCTATCAGTGTTGTAGACCAGCATGGCATGCTTTGGGTGCTAAGTCACTATGGGGTTGATTGACTAAAACCGGATAGTGCAAAATCTGTGTGCAGCTCTGCATAGAAACTAATCAGCTTCCATTTTTTTTTTTTTGTCAAAACTTAATTGAAGAAGCTGAAGTTAGAAGCTGATTGGCTACCATGCACAGCTGCACCAGATTTTACACTCTCCAGTGTTAGTAAATCAATCCCTATGTGGCATTAATTGGGCATTAGGCCTCTTTCACGCGGAGCGGTCTGTTTTTCGGTCCGCTCCGTGTGTCCGTCGGCTCAGCGGGGGGTCTCCACTGAGCTGTCGGGCGGACAGGGCGGTCCCCGCACACTATGCAGGGACCGCCCTGTCTCTCCTCCGCTATCCCCTATGGGGAATCGGATGGAAACGGACCGTCTGTCCGTTTGCATCCGATCTGATCCGCTGGACGGAAGAAAAATGGGACATTCTTCCGTCCGAAACAACGGATGCGGATCTTGCGGACATTAGCGGATGTATCATCCGCTAACGGATCCGCTCCCATAGGGGCCCATTACAAGTCCGTAAACGGACTTGTAATGAGCGGACGAACGGAACGAACGTGTGAAAGGACCCTTACTCTAGCTTGATACTGGCATGGTATGGCTTATAATGTCTTGCCTAATAATGCAACAAAGCAACTTAGTACCCAATGTTAAAACATTTGATAAAAGTAATGCTCAAATCTTTCACTGAAAGCATCTCAGAACACTAGTAAACACTAGTAAAAATGCGGTTGATAGGTTTTAGCACTAAAAGGTTGGTGTGGACACATTATTTTGTGTAGCTGAGTCTCTCTCTGTACTATAGAGCAGTGGTCATCAACCCTGTCCTCCGGGCCCACTAACAGGCCAGGTTTTATGTATTACCTTGGAATAGTAAGCAGAAAATAATATTACCTGTGATGTATTTCAATTATCCTGCAAACCTGGCCTGTTAGTGGGCTCTGAGGACAGGGTTGATGAGCACTGCTATAGAACACACTGTTAAAAAAATGCATACTGTGAAGATGTAGAACAATGGATTGTTGGTGTAACACAGATGTTCTCCACAGGTGGTAGGTGTACATTGGTAGGTACCCCTGACAGGTTCAGGGGTGATTGTATAAGTAAAATATATTGTTTTAGCGCAGAGTAATAGCAAATGAAAAGTTTTAGTTTTTTTAAAATACATTTGTGCTAAAAAAAAGTTTGTGAACCCTTTGGAAATATCCCGATTTCCAAATGAATGGTCTGGTCCTTAACTAAATCACATTTACAAATAACCATAATCTGCTTAAACTAATCAAATATAAACTGTATTTTCTTAAGTCTTTATTGGACACATTGATTAGACATGTACAGTCCAGGGTGGAAAATTATGTGAACTCTTATATTTAGTAAATGTTTGAAACAATAAACTGCACCAAAATGCTTCCTGTAGCTTCTGATGAAGACTTGCACAAGAATAAGGAGGGACGAGTGTAAATTTTACATTGCGGGAATGAGCCACAACTGTGATACAAAAGCTCAGCTTGCGGTAGCAGTGCAGCCCTATTCACTTACATGGGAGAGTTTGACAGGTGGTGCCACCTGTCAATTCTTTTTATACAGCATTAAAAACATGGAGTAACCAGCTATTTTCACTTCCCCATTGCCGCCTGTGTGAAAGGAGCCTAATGCCGCGTACACACAGTTGGAATTTCCGACAACAAATGTTCGATATGAGTTTGTTGTTGGAAAATCTGACCGTGTGTATGCTCCATCGGACATTTGGTGTCAGAATTTTCGACAACAAATGTTTGAGGCCGCGTACACACGACCGGTTTCCTCGACAGAATCCATCAAGAAACTTGGTGGGAGAGCTTATTTGCCAAGGAAAATGGTCGTGTGTATGCTTTTCATCGAGTAAACTGTCGAGGAACTCGACGAGGAAAAAAAGAGAGCTCTCTTTTTCCTCTACGGGAGTCGTGTTCCTCGTCGGGCTGGTTTTCCACGAGAAACATGTTGGTGTGTATGCTTAGAAACCCGCGCACCTTCGGTAAAAGTTGTATTTGTAATGGAGATAGCACATTTGTCACGCTGTAACAGACTGAAAAGTGCAAATGTCTCTTACCAAACTTTTTCCTAACACGCAGTAACATGAGATTAGCAAAAGCAGCCCCTGCCGTTGTATGTGTTGAAGTCACCGAGTTTGAGAACGAGGAGATTTGGTCTTGACAGTGTGTACCCAAAGACAGCTTGTCAAGTTTCTCGACAAGCCTAACAAGGAACTCGTCGAGGAAAACGATGTGTCTTTTCCGACGAGTTCCTCGGTCATGTGTACAAGGCCTGAGAGCTGGTTCTCAATTTTTCCGACAACAAAAGTTATTGTCAGAAATTATGATCGTCTGTAGCCAATTCCGACGCATGCTTGGAATCAATTTGGCGCATGCTCAGAAACATTGAACTTAATTTTTCTTGGCTCGTTGTAGTGTTGTTCGTGACTGCGTTCTTGACGTTCAGAATTTCTGACAACATTTGTGTGACTGTGTGTATGCAAGACAAGTTTGAATGAACAATCCGTCGAAAAAAAATCCACGGTTTTGATGTCGGAATGTCCGATCGTGTGTACGCGGCATAAAGGTCTTAAATCCCAACCATGAAATATGATGCAGAAAAGACTCACAACTTGGACTTTCAAAGATGCAGCAATTAACCACTTCAGACCCGCGCTATAGCCGAATGACGGCTACAGCGCGGGTCTGAATATCCAACACGCCGTGTGATGTGGATGTGGGGTGTGTGTGCTAGGGACCACAGTGGTGTACACGCGTGCATTGTCTGTGTGCCATGCTGTATGTGTGTGTTTAACGGTCAAAGATTCGTAACACGAGGACCCTCCTGACTGCTCTTCCATCAGCTGACGGGGTCTCCTCTGGCAGGGGGGGGCTGTGTGGTTGGGGGGGTCAGGTCATCACGTAGGGCAATCTGCAGGCCCTTTCTCATGGCAAAGTTGTGCAGAATGCAACATGCACCAATGATCTGACCCACAAAGTTGGGGGAATACAATAGGGCCCCCCCAGACTTATCCAGGCATCGGAAACAGGACTTCAGGAGGCCAAATGTGCGCTCCACCACTGCACGGGTTTTGATGTGTGCTTCATTGTAACTTCTCTCTCCTCTGGTTTGGGGGTTCCGGAAAGGAGTCATGAGATGGGGTCCAAGTACATATGCAGAGTCACCTGTAAGGGAAAAGACAGGAGGATGTTAGTCATGCATGTGCCCCTTGTGATGTGTGCATCATGGGGGGGGACAGTCATGCCTGCCACCCATGTCACTCACCAACCAGCCAGCTGTCCCCATACATGTCCTGCTCAAAATCTTCTGGGATGTTGCTTTGACGGTATATGTAGCTGTCATGGCTGGATCCGGGGTCTTTTGCGCGGACGTGCCATATGAGGTATTTGGCATCGGCTATCACCTGTACGTTGATGGAGTGCCAGTGCTTCCGATTGCGGTATATGTGCTCTGTGGCACTGGGGGGGCTGTAGTGCCACATGTGTGCAATCAATGGCCCCGATGGTGCGTGGGAATCCGTCAATTCTGTAGAAATCTGTCATTGCCTTCTGCCGCAGGTGCTCAGTGGTGGGTCTGATGATGTGGTGGGCAGTGCCGGCCCAAGACATTGTGCTGCCTGGGACCAAGATTGAAATGCTGCCCCCCCCCCCCAAAAAAAAAAAAAATCACGCCAACCAAAAGGCCCCCACATTCATTATTTTATATCATGATAACTAAAGGGGACCCGTCATGGCTCTATATATGTATATAGGCGTATAAAAGGACCTGTCAGGGCTCTATATGTATCCAGGAGTATAAAGGGACCTGTGAATTGCCGGCGGCAACAATGTATTTTCCGCAAACTAATCAATGTACGCTAATTGTATTTTTTTTTGGTACCAAAAATATGTAGATGAATCGGCCTAAACTGAAGACATTTTTTTTTATATAATTTTTGGGGATATTTATTATAGCAAAAAGTTAAAAATATATATATATTTAAATTGTATTTTTTTTGTTGTTTATAGCACAAAAAAGAAGAAAAACAGAGGTGATCAAATATCACCAAAAGAAAGCTCTATTTGTGGGGAAAAAAGGACATCAATTTTATTTGGGTACAATGCCGCACGACCGCGCAATAGTCAGTTTAAGCCACACAGTGCCGTATCGCAAAAAATGGCCCGGTCATTAAGTGGGCAAATTCTTCCGGTCCTTAAGTGGATGATCAGTGCTGGGCAAGGCAAGTCTCTCTCAGGCTCTCATGTCTCATACAACTTGTGATGTGTGTTTGTACTTACAGTTTTGCTTCAGACTCCACCACCAGATGCGGGTTGTCACCTGCCAGGCTGCCACACATTGCGGATTGTCACTTGTCACATGTTGGAGATGGTCACTTACGTCACCTGCCGCACGTTGCGGGTTGTCATTTGCCAAGTCACCTGCCACACGCTGCAGATTGTCACTTGCCACATCAGAACAAACCCCCCTCCATTAGTACAGACCACCAGGACAAACCACCACCCCTCCATTAGTGCAGACCCCCAGAACAAACCACCCCCCTCTATTAGTACAGACCACCCCCCTCCATTAGTACAGACCCCCCCAGAACAAAGCCCCCTCCATTAGTACAGCCCCCCAGACAAACCACCCCCCCTTCATTAGTACAGACCCCCCCACAACAAACCACCCCTCCTTTAGTACAGACCCCCCCAGAACAAAGCCCCCCTCCATTAGTACAACCCCCCCGGACAAACCACCCCCCCTCAATTAGTACAGACACCCCCCTTGGACCAACCCCCCCCTCAGTTAGTACAGACACCCCCCTTGGACAAACCACCCCCACCATCTGGCTAACTAAAAACACCCAGGCGGCGGCTGTAGAGGACAGAACAGTGGAGAAAAGTGTATGTCATGTCAGGCTTGGGCAGCAGTTGGACACGAGGAGAACTGGAACACTTCAGGCACGGCACTGCACGGACCGCCCCCCCCATCACTGCGCAGCTGCCTGCTGGTCTCTCTGCACACAGAGACAGCCGCTCCGATCTTCGGGTGTTCTGCTTTCCTCCTCTGACAGGAGGAGGGAGTGGGGATGGACATCGACAGGGAACTCCAGTGGCTGCGGTGACCGGAGAAGAGAGCCACCTATGGAAAGGAGAGGAGGAGGAGGGAGGGGAGCACGCTGGCAGCCCGACTCCGCGCTCCTCAGGCAGCGGAGCGGGCTGGCGTATGCCGCCCCCCTGAAAGTGCCGCCTGGTACCACCCGGTCCCATTATAGGGCCGGCCCTGGTGGTGGGACATGCGTCTGAGGATTACAGGGACAACCTGGTGCACACATCTGCTTATGCTGGTTTGTGACATCCCAGCCACCACTCCACTTGTACGCTGGAATGATCCACTGGCCAGGAAATGGAGTGTTGCCATGACCTTCACCAGTGGCTGCAGTGCATGTGAGCGGTATGTCTGGCTGGTGATGTCATCCTGCAGGGCTGTGGTTATTTCCAGGATGGCAGCAGGGCTGAATCTGAAGATGCGATACACCTCCTCATCCCCCATGCCAAAGAGGCTCATGCGCGCTCGGTAGATCTTCTCACGTGCCCCCCTCCTCCTACTCCTCCTTCTATGCTCCTCTTCCTCTGCATACATTAGTAGTGATAAGACCATGGCTGCCCCTGGCATGTTGGCATACGAATGTGTTGTCCAGTAAGTGTGATTGCTCAGCTAGTCCGTTATGGTGCTGTTGTAGTTGCTCTCCAGCTGACTTGCACACGGTCTTGAGCAAAGTTACTTGTGCTTTTATGAGGGGTATGTTTACGAACGCGCGTAGTTTCGGGAATCCGCAGATCTCCCTCATTTGCATATTTGCATGCTAATTCAATGGGAACTGAATATTTACGATGCGTAACTATGCGCCTACGCCGCGCTAGCTTAAAGCATTTTCGCCGCTCAGACGAAAAAGATTTTCTCGCGTATGTGGTTCTGTGTTTACCGCGCATCGATACGCAGGCTCACATTTACAATTACGCCGCGCAAATCCATTTACGCAGGCGTAGCGCCGCTGAGAATCTGGCCCTTGGTGTTTACAAGTTTAAAACTGTTTTTTTTTTGCTAGAAAATTACTTAGAACCCCCAAACATTATATATATTTTTTCTAACACCCTAAAGAACAAAATGGCGGTCATTGCAATACTTTTTGTCAAACTGTATTTGCGCAGCGGTCTTGCAAGCGCACTTTTTTGAAAAAAAAAATCACTTTTTTTTTATTAAAAATAAGACAACAGTAAAGTTAGCCCAATTTTTTGCGCCCGCTCGTAGCATGACGTCAAACTTTTACCCTTAAAAATCTCCATAGGCGCGTTTAAAAAATTCTACAGGTTGCATCTTTTGAGTTACAGAGGAGGTCTAGGGCTAGAATTATTGCTCTCGCTCTAACGATTGCGGCAATACCTCACTTGTGTGGTTTGAACATCATTTTCATATGCAGGCGCTACTTACGTATGCGTTCGCTTCTGCACACGAGCTCGTTGGGACGGGGCGCTTTAAAATAAAATATTTTTGTTTTCTTATTTATTTTAATTTATTTTATAAATTTTTGCACTGTTTTAGAAAAAAAAAATGGTCACTTTTATTCCTATTCTCGAAACTGTACGCCCAGCAAGCTTTTATATGAAATTGGGAGTACACATACTTTAGTTAGGTGAGCACAGGGTATTTGTTATCAACTGGTATGTATTTTAATAATGATTGAAAACATTTATATATCAGACATGTCCTTTGTGAAACACAGGCCTTTATTTACAAAGGAAAATAGTTATGGGCGATGCAATTAAATACTAGGCAATAGCAACCAATAATAACTATTTTTCATTGTTTTGTTTGTCCTAAACTGATGAAAGCTGTAATCTGATTGGTGACTGCAAGCTACTGCACTTTTCTTGTTTGATATGCACAGTGTTTGTTGGTAATAACAGTTTTGTGAGTTTGGTCAATAAATCACAATCCACTTTAAGGGTGTACTTGTCTACTCAATGATAATAATGAAGAAAAAAATGCATATCTCTTCAATGGGGTCCCACACAGCAATAAAATATTGTAATTTTGTTCTACCCCACTTTTGTGTTATTTTTCTGTGGTGGCACTACAACTCTACAACCATGTCCCCCATTTAGCGCTAGCTAATTCAGCCCTAACTAGACCCTCCGGGCCAGATTCTCAGAAGAGATACAACGGCGTATCTCCAGATACACTGTTGTATCTCTGTTTCTTAGCCCTCCTATCTATGCGACTGATTCTTAGAATCAGTTACGCATAGATTTGGCTTAGATCCGACTGGCGTAAGTCACTTACACCGTCGGATCTAAGTTGCAATGTTACGCTTGGCCGCTAGGTGGCGTTCCCGTTGATTTCTGCGTCAAATATGCAAATGAGCCTGATACGCCGATTCCCGAACGTATTTGCGCGCCATCGACGTAGTTTACATAGTTTGCGTAAGCGTAAGGTTACCCCTGTTATATGAGGGGTAACCTTGCGTAAGTCCGGCGTACACCATGTTAAGTATGGACGTCGGGACAGCGTTGTGTTTTTCCGTCGTTTACGTAACTCGTCGCGAATAGGGCTGTGCGTTAATTACGTAGACGTCGAAACCAATGTATTTGCGTCGTACTATGGAGCATGCGCAGTGGGCTAATGTTTACGGCCCGCGCATGCGCAGTTCGTTCGGCGTGGGGGCACGTTTAATTTAAATACAACACGCCCATCTCCTTCCTACTTTGAATTACGCGGCCTTACACCGGCCCATTTACGATACGCCGCCGCAAATTATGGAGCAAGTGCTTTAGAATACAGCACTTGCCCGTAAAAAGTGCGGAGGCATAGCGTAAATGGGATACGCTACGCCGAAAAACGTAAAACTGCGAGAATCTGGCCCTCCCTGTTTTTTCTCATGTTTCCTTAGTGTGTTAGTTATTTGCGAAGGCTCAGCTTAGAAAATGATTGTCTTCATAAGTTTAAAAAAAAAATGGAAAAAAAAACTCTGTACTGCTCTTTCCCACTCTGTACTGTTGAAGTAAAATCATGTTGGCTTCAACTTTGGTGCTAAGTTAGCAGGGGACTATGCTCTCCTGTACAGACTGATGTATGTCAGTGCATAATTTGGCATTTAAAAACAGAAAAAAATCTTTTCTACTTAGTCCAAAACTAAAAAAGTTCCTTTCTTGGGCCCCTATGTCACTACTGTACTATGTAGTAACGTAGGGGTCAGGGTAAGGAACCAGAGGGAAGGGGACTAGGCATCCTACAGTCCTGAAAGTGACTAATGCACAAAAAAAAATGCACATTTGATGTTCAATAAAGATTTATAGAGATCTTTAAAAAAGTTATTTGGCCCATCTCTGTGATGGAATATACTATAGTTGTCCTTGCTAAGGAAGGAAAAGATTTATCACAACCCTCTTCGTATATATTGCCAAATATTGCATGTAAGGTGTGAATGCAAAGTAAGGGAACACAATAGTGACTATGGGACTATGGAACAACTCAAATAGGCAGTTTAAAGCAGTTGTAAACCCGCATATGCATTTTTTTTTTTTTACACCTGCAAGGCAAAAGCCATAATGAGCTAGTATGCACTGCATATGGTTATGCATTTATCGTTTTAAAATAAAAATGGTTTATTATTGGTAAATTGTTCTGTTATGCCAATAATAAAGGGCCGCGGCCATTTATACCACAATTGTGAGTCTAGTGGCCTTTATTTATATTATATTGATAATAAATATGAGAAATAATATTTAAGTTTGGTCTCCAGTCCCATGAGCTCTTAAAGCGGAACTAAGCCCCATTACAGCCAAGCAAGTTGCCATCTTAGCCTCCATTTGATCTGCAGTTGCCATGGTACTGTAAATAGCATCA
The DNA here is from genome assembly GCA_029574335.1 of Rana kukunoris. NCBI lineage: Eukaryota > Metazoa > Chordata > Amphibia > Anura > Ranidae > Rana > Rana kukunoris. The sequence continues at coordinate 483,360,639 of CM056051.1, forward strand.
ATTATGACACCAGCCATTGGATGGTTTGACAGTTCAGTTGAGAGTACAAGTTGCTGTGACAGTTATTATTCACAGCCATAAATGAAACTGTTTTGGGAAACTGTTACATCGAAAGTATAAATGTCAATGGTCCCAAAAAAGTGTCAAAGGTGTCCGATCTGTCTGCCGCAATGTTGCAGTCCTGCTAAAAATTGCAGATCACCAACATTACTAGTAAAAAATATGCCATAAATCTATCCCCTATTTTGTAGATGCTATGGGGCAGATTCACAGAGAATTAGATTATCGTAGAGTATCAGAAATACACTACACCACCGTTTTTTACCTGGCTCTACGTGGAATTCAGGTAGATTTTATCCAGTAAACGACGGCGGCGTAGTGTATTTCTCCCGTCGCAATCCATCTGCGCGAGTAGGGGGCGTGAAGCATTTAAAATAGGCGCGTTCCCGCGGCGATCGAACTGCGCATGCTCCGTTCCCAAATTTCCCGCCGTGCATTGCGCGTAAACACGTCGTCACGTGGTAGTAGCGTCGTTTACGTACATTCCTATTCCCTAACGAGTTACGTTAAAAAAAAAAAAATATTTTAAAATCGACGCGGGAACGACGGCCATACTCTACATGGGTTACGCACTGTTAGACCAGCAAAAAGCTCCTCTAACATTACGTAGCCAAAAAATGACGTAGGCGATTGCGAGGGACACTCGTACCTTCGTGGATCGCCGTAAAAAGTCATTTGCATATCCCGACGCATGAATACGACGCAAACTCCTCCCAGCGGCCGCAAATATATCGCAGCGTAGATCCGAAGGCTTACGAGGACGTAAGCCTCTCGGATCGAAGCCCGAAGCCGCTGTATCATGGTTTGAGGATTCAAACTAGTGATACGGCGCGCAAAATTTGAAATTACTCCTGTCTAACACCAGTTAGACAGGCGTAATTGCTCTGTGAATCTGGGCCTATAACTTTTGCGAAAACCAATCAATATAGGCTTATTTTTACAAAAAATATGTAGAAGAATACATATTGGCCTAAACTGATTAAGAAATGTTTTTTTTTTTTGGGGGAATATTTATTATAGAGAAAAATTTTAAATATTGTTTTTTTTTTTTTCCAAAATCGTCGCTCTTTTTTTGTTTATAGCGCAAAAAAATAAAACCAAAGAGGTGATCAGATATCACCAAAAGAAACATTATTTGAGGGAAAAAAAGGGCTTACATTTTGTGTACAACGTCGCACGACCGCGCAATTATCAGTTAAAGCGACGCAGCGACGTATCTCAAAAAATGGCAATCTTCTGGTCTGTAAGTGGTTAAAAAAGAAAAATGTTCATAAGCCAGAATTTAAAAGCACAACCTGTCCTGTAAAAGCAGGGGTGAGCTGCCCTCTGTGTTGTATCTGTTCACCAGCACTATGGCAGCCTGCTCCTCCAGTATAATGCTCATAGACACATCTATCATCACCTAGAAAGAGAATTTTATTGGCGAGGTTCTGGAGTCATAATAAGCGCTGGTTGTATTTATCCAACTTGTATCACATCTTTCACGGCTCCAATAAAACTACCGAACGGCCCACAAGAAAAATGGCCGCCAAGTCCTCGCAGCCCGGAAGAACTATCACGTTCCTTACGTCAGACTTACGTAGGCGCCACGGATCGCTTCAGGGGCCGGTCCCCGGAAGTGACGATGTTTTCCTGAGACCAAAGAATCACAACATGCCTGATAAACAGATCCTGATCGTAAGTGATGGCGGGGATGGGATCACCTCGGGAGAGGGATGCCGGGGGGTTGGGGGTCATGTACTGGAGGCTCCTTATAGCTTTGCAGTCAGTCTAGTTACCTCCTGTCTTCCTGCAGGTGCTGCTGGATGAACTCTATGGTCAGGGACCTCTATGGTGGTGAATTATTTATTCGGCCATTGGTATTAGGTACACATTCCCTTTTTGTTTTTTGTCCCCCTCCCCCAGCCATAGGGGCTCATTCATTACGCCGTTCTGAAAAATGATCCATGGTAATTCGCCTTTCAGAGGGTGTTTGACAATCAGTGAGGAGGTGATATGCTGCCTCCTTGCTGCCTGTTTTTAACCCTCAAAATGCCGACCCACCGGGCAAATTGAATGCATTTATTTGAACAAGTTGTGTTCCCACCCCGATGCGATGTTTAATCACTTCAGCCTCGGAAGGATTTACCCCCTTAATGACCAGGCCGTTTTTTTTTTGCGATACGGCACTGCGTCGATTTAACTGACAATTGCGCGGCTTTGCGATGCTCTACTCAAACAAAATGTCATATTTCCCCCCACAAATAGAGCTTTCTTTTGGTGGTATTTGATCACCTCTGCATTTTTTTATTTTTTGCAGTATAAACAAAAAGGAGCGGAAATTTTAAAAGGGGAAAAAAAAAACAATATTTTTGACTTTTTGCTATAATAAATATATTTTTCCTCAGTTTAGGCTGATATGTATTCTTCTACAAAAAAAATGCAAAACACATATATTGATTGGTTTGTGCAAAAGTTATAGTATCTACAAAATGGGTCATTTATAACATTTTTTTTTTTTTTTTTTTACTAGTAATGGTGGAGATCAGCGATTTTTAGCTGGACTGTGACATTGTGGACGGACAGATCGGAAATTTTTTTTTGGGACCAGTGACTTATAAATGTCACTGGCAGGGGAGGGGTTAACCACTAGGGGGTGGTCAAGGTGTGTCAAGGTGTGTCCTAGGGAGGTGCTTTCTAACTGTGGAGCGAGAGGACTGACTGAGAGATCGCTGTTCCTAATCACTAGTCACTTTCCTGTGAACGGGGATCTGTTTGTTTACATTGGTAGATCCCCGTTCTGCCTCTCTGTGGAGCAATCGCGGGTGGCTGGCGAACATCCCAGCGCAGCAGGGCACCCACTGTATCTATTGCACCAAGAGACGCACACCTACGGCAATTTGTGCAATAGAGCCGACCTGCCGTAGTATAATGACGACGGCTGGTCAAAGCTTAAAGCGGAGGTTCACCCTAAATATAATCTCTCCCATGTGATCCAGCATACTGGCGTCGGCGCCAGTATGCTGTTTTTTTTTTTTTTTTAAATCCCCCACTTACTGTATTATCTTCAATTTTAATTTCTTTCCCCCGTGGTGGATGGCGCCAGTATAGCGCGTCACATCTTACGAAAATACCCGATTTAGGACTCGGGTAATCTCGGCGAAATGCGGCACCTGCGCACAGACATAGGAGCTGACTGCGCAGGCGCCGTATTTCTCCGAGTCCTATTCTGGCTTTTTTCGGAGGGCGTGACGCGCCATAGCCGTAGAGAAATACGGCGCCTGCGCAGTCAGCTCCTAGGTCTGTGCGCAGGTGCCGCATTTCGCCGAGATTACCCGAGTCCTAAATCGGGTATTTTCGTAAGATGTGACGCGCTATACTGGCGCCATCCACCACGGGGGAAAGAAATTAAAATTGAAGATAATACAGTAAGTGGGGGATTTAAAAAAAAACAGCATACTGGCGCTGACGCCAGTATGCTGGATCACATGGGAGAGATTATATTTAGGGTGAACCACCTCTTTAATTTAAACCCTCCTATTCTTTACAGCCAAAGAAGCTGCTTCTGTTTGATCTGCAACTGCCATGGTGCTGCAGATGCAATCTGGTATGGCTCCAGCCATTTCATAGTTTGACAGTTTGGTTGAGGACACAAGCAAATGTAATGTTTTTTGAAACTGTTAAATTGATGGCTTTAACCCTTTTGCTGTCAGGGCCGTCTTTGCAAAATAAAAAATAAAATTTAGGCTTGAAGATTACATACATCCCCCATACATTTATATTTGTTTCTGAAAGCAGATGCCCTAAAGAATAAAGCCGTGGTAGTTTCAGTTTTTTTTTTTTTTTTTATGTCTCAATATTACTGCATCAGTTAATGAAATGCAAAATTTCATTAATGTCTAACCACAGGCAGGGAGACATTTCTCGATCTCTGCAGCCGAGCATCGGGAATATGTCTCCCTGCCTGTGATTAGCGCAGCGCCGTGCAGACTTCCTGGCGGGCTCTGCACGTGTACTGTCTGAACATGCTGGAGCTCATCACTAGGTTGCACCAATACTATTTTTTCTATCGGCGAATACGAGTACCGATACTTTTGCAGTGCGATTTGTGCCCATACAAAACTGCAATCTGAACAGGAATGCGGTGCGACTCCTGTCCAAGACGCATACAGTTTCCCGCACTGCTCTTTTGTGAACCCAGGCTGAAGTCACTATGGGTTTGCACAGGAGTGGTTCAGTAAACCGTATGAGATTTTGATAGGAATCGCACCGCATTCCTGTTCAAATCACATGCAATTTCTTTGTGGTGCAATTTTAGCCCATTCATTTTGAATGGGCTCAAATCGTATCAGTTTGGGTAGGGTTCGACAATATCCAGTTGCAATTGCGACCAGAATTAGCGACCTTCTGCCCAAGGAAGGAAGCTTAGGCCTGCAGAATGCCGCAAAGCCACGGCCTCAATTACCGTCCGGCACGGCTCGACGCAATCGCGCGGCAGGGGAGGTGGGGGCGCACGGAGACACAGGATACCCCATCCTGTGTCTCCGTGCGCCTCCCCGCCGCGCGATCGCGTCAGGCCGCACCGGGCAGTAATTGAGGCCGCAGCTTTGCGGCCTTCTGCAGGCCATTGCTTCCTTCTGTGATCAGGCGCCATCTTGTGGTGGCCGTTGGTATGACAAGTAAACCAGCAATTCTAATGGAGCTTCCCCACCTGCTATTACTGATTCATGGCCACCACTGTGAGTGAGCCCTGAGAGGAGACAGAGGGAACCTTTAGACAGAAAGTATAAACTCAGAGGACACACTACCATCTACACCATGGGTCTTCAAACTATGGCCCTCCAGTTGTTCAGGAACTACAATTCCCATCATGCCTAGTCATGTCTGTGAATGTCAGAGTTTTACAATGCCTCATGGGATGTGTAATTCTGCAACAGCTGGAGGGTCGTAGTTTGAGGATCCCTGACCTACACTGACCAAGGATAAATGATCTGAGGGATAAATAGGCAAAAAAGATGACTGGAGAGTTTAGTTCCGCTTTAATAACACACTTTTACTCTAGGTATGTAAACCAAGCTTTGACATTTTGTTCTTTACACAGGAGGAGGATGACCTTCAGTATGAAGAAGAGATCCTGCGCAACCCGTATTCAGTCAAGTGCTGGATGCGATATATTGAATTCAAGCAGACCGCCTCAGCACATGCACTTAACCTGATATACGAGAGAGCGCTAAAGGAGCTGCCAGGAAGGTGACATAAAGATCTCTACAATCACTCTTATGCCTGTCAATGAATTGTGGAAATGTCCTATGTTGTTTTTTTAATGTCCTTTGGCGCAGTCACGTGATCTCTAGCCACTTGCTAACACAGGGGAGCCATAGCTTAGTGATCATGTGACCACATAAAAAAATGTATTTACACTGAGCTACTTAAACTAGGAAGGATGGGTATGCAGAGTGGGGAAAGCAGCATTTTAAGTCTTAAAGTGGAGGTCCTCTCAAAAAAATAAAATAAAAAATACACCCAAATCCTGTAAAAAAGATGGGGGAAAAAAAAAGTGAAAAAAAAAGTTTTTTTTACTTACCAGAAATGGTGGTTGCTACGTGGAAGTTCCTAATCTGCCTCTTCCCATACCGCGACAGGTCTTCTTTCTCGTCCTCCCCGCTTTGTCTTCTGGGGAATGGGGCGCGCTGTCTTCTGGGAACTGTGTGTATCCCAGAAAACAGCTGCCCATTCACAAAAGCGACGCAAGACTCGCACATGCGCAGTAGGAAACGGGCAGTGAAGTCGCAAGGCTCCACTGCCAATTTCCCTCAGTAAGGATGGTGGCGCCGGAAACTGCCATGATCGAGCGATCGGTGTTTGTAGCTGCTGACTTTAAAAAAAGATAAAGGGATTGTGGGTGGAGTTTTAGTCTTACTTTCACTTTAACAGTAAGACAGAAGTATTGGAGCTGCTTTGTTTTTGATGTTTTTTCAAGTGCAAACTTTGGGGATGTCATCTTCATCCTTTTGTTTTGCAGCTTGAAGAAGACCAGTTTGCACATTCAGAACTTCCCATGTCATCTGTGTTTAACACCATTCCACTGGAACTAAAGGTTTCATTTAAGTTGGCTCTTGGCTTCTTAAAAGCTTTGTAAATGTGTTGTAAAATCTTTCACAAGCTTAAAGGGGTTGTAAAGTCAGATGTTTATTTTTTAATCTTAATGCTTTCTATGCATTAAAATAAAAAAGCCTTCTGTGTGCAGCAGCCCACTCAGCCCCCCTCATACTTACCTGAGCCCCATCACGATCCAGCAATGTTGCATGAGAGACTCAGCTGTACGGGACTCTTGCGCCTCATTGGCTAAAACAGAAGCAAAGCGCCATTGGCTCCTGCTGCTGTCAATCAGTCAGTGAGTCAATGAGGAGAGAGGGGGGTGGGGACAGGCCGTGGCTCTGCATCTGAATGGACATGGGGAGCCGGTGCTTGGCTCAGGTGTCCCCATAGCAAGCTGCTTGCTGTGGGGGAACTCAATCGGAGGAAGGGACCAGGAGCACCAAAGAGGGACCCGAGAAGAGGAGGATCTGGGCTGCTCTGTGCAAAACCACTGCACCGAGCAGGTAAGTATAATTTTTTTTTATTTATTGACCTAGCAGTAAGAAGGTCCAAGACAATATAACTTCCAATGGCCAGCATGGAATACAAAGTCAATCCTGAAAACAGTTTACAGTATGACACATAAGCTGTGATTGCCTCTGTTGTGGACTTTGTCTAGTTTAATGTCCTTGTACCAATGCAACATGGTCTCATTTTTTTTTTTAACGGCTGTTTTCTTCTAGTTATAAGTTATGGTATGCTTACCTAAAACAGCGCAGGAAGCAGGTGAAGAGACGATGCCTAACTGATCCGGCCTTTGAAGAAGTCAATAATTGCCACGAGCGAGCCCTTGTCTTCATGCACAAGGTAAAACTTTTAATCAGGACTGGATAAGTCACTGTTTGCCAATGTGCTGAAAAATTGCAGGATGCCACCTGTTTCCAATGGAGTTCCTCCAGAAATACCATCTGCCTAGAGTTTGTTTCCTCCCTGTGTTTTCATGGGGTTTTCTCTGGGTATTTGGATTTCCTTCCAAAGCCTGCAGACATACTGAAAGGATGACTGAAACTTGACCATATCAGTCCATTTTGTGTACTTGTAGTAAAGTTGCAGGATCAGGCTCGTTGTTAACGGTTCTGTGTGTTTTTTATAAGCTGGTAAGCAATATGTTGGCATCACATAAATGGGTAAAAATGAGGAATGTGGAAATCAAAGATCCATTTCTTGATCATTATTTTTTTTCCGATCAAAATTCTTTTGATCGATACTAGTGGTGCAACGGATCGTAAATGATCCGTGATCCGAACGGGTCACCATATGCGGATTGGCACACCACGTGATTCGCGGAGCTCCGCTGCTGCCTCGGCCATAGGAAAGGCTGCGGCTTCGGCCTAGCTCCCGGAGCGGCGGCCATCTTGGTCCACCCGACGGCGGCCTAGGTGAGTTTAGAGCGGCGCGCCGACGTCATCACCCGGCCTCAACTGCTCGTGTTCGGCCGGCTTCTCTGGCAAGAGTTAGCAGGCACTAATCTGTCTATACAGTGTGGGGGATGTCTGTGGATATTACAGTGGGGGAGATGTCTGTGGATATTACAGTGGGGGGAGATGTCTGTGGATATTACAGTGGGGGGGATGTCTGTGGATATTACAGTGGGGGAGATGTCTGTGGATATTACAGTGGGGGAGATGTTTGTGGATATTACAGTGGGGGGAGATGTCTGTGGATATTACAGTGGGGGGAGATGTCTGTGGATATTACAGTGGGGGGAGATGTCTGTGGATATTACAGTGGGGGGAGATGTCTGTGGATATTACGGTGGGGGGAGATGTCTGTGGATATTACAGTGGGGGGAGATGTCTGTGGATATTACAGTGGGGGAGATGTCTGTGGATATTACAGTGGGGGAGATGTCTGTGGATATTACAGTGGGGGGAGATGTCTGTCGATATTACAGTGGGGAGATGTCTGTGGATATTACAGTGGGGGGAGATGTCTGTGGATATTACAGTGGGGGGAGATGTCTGTGGATATTACAGTGGGGGGAGATGTCTGTGGATATTACAGTGGGGGGAGATGTCTGTGGATATTACAGTGGTGGAGATGTCTGTGGATATTACCGTGGGGGAGATGTCTGTGGATATTACAGTGGGGGAGATGTCTGTGGATATTACCGTGGGGGAGATGTCTGTGGATATTACCGTGGGGGAGAGGTCTGTGGATATTACCGTGGGGGAGATGTCTGTGGATATTACCGTGGGGGAGAGGTCTGTGGATATTACCGTGGGGGAGAGGTCTGTGGATATTACAGTGGGGGAGAGGTCTGTGGATATTACCGTGGGGGAGAGGTCTGTGGATATTACCGTGGGGGAGATGTCTGTGGATATTACCGTGGGGGAGAGGTCTGTGGATATTACCGTGGGGGAGAGGTCTGTGGATATTACCGTGGGGGAGAGGTCTGTGGATATTACCGTGGGGGGAGATGTCTGTGGATATTACAGTGGGGGGAGATGTCTGTGGATATTACAGTGGGGGGAGATGTCTGTGGATATTACAGTGGGGGGAGATGTCTGTGGATATTACAGTGGGGGGAGAGGTCTGTGGATATTACCGTGGGGGAGAGGTCTGTGGATATTTCAGTGGGGACTATATATGGTGGTGATCCAAAATATGTATGTGCATTATAATTAATCAAAATTAGTTTATTAAAAAAAAGACGATTAATCGAACACGAAAATTTTAATCAGTAACAACCCTGCTAATATTGCAATGGATTCAAGCGTTTTGCTACTATAGATAACACCTCCAATTCCCTTCCTTTCATCTTTTCTTTTTCTCCGTTTTCAGTATGTTTATATCTCTTTCTACTTACTACTCTCCCGCTTTTCAGAATTTTCTTGACTGTCTTCAATTTTATTTTTTCTCTTTCGCTAAGATGCCCAGAATTTGGTTGGATTACTGCCAGTTCCTTATGGATCAGTGTAAAATTACCCGCTCGAGAAGGACATTTGATCGTGCTCTTCGTGCACTCCCCATTACACAGCACCATCGTATCTGGCCACTGTACCTAAGATTTGTCCGTGCTCACCCTCTTCCAGAGACAGCAGTCAGGGTCTACAGGAGATACCTAAAGGTATACTATTGTTAGATTATAACAGCCAATGTTGTTACGGGTCACCTGAATCATGTGATGTCATTATAATACCTCTTTGTTTATTTCCAGCTGTCGCCTGAGAATGCAGAAGAGTATATCGAGTATCTGCGCTCTGTGGACAGGTTGGATGAGGCTGCATCTAGGCTGGCAGCCATTGTGAACCAAGATGATTTTATATCCAAAGAGGGAAAATCAAACTACCAGGTAAGTCTGATAGCTGCAAAGCACATGGGCTGAAATGTCGCTGATTTGTTCTCAAATTTTTATGGCATTAACCAAGACATGAGACATGGTCACATTTTCTTTCTGCATTTTTTTCATTAAAAAAAATAGTTGGGTTTTTAATGTAAAGTATGGCATATGTGGCTGGCTTAAAACCTGTTAAAGTGGTTGTACACCCCGTACAACCACTTTCACCTACAGGTAAGCCTATTTTAAGGCTTACCTGTAGCTGCTGGAAATATCTCCTAAACCTACACGGTTTAGGAGATATTTACAATGTCCCCAAACGCTGTCGTCTTCTGCTCATGCGCCGATGTATTTGGCACATGTGTACTTTAGAAAGGGCACACTGTGGGGTCATGCCGTGACTGGCGACTCTGGCCAGTAACAGAGCCGGAGTCTGCGGCCCCGGAAGGAAGAGGGCTGAAGATGGATCCTTCCAGCCAGCGGGGACATCGCAGGCTTCGGTTTCAGGTATGCAATGCATAGTAGCCCATTATGCTTTACCTTTGCAGGGAAATAAAGAGGAAGTCAAAATCAGGGTTTATTTCCTCTTTAAAGTCGCTCTCTGGCCAATGTGTTTTGTTTACTCCCAATCCCTCCCATTTTTCTTTTTTACTTACCTTCTCCATGGGTAAAAATAAATAATCTTGCGTTTCTCCCTGTGACATCACTGCAGAGACTGTGAAAACCTTCACATAACCAGAGCATTGAGGTGAGATTCAAGAGGCTGCCCTGTGCTACTTCCTTCAGGTGCAGGGTGCTTCATTGAACTGCATGACCAGTGCCCATTGGCAGTGAAGGCAAAGGCTGTCCCTGGTAACAACGCTAAAACCTCCTTCTCAATGAAAGTGCAATAGGAAGGAGGGTTCAAAGTTGACACCGCTGCAGTAAACACTCTGTAGATAAAGCAGCATTGTCACCCTGTGGAGGAAGAGATGTGGACTGGCAGAATCATTGGTTATTTTTTATATGAATAAAAGGGCTATGAGAAAATGTAAAGTTGACGATCTTATTTATTAGTATTTATTTCTTTCTCGTACATCACGGGACACAGAGCGGCATATTCATTACTATATGGGTTATATGGAGTACCTTCAGGTGTGGACACTGGCAATCTCAAACAGGAAGTCCCCTCCCTATATAACCCCCTCCCCTAGAGGGAGTCCCTCAGTTTTTTCGCCAGTGTCTTAGGTGTTGGTCACGGAATAGCTTTGCTCCACATCCTTGGGATTAAGGGCGGGCTAACCGGATCTGTCCAAGGAGCCTCAGTGCCAAAGTGGACAGTACCCGGGCCCCAAGCCGTGGGGTTTTGCCTATAATGCTCCTCTTTGGAGGGCTGGACCCTGGGCCCAGGACTTGGAGTTTGTAAAAACCATAAGTTCCTGTTTGCCAGGGTGCTATATAGGTCCAGGACAGTGGGTACCTTCATAGGACCCCAGGGCCTGAAGGTCTACTACGCTACCCACGGAGATGGGAGAAGATTGGATCAGTTTGCTGGACAAACATCCTGCAGCATGGAGCAGGTAAGGGGGAGCCTGCGGGACTTGGTTCGACAGCAGGCTCTCCGGGGTAACCTAAAAAGGGGGATAGCCTAAGTATGCTCTGCATGGGCAACCTTGCTCACTATGTCTAAAAGAGACAGGATGACACCCTTTTCTCCCCCATCACTAGGTCCCCCTGTCTAAATATGTGTTGCTAGCTAAACCTGCTGTTTCTTCCTAGGGCTAGTAAGGATCCCTAGGGGCCTTTGGAGAGTCCTACCTGGCCGGGGGTTTGAATCTGCCGCCTGTTTCTGCGTTCCTGGATCTCCAGCAGCGCGGCTCCTCCATGTTCCTCCTGTTTCCGGCATACGCGCGCGCGCGTGCGCGCGCACGTCTTATTGACGTTTTTCGCGCCGTTCAGACAGGAGGGCGGGGGGGGGGCGTGCCTGCGGCGTCATACAGGGGCGCGCCTTTGTGCTGTTATAGACAGCAGGCATTTTCAGTGCTCAGTCTGAGGCTGATTTTCAGAGGAGAGGACGCAGAGCGGCAGAACAGTGACTCCCGGTGGCGGAAGAGGGGTAGTACATGTGGACTTTGTTCCAATGCCTTTTTTGTTAAGCCAAGAAATCCCCCTTTTTTGCAGCAGGTTGGGGCTGGCAAACTTAGTTTGGGGTCACTGTATGTTGTCAAAAAAACATACGGGATCCCATCAGTTTTTGGGCATTAGTGATCTATTGTCCCCTAAACTCTGGTTTTGTACTCCTGCCCACTACAGTCTGTTGTGTGGGCGGAGTCCCTCGATTTTGTATTATGGCTTCCAAAGGTTCGGGGTCAAAGGGTACAAAAAAAAAAACAAAAGGGTTCCCTTTCTGATTCTGATATGCCGATACTTTCCCCGCAACTTATTAACATAAAGAGTGCCTTGGATGAGCCATTAAGGGGATCTGGTGCGGAGGCTGGCCCAGATCAGCCCAGCCCTGTGTTTATCACAGAGGAGATGCTAGCCGTATCCCTAGGGGGGCTAGAAGAAAGAATAGCAGCATTGATCGCTAGAGCTATTCCTGGTAAGAAACGGGTTAGATCCCCATCACCAAGAGGTGTATCCTCAGATGCTGAGATTCTCTCTCCGGAGGAATTGGAATCACAGGAGGATCAACTAGACCTGAACCAAGAGGGTTCAGGGATTGAGGGGTCTGCCTCGGAGGAACCATTTTCAGACTCCCAGACAGAAAGACTGTGGGTACAGTCTTTGACGGACATGGTCCGCTCGGCATTTAGTTTACCATTGCCAGAGCCTCAGGTTCCTCCGGTATCCTCTCTGGGCTCTTTGAAAGCTCCGTTAAGCAACGCAGTTTTTCCAGTCCATCCTCTTTTGGAGGAATTGATCTTTCGGGATTGGGTACGGCCGGACAGGATTTTTCTGCCACCGAAAAGATTTGCGGTCATTTACCCCATGGAGGAGAAATTCTCCAAGAGGTGGAGGCTCCCAGTAGTGGATGCAGCCATCTCATGTGTGAATAAATCACTAACTTGCCCGGTGGAAAACATACATATGTTTAAAGATCCGGTTGATAAAAGATTAGAGACACTTTTAAAAGCATCCTTTGCTACGGCAGGAGCAGTGGTGCAGCCAGCTGTGGCTGCAATTGGAGTTTGTCAGGCGTTAAAAGACCAGACAAAGGAAATGTTAAAGGACATGCCTACCCAACAAGCAGAAGAGTTTTCTGACATTCCCAGAGCTCTGTGTTTTGCTGTAGATGCTATAAAAGATTCCATCCAGCAGGCCTCTCGTTTATCACTATTTTTGGTACACATGAGAAGGCTCTTATGGTTGAAGAACTGGGCGGCGGAGCCCCCATGCAAAAAGCTTCTGGCAGGGTTTCCCTTCCATGGAGGACGACTCTTCGGAGAGGATCTGGATAAATATATTCAGACTATTTCAAATGGCAAGAGTACCCTTTTACCGGTCAAAAAGACATTCCGGGCGCCTACATTTAAAAGGCAGCTCTTTCCTGTCTCGGGGCCCTCAAATTCCAGGCAGTATCGACGGCCGCCTGCACGATCCAACGTTAACGGTAGATCGCAGGGACAGGCCCCTGGGGGTAAGAGGCCGTGGTATCGCAAGCCGACAAAGACAGCCCCTAAGTCTGCCTTATGAAGGGGCGCCCCCACTCTCGCGGGTGGGGGGAAGGCTTCGTTTCTTCTCCGAAGTTTGGGAAGCCAAGATCCCCGACAAATGGGTCCGGGCATCTGTAACCACAGGTTACAGACTGGAGTTTCTAAGGTATCCTCCGCCTCATTTTCAGGAATCAAGGCTACCAAGGGATCCAGCAAGGAAGGTCTCAATGCTGGCAGCTTTGGATCACCTGCTTTGCCAGGACGTAATTATAGAAGTGCCAGCCCAAGAGCAAGGGCTAGGTTTCTATTCCAATCTCTTTGTCATACCAAAGCCCAACGGCGATGTCAGGCCAATCTTGGACCTAAAGAGGTTAAACGGTTTCCTAAGGGTTCGTTCCTTCCGGATGGAATCCATCCGGTCAGCAGCCGCCGCGCTTCAGAAGGACGATTTTCTGGCCTCCATAGACATAAAGGATGCTTACCTTCATGTACCAATCTGTCAGTCGCATCAAAGATTTTTACGTTTCGCGGTGGGGCAGCGACACTTCCAATTCAGGGCGCTCCCCTTCGGGTTGGCCACGGCCCCCCGGGTATTCACGAAGATCCTAGCCCCAGTTCTGGCCAATTTAAGGGTCCAGGGGGTCACAGTCCTAGCATACTTGGACGACCTTTTAATCATAGATCACTCACGGTCGGGTCTGCAAAAGGCAGTAAACCTCACGGTTCGGTACCTCGAAGAATTCGGCTGGGTCCTAAACCGGGGAAAGTCAGCGTTCCAGCCTACAAAGCAGTTGGAATACCTCGGCATGAGGTTAGACACAGAACAGCAAAGGGTGTTCCTGCCCCTGGTAAAGATCGAGGCTATCAAGGGGTTGGTTCAGTTGGTTCTAAACAAGAAAAAACCAACTATTCGCCTGTGTATGCGAGTACTAGGCAAGCTAGTGGCCACGTTCGAGGCAGTACCATACGCTCAGATCCACACTCGCGTCCTACAGGCAGCCATTCTAGCAGCCTGGGGCAAGAGGGCACATGCCTTAGAGTCCCCTTTGACGCTATCATCAAGGGTCCGACAAAGCCTGGCCTGGTGGTTGAGCCCCCAGAATCTTCTAAAGGGAAAATCCTTCAGCACTGTTGTCTGGAAGGTAGTTACCACAGACGCCAGCCTGGCAGGCTGGGGGGCGGTCTTCGAGGGGTTCTCTCGCCAGGGAACTTGGATGAAAGCAGAGAGGCAGCTCCCCATCAATATCTTGGAGATCAGAGCTGCTCGCCTAGCCCTTCGGGCATGGACCTCCAGATTAAAGGGGTTCCCGGTGAGAATCCAGTCAGACAATGCCACGGCGGTGGCATACATAAACCACCAAGGGGGAACCAGGAGTCAGGCCGCTCAGAGGGAGGTGAGCTTGATTTTTCAGTGGGCAGAGGTTCATGTACCCTGCATTTCGGCGATATTCATTCCCGGAGTGGACAACCTGCAGGCAGACTTCTTAAGTCGCCAGAGTCTGTTGCCAGGGGAGTGGTCTCTGCATCCCCAGGTCTTTCAGACAATCTGCCAGAGGTGGGGAATGCCGGACGTAGATATAATGGCATCCAGGTTCAACAAGAAACTAGACAGGTTCGTGTCTCGAGCGAGGGACCCTATGGCCTGCGGAACCGATGCGTTGGTTTGCCCTTGGCATCAATTCAAACTTCTATATGCATTCCCTCCGCTACAGTTACTTCCTCGCCTGTTGCGCAGGATCAGAGTGGAGCACAAGCCAGTCATTCTAGTAGCTCCGGCTTGGCCCCGGAGGACTTGGTACTCACTAGTCCTGAAGATGGCAGTGGGAGACCCTTGGACTCTTCCTCTACAACCAGACCTACTCTCACAAGGCCCGATCCTCCACCCTACATTACAGCGTCTAAATTTGACGGCCTGGAGGCTGAATCCCTGATTCTCAGGGGTAGAGGTCTGTCTAGGCAGGTAATTCCTACCCTGATTAGGGCTAGAAAGCCGGTCTCCAGGGTGATTTATTACAGGGTGTGGAGGAACTACGTAGGCTGGTGTGAATCCAAAAGATGGAATTCCCGCAAATATACTATTGATAGGGTGTTAAGTTTTCTCCAGCTAGGAGTGGATAAAGGCCTGGCACTAAGCACAATCAAGGGACAGATCTCAGCTCTGTCAGTGTGGTTTCAGAGGCCGCTGGCCACCCACTCGCTGGTAAAGACCTTCATACAGGGGGTCTTGCGTATTAATCCTCCTGTCAAGTCACCAATTTGTCCATGGGACTTAAATCTTGTCCTGTCCACTTTACAGAAACAACCCTTTGAGCCGTTGGCTGAGATTCCTTTAGTCTTACTGACAAGAAAGTTGGTTTTCTTGGTCGCCATAGTTTCGGCCAGGAGAGTGTCAGAATTAGCAGCCTTATCGTGTAAGGAACCATATCTCGTTCTGCATAAGGACAGGGCAGTTCTCCGGCCCCATCCTTCCTTTCTACCAAAGGTTATATCCAAATTTCACTTAAACCAGGATTTGGTACTTCCATCCTTCTTTCCAAAACCTACATCTAGAAAGGAGGGGTTGCTGCATACCTTGGATATTGTCCGGGCCATGAAGGCCTATCTTAAAGCTACAGAAAAGATCCGGAAGACAGATGTATTATTCGTTCTACCAGATGGCCCCAAGAAGGGGCAGGCAGCTGCAAAATCCACCATCTCGAGATGGATTAGACAATTAATCATTCAAGCCTACGGTTTGAAGAGGTTGCCTCCTCCGTTGTCGGTAAAGGCCCATTCTACCAGGGCCATGGGCGCCTCTTGGGCAGCACACCATCAGATCTCTATGGCTCAGATATGCAAGGCGGCAACGTGGTCATCAGTCCACACGTTTACAAGGTTTTATCAACTAGACGTGAGAAGGAATGCAGATTCTGCCTTTGGACAGGCAGTACTACAGGCTGCAGTTTGAAATCCTCGGGATCAGAAGCACCCTTGGTTAAAAAAAAAAAAAAAAAAGAAGTTTTTTCTTGACTAAGTTGGAATTATTATTATTATTTGAGTTTACCTCTAAATTGAATCCTTCTTTGGAAGATGTCTCCCTCCCCTCATTAAAGCATTGCTTTCGGACATCCCATATAGTAATGAATATGCCGCTCTGTGTCCCGTGATGTACGAGAAAGAAAAAGGGATTTTTAAATACAGCTTACCTGTAAAATCCTTTTCTTGGAGTACATCACGGGACACAGAGCTCCCACCCCTCTTTTGGGTGACCATTTTGGGAGGCATACTGCTTGCTACAAAACTGAGGGACTCCCTCTAGGGGAGGGGGTTATATAGGGAGGGGACTTCCTGTTTGAGATTGCCAGTGTCCACACCTGAAGGTACTCCATATAACCCATATAGTAATGAATATGCCGCTCTGTGTCCCGTGATGTACTCCAAGAAAAGGATTTTACAGGTAAGCTGTATTTAAAAATCCCTTTTTCACAGACTGATTTCTAATTTTTATACGTTTAAAATGAACCTGTGCTCAGACCACACACACACTAAAATAAAATTATTTCCATGTTCTGAAAAAAGCAGTAAAATCAACAGCTGAATACCCCAATCAATTCTTCCATCTATAAGACCTCATTCATACAGGTGATTAGGGCCGGTCTGCGAATTCCAGCAGCAAAAATCAGTGGTAGTTACGATTAGCTGTGGCCACTCTGTCCGCATGAATGAATGACAGTCAACACACATGCAGCAGTTACCTGCAGATAGGGGCGGATAAATCACTGCTGGATAAACAGCAAATAGATGTATCCAGGCTTAGACATCCACCCCTAACCGTAGGTAACTGCTGCATGTGCGGATGAATGCAGACAGCAATGGCTTCTCTCAGCTTGTGATTGCTTTTTTGTGATCGTTGAAGAAAAATAGCACACGTGTAGGACGGCAGTTACTTGGTTTACAGGATAAGAATTTGAGGGCTGTTATGGATCAATAGATGACTGAGGTTATATAAGATACAAATCTGACCCAGGGTCTTCTCTCTTACAGCTTTGGCAGGAGTTGTGTACCCTCCTTTCACAGAACCCAGGATCTATACACCATCTCTGACTCTCAGTGGTGCCTCCTCCTTCATCAGAGTGAAATTACCCTCCCCTGCTGAGATACCCATACCGGGAGTGTGTCATTGTCCAATCAACCTGGTATGCACTATACCCTCATTGTTCATTCCCCATCATCCAGCCTGTAGGGCAGTTTTATCTTTATTTGTTGTGACCAGCAGTGAGCGCTGGACCCGTCACATCAACTGCTGACGCACTCAGGATTAAAGTCTGATGTGTTTACTGCAGTCACAGAAGTACACTAGTGATGGCTAGAATGCCTTGAACCTAGTAATCTTTTGGATGGATAAGATGGATTGATGGAAAGACACTCAAGCTTAAAGCTTATAAACATCATTTACGTAGGCTTCTGTTTGGATTAGAGCTTCAGAAGTACTGTACATCATGTTGTTGAGATTTTTTTTTGGATTTCTCAGGCTCGGGATGTTTATGAAGAGGCCATTCAGACAGTCACCACTGTCCGTGACTTCACTCAGGTGTTCGACAGCTATGCTCAGTTTGAAGAGAGCGTCATTGCAGCCAAAATGGAAACGGTCAGTGAGATGGGAAAAGAAGAGGAAGGTAAGAATCAACCTTAAAGGGTAACTAAAGACAAAACTTGTTTTCATTTTCAATAGAGTAAGGGAGGGTGATAACTCTTGTGTTTTTTTTTGTGTGTGTTTTTTTGCCATCTGTGTCACTTTGGGGAAATTTCCCTCAACTTCCTGTCCCATCGTCAAAACAAGAAATCCCTCATGTTTGATGATAATGGTAAACAGAACAAATGGGGTAAATCTCTAATTGGCACAGAGGGCAAAAAAAATAATAATTGGTGTTCTAATCCCTCTCCACTATATCCAAAAAAATTAAAAGTTTTTGCCTTTTAGTTACTTTAACCCTTGCATTTCTATTTTATGGGTATCCTAATTTTTTTCCCTTTCATCTTGTCAGATGACATAGACCTAGAGCTGCGATTAGCCCGTTTCGAGCAGCTGATGGAGAGGAGGCCCATCCTACTGAATGGGGTGCTACTGAGACAAAACCCACACAATATCCATGAGTGGCACAAGAGGGTGCAGCTGTACAAAGACAAGCCACGGGAGGTGTGTTCTCTCTCTATGGATTCTCTGTGTCTTGAATGGCAGTCATAGCTTGAATAGTCAGGGGGCCAGATTCAGGTAGATCGGTGTAATGTTATGCGGGCGTAGCATATCTCAGATACGCTAGGCAGCCGTAAATTAGAGAGGCAAGTGCTGTATTCACCAAGCTAAGTTACGGCGGCGTAGCATAAATTTGCCAGCGTAAGCCCGCCTAATTCAAATGTGTTTGATGTGGGCGTGTTTTATTTAAATTAAGTGTGACCCCATGTAATTGAAGTTTTTTTACTAACGGCGCATGCGCCGTCCGTGCACGTATCCAAGGTGCGCATGCTCCAAATGACGCCGCTATGACTCATTGGTTTCGATGTGAACGTAATTTACGTCCAGCCCCATTCACGGACGAGTTGCGCAAACTACGTAAAAATTTAAAAATTTGACGCGGTCCCGACGTCCATACTTAACATTGGCTGCGCCATCTTTTCGTTGGAATATCTTAACGCCTGAAATCGTCTTACATAAACGGCGTATCAGTACGGCGACGGCCGGACGTACGTTCGTGAATCGGCGTATCTAGCAAATTTACATATTCGACGCGTAAATCAATGGAAGCGCCACCTGGGCGGCCAGCGTAAATATGCAACTAAGATACAACGGCGTAAGAGACTTGCGCCGCTCGTATCTTAGCTCAATCCCGGCGTATCTTGTTTTCTGAATACAGAAAAAAGATACGCCGGCGCATCTATGAAGTTACGCGGCGTATCTCGAGATACGCCACGTAACTTCTTACTGAATCTGGCCCAGGGTTTTTTTGTTTGCTTTTTTTTATGCACAAGCTACTATATTTCTCTACTATCTTTATGATTTTATTATTTTGATTTTTTTTTTTGCTGTTCCATTTTTGGTGTCTCGTGTCCGTCATAAATAGTTAAAAAGTTGGACTTTACTTGTGGGGTCATCTCAGCTGTTAATGCAAATACTGTTCAGCCTGTCCGTTTTTACATATCCCATTGCCACCTACATTTCCAGTAGGGCGAGGCTACTGCATAGACTTGCAACCCTGCTATAACTCCAGCTTGAGTGTTGGATTAAGGGAACATCAGCACAGTAGTGAGGCCATCCCTATGTCTCCCTCAAATTCTGCCAATGACTGACATTTTGTATTATCTGTGCAGTGTGGTAGTCTCGCAGTGTATGCCGTCCCACTGTAAGCAGTGATTTGATGTGTACAGGGAATGATGCAAAGTTCAAATGCCGATATATTGTATAAAAGCAGTAGGCATTCTGTAAGTGAGCAAGATATTGTAAGTCACTAATGAGTCACATTTTCCACTTTTTATCTTTTCCTATTGGAGCTCTGACTAGCAGACCTCACCACTGCATTGTGACTCCCACTAACCACAGCAGGCTCATTTGTGCCTGTATACTGTAACATGTTTTAGTACTTTTATATTTTATTAGTGGTCCTTTCTCATTTACTAATCCCTATGAACTTCAGCTGCATATAGTTGGAAAAGCTCACAGGTGACACAAGCAGCACATTTTTTTTTTTATGATGTTATGAAAGGTAAGGTTTACGCACACTTTCATTTTCTTTCTTTTTTTTTTTTTAATTAACGTATTTTTTTTCTTCTTAAAGATCATAAGCACTTACACAGAAGCTGTTCAGACTGTAGATCCAGCAAAGGCCACTGGGAAGCCGCACTCGCTTTGGGTTGCTTTTGCAAAATTTTATGAAGACAACGGACAGATTGATGATGTGAGTAGTTTATATTGACAGGCAAAGCGCCATGTTTGCTTGATGTGTCCTGATTTAAATCTTACAGTAAAATGTTTATTGTGAATAGGTATGGATAAAAATATATGTTTGCCATTTCCTTCCATGTCAGGCAGTCCATTTAGATGTAAAACTAGTTTAACTGTCCTCCTGTTATGTAGATTGTAGGAGGGGAGTTTATTAAGTATGTTTTTTTTTTTTTTTTTTAATAGGGCATCTTGTAATTTCCACTTGCCTAGTAAAATAGTTTCTGTTCAGGTAAAATTTGGACTTTAGAAATACGTACAAAGTAACATGTCCACTTCCATAATTAATGCCTATCTATACATAGATATTCAACTGCATTTAAAAGAAGTCAGAATATTTTATCAAGTGGGTAAAACAGGAGGCCTTATTAAGTGGTTCTTTATAATATGAACTGGGTACAGACTATATTCCTAGGTAAGTGAAAAATACAAGATACAGACAAGCAGGCTGAACTTGTGTGTTTTTACTTTCTTGATATCGAATAAGCTTTAGTTTATTGCATGTATTGCAAACTCACAAAGCCAGATTGCGGCACATCATTTGCCACCAGGGCCTCTCCCACTCAGATTTGTTTCTGCCCAATAGGGGCTTAGCCATGAAGGAAAACAGTGGAAGTGCGGCTTGTTTGTATCTGGACACTGCAGGGAGGAACATATCCAAATTGGGTTATACCCACACTAGTGGATGATCTAACAGACTGCCTGGAGGGGTGATCACAGTTTTTTGTTTACTGAAATATACAAGAGTCCTTTAAAAAAAAGAGTCTCTAGCAAATTCTTTTCTCAAGCAGGGTTCCTCCAGGGGTTCCTGAGCTGTAGTGAATTGATCTCCAAAAGTGCCCACCAGTGCAAGGGGGGACATTTTCAGATGGCACTGACCTTTAAGCAGGGTACTTCTACACTGATTACTAGGGTTGTCCCGATACGGATACTAGTATCGGTATCGATACCGAGCATTTGCGCGAGTACTTGTACTTGCACAAACGCTCCCGATGCCTTAGCCGATACCTGGAATAGGAAGTTAGCGGGCGAAGCGGAGGGCGGAGTGTCGAGCTGGCAGGGATTTTAGAGTTGGGGTCTGCAGTACACCGGAAGCCTCGAAGGGGCCTGTAGCTTACGCGTGTATTTGCAAATGCGTGCACCTAAACCCCTGTTTTCTTTATCGTACATCACGGGACACAGAGCGCATAGCCATTACACTTGGGTTATATGGGTACCTTCAGGTGTGGACACTGGTGTAATCAATTTCACAGGAAGTTTCCTCCCTATATAACCCCCTCCCACTGGGAGTGCTTCAGTTTTTTCGCCAGTGTCTTAGGTGTTGGTCACGTCTAGTTGTCCCTCGGAGGTCTCGGGACCCAGGATAGCTAGCCGGATCCGTCCGAAGTGCTTCAAAGCCAAGGTGTACGGTACCCGGGCCCTGCTGGAGTGGGGTTTTGCCTATAATGCCTCTCCTTGGAGGGCTGGATTCTGGGCTCCAGTGCCTTAGTCTCTTCCAAGAACTAAACGCCACTGATGCCAGGATGCTATATAGGTCCAGGGGTGTGGGTTCCTTAAACACAGGACCCCGGTCCCTGAAGGTCCAAGACAATACCCATGTTGATTTCAGCGTGGGGAGGGTGCGCGCGCTTGCGCGCGCCTGCACGCCGTCTTTTATGGCGTCCTCGTGCATAGGGGGGGCGGGCCGGCTGGTCTTTCCCTTCTGAGAGCGGTGGAGAAAGGACACAGAGCGCGCAGCTGAGCCATTTTTTTGGCATGCAGTGACACCTAGTGGCGGTTGGTGGATCTTCAGGTCTGGACTTAAAGTCCACTTTGACCAAGAAAAAAAAAAAGAGTTTTTTTCTTAAAGGGACTCAGCCTTAGATCCGGCAGCATCCGAGTCTACCTTGGGCTCCAGCTAACGGGCATTGGTGTTGCAATACTCACAGGTTTTCCTCGGTATTGCCATATTCTAGAGCGTGGAAAAATTAAAAAAAAAAAAAAAAATTTTTTTTTCCATAGCCTGTTCTTATTTGTTCACTCCTAGCTACAACAGTCGGGTGTTGGCTACCGGGGTGTCTCAAGGTTGTGCAATGTTTCCCAAGGGATCAGGACCAGCTAAGGCTGCAAAGGGTGCCAAAGAACAAGTCTCCATCGGGGTCAGAGGATTTGGGTCAGGATGGTCCCACCCTCGCTAGATAGGCCACCGAGTAGCATCTTACAGGAGCCATTGAGGGTGCTGGGGGCGAGGCGGCCCCCAATCCACCTATTCCCGTTTACGTAACGGAAGAAATGCTAGCGACCACCCTGGGTGGGCTAGAGGAAAGGTTAACGGCTTTGATTGCCCGCTCTTTGCCAGGTGGCAAATGGGCTAGATCGTCACCTAGATTGGTGTTTTTCAGATGCGGGGTCTCCTCGCCGAGGAACAGGACCCACAAGGGATCAAGCGGACCAGAGTCCCGACGGGTCAGACATGGAGGGTTCCACTCTAGATACATTTTTTCGGCTTCTCAAGCGGAGAGCCTGTGGATCCAGTCTCTGACAGATATTGTTCGCACTGCTTTTAAAAAACTTCCAGTGTCAGAACTATTAGCCCCTGCAGTATCCTCATTAGGTTCTTTAAAGGCACCATTAACTTGGGTGTCT
The DNA here is from genome assembly GCA_029574335.1 of Rana kukunoris. Lineage (NCBI taxonomy): Eukaryota > Metazoa > Chordata > Amphibia > Anura > Ranidae > Rana > Rana kukunoris. The sequence goes on from CM056051.1 coordinate 483,383,329, forward strand.
TTTCCAATTCACCCCCTTCTGGAGAGCGTGTTTTTTTCAGGATTGGGCTCGACCTGATAGGATCTTTTTCCCTCCTAAAAGGTTCACTATTTTCTATCCTATGGAAGAAAAATTTGCAAAGAAATGGGCACTCCCTACTGTGGACGCGGCCATTTCCTGCGTGAATAAATCCCTGACCTGTCCGGTTGGAAATGTCCAGATGTTCAGAGATCCGGCCGACAAAAAATTGGAGACCCTGCTGAAGGCTTCGTTTACCACAGTAGGTGCCGTGGTTCAGCCAGCAGTGGCAGCCATTGGCGTTTGTCAGGCTTTAAAGAAACAGTTGTTAAAAGAACATGCCGGCTCAGCAGACTCGTGAATTAGCAGACCTCCCAAGGGCTCTCTGCTTTGCAATAGAGGCTATTAAGGACTCCGTTCAACGGTGCGTCCCCGTCTATCTTCTGCTGTTGGTTCATATGCGTCGTCTTTTGTGGCTAAAGAACTGATCAGCAGAGGCACCCTGCAAAAAACTTTTAGCAGATTTCCCTTTCAGGGTGGAAGACTATTCGGTGAAGACCTAGATAAATATATCCAAACCATATCAAGTGGTAAAAGTTTTTCCTTACCGGTCAAGAAAAGAACCGCGGCGGGCCCCGCGTTTAAGCGACGGGCCTTTTACTGGCTCTGCCCCTTCAGCTTCCCGTCAGTATCGACGGCCTTCTCCGGGCGTTCAACATTTAATAGCCGCCCACAGGGACAAGCCGCGGCAAACAAGAGGCCATGGTCTCGCAAGCCGGCTAAACTGTCATCAAGTCAGATTCATGAAGGGGCGCCCCACTCTCTTGGGTGGGCGGAAGACTTCGGTTTTTCTCCGGAGTGTGTGAAAGGCCAGAATTCCCGACTCTTGGGTTCGTTTGTGGTAGCCACGGGCTACAAACTAGAGTTTCGAGAAGTCCCCCCCTCCTCATTTTTGGGGGTCAAAGTCTTCCAAGCGGCCCATTAAAGAGGGCCTCTCTCGTAAAGGCATTGAATCGCCTCTGGCTCCAAGGAGTAATTGTAGAAGTACCAACCAGGAATGAATGGGTCTGGGACCTATTCCAACCTATTTTCATAAATACCAATGGTGACAGTCCAGGCCTATCTTAGACCTCAAACGCCTAAATCGCTTCTAAGATATAGACCTTTCGTATGGAATCCATACGTTCGGTGGCAGCCAGCCTACATCAATGACGACTTTCTAGCATCTATAGACATAAAGATGCTTATCTGCACATGCCAATCTACCCGGGCACATCACAAGTTTTTCTTCATTTTATGATAGATCAACGTCATTCCAGTTCGTAGCCCTCCCTTTCCGGGTTGGCAACAGCTCCGCGGGTATCCACAAAGGTGTTAGCCCCGGTGCTTCCTAAGGACAGAAGGCATTTTGGTCCTGGTATACCTGGACGATCTCCTGCTTATCGACAGATCAGCTTCCAACCTCAATCATGCAGTAGTCCGCACAGTTCGGCATCTAGAGGAGTTTGGGTGGATTTTGAACCAAGAAAAATCAAGGTTGCAACCCACAAAACAGTTAGAATTCTAGGCCTTCGGCTAGATACAGTCGGCCAGAGGATATTTTTTCCTCAAGCAAAAGTCAGGTCATTGACTCAAACAGTTCAAATAGTCTTGGGCAAGAAGAGGCCGACTATTCGCCTAGGCATACGACTGTGGGGAAGAGGGTGGCCCCCTTCGAAGCAGTGCCCTATGCCCAGATCCATACCAGAGTTCTCCAGGCAGCCATTCTCTCTGCTTGAAACAAGTCCATGCAGGCACTAGACCGCCGGTTAGTTCTCTCAGGGGTCCGGTGCAGCCTGTTCTGGTGGCTGGTCCCTCAATATTTGTCAAAGGGGAAATCCTTTTGCCCCATCACATGGAAAATGTTAGGAAGACTGACCCAGCAGGGACAGTGATAGGAGGCAGAAAGACTGCTTCCCAGTAATATCCTACAGATCAGAGCTGCTCGGTTGGCCTGGTCGTCTGGACTCTCCCCCTTCAGGGTCTGCCAGTAAGGGTACAGTCCGACAATGCCACGGCGGTGGCATACATAAACCACCAGGGGGGCACGAGGAGCCTAGTGGCTCAAAGGGAAGTAAACCTGATTTCTCATGGGCCGAAGCCCATGTACCCTGCATCTCAGCAGTGTTCATCCCAGGGATAGACAATTCTCAAGCAGATTTTTGAATCTTCAACAGTTGCTCCCGGGGGATTGGTCTCTTCACCCCCAGGTATTCCAAGACATTTGCCAAGGATTCGGAGTTCCCGATGTAGACATCATGGCAACGAGAGTCAACAAGGAATTGGACAAATTCGTATCCTGAGCCAGGGATCCCTCGGCCTACGGGACCAATGCGTTGGTTTGCCCCTGGCACCAGTTGTCTCTCCTGTATGCGTTCCCTCCACTGCAGATGATTCCCCGCCTTCTACGAAGGATCAGGGTGGAGCGCAGGCCTGTGATCCTGGTGGCCCCAGCCTGGCCCAGGAGGGCTGGGTACACGCCCATCGTGAGGATGTCAGTAGGGGCACCGGGGCCACTCCCCCTGCGCCCAGACCTGTTATCTCAAGGCACGATATGCCACCCTGCTTCACAGCAGCTAGATTCGATGGCTTGGGGGCTGAATCCCTAATTCTTAAGGGCAGAGGCCTCTCAGCCCAGATCATATCTACGTTGATTCTGGCTAGGAAACCAGTCTCTAGAAATATCTATTACAGAGTCTGGAGGACCTATGGGGAGTGATGCGAGTCTCAAAGAGGGCATCCTCGTAAGTTTTATCGACAGGATCTTGCGATTCCTCCAGGTTGGCGTTGATGAGGGATTAGCTCTTAGTACTCTAAAGGGGCAGGTGTCTGCCTTATCGATATGGTTTCAAAGGCCTTTGGCCGCGCATTCGCTTGTGAAAACCTTCTTGCAGGGGGTCTTGCATGTAAATCCCCCTATTAGAGCTCCCCTCTGCCCCTGGAATTTAAAACTCGTCTTGTCAGCTTTACAAAGACAACCGTTTGAACCTCTGACAGAAATCCCTCTTGTGCTGCTAACCCGAAAGTCGGTTTTCTTGGGGGCTATGGCTACGGCCAGAAGGGTCTCCGAGCTGGCAGCCTTGTCTTGCAGGGAACCGTACCTGATTCGGCATAAGGTCAGAGTGGTTCTGCGGCCTCAACCTTCTTTCCTTCCTAAGGTCATATCCAGTTTTCACTTGAATCAGGACCTAGTCCTACCATCCTTCTTTCCTACTCCCCAGTCCAGAGAGGAAAGACTGCTTCATACTTTGGACGTGGTCCGAGCCATGAGGGTTTATCTCAGGGCTACAGAGAAGATTCGGAAAACAGATGTGCTTTTTGTTTCTTCCGATGGCCCCAAAAAGGGTCAGCCGGCTGCCAAGTCTTCCTGGCTAGGTGGATTAAGCAGCTGATTTTTCAGGCCTATGGTCTGAAGCGCATTCCACCTCCCTTATCAGTTAAAGCCCATTCTACGAGGGCCATGAGTGCCTCTTGGGCGGCACACCATCAGATCTCTATGGCACAGGTTTGCAAAGCGGCAACCTGGTCTTCCGTACATACGTTTAAGTTGGACGTTGCAAAAGCTACGGACGCAGTATTTGGCAGGCGGTCCTACGGGCAGCAGTATATAGAATCCTCTGGCCCGGTTCCCGCCCCCTTGTTTTTCTGTTGGTGGAGCTATTTTTTCTCCTGATAATGTTTTTATTTGGCTATTCTTGGCCTTACGGTCTCCCTCCCTTCATAGAGCATTGCTTTAGGACATCCCAAGTGTAATGGCTATGCGCCTCTGTGTCCCGTGATGTACATAAAGAAAAAAGGATTTTTAATAAACAGCTTACCTGTAAAATCCTTTTCTTGAAGTACATCACGGGACACAGAGCTCCCACCCCTCTTTTGGGGAACATTGTGTAACCTCGGGAGAATTGCTTGCTACAAAACTGAAGCACTCCCAGTGGGAGGGGGTTATATAGGGAGGAAACTTCCTGTGAAATTGATTACACCAGTGTCCACACCTGAAGGTACCCATATAACCCAAGTGTAATGGCTATGCGCTCTGTGTCCCGTGATGTACTTCAAGAAAAGGATTTTACAGGTAAGCTGTTTATTAAAAATCCTTTTTTTAACGCACTCAGGTAGACAGGTAAATTTGGTTGGTTGCTGATTGGTTGGTAAGTTGAGCTTGGAAATTCTGTGTGTTTTTTGACATGCGTTCACCCCTTCCAGTACTCCTTGCTGTGAAGACCAGTTATAGGTAGGGGCAGTGACTGTTGTTTTTTTTGTAAGCTGGCAGAGAGTTCAGAGTTCAGGGTGCAGCCGCATCATCGTTTGGGATCGGCGACCGGAGCCACCGTTCTGCCGATGAAGGTCCCCCCAGCGGATAATGACCCCCCTGTACGTGGCAGGACACAGTCAGTGCTTGAAAATCCTGACACCCATTTTGGTACACCCTGCATTCGGCCACAGCATGCCAGCAGCGGACATCTTGTTACACCCAGCCCATATAGTTTCGGCTGGGTGTAACAAGATGGCCGCTGCTGCTTTTATGTGGCCAAATGCAAGGAGTACCAGGATGGGAATTGCAGGCAGCCTTCCCTAATGGCATTTTAGTGCCTGCCCATAATTGCCATCTGTCAGTGCCAGCCAGCCGTCAGTGCTGCATATCAGTGCTACCTAATCTGTATTGTGCTTTGAGAAACTGTCACATGGCATTAAAAAAATGTATCGTTATCGGCGAGTACTTGAAATAAAGTATCGGTACTTGTACTCTGGCTTAAAAAGTGGAATCGGGACAACCCTACTGATTACTAATGTTCGGGATCAATACAGTTTTCACTATCTAAATACTTTTCTGTTATGTATTTAATTACAATATTATTGCTGAAAATAAATTGGTAGCACGTGGGTATTAAAAATGATATGCCCTAGGTGTCAAATCTAGGTACACCTCATTCTTTATTTTTTTTTATTTAAACTCACTTCAGCTTACTGATGTTAATGTAACATGAGCAGTAGATCTAATAATTTTTTAGCAAAGGTTCCCAGAGATTTAAAAATTATCTCGAGGGTTCCTCCAGGCTAAAGAGGTTCAGCCAAGCCAGAGAGGGGAGTGGTTAAAGCCCCTGGATTCTTTTTTGTTACAATTTGTGTCGCGTTTATGAGGTAAATCTGCTCTTGTAGGTTGCCACCAGAACAGATGTCCCCATTGAAAGGTTTCCCGTTTTCCTTTTCGGTTCACACTGCTCCGACATGAAAGTTACACAACTTTGAAGCCGACGTCCCTGTGTGACTTAATCATCGCTTGCATACGACTTCTTTAACAGAACTCAATGGAAGTCGTCCCAAAGTAGTGCAGGAACCTTTTTCTAGGTTGGAGCAACTTGAGTTGCACCGATTAGAACGGTTTCGTTGCCAATAATGGGGCGCGACTTGTCATGCAACTTTAAACGCTCAAGTAGTATGAAAAGTTGCGGCGCTGTGAACCGGGGGGCTTAGTATCTTTCACTTTCGGTCCTAGTGACAATGATCACAGGGCAAATAAAGTGAATCTGCCTAGCGGGGAGAGCAGTAGAAACCTAACAGGGGTTCTAATCCTTCCACACTCCCAAAACTAAAAAATGTTTTACTCTTCAGATATACTTTAAGCCCAAATTTTAGCCACCTTTTTATGTTTATGTTCCTATTTGTTCCTATTCTGTTCCTATTTGGGAAATGTCTTCTTACCTCCAGTCCATTTTGCTGGTGTCATACAGAACAATAAACATTGAAACGTCTCTGTTTATCCTGTTTATTCTGTTTTAAACAGAAGTGACAGGAACTCCATCTTTGGTCGTATGGGACTATTGCTGAAAGGATTGGCTGATTTCTAGCATAAAAACCCTGACTGAAGTTCTTTATCCATCTTTACTCTATCCAAATCTTGTTGGGCTGTAAGTTTATGGAAATATGTTCCTTTTATACAATTTAGGCTAGAGACATCCTCCAAAGAGCGACCCAGGTACGATACACACATGTGGATGACTTGGCCTCTGTCTGGTGCCAGTTCGGTGAGATGGAGCTGAGACATGAGAACTATGAGGAGGCTCTGACAATACTAAGAGTGAGTATGTAGGGATTGAGATAAATGAAGCGTGTTCTGCTCAGTTTATTGGGACCTACCTGACCGTCTCACCTCTGTCCCCATAGAAAGCCACTGCAGTGCCAGCCCGTAAGGCTGAATACTTTGACGCTTCGGAGCCTGTTCAGAACAGATTGTACAAGTCATTGAAGGTCTGGTCTATGTTGGCTGATCTGGAGGAAAGTTTAGGCACTTTTAAGGTAAGACATCGTTGTAACATCATTCCCCTTCTCTATTAAAGTGCAAAAAGTGATTGGATCCATTTAAAAGATAAGTTCACTTTTCAAAGGAAATAAAATAATGCACTTTTTTTTTTTTTGCAGGTAAAAAAAATGTGCATTTATTATAATTTTTCTTAGGAATCTGCAGAGCATTGCACCTGCAATCAGCATATCATGGGTGCAATGCCAGGCTCCTGCAGACTCTCGGTAAAGCTGTCTTCTTGTTCCTCCTGTACTGGCAGACAGTTACAGGGGAGCAGGAAGATCAATGAACTACAAGAGCGCTCATCAGCAGCCTCACAGTTCATTGAGAACTACAAGCTGTCTGCCACAATGGAAGACCGTACTTGTAGTACATTCATTCACAGAAATCTGTGAATTAATAATGCAGCTACGTGGTTTGAGCTCTGTACTGCCACGCTATTTTCAAATTCTTTGAGGAGCAGTACCCCCACCTGGGGGGGGGGGGGGGTGGTGTATAGACAGTGCAGGGGTGAGCTTGCTGAACATGTTACACCCTAAATATGGAATTAACATGTCCAGAAAGGTGAACTTGTCCTTTAAATCAATGTTAGGTGTGCTGTATGGGAACAGGGTCCAGCAGCAAAATATGAAATTCTTTTTATCTTAATGTACAGAATGCACTACATAAAAGCCTTTCCAATCACTTTAATGCTGCCACTTCAATAATGTCGCTACTGCTAACTTCTTATTTTTAATGTCATGACAGATCTATGTACTTCACATATCTAATATGAAATCTCTGTTCTTAGTCCACCAAGGCTGTATACGATAGAATCATTGATCTCCGCATAGCCACCCCACAGATTATCATTAACTATGCTATGTTCTTGGAGGAGCACAACTATTTTGAAGAAAGTTTTAAGGTAAGTGAAGATGACAAAAATATGGGTGGCATTCAGGAGAGACGAGGCAAATCTGACTGGTTAAATCTCCATAAAATGGTCATTTATCTTTTTTCTTTCTATGACACCAGGCCTACGAGCGTGGCATCGCTCTTTTCCGCTGGCCGAACGTCTACGACATCTGGAGTACTTATCTGTCCAAATTCATCGCTCGATATGGAGGAAAGAAGCTGGAAAGAGCTCGTGATCTGTTTGAACAGGCTCTGGATGGCTGTCCTAAAAAATTTGCCAAAAGTTTGTATTCTCCAGAAAAGTGGGCAGGTTGATGGGGGGTCACAGATTTATCAGACTGTATAACTTTCATTCTTCTGTATTCTGTGTAGATATCTTTCTCTTGTATGCCAAGCTGGAGGAGGAGCATGGTATGGCCCGACATGCCATGGCTTTATATGAGCGTGCCACTCTGGCTGTAGAGCCAAGAGAACAGTATGAGATGTTCAACATTTACATCAAGAGAGCCGCTGAAATATATGGAGTCACACACACCCGAAGCATTTATGAACGAGCCATAGAGGTACCTAACTTAAACATTTTTAAGTGTACTTGTATTTTTTAAGTGTATTTGAAATCCTTTAGGCTCGGTTTATCTCGTATATGCAAATTGGATGTGTTTTTAATCGCATAAGATGTGAATCGGACCGGTTTTCAATGGAGCCAGCTCACACATGTGCAGGGTGGCCGCGGTGCTGTTTTAAAAAGGGTCCTGTGCGATTTTTGGGTCCGGTTTCAGTGCAAATGCAAGTAAAAATTCACACCTGAACCAGTGAACAAATCTGCTCTGGCCTGAAAACTGCAGCTGGACACGTGTGAACCCAGCCTTAAAGGGGTTGTAAAGGCTTAAAGTTAAAAAACCTTCTCTGTGCAGCAGGCCCCCCACCCCAAAACCCCCTGCTACTTACCTGAGTCTGATCTTCTTCAAGCAATGTGCATGAGAATCTCGGCTCTCTGGGGACTCTCGCGCCTCATTGGCTGAGAGCCAATCGCAGCCAGTGAGCCATTGAGGAGAGAGATGGGGCAGTGCCAAGCCACGGCTCTGTGTGTGAATGGACACGCAAAGCTGCAGATTGGGGGTGCACCTCCCTGCAAGTTGCTAGCTCTGGGGGGGGGGTACTCGGCAGGCAGGAGGGGCCAAGAGCTCAGACGAGAGACCCGAGAAGAGGAGGATCTGGGCTGCTCTGTGCAAAACCATTAAACAGCGCAGGTAGGTATAACGTAAACCTTTAATATCACTTTAAACTGTGGAAGTTAAAATCAGTCGCTTTAAAGGCATAGTCCACCTTTCAAAATTGTAATAAAATTCACCAACCATGGTAAAATAAGAATCTAATACATTTTCCACAAAGCATCTTTCAGGACAGTACCTGAGATCCTCCCACAGGAAATACCCTCTTCCTCCAAATCTTTAAAGGGAGGCACCTCCTTACCACACATCAGTTTGTGTTTCATCTGGCCTGGAGGAAGCATCCAGTGGGGGGAGCCATGGTCACTTAGGTGGTCCTGAGAGACGGTGGGGTTCCTCATCATTTTTTTCCTCCTTTTGTATTTTGAGACCCCTGTCTTACCAGGGCCTCTGCAGCGGAAGATTCAGGCTCCTCTTCCCCTAGGTGCTCGGGGAGAGCCGCAGAAGATCCGGGTGACCCGCTCCAGTCTCCTATGATCGGCAGCTGCAATGCACCGCCACCATTATGCGTGAATCGAGAATAGTCTAGGCCGCGCCGTAAGTGATGCGAGTTGCCTACAGTTATAAGACAACAGCCAATAATCGACAGAGAAGTAATGTAATATAAATGACTTGTGTGCGGGTGACGTTGACATTAGTAGGCATGTGTACTAAATATTGCTCAGGAAAGTATTTATTTAGGTTCTGTGATTCTATCTCCTCAGCTGTTGCCAGACGAGCAGTCTAGAGAGATGTGCCAGCGTTTTGCGGATATGGAGGCCAAGCTTGGAGAGATTGATCGAGCCCGAGCCGTGTATTCCTACTGTTCCCAGATGTGCGATCCTAGGGTGGGTATTTTGATAGACTGGACCGTGAAAGCCAATTTCTATGACTCGTAGTGCATATGGTCTTTGTTGGTAATATTTTATCTTCACAATGTCACATGTGCATGTGTTCTATATATTAATCTTTGCAGCTGACGGCAACGTTCTGGCAGAATTGGCGAGACTTTGAGGTGCGCCATGGCAATGAGGACACAATTCGGGAGATGCTGCGCGTGAAACGAAGTGTGCAAGCCAAATACAACACACAGGGCACTTTCCTTGTATCCCAGAGACTGAGGGCAGAAGCAGCAGGGGCTGGTCAGGAATCTAAAGGTAATGTCTTAAAGGGACTTGGTCAACCAAAAAAACATGAATTTTCTTTGCTTCAATTTCACTTCCAATTACAGATTTTGGCTTGTGAGTGGGAAGTGAAAGGATGAGCAGCATACTGATGAGCTCATCTCTTTCACTTGGCCATACCTGAAAAGGGGCCAGTCTGAAGTGATCTAGCAGGACTTCATTTTCTGAGTAAAGTTCCACTTTAACCACTTAAGACCCGGACCTTTAGGCAGGTAAAGGACCTGGCCAGTTTTTGCGATTGGTCGTGCGACATGGCTCCCAAACAAAGTTGGTGTCCTTTTTTTCCCCACAAATAGAGCTTTCTTTTGGTGGTATTTGATCATCTCTGCGGTTTTTATTTTTTGCGCAAGAAACAAAAATAGAGCGACTTTTTGTTATAATAAATATCCCCCAAAAATATATAAAAAAAAAAAATTTTTTCCTCAGTTTAGGCCGATACATATTCTTCTACCTATTTTTTGTAAAAAAAAATCGCAATAAGCGTTTATCGGTTGGTTTGCGCAAAATTTATAGCGTTTACAAAATAAGGGATAGTTTTATTGCATTTTTATATATATTTTTTTTTTCATGACTACGACATTATGGCGGACACATCGGACAATTTTGACACATTTTTGAGACCATTGTCATTTTCACAGCAAAAAATGCATTAAAAATGCATTGTTTACTTTGAAAATGACAATTGCAGTTTGGGAGTTAACCATTAGGGGGCGCTGAAGGGGTTGTGTGACCTCATTTGTGTTTCTAACTGTAGGGGGGTGTGGCTGTAGGTGTGACGTCATTGATTGTGTTTCCCTATATCGGGGAACACACGATCGATGATAGCGCCACAGTGAAGAAAAGTAAAGCTGTGTTTGGACACAGCTCTCCCCATTCTTCAGCTTTGTGGACCGATCGCGGGGCTCCAGCAGCAATTGAGTCCTGCTGGTCACAGAGCTTCGGACTGGGTCGCGGCACAGGTACGTGTCTGTGCCCAGCTGTGCCATTCTGCCGACGTAAATCTGCAGGAGGCGGTCCTTAAGTGGTTAAAGGGGTTGTAAAGGTAAAAAAATGTTTCCTAAATAGCTTCCTTTGCCTTAGTGCAGTCTTCCATCACTTACCTCATCCTTCCATTTTGCTTTTAAATGTCCTTATTTCTATTGACAAATCCTCACTTCCTATTCTTCTGTCTGTAACTCCACACAATAATGTGAGGCTTTCTCCCTTGTGTGGAGTGTCGTGCTCGCCCCCTCCCTTGGACTACAGGAGAGTCAGGACGCTCTCTACGTTGCAGATAGAGAAAGGAGCGGTGTTAGTTGGCGTCCTGACTCTCCTGTAGTCCAAGGGAGGGGCGAGCACCACACTCCACACCAGGGAGAAAGCCTTGCATTACTGTGTGGAGTTACAGACAGAAGAACAGGAAGTGAGGATTTCTCAGAAGAAATAAGGACATTTAAAAGCAAAATGGAAGGATGAGGTAAGTGAAGGAGGACTGCACTAAGGTAAAGGAAGCTATTTAGGGAAAAAAAATTGTATCTTTACAACCCCTTTAAGGTTTTTTTTTTTTTGCATAACTCATTGGGTCACATGATGTCTTCATAGCTTTCATTGAAAGCCACAGAGTAAACATTTCTATTTTCCACTGTTATCTTTCCTTTAATCCCCACAAACATATTTCTTTGTAGAAAAAAAGATTCATGTAGTGACCCTAATGACTGCAGATCCAACCAAAACAGCATTCTATTTTGGGATAGAGAATTAAAGTGCGTAGACAGTCTGTCTTATATATTTTTTCTGTGTCCTCGCTGTGGAAACTTTATCTTGGTTCCTGTGTGGTCACTGGACCTGGAAATGAGCTCATGCTCTCTAATTAGGACATAGATAGTGGAAAGAAGTTTTTTTCAGTTGAGGAGGGATAGGTTAGATCTCCTGCCAGGTGTTATTCCTGTGTTCCCATTACAGAGGTTCACTCTTGGAGCACTTTCACACTGAGGCGTTTTTACGCTAAAAACAGCGCATAAAAAGCTCACAAAAACGTATTTCTATTAAAATCAATGAATGTTATCACACTGGGGCAGTGTGCTGAAATGAATGGAAAGCTCTTCAAGAGCGCTCAGTGTTTTTTCTGGCAGTTTAGAAGCTCCTCAGTGTGAAAGTGGCCTTAGATTTTTTGAATTCTAGGCCAGGAAGTGCAACGAAGAATTAGAACCCTAAAAAAAAAAAAAAAAAAAAAAACCCTGCAGTTTGACATTAATGATGACAAGTGGAGCACTTGTATAACTTTGCTTTTTCTTGTAGAACCGGTGGATGAGATGCAGGCACTGGAGCAGAAGGCAGCGGTGGTGGCAGCAGAGGCTGAAAGAGATAAACCACAGATGAAGGAGAAGATCCTGTTTGTTAGGTTTGTAGCTGCATGGAGATTCACTCCTGTCTCTCCAGTGTTTGTCCAACAGAAGAAATGACGTCTCATTCTATTCTGTGCAGGTCTGATGCTTCTAAGACAGAATTGGCAGAGATGACACGGCAGGTAAATCCAGATGAGATCAACATAGGGGAGGAAGATGAGTCGGAGGAGGAGCTTGAGCCGGATGGTGAGCCATTATCTCATACTCGTGATTTTGTTCACATTAGATCCAATATTGACTGAGAGATACAAACATAAGATGCTAGTTGGGTTGAAACTGGATATATTGATCCCTCCATGTTTGTTGAGAAAAGGTGCCTTTAGTTTTTATAACTTGCTAGTTGGGCTCTATCCACATGATTGCAGTGTGTAACACGCTTTGTGATAAGTAGCCTCTTCCTTTTCAGTGGGCCGTCACTGCAGGTTGCACAGCACAATGATTGGGAGTCCTGATTATCCATCACCTGACTGCTGTGATAGCCTCTGACTGGCTATCCGTGATCATTCATGATATAGCTCGCCCATGTTTTTCCTTTCAATGGAGAAAAAAAAATAAACAAAGATATATATATATATAATACACAGTATCTTACAAAAGTGAGTACACCCCTCACATTTTTGTAAATATTTTATTATATCTTTTCATGTAACAACACTGAAGAAATGACACTTTACATTGTAGCAAAGTAGTGAGTGTACAGCTTGTATAACGGTGTAAATTTGCTGTCCCTTAAAAATAACTCGCACAGTCAATAATGTCTAAACCGCTGGCAACAAAAGTGAGTACACCCCTACGTGAAAATTGGGCCAATATTTTGTGTGGCCCCCGTTATTTTCCAGCACTGCCTTAACCCTCTTGGGCATGGAGTTCACCAGAGCTTCACAGGTTGCCACTGAAGTCCTCTTCCACTCCTCCATGATCACATCACAGAGCTGGTGGATGTTAGAGACCTTGCGCTCCTCCATCTTCCATTTGAAGATGCCCCACAGATGCTCAATAGGGTTTAGGTCTGGAGATATGCTTGGCCAGTCCATCACCTTTAGCCTCAGCTTCTTTAGAAAGACAGTGGTTGTCATGGAGGTGTGTTTGGGGTCGTTATCATGTTTGAATACTGCCCTGCAGCCCAGTCTCCGAAGGGAGGGGATCATGCCTTGCTTCAGTATGTCACAGTACATGTTGGCATTCATGGTTCCCTCAATAAACTGTAGGTCTCCAGTGCTGGCAGCACTCATGCAGCCCCAGACCATGACACTCCCACCACCATGCTTGACTAAACAGAAAAACTAACATTCTCCAGGTGTCTTGGTCACAAAAAAAAAATCTTCTCCTCAAATAATGGTGCTGGCTCAGTATGAAAAATAGCATATAGAAAATAATTCAATCCGCTGCACTCCAACAACGATTCCTTTATTGGTTAAAAAAAAAAACATACAGCACAAGATGCAATCAACAGCTGACATGTTTCACACCGTAACTACTGGTGCTTACTCATAGCTTGCTTCGCTGTAGGCAAGACACACTTGTCTTTGTTCTCCTCACCTGGTTGCCGCCACACACACTTGACACCATCTGAACCAAATACGTTCATCTTGGTCTCATCAGACCACAGGACAAAGTTCCAGTAATCCATGTCCTTAGTCTGCTTGTCATCAGCAAACTGTTTTTGGGTTTTCTTGTGCATCATCTTTAGAAGAGGCTCCCTTCTGGAACGACAGCCATGCAGACCAATTTGATGCAGTGTGTGCGGCGTATGGTCTGAGCACCGACAGGCTGACCCTCCCCTCCCTTTCAACCTCTGCAGCAATGCTGGCAGCACTCATACATGTATTTCCAAAATACAACCTCTGGATATGAAGCTGAGCACGTGCACTCAACTTCTTTGGTCGACCATGGAGAGACCTGTTCTGAGTGGAACCTGTCCTGTTAGACAGCTGTATGGTCTTGGACACCGTGCTGCAGCTCAGTTTCAGGGGCTTGGAAATCTTCCTATAACCTAGGCCAGTAATGGCGAACTTTGGCACCCCAGATATTTTGGAACTACATTTCGAAGGATGCTCATCATTCTGCAGTGTAGGTGAGCATCAATGGAAATGTAGTTCCAAAACATCTGGGGTGGCACGGTTCGCCATCTTTATGTAGAGCAACAATTCTTTTTTTTCGATCCTCAGAGTTCTTTGCCATGAGGTGCCATGTTGAACTTCCAGTGACCAGAATGAGAGCAATAACACCAAATTTAACACATCTGCTCCCCATTCACACTTGAGACCTTGTAACACTAAAGAGTCACATGACACTGGGAGGGAAAATGGCTAATTGGGCTCAATTTGGACATTTTTCACTCTTAGGTGGTCACTGTTGTACTATCACCTTTTGTTGCCAGTGGTTTAGTGTTGAGTTATTTTGAGAGGACAGCAAATTTACACTGTTATATAAGCTGTACACTCGCTACTTTACATGGCAGAAAAGTGTAATTTCTTTAGTGTTGTCACATAAAAAGATAAATATTTGAGGGGTGTACTTACTTTTGTGAATTACTATATGTGTGTAAAATTCAAAAAATAAGTGAGAAAGAAGAGAAGAAAAATAAAGGAAACAAGGTAGCAAGGTAAGGTCAGTTGCCAGGGGTTGGGGTAGGATTGTTTAAAAAATATAGTTATTTTAATAAAAATATAGTAGGTAGGTCAGTGAGTGCCAGGGTTGGTAGGATTTAAAAATATATATTTTAATAAAATTTGTTATCAATGTCAGCTAGAGCTGCATGATTAGTAAAAAAAAAAAAAAAAAAAAAAATTGTCACGATCACGCATTTCACCCCAACCATCCCAAATCCCCCCCCCCCCCCCCCCCCCCCTCGTGATTCTAATACAGCATTTCCCCGATTTCATGTTAATGTGCAGAATGGTCAAATAAAAAGAAAACTTGGCTGGTAAATGTTTATCAACAGCGATAAAGGGAAACAATGTATCTCTCGTTTTGTTTAGCTTAAAGGAATGAACTTCTGTCCGTAAATGAGGCCTGTTTAACCACTTAAAGACTAAGCCTTTTTGCCACTTGTTACTTACAAGTTAATCAGCATTTTTTTGCTAGAAAATTACTTGGAACCCCCCAAACATTCTAAATAATAAAAAGCACAGACCCTAGAGAAAAAAATGGAGATCGTTAAAATATTTTGGGGGTTATTTATGAAAGGCAAATCCACTTTGCACTACAAGTGCAAAGTGAACTTGAAATTGCACTTGAAAGTACAGTGGCTGCAAATCTGAGGGGAAGCTCTGCTTATTTTATTATCCAATCATGTGCAAGATAAAATGTTGTTTTTTATTTTCCTTGCATGTCCCCCTCGGATCTACAGCGACTGCACTTTGCATTTGTAGTGAAAAGTAGATTTGCCTTTCGTAAATAACCCCCCTTTACGTCACACTGTATTTGCACAGCAGGCTTTCAAATTAATTTTTTTTTAGGAAATAATATACTTCAATTAATTAAAAAACGAAGCAGTAAATTTAGCCCAATTTTTATTGTATATTGTGAAAGATGTTATGCCTAAAATCGTGAGAGGATTGTGTTCTTTATTCTAAGCAAAAAAGATATTTCCTGTTTTCAGATAAAAAAATACAAAATAATCCGGAGATCTCCGTCACCATTTCTTGCATCACCCTGACAGGCCACTAGATGGCACTGTATATATTGTTTTCTTCTGTGATGCTTTCATGAATAATTCAAACTTGTTTTTTTTTTTTCTTCACAGAAGTACAATTGGAGCAGAAATCGGTCCCTGCGTCTGTCTTCTCTGGGCTTGCGGATGACTGACCCCCCCCCACCTCACACACTCTTTACCAAACAAAATCAATAAAAGACAAAACACAATTTTTTTCATTCTCATGGATTCTTTTTATATACAAATAATTGCAAAATCATTTAATATAGATATTTATAATAAATCTGTATGTATATTATAAATACAACATGTGGTGGGCAGCTAGTCGTCAGCTATGGAGTCCAGACTCGCTGAGACAGCACCACCTACAATTCATCCAAGTTATCATCTGTAGCATATTTATAAATAGTGTATGATGCATCGTTTGTGTTCTGTGGAGGGCGTGAGCTTGCTCCTCAGGGGCAGGGCTAAGCACCCTGTACGTTCTTACATTGAGTGTAGAGATGATCTGCCATATATACACACCCCCCACCCACTTGCTTATTTTTTTCCGGGGGCCCAAAGCTGCTATATAGCCCCTTAATTGTATCAAACTCAAGTATATAAAAAAGGAAAGTGGAGGGGAAAAAAAGTGCGATATTTTGGATCTCCTGGTCCAGAGGTACACCAATCGTTGTGGTAAAAACTGCTCCAACAATATGTGACCCCAATCAGTTGAATACAAAGTGTGCTTCAACATTCTGGTGTAGGTGCGAGAGTCTTTGGGCTCCGACTTCTTCTGAGTACTTTGTGCTAAGGGTGTAGAATTAGAAGACACTCGTGTGAATAGAACATGGACAGACATACAGCTGTTTGGGACCGTGAATCTATATAACCCAACCTATGTTTCCCCTTGTATAGCAAGACTACCTAGTCAGAGAATTCACACAGGAAGATGCATTCTAGAAGCTGTTCAAGAACTCCATACCACTGTCATTTGTGGGGGGAAAAGACTAGGGTGGGCTTCACGCCCCCAGCACTAGTATACATTATCGGAGTAGAGCCAAGTTGTGACATTAGTACAAAGTCTAGTTCTTTGTGATCTGGCTCCTAGAATAAACTTCTGTGCCATAACACATTGCAGGGCTAGGGTTTGACTGCCAATTGTGTAAAATTTTTGATTTTTTCCTTCCCTCCCAAGCATGTGACAAAGTCCTACTGCGGAAAGCATAAGAGTTCCCTTTTGCGGGGGGGGGTAGTAGAATTAGCTTTAGTACTTCTTATTCTTTGCTCTGGCAGGTTTCCAACATGGTGGGCAACTAGTCCCCCCTGAGACCGCCTCAGGGCACTACTTGGCAGTTGCACTCTAACATCATTGCATTCAATGCAGGCCCGGTAGTAAGAGTATGCCTACAACCTGGAGGAGCGAGGAATAAGGAAAGTATCTACCCCCTAGATTTAATAAACCTTTTGGCTGGGTTTACACCATTGCGAATTGGATGCAGGAATCACTGCATCCAATTTGCAATAGGAGGAGATTTTTACTGGTTGTTTATGGATAGAGTCCTCATATCTCCGCAGCAGGTCCGGTGCGTTTTGCAGAAAAACACTGTCTTTTGGTTTGTTTCAGGTGCGAATTCAGCCTGAATTCGCACCTGAAATGTTGAACCAGGATGCACCAGACCCCTGCTGTGAGCCACATGCAGTTCATATGTGAACCAAGCCTTAAAGTAGAACTTCCCCTCCTCCGGTGCCACAATTGTCACCTTTTGGGGGGAGAGGGGACAGGATACCAGTCTTTGACAGGTATCCTTTTCCACTTCTGGGAGGCTGCGGCCTGTGACATAATCGTGGGGCTTCCGGCCGACGGTTTGAGAGGAGCAGGGCCTCACACATGCGCAGTAGGGTTCCTGGCGCAAAGCAGAAAGGCTACACTCCCGGGTTCCCTTTACCGCAATAGTGGCACCCGACAGCTGATGTTTCCATTGAGGTACTTCAGGACAGACAAGTGTCTATTATTAAAAGCCAGCAGCTGTAGTATGTGTAGTTGCTGGCCTTTTTTATTTTTTTTTGTCCGAAGCACCGCTTTAACCTTTTCACAGGAAAGATGGGTTGACAGCCCACTGCAAGGGTGTCATTTATTAATCCTAAACTTTTGCTGTAAGATCTTAAATATTGAATGATACTGTACTTGAGGCTGAAGCCGTGTATGCACCCCTCATTTCACCATTTCTCTGAATACAGAGTCTAGGAGGTCCTGTAAACAAACTGCAGACAGATGAGCCATGACAATTTTTCATCCACAATGAACCCAGCAAGGAGGCAGTTTTAATGTATGAGCTGCATTCAGACACAAGCTGAACATAGGGCCTCATTTTTCTCTCACTACAAACACCGAGAAGTGTTGCACATTATACAGCCTTACAGAAAGTGAAGCTGGATTTCTATCTCCAGTCATGTTCTTTGATAAATAACACTACTGGTCTCATAACTGCCATACAATAGATTAAGTTATTTCAAAAATTATACAGTGACCTAGCGCATAAAGCTATGCAACCCACAACTGGATAAACCCCCCCACCACACTCCATACAAATAAACAACGTCCATCCATACTGAATATACACATCTACATTTACAAGAGGAGCAAAAAACGTGTATCACTCCGTCTGCAAATGGTACCAGAACCATTTCTTTGCTTGCCAAGTTAGGGGTACCTAGTGGACTAGGATCCAGCCCCTGAAACATGGATTTTGTTCAACAAATATATCTACGACAACTGAAAAGACCAAGGCTCACAAGCCTGTACTTTAAAAAGCATCCTACCATGAGCACTCCAAAAAAACAGGAGCTAATACTTGTGCTTAGTGACTACTGTAAAGCATGAGCTAAGCAAGCGCAAATTACAAGACATTAGCGCAATTCATTAAACAAATACAAAGCCAGACAATGTAGAACAAGTGAGGAAAGCTGAAGGCGGCAGTGGAATCATGTACAGGCAGGAAGGCAGTGTATGGGCGAAAACAGCGGGCAGTGGAAACCTTCCAAATAGGTATAAGAATACCACGATCAGTCACCAAAGACAAGGAGCAAAGGCAGTGAAACTCACCGACTATGCTTACGGCATAACAAAATTGAGAAGAATGAGCAGCTTAAACCTTCTAAAAAAAAATCCCCCTCACACTGAAGTGCTTGCTGGGGTTAAAGCAGAACTCATAATGGGTGGCAAAGGGTTCAGACCAGTGCTAGGTCTCTGGCCTTAGCAGAGATCTCTCTTCTCATCTGTAACATAGCCCAACAGAGCTTAGGTTTTAAGTTGGTATCTAGCCAAAGTGCAGATTCTTTACTTTCCTATAAATAATAAAGTTGAAGGAAGGAGGGGGACATGGTGTTGATGTCAGCCTACCCCTTCCTGGATTCCTCATCTAAAGGGTCAAGAACAACCTAGTACTACCACAGCTCAGCTTAAATGCCGAACACCAGCTTGGGCCCCAGAATCCCTTAAAGGTAACCCATAAGAGGAATATGAAGCTGCTCTTCTAGGTGGAATTTAAGTAACACAGGCTGTGGTTCTAAAAGTCCTCTACCCTGGCAAGTGCTACATATGTGTTTCATCACTGGCATCAGAGATATGCAATTAGTGGTTTTACTTAAAATGAGTCACCTAAAGCATAAATTTAAGGCTGGGTTCACACTAGCTGCAGCCGCGGGGCACAGCAGGGAGTTCGGTGCCTCCCTGTTCTTCGTTTCAAGTGTAAATCAGGTCCGAATTTGACTGAGGCTACTTTCACACTGGGTAGTTGTGCCATCGGCAGTAATGAATAGTGCCACAAAACAAATATAGCGGCGCCTTACCATCATTTTTGTGGCACTATTCATCTGCTAGCAGCTGAAAAAGGGTTAAAACCCCTGCTGCCCAAAGATGCAGCTGGCTGGACTTTGAGTGTCCTGCCAGCGCACAGCTCCAGTGGTCCCTCAGGGCTTTCACACTGGAGTGAAAGGAGCGGCACTTTCAGGGCACTTTACAGGCGCTATTTTTAGCTCTATAGCACCTTAGTGTGAAAGTAGCCTAAATTCGGACCCGAAATGGCGCCAAAGACACATAGGACCCTTTTCCAATGCACTTTGTGGAGATGTGTGAACCAGCCCCATTGAGAGTTGGTCTCCTGTCATGCGAATTGTATGCGGTAAAATCCACATCCAATTTGTATACATGTGTGAACCCAGCCTAAAGGATAAGTTCATCTCTCATAACATTACATGTTTCACCCATATTCAGGATGTAACATGTTACAAACGGACCAGCCCCTGATCTGACAGCTAGCGGGGATCTTCTCATCGTCTCCCACCCCCGCCATCACAATAAAAAAATAAAAAATAAAGATGTACGAGCGGGGCTCCGGACGTGTCACTCATTCACAGTCCTCTGTGAATGGAAAACTACAAGACACGAAAGGCTTTGTGGCTGTCGGCTTGTAGTTTTGTAATGAACTACCACCGCACTATGCAGCGCCGTGGTAGTTTATGGAGTCTTCCTGTCAGATTGTATCTGCTTGTCTTCATGGCCGCACAGATACACCAACAGGTCTGTAGGAGATCTTCTGATCGCTGGTGCAATGCTTTTGAGGGTCCTGAATTAAAAAAAAAAAAAAATGTGCATTTATTAATTTATTGTCAAAAAGTGAACTTATCCTTTAATGCATCCCTTGCATTAAGGCAAGTTTTTTTTTCTTTTCTTCTAGATATCAGTATCCCCCATTCCATTGCACAGAGCAGGTAAATATAAACCTGCATGTTATTTTTTTTATTTTCATTTCTAATCTCTTTAAAGCAGAACTAAAATACTCCCATCTTACAGCCAAGGAAGCTGCCATATTTGCCTCGGTTTGATCTGCAGTTACCATAGTGCTGCACATGTGATCAGCTAGAACACCAGCCATTTGATGGCTTGACCGTTTAAATGACGGCACAAGCAACTGTGGCAGTTATCAAACATGGCATGCCTTCAAGGTAACTTTTTACAATAATGTAAATGGTCCTACCTCATAAGTCACCTACCTCTGCTAATAAACAAAGGACAGAAGGTACAGGAGGGGTCTCCATTTGAGCTTTGGTACTTCCTGCGTCAATGCCTGCTCATTGGGCAATAAGTTACAGTCTGTTGCTTCGCATTCATAGTCCATTGAAAAGGAAGAAGCTACAAGCTGAAACAGCTGTAGGATATGGCTGCCTGTGCAGAGCAGCAATAGTGTGTTGATCATTAAACTAGCATCCTGTTTAGGGGGTACATCCTTAGGAGGAGAGCAACCAACTCCCTTGCCTAGTGTCCAAACTCTTAAGTGCAGGGCTTGTATGCAAACACTTACAATGTATGCCATTGAAATAGCAAGTTAACACAAGTATCTATTCTACGGCGATGACCGCTGCAAGTAAAGAAAAAAAGAGAGAAAAGCCTTCAGATGGAAAACATGGACTGACTTATCCACTATGTTCTAAAATACAAACCATAAAAGGCACCAATAAATGGTCATGAGCTAAAGACTGGAAGGTGGCACCATGTTAGAGGAAGGCAGCTGCATTAATAGACAGTGGGTAGTAGGCTTGGCACGTTCCAGTGGGGCAGTGGAGAAAAAAAAGTAAGCAAGATATCCCACCAGAGACCGGGACATACACTACAGCTAAACCAAAAGTAGAAAAAAGGCAATTTTTGAAGAACAGGTAAAAAAAAAAAAAAGAAGCTAGTTCAGAAAGTTGCATACAAGTGTTTTAAGAGCCAAACCACCTCCAGACAGTGTGGAATAGCCAACTGTTACATCTTATAGAAAAGTCTAAACTTGACGTTCCAACCAAACTTACAGAAAGGTCTCAACATTACGTTCCAACTTAATTTAGAAGTAGGACCATCTCAGCCAGGTCAAAGTAGAAGCAGTGAGGTTCCTAGAACAGAATACCTTGACCTAGCTTAAATCAGAAGTCGAACACAATATCCCAACACTGGATAACAATAACCATCTGCTTAGTAGCATGCTGGAGACTGTACGGGGCATTCATTTGGGAGTGCTGGCTTTTTTCGGTGTAGTGGGTCGTTTGGTCTGCCACAGATGGCCCTGGATTGTGAAGGCATCAACACTCATGGACATGGTTTTGCTGGGGATCTGGGTGAAGCGTTTTCTGTCAGAACTGTATTTGTAGATATCTTCCACCATAGACAGGGTGATAGTGCGAGGGCCAAAGCCCGCCAAACGGGTCAGTTCATCTGTCTCAGCTGAAAAAGTGTAGACTGCTCGGAACTGGCAACTGCTGTCACGGAACAGGATGAGGAAATGGTTGGACTGGCTCTTGTCCATGTCCTAAGGATGGAATAAAGAGTTTAGGATGTTAGCAGCTCTATGGTTAAGATTATGAACTCTAGATTTAAAGGGTTAGCTCACCATATATATATATATATATATATATACATATACATATACATAAATACATATATATATACACATACATATATATATATATATATATATATATATATATATATATATATATATATATATATATATATATATATGGGGGGGGCACTTGTAGATAAAAACAAACTGTGCAGCTTTCACAAGAGTTGTATAATGCTCCTCCTATAGGCATAGGCCATTTACATGCCTCCCAAAGCCTGCCTGAAAAAAAAAAATCCAAGTGAAGGCATCATCCAGTCTTGCCCTGTTGCTAGGATGTCACTAAGACACTCCCAGCCATTACTGCTTACCCCCCACCATCACAGGAGTGAGCTCTTAAACCCTTGCACATATGTGGTCCAGCATCTTCCATGTTACAGTATAGCTGTTCATGACCTTCTCCCACAGAGAGGTTCATCTTTTCTGTACCTGCATATGACTCCAAACTTCATGAGGAACTTCCCTGCTATCCTGGAAGGGTGAGACCAAAGAATTTTGGGAATCCTGTAGATGCCACCGGATGTGTCTTACATGAACCATACCAGGCTGAGGATCTATCTTTTGCCCATTTGACATACTACCACCGGTCAGTGTGTCCACCGAATCCGGTAAGAGTGTCTAATTCTCCTGATTACCCTGGAATGTATGTTTGATCCTCTGCTCTCCTCCATTGGATTGTCAGCTCCCACCGTGAATGCCCTCACCGGACTCTCTTTAGAATTACATTGCCAATATCACCTGGACTTACTTTAGGTCTTTGTAGGCCCTAAGGTGTCCCACCTTCACCACATATGGTCTTTCATAGGACTGTTTTTTGAGGTGTATCTACCACATGCATTACTATATGTTTACGTTTCACAATGTATTGTATATCACAATTTATATATTTTGGTTAAGAGACATACTCCCACATTTGTGTGGAATGGGTGTGTCTTTATAGCGCCACATTTTCTATTTTTGTATGTTTATTTCGATTTGTCTTATCGTTGATGTAGGCTGCTTTTACACTTTCTATTTTTAGCATTACTAGTAGCGCAACTTTTCCTCTATTTTTCACATAGCTAAGTTCAGAGCTACTGCAACAGGGGATAGAGAGCGCATGCAAAGGTGTCTGAATCTGCTGGGTGCGTCTTAGCAACATCCTAGCGACTGGACAAGATGATGACATCTCTGGCAGTTTTTTGGCCAAGCTTCAGAAGGTGCATAAATGGCCTACACCTATAGCAAGGCATTATTTAGCTTTGGTCAAAGCTGCATAGTTTGTTCTTTTACAGGTGCCCTTTACCTGCATAGGCAATTTTTTGGTAAATGTGAACTAACCCTTTAGGTGTACTTGTAATACATAAGCAATGGATATTTGGATGTTGGCCCTCAGAAGGCATGCAAAGACAAGATAGGCCATCTGAAGGTGTGCACAGGTCAGGCAAACAATGCTGCTACAATTGCAAGGCAGAAGTGTATTGTGCTTGGCCTGAAACAGGGACCGACGTTACCAACAGCATCTCTATTCAACAAATTTTGCAACACATTCAGCTTTTGCAACACATTAGATTTGTATTATGCCAAACTGCAAAATACATTATGTTTTCATATATGCCTAAATATATAAGGTAAAGGAACAGCAACCTAGACCTGCCAACTGATTATAGTGTGGTTTTTTTTGTCAGAAAGTATTAACATGAACCTATAACTAAAATTAGTGCAGGCATGCCAAACCTTCAGGCTGGGTTCACACTATTGAGAATTGGATACAGATTTCTCTGCATCCAATTTGCATATCAGGAGATTACACACACATCTCCTGTACGAATTGCACAGGAGTCCAGTACGTCTTCTGCTCTGTTTCAGGTCCAAATTCTGACCCAAATTTTGACCTAAAATGGTGAATAGGGACGCACCAGACCCCTGCTGTAAGCCGCTCCATGATTGGGTGAACCCAGCCTCAGAGCGCATGCACCTGTGACGTCAACCAGCTGCATGCATTCTGAATATCTCCTAAACAGTGCAAGTATAGGAGATATTTACAGTACCTACAGATAAGCCTTTTTATTGGCTTACCTGTAGGTAAAAGTAGTAAAACAGTTTACTACCACTTTAACAAGTTTGCTATTGACAGCATATATAAGCACCTACTTCCTCCAGTGTAGAACAGATATTCAAGCTACCTGTGTGTGCAAGGTATCCAATCACATCACCCTCTTATGGTTCTAAGCAAGCAGCATTAACTTGACCATGTCAGTGCTGCCTGCACTATAAGGATTGCTAATATATATATATATATATATATATATATATATATAGGCAGAATTGACTCTCTGCCTTGTTCTATTGTTGAGCATCTTGCAGCTTCCAAGAGCTCAGGACACCAACAGGAGTTTATGAGTAGTCACCGCTCTGCCCTTATCCACCCCACATGGCCACTTACAAGTCAGCCTGCAAACTACTTGCAAGGAGAGTTATCCGGGGAATTGTAGAAAAACACAAATTGGCAACCCTACAGATCCCTGCCATCTACCACTGACTCTTGCCCTTTTCAGACCCATATAAACATTTTGGCCAGCAGCCCAACACCTATAGGAGTTACCAACCTCAAGGACTTTGCTCTTCTGTGTTTCGTTGACTTTGCCTGCCAAGCAGCAGTGCGATAATGCATTGTGTATGATAAATTTGTTTGATTTTGCACTTGGTTCCTTGTACAATTTTGGCCCTGAAACAAAAATGGACATCAGATATGGAAAACAAAAGCAGAGGCATCTGTATATATGTCAATCTCTTAGAAAATACGGCATTGTCTTGGCACATATACATAGCTCCCAACCGTCCCTGATTTGGAACAAAGTTCCTCTGTCCCTCTTCATTTGCACCTCATTTTGGTCTGATCTTTATATTAATCCAATTTCAAAATTGCTGCATTTGTAAATTTTAAAAGCCAATAAAAAAGCAATAGTAGTTGTAAAAAAAAAAAAAAAACACAGACTAGACAACAGAGACCCCCACCCCATCGCTCCAGCCCTCCACCCCACAATAGACTCTTACAACCCCCCTGTTGCTCGCACCGCACACCATACCCACAACTCCCCCACTAGCTTGCCCTCTGGCCCACCAGGCCCTAATCAGCCCTGCACTTACCCCATGCAGGTCACGCCTGTGTCTTACCCGTGTCCCGGTCATCACTTCTCCTCCCAGCCAATCGGGTCTTCGGACTCCTGGCCAATGGGGTCTCAGGACCCACTTCCCAATTGGCCGGAAGGAGAAACAGGAAGACATTAGCGAATATTAACTCGTTAATGTCACACAAGAGGATGATCTCAGGGTGCAGTGCTCACCCTTTTTTTAAGCCAATTCGAGCCCCATTGGAATCCATGTGTCCGGCGTCCTGCATGTAGATTAGGGGCTGGGTGCATGGATAAGGCGGCGGGGCCCCCGATGAGCAGCCGCCACTGGATGTCATCAAGACCAGAGCAGGATCCAAAGCCCTGCTCTGGACATGAGGACACTGAAGGATAGTCAACCACCAGATTGTGGGGGAGTGAAGGATCAGTGAAGCAAAACAGTTTCTCCTCTCCCCTAGACAAAACAAGCTACTAAGCCTTGCAGTGCGGGCAAAACCCCACTGCAAGGGATTTTGCAGTGAAAAAGAAAGAGGTGGAGGGGGGAGAGAGTGGAGGCGAGGAGAGTGGAGGGGGGGGGGGAGAGACAGAGAGAGAGAGAGAGACACACAGAGAGAGACAGAGACACACAGAGAGAGACAGAGACACAGAGACACACAGAGAGACACAGAGAGAGAGACACAGAGACACAGAGAGAGAGACACAGAGAGAGAGAGACACAGAGAGAGAGATAGAGACACACACACACACACACACACACACAGAGAGAGAGAGAGAGAGAGAGACAGAGAGAGAGAGAGACACATAGAGAGAGAGAGAGAGAGAGAGAGAGAGAGAGAGACACAGAGAGAGAGAGAGAGAGAGAGAGAGAGAGAGAGAGAGAGAGAGAGAGAGAGAGAGAGAGAGAGAGAGAGATAAATCTTGTTTGTTTGATCAGGCTAGATAAAGGAGTATGGTTGGCTGCAATAAACAGCAGCTCAGTTTGTGGAAATTTTGTAGAACTAAAAAAAGCAATCTATTTTTAGAATGAATGACATTGACAGAGCAAGAATTTACAAATCATAAGAGAAGAAGGGTAGAGAAGTTACCAGTGTATTCTGGGATGGAGGCAGGGGATGAGGCTGTGGATCCAGTGTCCCAATCCTTATCGCCATTCTGAGTGAAGAGACCCCGGCTGGGAGACATGAGACCAGAGGGAGACACCGCTCTGTGGGGATAAAAGAGAAAGTCAAAGTCTATTAGTGTATAATCTGACAAAAAAAAAAAAAAAAAACACTCTTATTCAGAGTCCTGAACTCTATCAGTCATGTGCTGTTTGTGTCCCCTTACTGCCTGGGTGCTTACTGGGACAGGTGAACATAGCAATAAAAACCTGACAGAGGTTCTAATCCAATGCTGGTCAACCTAGTAAACTTTCCCCATGTTTAATAGGTTGACCAGCATTGGATTAGAACCTCTGTGCAGTTCCTGACATCACCAACGGGCCACTCATAATGTTCAGTGTAGGTAATGTTACAAAATAATTGTCAAGAACTGGACATAATACAGCAGAAGGACTGTGGGCAGGCTGCAGGAGATGGTCAAAGGCTGTTACAGGAGTGGTTAGAGGCTGGGAGCATGCTGTAAGAGAGACGGTCAGACTGGAGACACGTTACAAAAGAATTGTAATATATTGCAAATTACCAGTCCGTAGATGTGGTGGCTGCATTTGTTTTGTTTTTTAGGATTTTTTTTTCTTTTACTTCACCTGGTGATCCTGCCACTAACACACTTCCTGCCTCAGGATGTCTGCATTCTGGATGAAGTAGTAAAGCAGACACCTTTGGACAGCAGCACTGTCAGTCTGGGGGAGGTCAGTGTTAGACTAGCGTATTTAGATGGACTCGACTTACAAATTGAAGCTCAGTTAACACTTAGGGCCAGATTCTCATATATTTTCGGCGGCGTAGCGTAAGCCATTTACACTACGCCGCCGCTGCGTACTAGAGCAAGTGCTTTATTCTCAAAGCACTTGCTCCGTAGTTTTCGCCAGCGTCTCGTAAATCGCCAAGCGTAAACCCGCGCAATTCAAATGGGGCGGCTTGTATTTAAATTAAGCGCGCCCCCGCGTCGAACGAACTGCGCATGCGCCGGCCGGGGAAAAAGCCCAGTGCGCATGCTCCAAAGGACGTCACATTTTCTCTATGTAAACGACGTAATCGCAGCGTACGCCAGCCCCATTGAGAATCGACGTACGCAAACGACGTAAACGAAGCACAACACGACGCGGTCCCGAGGCCATACTTAACATGGCATCCGACGGCACCCGACGGTACTTCGTAAGGTTACTCCACATCGAAGCTGGGGTAACCTTACGCGGACAAAAACGACGTACGCGACGACGGGGCGGCGTAAAAGCGTTCGGGAATCGCCGTACTAGCCTCATTTGCATATGCAAATGAAAAAACAACGTGAAGGCCACCTAGTGGCCGGAGTTGTCATTACACCTACGATCCGAAAGTGTAATGCTTTTACACTTGTCGGATGTAGAAGCGTATCTATGCAAAAGTGATGCTAAGCATCACTCGCATAGATACGAGGACAAAAAAAAGGCGATACGACGGGGTATCTGAGATACTCCGTCGTAACGCCTCTGAGAATCTGGCCCTTAAAGTGTATCTTGTCTGGGTGATCTATGCAACAAAGCTTGTTAACACCCTTATAATGTACAAATTGCTACCTTTTGTTTTTCTGAAGAAATCCCTGTGTGTGTATGTTTGTGCCCCTGTCCGATCTAATGAGCGTGGTTTCCTAATGATCAATCAGCTGCAGGGCGCTAATGAGGAAAGCTGCTCCGTCCCTTTAGGGTCCTTTCACATGGGGCGGATCAGTATTGATTCGCTCCGTGTGTCCGCAAAGCTCAGCGGGGATCCTCCGTAAAATCCCCGCTGAGCTGGCAGCTGACAGGGCGGTCTCCGCACGCTGTGCAGGGACCGCCCTGTCTTTCCTCCGCTCTCTCCTATGGGGGGATCGGATGAACACGGACCGTATGTCCGCGTTCATCCGATCCGGCAGACGGAAGAAAAATAGGATTTCTTCCGTCTGCAAATGTGGATCTTTGCGGAGGCGGACAAATTACGGGTGTCAGCGGATGTTCATCCGCTGACACCCGTAATCACATAGGGATCCATGTATGTCCCGTTTTCATCCGCAAACGGACGGATGAAAATGCGGACATATGGTCCGTACGTGTGAAAGGGCCTTTAGACTAGTTCCTACTGGGAGTATCTCACCAAAAATGAACATTTTGTTGCAGGGGATGCCTGAAATCTCACTTGCATCTTAGTGGAGACTTCTGGGAAAATCAGTGAGCCAATCACACAAGCAGGAAGTTATGTTTCTGGGAGGAGCGTTTGTACAGAACAGCTCCGGGTAGCCATATTGCATTTTTAGAAAACTAAGAACATTTAATTACAATATGACTTGTGTCGTATACACTATATTATTTTTTCTTTGTTGGCAATTTCTTCCCCCCCCCCACGACCCTTTAAGCAGTTACAGAAAAAGTTGTATTTTTATCCTTTTGGGATAAAGGCTTTACATAAATGAATAAAAGCTGACCATTATAAGTGCCCCGTAGTGGTGAATGGTTTGTCTCCATCTTCTAACTGCTACTTTGTCAGGACAGCTTGGTCTGTTATTTCACAAAAAGTCTATTGGGTTTTACATTTTTATACAGCGTATACAAACCTGTTTGCACATAAAACATTGTAATGGGAATAAAAAAAGACAGCTTAGACTATTCAAAGGAAGTTTAAAAATGCCAGACTTACTGGTTGGATCACCAGGTCAAAATAAAAAGAACAAAAATTAATTTTAAAGAAAGAAAACTAATAGTGAATTTCAATGTAATAATATTTAACAAATATTTTCTGTCCCTGAGAAAGAACCAAGGTATGGAAAAATCACTGCTACCGACTGCTGTGCCTGAGGACCGTATGGTAACACCAAAAGGCCACATGTGTCTTTTGGGCCATGGGTTTAGTACCAGGGTTTTAAACCTTTCATCCTCTGTTCAAAGTTTCCTTTTTAAACGTTAAGTGCCTTCTTTTTTTTTTTTTTGGTTTGGATGTGCGCTTCGTTGAGTATACACATCCATTTTTATTGGGCCCTCAAAACACGGTCCACAAGTCTTGCATACTGCAAGCTTCTTCATTGAATATGACTAGCAATACACCACAAGCCACAGACAACATAGGCAAAAAAAGTGTGAATGTGGATGGAACCAGACCATGCTACCAGAATACTTTATAAATTCTCATTAAAAATGGTCTATTGTGCCTTTTTGGAAACAGCAGAACAAGAGATTCCATACACCCTGTAATATTTCCACCCCTTTTGTAAAGGCCTTCGTGCATAAAGTCTAAACGGAACAGTGTACTCCATGTTGTCCAGTATAACTGCGCTCTACACTTTCTACAACAATAATATTCAACCTTCTAAAGGCACGTTTGATTCTGATTGGTAGCTGTGGGAAAACTGTGCTTTATACTGACATTTCTTTTACATCAGGATTTCTGTGTCTGAAAGCCAACATCCCCAAGCACATGTGTTCCAGGATCAGCAGATTACAGAGATAAAGAGGCAAGGCAAACTGAAATACTTGGCAGGTAGGTAGGCTCCCTGTATGCATCGCAAGATGCCAAACGAAGACAAAAAGACAACACTCTTAACACTATTTTGTCTTTCATGCGGTCTACATCCCCTACACGTTGTCCAGAGGTAAACTTTACCTTGGAGATCTGGGAGACTTCCTCATAGTTCCACTGCCATTTTCATTCCCCACCGTGGAGAGGGACATGGTGGACTGAGAATAAACTTTACTTAGCTTGGAACCTGAAAACAGACCACAAATAAGTACCAGTCTTTGCAGATACAGCAAAAGTCAACTTCTAAGACTTTCAAATTTCTGTAATCTAAAATATTACCCAGCAATCCTCTGACAGGGCTTCGGGCAATCATCGAGTCATCATTGAAGACAGTCTTGGGTCGAGGCTTCTTAACAGCCCGGACGGTCATCGGTTTCTGTCGGAGAACTTTGTCCAGATCGTCCATGATCTTCAGCTGGTGTCGACGCTGATACTCCAGCCTTGTGAAGTCACCACGACGTAGAATCGCATCTTCATCCTTACGCTGCCGCGGTTGTTGCTGCTGCGGCGGCTCCTCCTGCGGTCTAGAAAAAAAAAAAAAAAGAGAAACATATTATCCACCCAAATTGTAGATATTGAAAAATACTACTCCTATAGCTAGTCCAGAAAGAGTATTATTATTCTATCCAACTGGAAACTCCACAGTTTTTTTTTACAACAAAAAGATGATAGAATTTATGGTGCCCAGGTAGAACATACTTGGCTTCCTCTTTTTTCTCTCTTTCTTCCTCCTGCCACTGTTTCCGTTTTTTGGCTTCCTCACTCCTCTTCTGCTGTCTCTCTAGCAAGGCTGCTCTCCTTTGGGCCATCTCCATCTCTGTCCTCGCCTCACCCTAAGGAAAGAAGACATCTAAATTTACAACTATCAATTACGTCTCCAATCCCCACTATCACCATATAGAAAACATTTAATGGATGACAAATGCCCAAACAGTAGCAGTGTAGGAAATACTAATGGATTTTAATATTTAAAAAGTAAAGCGAACAGGATATATAATCCATCTGATGGCGCTTTAGTGCTTACAGAATTAAAGTGGATTTAAAAAAACAAACAATATACATACACACATTATATATATATATATATATATATATATATATATATATATATATATATATATATATATATACACACACACACACACATACACACACATACATACACACACATACATATATACACACGCACACACACGCATACCTCTGGCCAAGGCAAGGCTTCACTTCCCGATTCCCTTACCGAGCATGGCGGCTTCGGCTGCTGACATCGCAGGCGCCCTGGACAGGTAAGTGTCCATATATTAAAAGTCAGCAGCTGCTGTATTTGTAGCTGCTGGCTTTTAATATTTTTTTAGTGGGACCTCAGTTTTAAGCATCTATGGGGAACTGTATCGACAGGCCTTCCCCTGTCTAGATGGGGGCTCACTTCCTTGTAGAATGTTAATAGGTTGGTGTTCCTCTGTTTCAGCTAAGATCTTACAATATTGTTGTCAAAGGTGTGCGCAGCCTATTGCATTAGGGTGTGCACCCCAAAGCTTAAACACACTACCGATCACTCACCATGTTCAATCAATATTTATCAGCCCCTTTCCTCACTCATCCTAAAACAGCAGGAGAGGAAAGTGCTGCAGAGGGAAGGAGGGGGGGCCAGGGCAGTAGGGTGAATCTGTGCTGCGCAGGGTGAGCAAGGTCAGCCTGGGCATATCCGGCACACCCTGTGTGCGCGCCTATGATTGTTGTACTATGGCATGCCTGCCTGATGTGGAATGTATGACATCATACAGCTTATAATGCACATGCGCCATACGACATTACATGAATCCATTAAAAAAAAAAACTTCCCTCGGGATTATGTTTTATGATGAACAGATGAATGTATTTCATATGGCACATGCACAAGATGAGTCACATGATGTCATACGTTCCATCTCCCACATCCCTACTAGGACTATATTGCGAGCTGACCCCAGAAAGGCGTCAAAATGGTGGCAAAGAAGTGAGGGCACAGACAGCACAGAGGCACCATGAAAAGGATGAAGTGAGAAGGAGAGGCAGCATAAAAAAGTATTGCCCATTAAAGTATACACATATTTTTAACAAGGAATTTGTGAGCATAACAAACCATCCCTGACCTCTCTAGCTGCAGATTCATTTTTAAAGATATTGACAAAGACCCTAAACTTGGATTTTAGCTAGTGTCCAACAGCTTAGAACCCCGTGCTGTGTAATTTAATTTGAGAGCTGACAGGCTGCCAAGATTATATAGCAATAGAACACAAATGTAAAAGAGCCAAGATTTCAGTGCCTCTGTGGTGAACTTTGTAGATGAATGTCTCTGCAATGCCTAAAACTAAAATGAGAGCCTGTTTGTAAATGCTTTCATTGCATGTTTAAAATATGTAAATACTTTAGTCTGGGCTCAGGTTAATGTTAAGATTTCCCGGGGACCTGTGTTGTCGTACAACAGGATCCCTGGAAAATCCTAACCATGCTAATCATCTCCTTTGTCTTTATGACCCCACGAATAAAAGGTACTGGGCTAGGTATAAATGTAACCCAAGGATTTATAACAAAGTCAGCTTATTCAATGCCTTTACCTTGAAGAAGAATCCAAGTCCTCTTTGTGTTACACCATCCTCTCCAGGAGTTGCATCCAACGAGTCCTCTCCTTCTAAATCTGAGTCTTCTGTTGGTTGCAGATCAGACAATGGGATCTCAATCAAACTGCTCCTCTTCCCTTCCCTCTCCTCCCCAGCCAGTGGCCCAATGCCACTACTCTGAGGAACCACAGAGGCTACTGGACGCGAGTTGTTTCCATGAACTTCATTAGTTGGCAAATTGTCCTCGTTTTCACCTTCATTTGTATCCTCTGCAAAATGTAGAGAGGATCGTGTCTGGACCTGAACTTTACTTGGAGAGAATTTGCGCAAGTGAGGTATGGTGTCCACATTATGAGGAGGAGTCAGGACTCTGTTGAGAGGTGGAAGCTTCAGCTCTACTGGCCGTGTATTTTTGGGACTTTTAGGTGTTACAGGCACAGGTTGCAAAGACCTCCTGGTGTTGGGTTGGGGGGACTTTGGAGTTATTCGTGAAGGTGACTGAGAAGGAGATGCAGATGAGGAACGAGGAGTTTGGAACTCTCTCGTAAGTCTAGTAGGCGGTGAAGACTTGGGTCGATGGGGTGGCGGGGAGGACTTTGGAACTGGGATGACCCAAGCTTTGCTCTCTTTCTTCATCTTATCCTGCTGGTCAGATAATCTTTTCATGTCAGTCTGTAGAGATGATAGTGCAGAATTTAATTTTGCTACTGCTTTATTATAGTCTCCTAGATTATTATCTAGTCCTGCCTTTGTCACCTCAGGGGAAAAGCTCACTTGTTTCTCTCCCCGTGGTTTTACAGACCCATCATTCATCTTCTCATTCTTTTCTTCTTCGTTTTGTTTCATCTGTCTTTCTTCTAACTCTTTAGGAAGGCCCTCATCTGGTGATAATTTCAGATCATCCTCTTCACAGTCATCTTCCCCTTCCTTATTTTTCAGTTGAAGAAAGGCACTCTTTCCAAGTCGCTGTCGATGCTTTGCAAAAATCGCTTCAATTCTCTTTTTCTGGGCTTCAATAGCCCTTCTCTTCTCTTCAAGCCTGGCACCAAGCTGATTCATTTCAGAGTTTAAAGCAGGACTCTTTACAGGAGACTCCTCTGCCTTTTGGGCCCATGTGGTCGTATTGGGTGAACCAGATGGGGAACCATCCGAGCTAACTTTGGCATCAAGTTTCTTCTTGCGTTCAGCAAAACTTGTCATCTTTGTACCCGATCCAGCAGAGGAATCAGCTTGTGAGCTAAGAGAGCTGCGACTGGACTCTTGATTTGCCCTGTTCTCATCCACATCAGAATCCAGGCTATTGTCTCTTAGCACAGAATCGTCATCTCTAGACAATCTTCTGGGTGTATCATGTGTCCTGTACACACCCAGATTTGGGACCATATCCTCTACTTTAGTTGGCTTGGACTCTTCTGGTGAGTGAAGGTAAAATCCATCTGGTGCTCCCTCTGGGTGCAGCCGAGTCTCAGAACTGTGGATAATTTGCAGCGCTTCTTCAATGGTGGGCAATTCTGTCTGTGTTCCTTGTCCACCACCTGGTTTCTCCTGAACCTGCAGGTCTGTGGTGCACTTTCCAGTCAATGGGACCTTCTTAAAGGTGCGTGGTTGTGTTGGAAATTCAGCTGCATCCTCAGGAGGGCTGTAGGTAGCTCGAGTAATGCACTGGGGGGATTTTGGGGAAGAGGGAGCATACACAGGAGGTGTAAGGCTATCTGAGCTGACAGAACGAAGAATGTTCACAGGGTTCCCCATTACGATGTCAACATCACTGTCAAGGCCAAATGGTATGCTGAAGGAAACTGCCTGAGACAGCGGGGAGCTAGAAAAAAAAAAAAATGTTCAGGACATTGTTGCTCTTCACACATGATGGACCTGCCCCAAAGTCTGATGTTTCTGGATACAAGTTCATTACCTAAATTTAATCAGTCACCCTGGATAACATTTCTAAAGAGCCTCAAATCCAACTGCTTAACCAACCTTTGGACAATATCCTTAGACCCAACAACTTTTAATATAGCATATGTTTTTGGCTGGTAAAAAGGCTATCGATACTGCATGGAAAAGCCCAGCGATCGATTTGGCTCTAATGAAGCGAAATCGGACGTGGATCATGCTACATGAAAATATGTTTAGTGTCTTACGGGATAAACAATGCCTGTCTGAAAAAGGTATGGACCCCCTGGCTCTCTTACCTACGGGTGCCAGATACTTAAGTCTCGTTTTCTTATACTTACCTGTTCTTACCGGTTTTATTGCACCTGGTCCCTCCCTCCTGTTGAGTGCCCCCAAAGCTCTGTGTGTCCATTCAGACATGGAGCCCCAGTTTGGGCCCGCCCCCTCTCCTAATTGGCAGCAATGGAAGCCAATGGCGCTGCTGTTGTGTCTTAGCCAAACAGCAGGGAGAGTCCTGGACGGCAAAGGCATTCATGGACATCGCTGTATAGAGCTGGGGCTCAGGTAAGTATTAGAGGGCTGATGCACACAGGAGGCCCTTTTATCTTAATGCAGGGATCCTCAAACTACGGCCCTCCAGCTGTGTCGGAACTACAAGTCCCATGAGGCATTGTAAAACTCTGACATTCACAGACATGACTAGGGCATGATGGGAATTGTAGTTCCTGAACAGCTGGAGGGCCGTAGTTTGAGGACCCATGTCTTAATGCATAGAATGCATTAAGATAAAAAACCTTCTGCCTTTACAACCCCTTTAAAGGTTGAAATTGGCTTCTGTTGACAGACTCTCAGATAGGCATGCTCTTACTCTTTCTTTCTTCCTTTCACCCAGTTTTCTTTATTTTCTTTATTAGCTTGGTTTACCTATTTACTCCAGTACATTTTGGGTCCTTTAGCTGGACCTTTATCCTTGGATTAGGGTTTTTGTTTAAGCTTTACATGTGAAAAACTACCCTATAGAATATGTAGCGGATATTTGATATTCTGTCTATTTTCAATGTTCACCTGACAGCTAAACGAGTCAATGGCTCGGTTCTATAGTGGTTGCTTTATTAGATAAAGTTAATTCCTATATTACTATGGTTTTCATTTGTCCTGTCGAGGGGTTGGGTGGGTGCTTGACCCTTCCGCTGGGCCTACAATGCTGTCCTGAAATAAGGCCCATATTTTTGGTCTAGACTTTTCTAGAAATATAGCTGCATGAGTTTTACATGGGACTCTTCACGATTGCCCACATTG
Source organism: Rana kukunoris (assembly GCA_029574335.1). Lineage (NCBI taxonomy): Eukaryota > Metazoa > Chordata > Amphibia > Anura > Ranidae > Rana > Rana kukunoris. The sequence continues at coordinate 483,419,003 of CM056051.1, forward strand.
ATGTTGTTTCTCATACCTGCTTACAGACTTTTTATGGGTCCATGGTTGGACCCCTTTATTATTTCTATATATTATGGTTGTCACTGTCTGTATACTGCCTATGCTGACCATCCTATTTTTGTACTTGTTCTATTACCTACATGTTCTATTACGATTTTAAATCTTAATAAAAATATATGGGACTGACCCCATAAAATACAAAAAATGTATACATTGCTTTCAGAGCACCTTCGATGAAGAACGTCTACACCTACCTCAATGGATTTTTTGCCCAGGACTTTCCAAATCCTTCCATGTGAGACATTGATGAAGAGTGAGGGAGGGATCCTACCATAAAAAAAATGACAACTTAGTATTTAAAATGTCAATACAGCTATATTCTATAATGTACATTCAAGTCGACCCTTAAAACGTTTATAGTGGTGGCAAGTGAGACTCACCTGTGGTTCCAGGTCGGAAGTTGAAGACAGGAGAACACCTGAGAAAAAAATATATAAGACAAACACTCATTTTAAACGTATTCTGATTTTAAACAAAAATAGTTTTACCTCACTCCCCTAGTGATATGCAATTATTGTAAAAAACAAAACAATTGTAAGCATGTAGTAATAAGAAGCAGCATGGGGTGTGCTTTATATGCAGAACTATATTTGAACGAACTATAGACCATGATGCACAAAAGAGGAAAGAAAGATGGTTATATGTTTCCTGAGCTGTAGGCAGCCTTCTGACTCCTCTTAGCATCCCCTGTGCTCTCCCATCCCTTAGGCTGCATTCACACTACAGTGCTTTAAATCGCGGGCAGATTTGCCACCGCTGATGTGTAAATGACAAGTCACTGGACTCGCATTTGAGATGCCAATCATTTGAATGACCCCTTAAATTGCAATGCGGGTCTGCCGCGATTGTCGCGCGCAAATCCGCATCGCGGAAAGCAGGTCACCCCAAAGTAGCTACTGAACTTTTTTTTTGGGTGACATGCTTCCCGCGATGCGAATTATCGCGTGACAATCGCAGCAGACCCGCACCACGATTTGAGGCATCATTCAAATGAATGGCATCTGAAATGTGAGTCCCACGATTTGTCAAATCATAGGTAGATTTGTGGCAAATGTGCCCGCGATTAAAAACGCTGTAGTGTGAAAGATGGCCCAGAGATGGCCCAAAGAGGGAAGATAAGGAAAAACATATCATAAACTTTGAAGCTTGTTACTGCTTGAGATCATTTGTCACTGACTCCTTCAACTCTTCAGAATTTCTGAAGGTCATCTAGCATGTGTGTGCATGTATATACTGTATGCACGTGAGAGATAGGGATTCTTAGATTGTAAGCTTCTTGAGGGCAGGAGTGTGTGAATGTGTGGTATTGTAAATATATAAAACACGTCTATAATAAATCATATAGCTTTTAAATCTCACTGGTCTTCTGGGGTCACTTCTGTACTGTATTCAAGGTAAAAAAAATGCACTGCATATCTGCCAAAACCCACTGGGCAATTTGCACGTCACGTCCCACAATTTAAAGAGATTGTAAAGCTTCAGTTTTTTTTCCCCCTAAAATAAAAAGCATGTCATACCTGCTCTATTGCAGAGTGGTTCCTTTCCTCCTTTTCTGGGGTCCCCCGCTGGTGCTCTGGGCCCCTCCTCCCTTCTGAGTGCACCCATAGTAAGGTGCTTGTTTTGGGTACACTCGCTTGGGCTTAATCCCGAGCCGGGCTGCGTGTACCACTGTGCACCTTGCACCCTCTCCCTTCTTGCTCCTCGCAGGATTTGATTGACAGCAAGAGGAGCCAATGGCTCCCATTGCTACCTCTGAGTCCTGTGAAGAGAGACAGCACAGTGCTGTATTGAAATAGGACTCAGGTAAGTATTTGGGGGAGGAGCTGATCCTGGAAGGTCTTTTAACTTAATGAAGAGAATGCATTAAGGTAAAAAAACATATGCCATCGCAACCACTTTAAGAACCAATTTCACAAATCCATGATTTTGTTTGGAATGATTTCTGTTTTCCAAAAAGTAACTTGTAAACTTGTTGTCACTGATTGTAATAAAAAAAATAAAAAAGAATTACCCTCCACTGTGCGCACTTGATGGTGTGGGTGTGGTGCTCTCAGTGCTTGACTGCAAATCTAAAAGACAAATATTTCAGCTAAACATTAGAAGGATTATTACATTTATAGTCCATATTGCTGCAAAAACCCATTAGCCTTTAGAACTTTTTTTTCCCCCCACACACACATAGAAATAATAAAAAAAATAACCTTTACAGCTGAGGACAGTGCCATCTTAGCATCAGTTTAGATCTGTAGTTGCCATGGAGCTGCACATGTGATCAGCTATACATGACAGCAGCCAAATGAGGGCTTGAAAGTATGACTGAGTGGACACACTGGCGATTGTAACCGTTACAGTGCTTTGAAAAAAGTATTCATACCCCTTGAAATTTTCCACATTTTGTCATGTTTCAACCAAAAACGTAAAAGTATTTAATTGGGATTTTATGTGATAAATCAACACAAAGTGACACATAATTGTGAAGTGGAAGGAAAATGATAAATGGTTTTCAACATCGTTTACAAATAAATATGTGAAAAGTGTGGCGTGCATTTGTATTCAGCCCCCTTTAGGTTGGATTCAAACTTATGCAGTTTTAATGATTTTTGCATTTTGTAGATTTGCACTACAGCCCATTTAACATGGTTTCCTATGGAACACGATCTGTAGTGCAAATCTGCAAAATTCAAAAAGCAAGAAGAAATGCATAGGTGTGAATCCAGCCTTACTCTGATACCTCTAACTAAAATCCAGTGAAATCAATTGACTTCAGAAGTCACCTGATTAGTAAATAAAGTCCACCTGTGTGTAATTTAATCTCAGTATAAATACAGCTGTTCTGTGAAGCCCTCAGAGGTTTGTTAGAGAACTGCAGTGAACAAACAGGCCAAGGAACACACCAGACAGTTCAGGGGTAAAATTGTGCAAAAGTTTAAAGCAGGGTTAGGTTATAAAGAAATATCCCAAGCTTTGAACATCTCACGGAGCTCTGTTCAATCCATCATTCGAAAATGGAAAGATTATGGCACAACTGCAAACCTACCAAGACATGGCCGTCCACCTAATCGGACAGGCCGGGGAAGGAAAGCATTAATCAGAGAAGCAGCCAAGAGGCCCATGGTAACTCTGGAGGAGCTGCAGAGATCCACAGGTGGGAGAATCTGTCCACAGGACAACTATTAGGCCTCATTTCCACTGGCGTTTTTACAGCCACTTTTCTGAGCGTTTTTTGCAGCTTAAAAACGCCTGTCCATGTTAGTCTATGGCATTATGCCCACCATGACGTTTTTGAGCTGTAGATAGCTAAGCTGCAAAAAAAACGCGGGGCCAGTGCGTTCTGAAGCTCCAGCAATAGAGCTGTAAAAACGCCAGACATAAAAAAACGCTTAAAAATGCGCATAAACGCGCAAATACGCTCAAAAACGCGGCCGTTTTTAAGCTGTAAAAAACGTGGCTGTAAAAACGCCAGTGGAAATGAGGCCTTAGGCTTCATTTCCACTGGTGTTTTTACAGCCACTTTTCTGAGCGTTTTTTACAGCTTAAAAATGCCTGTCCATGTTTATTTTAGAAAAAAAATAAAACGCGGTAGCGTTTTTACGCGTTTTTTAATGTCTGGCGTTTTTACAGCTCTATTGCTGGAGCTTCAGAACGCACTGGTCCCGCATTTTTTTTGCAGCTTAAAAACTTCTCAGCCATCTACAGCTCAAAAACGTCATGGTGGGCATGAGGCCATAGACTAACATGGACAGGCGTTTTTAAGCTGCAAAAAACGCTCAGAAAAGTGGCTGTAAAAACGCCAGTGGAAATGAGCCCTTAGTTGTGCGCTCCACAAATCTGGCCTTTATGGAAGAGTGGCAAGAAGAAAGCCATTGTTGAATGACAAAATCCTGTTTGCAGTTTTGCGAGAAGCCATGTGGGGGACACAACAAACATATGAAAGAAGGTGTTTTGGTCAGAAGCAAAAAACGCTATGTGTGGCAGAAAGCTAACACTGCACATCACCCTGAACACCATCCCCACCGTGAAACATTGTGGTGGCAGGTGGCAACAAGGGACAGGGAAGCTGGTCAGAGTTGATGGGAAGATGGATGGAGCAAAATACGGGGCAATCTTAGAAGAAAACCTGTCAGTCTGCAAAAGACTTGAGATTGGGGTGGAGGTTCACCTTCCAGCAGGACAACAACCCTAAACATACAGCCAGAGCCACAATGGAATGGTTTAGATCAGCCCTGTGGGCCAATCGTGGCCCGCGTTCTGGTTTTGAACGGCCCATCTGGTTGTTTGGACGTATATATCTTTTGTGGCCCCCGACGATCTCACCGCACCGGGGCCACAAAGATGTATTTGCCTTGGAGGACAGGGAGGAGGCGGGACAAATGCCCTACACACACAGGAGAATTTCTTGTGTACGGACAGCCTCTGTAATAGGAAGTCCCGTCTCTGGCGGGAGGCGGGACTTTCTATTGAAAGAGGCTGCCGTGTAAACAGGAAATTTTCCAGTAGGTAATCTTTGGCGCTCGTGAGTGCATTCCTGGCAATGGCGGGGCTACATTCGTGGCAATGGTAAAGGCTACATTCGTGGCAATGGTAAAGGCTACATTCGTGGCAATGGTAAAGGCTACATTCGTGGCAATGGTAAAGGCTACATTCGTGGCAATGGTAAAGGCTACATTCGTGGCAATGGTAAAGGCTACATTCGTGGCAATGGTAAAGGCTACATTCGTGGCAATGGTAAAGGCTACATTCGTGGCAATGGTAAAGGCTACATTCGCGGCAATGATGGATCTGCAGATGGGCACCTGTGAGGCTACAGATGGGCACTGACCCTTATTTTGCTTCACAGATCTTTTATTTAAAATAAAAAATACTTTGCTCTTAAAGTGAAGGTGCGTGTTATACGACAATAAATACGGTATATCCAAATAATACATCCAAGCTCATCTCTTTACTCACACACAGCCACAAAGGCAAGAGAATTCTTGTTGGGCAGTGTATCGGTGCTTGAACGAACACACTTACACCAAATTTTTATGGTTCAAAAGAATGTTAGGCAAAATGGTCGGCCCTCACGCATCAAATCTGGCCCTCTTTGATAAAAGTTAGGACACCTTTGGTTTAGATCAAAGCATATTCATGTGTTAGCATGGCCCAGTCAAAGTCCAGACCTAAATACAATAGAGAATCTGTGGCAAGACTTGAAAATTGCTGTTCACAGACACTCTCCATCCAATCTGACAGAGCTTGAGCTATTTTGTAAAGAAGAATGGGAAAAAAATGTCACTCTCTAGATGTGCAAAGCTGGTAGAGACATCCCAAAAAAGACTTGCAGCTGTAATTGCACCAAAAGGTGGTTCTACAAAGTATTGACTCAGGGGGGGGCTGAATCCAAATGCACACCACACTTTTCACATATTTGTAAAAAAAAAAACAATTGAAAACCAATTATGTGTCACTTTGTGTTGGACTATCACATAAAATAAATTTAAATTTTTGGTTGTAACATGACAAAATGTGGAAAATATCAAGGGGTATGAATACTTTTTTCAGGCACTGTATACCAGAGACATGCCTTATTCACATTCATACATAAAACAGCTTTAACAAATGTAATTCCCATTCATAATATTTAGAATAAATCTGAAATAATAATCCTCATTTAAAGCGGAGTTTCACCCTAAATATAAGATCTCCCATGCGCTTCAGCATACTGGCGTCAGCGCCAGTATGCTGGGTTTTTTTTATTTTTATAGCACACTTACTGTTTTATCGTAGAAATCCTTTTCTGTCCCCCGCGGTGGACGGCGCCAGTACAGCGCGTCACATCTTCCTAAGATACCCGATATGGACTCGGGTATTTCCGGCGCTATGCGGCGCCTGCGCACAGACCTAGGAGCTGACTGCGCAGGCGCCGTATTTCTCCGAGTCCTACGGCTATGGCGCGTCACGCCCTCCGAAATAGGACTCGGAGAAATACGGCGCCTGCGCAGTCAGCTCCTAGGTCTGTGCGCAGGCGCCGCATAGCGCCGGAAATACCCGAGTCCATATCGGGTATCTTAGGAAGATGTGACGCGCTGTACTGGCGCCGTCCACCGCGGGGGACAGAAAAGGATTTCTACGATAAAACAGTAAGTGTGCTATAAAAAAAAAAAAAACCCAGCATACTGGCGCTGACGCCAGTATGCTGAAGCGCATGGGAGATCTTATATTTAGGGTGAAACTCCGCTTTAATGATTTCCCAAAACAGTTAGACCTCATTCACATAGTATGACTGCTGAGAAGCACAGGCTGTTTTATGACTGACTAGTAACAAACAAACCAAAAAACCTTGCCCCCGCCCCCAAAGGACACAGAGGCTGATTAGGTTGGAAATAGTGCAAGGCCACAGCTTTATTGAACTTTCCAGATATATAAACAACTTTCCAAATATACCAAGTAACAATTCCAGTCACAGGTATAGCGTGAGCATTCATAACAAACACCTTGGGGTTTATTTACCAAAGGTGGCGAGTGTAAAATCTGATGCACTTCTGCATAGAAACCAATCAGCTTCCAGGTTTAAGGCTCTGTTTCCACTATTGCAACCCCAAAGTAATGCGATTTTGCCGCAATTTTGACACGACGTGAAGCAATGCCTGTGTATTCTTGAGGTACTGGACCTTAAGTCGCATCAAAGTGGGACCAAAGTAATGCAGGGACTACTATGAAGTTGATGCAACTCGAAGTCGCACAGATATGAATGGTACTCATTGGAAATCATGAGGTATGACTTGTCATGCGAATTTGCAGTCTCAAGTCGCATAAGTGGAGCCAGGCCTTATCATCAAAACTTAATTAAACAAGCTGACGTTGGAAGCCGATTGACTACAATGCACAGCTGAACCAGATTCTGGGTGCTCCAGTTTTAGTAAATCAACCCCATAGTCAAAGGCCCCTTTCACACAAGTGGACCGATAAGGTCCGTATGGGCAGTTTTTCAGGCAGACTTGATCGGACCCTCCTCTCTCCTCTATGGAGCAGTGGGTGTAAATGGACATGTGTCTGTTCACACCAGCCAACATCCAATCCCCGTCCATCTAGCGCATGGGTCTTCAAACTACGGCCCTCCAGTTGTTCAGGAACTACAATTCCCATAATGCCTAGCCATGTCTGTGAATGTCAGTGTGTTACAATGCCTCATGGGATGTGTAATTATACAACAGCTGGAGGGCCGTAGTTTGAGAATCCCTGATCTAGCGGATCGGATGGCAGTTGGTTGTAAATGGCGGACCCTTTACATCCAACCGCCCATAAAGGAGAGCGAGCTGTGTCTGCTCTGCATAAGCATAGCAGACATGGACCAGCCATCTGCCTGCTCAGTGGAGATCAACAGACAGATTCTCTGTGGAGCCCGTCCAGTTTGGAAGGGGCCTAAGAGGCCTGTCTTCACCATCAGTGCCAGGCATTAGAATGACCCCAGATTTAAACTTGAGGGCATAGCCCAGAAAGCTAGCAAGGTGAAAACCACCAATAAAGCTGTGATGAACCTCACAACGGGTGGGTGGAAGGGCAACTCCTGTGGCAGCTGAATTTCCTCAGAGTATTGGGGCGTGTCCCTGCATAGACTTTTTCTAGAATTCAGGCTCCACCCATTTTCCTCGTGTCTTAGTAGCTAATCCAAAACAGAGCCACTTCACCTCCCTGTGTTAGGTTACCACAGAGATGCCATGCTTCCAGTAGTCAATGCTCCCTTATCCTAAGAGGGGTTCAGGGGGGCCTTCATTTATGTGCCAGCTGCAGCAAGAATTTAGCAGAATCCTGTAAATGGATGCCATGACAGGCTGACACTGGCCGCAGCTGTCTGACTGTAAATCGCACATGGAGCAATTATCTCTAGATAACCAGGCCATAGGCAGGCTGGTAGTAATGCCTGAAGTTGATTGATCGATCAACTTCAGTACAACCAGCCTGTCAGGCATTTTTTATCACTGCATTATCACCTTGGTTTGAGAGTGTTTTGCAAGACAAGCAAAATGTTTTAATACATTTTGCCTTGATATACAAGCAATGTCTTGATATAAGAGTAGCGTCATGTCACAACTGAGTATAAAAGAAGAAGAAGAAGAGAGGAGCCTCCAAGTGTAGAAATGTGGTTACATTTAATGAAGGTACAACATTTAGCAACTTATTGCTACACTTAGAGGCGCCTCTCTTCTCTTTTATACCCTGTTTAAAAAAAATGCTTTGATATACAAGTGCTTTGGATTGCAAGCATGTTTCTGGAACGAATTATGCTCGCAAACCAAGGTTTTACTGTAGTTGCAAGCAGTGATCATTGTATTCTGGATGGCTGGGAAACCTCCAGCTGCCAAAATACAATAGTGCAGTAGGAGGGATTCTCCCATCAACACTAACCAAGTTGATGGGGGAATCAAGCAATTTTATTTCCTTCAACCCTAAAGGAAGAAGGATTGCATAATCTATGGCCAAACTCAGGGTCAGATGATTGCACATGGATGAAAACAGCTTGCCTCCAGGGGCGATCATCTGTCCCTAACCGCAAGTAAGGGTCGGTTCACCCGCGAATCCACTGCGGGTTACCGCATCGCAACCGACACTCACGGCAGTTCACACTGCCATATGCGGACTGCTGTGGAGTGTCATACAATGTTAAAGACACTCACACTTCAGCTCGCATATCGCACTGCGAACTGACAGTTTGGACATGAATCGGATCGCATAGGTGTGAACACCCATGCGATCCAATTCTGGTCCAAAAAAAAAAGGGTCCTGTGCGTGTTTGGACCGAATGCTGTGCTATATTAGCCATATTATCTGTCTGGAAAAAATAGCATCGCACAGACATTGCATGTCTGGCACACCCATGCGATCCGATTCCTGTCCAAGTTTGCAGATCGCACTGCGATCTGCAAACTGATTTGGGGGTGTCTTAACGGACACTCCCAGCAGTTTGCATAGGGCAGTGGGAACTGCCGTCGGGAAACATGCGATGCGGGAACCCACAGTGGATTTGCAGGTTTCCCACATCGCAGCAGTGTGAACCAGCCCTAAATCAGGATTAGTAGTTCTGCTTTATTATAAATATTTTAAATGTGCATTTCACAAGTTGTTTGTGTATAGACATGTATAACATCTAGTTTACATGAAGGCTCTGCTTCTTGCTTGCCAATGCTGCACAATGATTGTGCTCATCTGTTCCGATGCTTCTGGTTATAAGGAAGGTGCCCTGACAAAACTGGTGGTGCCCAATATGCCACTTGCTACACAGCATACAGAGACAAGCACTGTTTCTGTGCGCCAATTTAGAGTTGGTCTTAATTTAAGGTGAGCAGATTTTGAGTTGGTCTTAATTTAAGGTGAGCAGATTTTTAAAATTAAATCTGGGGACATATTTTTTCCTACTAGTTATGGTGGCAATCAGCGACTCTCTGCCCGCCGCCCTCCGCCTCACAGCCTGTCAAGTGTTACTCTCCAGGTCTCGGCTACTACTGGGTAGGGTGCAGAGGAAGATCACTCCATCAGGGAAGGCAAGGAGATAAGCAGAGACTTGAGCCAAGACAGAAGAACATGTGAGCGTAGCTGAAAAGGCATGCACCCAAAACCGAAGAAATAAATATTCCCTCCGCTCCGACCAGCACATGATCATCAGAAAGGGGCATAGATAATGGAAAAAAATACACCCCCTTAAGCTAGTAGGAGAGTGAGGGGGTGCAGGGCCGCCATCAGGAATTATGGGGCCCCTTACACAGCTTCAGGCATGGGCCCCCTGGAGAACGGGGGGGGGGTGCTGCCGTCTGAAATTGAGAAGCGGGGGGGGGGGGGGGCTGCTACGAATTAAGAAGTGGGGGGCCCTTTAATAAAAAGAAAAAAGAGAAAGAAAGGACCTCTGGCCCTTTAAAAAATAAAAGAAAAAAAAGGATTTTTAATAACAGCTTACCTGTAAAATCCTTTTCTTGAAGTACATCACGGGACACAGAGCGCATAGTCATTACACTTGGGTTATATGGGTACCTTCAGGTGTGGACACTGGTGTAATCAACTTCACAGGAAGTTCCTCCCTATATAACCCCCTCCCACTGAGAGTGCTTCAGTTTTGTAGCAAGCAATTTCTCCGAGGTTACACAATGTTCCCCCAAAAGAGGGGTGGGAGCTCTGTGTCCCGTGATGTACTTCAAGAAAAGGATTTTACAGGTAAGCTGTTATTAAAAATACTTTTTTCTTTATCGTACATCACGGGACACAGAGCGCATAGTCATTACATATGGGATGTCCCAAAGCAATGCTCCATGAAGGGAGGGAGACCGTAAGGCCAAAAATAGCCAAACAAAAAACATTATCAGGAGGTAAAATAGCTCCACCAACAGAAAAAAGGGGGCGTGAACCGGGCCAGAGGATTCTATACTGCTGCCCGTAGGACCGCCTGCCCAAATGCTGCGTCCGTAGCCTTTGCGACGTCCAACTTATAAAATTTAGTAAACGTATGTACGGAAGACCAGGTTGCCGCTTTGCAAACCTGTGCCATAGAGATCTGATGGTGTGCCGCCCAAGAGGCACTCATGGCCCTCGTAGAATGGGCTTTAACTGATAAGGGAGGTGGAACGCGCTTCAGACCATAGGCCTGAAAAATCAGCTGCTTAATCCACCTAGCCAAGGAAGACTTGGCAGCCGGCTGACCCTTCTTGGGGCCCTCCGGAAGAACGAAAAGCACATCTGTTTTCCGAATCTTCTCTGTAGCCTTGAGATAAACCCTCATGGCTCGGACCATGTCCAAAGTATGAAGCAGTCTTTCCTCTCTGGACTGGGGAGTAGGAAAGAAGGATGGTCGGACTAGGTCCTGATTCAAGTGAAAACTGGATATGACCTTAGGAAGGAAAGAAGGTTGAGGCCGCAGAACCACTCTGTCCTTATGCAGAATCAGGTACGGTTCCCTGCAAGACAAGGCTGCCAGCTCGGAGACCCTTCTGGCCGAAGCCATAGCCACCAAGAAAACCAACTTTCGGGTTAGCAGCACAAGAGGGATTTCTGTCAGAGGTTCAAACGGCTGCTTTTGTAAAGCTGACAAGACCAGATTTAAATTCCAGGGGCAGAGGGGAGCTCTAATAGGGGGATTCACATGCAAGACCCCCTGCAAGAAGGTTTTCACAAGCGAATGCGTGGCCAAAGGCCTTTGAAACCATATCGATAAGGCAGACACCTGCCCCTTTAGAGTACTAAGAGCCAACCCCTTGTCAACGCCAACCTGGAGGAATCGCAAGATCCTGTCAAAAAAACTTGCGAGGATGCCCTCCTTGAGACTCGCACCACTCCACATAGGTCCTCTAGACTCTGTAATAGATATTTCTAGAGACTGGCTTTCTAGCCTGAATTAACGTAGATATGACTTGGGCTGAGAGGCCTCTGCCCTTAAGAATTAGGGATTCAGCCGCCAAGCCATCAAATTCAGCTGCTGTGAAGCAGGGTGGTAGATCGGGCCCTGAGACAGCAGATCTGGGCGCAGGGGGAGTGGCCACGGTGCCCCTACTGACATCCTCACGATGAGTGCGTACCAAGCCCTACTGGGCCAGGCTGGGGCCACCAGGATCACCGGCCTGCGCTCCACCCTGATCCTTCGTAGAAGGCGGGGAATCATCTGTAGTGGAGAGAACGCATACAGGAGAGAAAACTGGTGCCAGGGGCAAACCAACGCATCGGTCCCGTAGGCCGAGGGGTCCCTGGCTCGGGATACGAATTTGCCCAATTTCTTGTTGAATCTTGTTGCCATGATGTCCACATCGGGAACTCCGAATCTTTGGCAAATCTCTTGGAATACCTGGGGGTGAAGAGACCACTCTCCCGGGAGTAACTGTTGACGACTCAAAAAATCTGCTTGAGAATTGTCTATCCCTGGGATGAACACTGCTGAGATGCAGGGTACATGGGCTTCGGCCCATGAGAAAATCAGGTTTACTTCCCTTTGAGCCGCTAGGCTCCTTGTGCCCCCCTGGTGGTTTATGTATGCCACCGCCGTGGCATTGTCGGACTGTATCCTTACTGGCAGACCCTGCAGGGGGAGAGTCCAGGCGACCAGGGCCAACCGAGCAGCTCTGATCTCTAGGACATTGATGGGAAGCAGACTTTCTGCCTCTGACCACTGTCCCTGCTGGGTCCGTTTTCCCTAAGATTGCCCCCCAACCTGTAAGGCTGGCATCTGTGGTTACTATTTTCCACGTGATGGGGCAAAAGGTTTTCCCTTTTGACAATTTTTGAGGGACCAGCCACCAGTACAGGCTGCGCCTGACTCCTGGGGAAAGACCTAATGGACGGTCTAATGCCTGTATGGACCTGTTCCAAGCAGAGAGAATAGCTGCCTGGAGAACTCTGGTATGGATCTGGGCATAGGGCACTGCTTCGAAGGCGGCTACCATCTTTCCCAGCAGTCGCATGCATAGGCGAATAGTCGGCCTCTTTTTGCCTAGGACTATTTGAATTGTTTGAGTCAATGACCTGATCTTTTCTTGAGGTAAAAATATCCTCTGGCATTCTGTATCTAACCGAAGGCCTAGATATTCCAACTGTCTTGTGGGTTGCAACCTCGATTTTCCTTGGTTCACAACCCACCCGAATTCTTGTAGATGCCGAACTGTGCGGACTACTGCATGATTGAGGTTGGAAGCTGATCTGTCGATAACCAGGAGATCGTCCAGTTATGCCAGGACCAAAATGCCTTCTGTCCTTAGGACGGCTAGCACCGGGGCTAACACCTTTGTGAATACCCGCGGAGCTGTTGCCAACCCGAAAGGGAGGGCTACGAACTGGAAATGACTTTGATCTATCATAAAACGAAGAAACTTGTGATGTGCTGGGTAGATCGGCACATGCAGATATGCATCCTTTATGTCTATAGATGCTAGAAAGTCGCCTTGATGCAGGCTGGCTGTCACTGAACGTATGGAATCCATACGAAAGGTCTGAATCTTTAGAAAGCGATTTAGGCGTTTGAGGTCTAGGATAGGCCTGACGTCGCCATTGGGTTTTGGTATAATAAAAAGGTTGGAGTAGAATCCCAGACCCCTTTTCTTGGGTTGGTACTACAATTACTCCTTGGAGCAAGAGGCGATCCAACGCCTTTACGAGAGAGGCCCTCTTTAACGGGTCGCTTGGAAGACTTGACCCCTGAAAATGAGGAGGGGGGATTTCTCGAAACTCTAGTTTGTAGCCTGTGGCTACCACGGACCGAACCCAAGAGTCGGGAATTCTGGCCTTCCAGACTTCGGAGAAAAACTGAAGTCTTCCCCCCACCCAAGAGAGTGGGGGCGCCCCTTCATGAATCTGACTTGATGACTGGTTTAGCCGGCTTGCGAGACCAGGGCCTCTTGTTTGCCGCGGCTTGTCCCTGTGGGCGGCTATTAACTGCTGAACGCCCGGGAGGCCGTCGATACTGACGGGAAGTCGAAGGGGCCGAGCCTGCAAAGGCCTGTCGTTTAAACGCGGGCCCACGCGGTCTTTTTCTTGACCGGTAAGGAAGAACTTTTACCACTTGATATGGTTTGGATATATTTATCTAGGTCTTCACCGAATAGTCTTCCCCCATGAAAGGGAAACACTGCTAAAAGCTTTTTGCAGGGTGCCTCTGCTGACCAGTTCTTTAGCCACGAAAGACGACGCATGTGAACCACCAGCAGAGATAACCGGGATGCCTGTTGGATGGAGTCCTTAATAGCATCTACTGCAAAGCAGAGAGCCCTAGGGAAATCTGCTAATTCACGAGTTTGCTGAGCCGGCATGTCCTTTAATATCTGTTTTGCCTGATCCTTTAAGGCCTGACAAACGCCAATGGCTGCCACTGCTGGCTGAACCATGGCACCTACTGTGGTGAAAGAAGCCTTCAGTAGGGTCTCTAATTTTTTGTCGACCGGATCCTTGAACATCTGGACATTTTCAACCGGACAGGTCAGGGATTTATTCACGCAGGAAATGGCCGCGTCCACTGTGGGGAGTGCCCATTTCTTTAAAAATTCCTCTTCCATAGGATAGAGAATAGAGAACCTCTTAGGAGGGATAAAGATCCTATCAGGTCGAGCCCAATCCTGGTAAATCACGCTCCGCAGAAGGGGGTGAATCGGAAAAGACACACAAGTTAATGGAGCCTTTAAAGAACCCAATGAGGATACCACAGGGGCTACTAGTTCTGGCACTGGAAGTTTAAAAGCAGTGCGAACTATATCGGTCAAAGACTGGATCCACAGGCTCTCCGCTTGAGAGGCCGAAAAATATTCATCTACAGTGGAACCCTCCATGTCTGAACCTTCGGGACTTGGGTCTGCTTGATCCCCTTGTGGGTCCCGTTCCTCCGAAGAGGAGACCTCCGCATCTGAAAACACCAAACTAGGTGAGGGGGATCTAGCCCGTTTGCTGCTTGGCAAAGGGCGGGCAAACAAAGCAGTTAACCTTTTCTCTAGCCCACCCAGGGTGGTCGCTAGCATTTCTTCCGTTACGTAAACGGGAATGGGTGGATCGGGGGCCGCCTCTGCCCCCAGCATCCCCAATGGCTCTTGTATTATGCTACTCGGTGGTCTAACTGGTGAGGGTGGGGCCGTTGAAGCCTGGCCCAAATCCTCTGACCCCGATGGAGACCCCTTTTGTTTCTTGGCACCTTTTGCAGCCTTGGCTGGTCCTGATGCCTTTGGAGCCATTGCACAACCTTGAGTCACCCCTCTAGCCAACACCTGACTGTTGTAGCTAGGAGTAATTAATATGAGAACAGGCTGAGGAAAAATGAAAAAAATTTGTATATATATATTTTTTTTTTTACCCGCCTGGGAGGTGGCAATACTGAGGAAAACCTGTGAGTATTGCAACACCAATGCCCGTTAGCCGGAGTCCAAGGTTGACTCAGATACTGCTGGATCTAAGGCTGAGTCCCTTTAAGCAAAAAAACTTTTTTTTTTTTTTTTTTTTTCTGGTCAATAGTGGAACTAAGTCCTAGACCTGAAGATCCACAAACCGCCACTGGGTGTCACTGTGGCCAAAAGACCCAGCTGCGCGCTCTGTGTCCTTCTTCCTCTGCCTCCAGGATGGAAAGACCAGCCAGAGAAAAAGTTTTACCTTTAAAACAGACCCTGACGCTGCTGGCCCGCCCCCCCAACGCACGCCGACGCTATAAAAGGCGGCGTGCACGCGCGCGCGCGCACGCACCCCCCCACGCTGAAAACAACATGGAGGAAGCAGAGCAGAGGAAAAACATGGACCAGCGCCAGGCAGCACCAACAGACACCAGGTAAGCACTAATCTTATTGTAGTGCACAGAGAGAGGAAGCTGTCCCCATGGGCTTCCTAAGAAACAGGAGTTTTCACCAGCAATTTCCTCTTTAAAACATGTGGGGTTGCAGTATCAATGCTAACAGGCAGACCTGGGGTGAGTATCAAATATATATCTTACACAAGTATACATATATCTACATGTTATCTGGGTAAACATTAGTATCCCATCCTGCCCACACAGACATAGTGGAGATAGTGGCTGATGCACAAGCATACCATTAGCCAACCCAGAACCCCCAGGGGGATACCTACTGTCGAACCAAGTCCCGCAGGTTCCCTCTTACCTGCTCCACGCCGCAGGGTATTGCAAACTGCAAGAGGCCCAATCTTCCCCCATCTCCGTGGGTATTGTCTCGGACCTTCAGGGACCGGGGTCCTGTGTTAAGGAACCCACACCCCTGGACCTATATAGCATCCTGGCATCAGTAGCGTTTAGTCCTGGGAGAGACCAAGGCACTGGAGCCCAGAATCCAGCCCTCCAAGGAGAGGCATTATAGGCAACACCCCACGCAGGCAGGGCCCGGGTACCGTACACCTTGGCTTTGAAGCACTTCGGACGGATCCGGCTAGCTATCCTGGGTCCCGAGACCTCCGAGGGACAGCTAGACGTGACCAACACCTAAGACACTGGCGAAAAAACTGAAGCACTCTCAGTGGGAGGGGGTTATATAGGGAGGAACTTCCTGTGAAGTTGATTACACCAGTGTCCACACCTGAAGGTACCCATATAACCCATATGTAATGACTATGCGCTCTGTGTCCCGTGATGTACGATAAAGAAATATATATATTTTTATAAAAAATAAATAAAAAAAGAGGGGGTTGCCTAAAAAAATAATAAAAGAAAAAAAATTGTCCCTTTAATAAAAAAATAAAAGAAAAATATATTAAAAAATAAACATTTTTATAAAAAATAAATGAAAAAAAGGGGTTGCCATCTGGGGCCCTGGGAGCCTCCGGGCCCCTAAAAAATAATAAAAGAAAAAAAATTGTCCCTTTAATAAAAAATAAAAAAATATTAAAAAATAAATATTTTTATAAAAAATAAATAAA